>OY720632.1:81184501-81784501 GCA_963169105.1 Ceriagrion tenellum
CCTATCAACCGCCAACCTTTTCGTATTGGAGAAGGATTTTGATATCCTTTGCTTGAGCTCTATTTTGGAGGTGTTTTTATATTCTGGATGGATTTTCTCCGAATAAGAAGTACGTGAGTTCATTCTACATTGAGCATTTCGCAGTGCGTCAGGGTATGAAATCATTTTCGATACCGAGCAATGTGTAAACACCGCATCTGCTTCTCCCGGTGTGAATATCACGTCTGATATTTGACGTCTGAGGTCTGATTTTGATGTATCTGTGTGTTTTCGATATCCATGTTACGTGATTTCATAGTTGAAAAGAAAAACGACTATGATTCACATAGAGCCGTACGCGGGAAATGCGATCATTTGGCATCATGGCGAATGAAGGCTTTCACGTGCTCGGGGGCACATTTTTGTAAGCAAGACAATCTCTTTCCTTCTTGCGTTGAGGCAAAATGAAAATTAAATGTGCTCCGGTAGTTTTCGGTCCTGTTTGCAGTGATGCTCTCGCGAGACGTTGGTTCTTTCCCCGTTCAAAGAGAGATGGGCGTTTGCTAAACATGAGTGGAAAAAATTGCGGAGCGCAGGCTTGGGACTTGTTCGTTGTTGTCTGATATTTGTTTGCGGGAAGCGACTGACAAGTGATGTCATTTACACCGTAGATCAGCGGTTTTTAAACTTTTTCGAATGGCGTATCTCACAAATGATACTTTACCCGTTTGTGTGTCCTCTATAGGGAAAAATGGCTTATAATTTACCATAAGTTTTATGAATGAGTACGAAAAAATATGAAATGACTCTCCACCATGCTAAGTTACGCATCATGACAGAAAAGTCAATAGCCTCTCTCTTATATCCTTACCCGAGGTCCTCGTCATCAGCTCCATCCAATTGCTGAATGCTTATTCCGCTGGCCAAATTCTCCTTCTAATATTATTGCTAGGACTAGAGTAACCCCCCTCAAGTATGACGGATTTAAATTTTATAGAAAGAAAGGTGCTCATCATTTTCTCATATATTAATGTAATAGCGCGCAAAATTTATTAGTTTCGTAAAATGTGATTCCTGGAAAACAATTTATTAATACAGAAAAGTATATTTACGTAAATAATTTGAAAGAGTTAAAACCGTTATTACATTACTCGAAACATTATTACATTACTCGTCTCCTCGATGTCGAATAAAGCGGACAAACAACCGGACGCATTTCCTCCACGATCATGTAAACGTCGACGTCAAATATGAAGACAGAATTCGCAGGAGAAGAGTAGGCCAGTGAGGTGAAGGAAGACGGGGACGAGAATAGCAAAAAAGGAAAAAATCCGTGTTCGTAGTAGAGCGTCCAAATGTAAGAAACTGCCGGCGAGTGGAACATGGGTATACAGAAAATTTCGGCCCAGAAATTCAGAATGCGTCGCGCAAAGTTTTCGCAGGGCTAACTTTTTCAAAGTGAGGAAACAAAGGAGCCCTGCAGTGTTTTTCGGAGCATGAATCCAATCCTAAATAGAATTCCAAGGAAGAAGTGGAGTGGGTTGAGAGGGGTTAGAAGAAGAAACGTGTCTGGATGGAATCTGGAGCACTGTTAAGGGAAGAAACGATGGACTTTGAGGTGAGAAAGGGACCGCCATATCCACGCTGAACCCTGAGTGTAGCCGCTGGGAGCGTCACGCATGGGAATGGTGAAAGCAACAAAAAACCGTCTAGCCCTGAGTATAACTCATGTACCCTAACAAGAGCAGGACAAAGGAGGAATTTGGTGAAAAAATGAAGAGTAATGAAAGAGCAATGAAAATCAAATGGACGGCTAGAATTAAAAATAAAAGAATTCAATGAGCAACTGAAGAGAAAGGAACCGTTGTAAAACCTCTGCTAGTAGAAGAAAAATATTTATCGGAACATGTTCTGAGGAATAAAAGTCTTCCGAAAACAACATTCGGAGGGAATATGGATGGAAATAATTTGAGAGGAGTACCAATGATAGCCTACATGAACGAAACGATGGAGTATGTCCAAGTAAGGAATCTAGATGGAATAAATCAGCTACTTGATAGAAATTGAATACTGACTGAAATTGCACAGAGGAGATCAGTAAACATGCTATAAATTATAGCTCCATGCATCATCATCATTATTATCGTTCAATACTAAGTTGATTGACTGCAGCCCTCCATCCTTCCCTATCTAATGCTAGTTCCCTTACCTTCTGGTAACTTTCCCTATGTACTGTTCTCTTTATTTTGTCCATGAACTTATCATGATCTTTTCCCTCTATTTTGCCTTCAATTATGTTCTTCACAAATACGTTCCATGATCCTATACTGCACTTCTCCTTACTGATTGATATCCCCATCCAAGTAGTCCCCACCCGGAGATCTGTTTGGGGGACTATTTTACTTCCGAAATATTTTACTGGGAGGAGCGCCATCACTTCATAGATAGTTAGAATGCAGGGCTTCTAATCTTCTAAGGAAACTAATTTGGTGGTTTCCTCGTTGCCTCCCTTGAATCGTCGATTAAATAATAAGGATTAAAGTCCATGTTAAGAGGGTGGATAAGGGTAGCTAAGAGATCATTTTAAATGAACAAATTGGTTACAAACAACAGAAAAATCGAGGAAGGCCATTTTAGAAAAGATACTTATAGGGAAAGATCAGGAGGAAATTTATAAAAAATTTCATGGTAGATTCATCTTCTATTGGGGCTAAATGAACGCATTAAACCTTTTGGACGTTTTCCTCAGGATCGGATCGGAGAAGGAACGCTGATCATAAAAATGAACCTCGCAACTGAAGTACCTGAAGAAGACAAAGAGTATTGACAGAAAATAAGATATTCATGGGTTCACGACGAGCCAAAGGGGAATCCTGAAGGAAATTGTAGATACTGAGTTTTACCTCTGTATTGATTGTAGCTTGTTCAACCAAAAAAAAACGCTGAGAGCTTGGTACGTTGAAAAGAGCTTGCAAGCCGGAAAATTGTAATGGTGCTGCACTCTGTGGAGATATGGTCACCAGTCGTGCGAGGAATAGAATGATATTTAATCAATGGGTTAAAATTTTATCTGCACAGTGAAGTAACAAAGACTTCCCTCTGCCCTTAATATTTAAAATAATCTTGGCACCTGTTTCGATGACTGAAGCAAAATCATCAGGAACGGTGTACTTGATGGTGACGCTTCAGAAGTCAAAATGCGATTTGAGATAAAATAAATAGAAAGTGGAGAGTATTCTATATTTTCATTTAATGAAAGATGTTGTGTCACCATGCTGCTCCTGATTCCATGTCGACGCATTCCGGTACCTTGGCATCATCATCAGCAGCTCTCGTGGGACAGGCAGGTGTCCCAGGTCGTCCGCAGGGTACACTGGGGAATTCGTCGCTTGAGGGACATGGTGTTCAAACCCGGCACCAAAATCAAATTTACTCTTGTAAAAACCCTGCTCCTGTCCATTCTGGACTATTGCTTGGTGGCGTGTCGCGACCTCACGGGTAGTAACCTGAGCTGGCTCCAAGTCGCTCAAAGCGCATGCCTTCGCTATGCCTTGAGACCGGGGCTGAGGGAACACATGACCCCCCACTATGTCAGGGAGGGCATACTGAAGATGAAAGAGAGGCGTATTGCACGAATTCTCAGGGCAGGGTTGAGAGTTTGGGAAAACCGCGTCCCCACCTACGTCTTCCTGAACTTCACATTAATGAGAGGGACCCACAACTTTGACACGCGCAATGCTTCACAACTGTATCACATCCCAGTACACCGATCGGCCAGAATGGCCGGCTCCTTCACCATATCCTTTGCTTGGGCTTTCAATGCCCTGCCTCCAGAACTTAAATTGAACTGCTCATCGAGCAAATTAAGAAAACACTTGCTGGGATCATATTAGGAATGACACTCTAAGCTATCTGCTACACATGAAGTTTTATCCACCTATTTATTTTCACATATTTATTCACCTATTTATTCACCTATTTATTCCCGTATTTATCCACCTATTTATTTACCTATTTATTCACGTAATTTTCCATTTATTTATTCACGAAATTTTCCATTTATTTATTCACTATCATACTGATCTATTTATTTATTTAACTATCTATTCATTTAGTCTTTTAACCTTTTTTACCTACCCACCGGCATCCGCCTCTTTTCAATCAATTTTATTATTTTATCCAGGTTTTTATGTATCAAAGGAGGTTTCCCAGAGAAACCTCCGACTTTTGAAACAATCCAAAATTTTAAATTTTGGTTTTACAATATGCAAGTCAGATTTCTTTTTCATAGACTTTCAAATTTTTTACAATTTTTTCATTTTAAATAAATTGAAAAGTTATTATGTTTAATGCACCTAATGTTCTATTCTCTAGTCACTATTTATCCGCTAATCATTGTTCTTTTAAGGAAACCAAGTTTATCTTTATTTATTTATCTATTTATCTACAAAGTTTTAAGTATATTCATTTAAAACCCTTTTTTATTCACCTTGTTTTTAACGTGGGTTTCTATATATTCATTTATCTACAAAGTTTCTAGTTATATTAATTTTAAAACCTTTTGTGATTTTTATCTATCATGTTTTTAACGATAGTCTCAAGGCGACTTCTCCGTTGAGTTCCTGGACCCAATCTCTCGCAGAGAATAACTGCAGCAAGATCCTGTTGGAGTCGGATCCGATGGTAGAGTGACGCAAAATGAAGACTCGCAACAACGCATCTATCAGGCCTGAGCGCACAACGGAAGAAATAAATATTTTATCTTTGACTCTAAACAAAAGCTGTGAAGCATATTTTTAATGAATCTCTGTAAATACTCCTAAGCCTGAGAGCCCTGGGGCAGGGGTAGAGGGGGCCACCTGGCCTCATCTGCCCCAGGGGAAATAAAATCAAAGTCAAAGTCACCATTGACTTTATCTGTCCGACTTTTGGCCGGTTGCAAAATATTTAGAAATGGAATCAATAGTTATGAAATCCATAAAGTTATTGATCTCAAAAAAATATTCGAGTGGCAGGAACACATCTACTAGCTGCAAAACTTATTTACCAAGAGTCAATAGCTTAGAATATTCGATCTGATATTCTACCACCGGATAAAATTTATGAAAGTTTAGCCTATGAATAATTGCTAATTCACATAATAACTAGTCAGTAAGAGTAAATTAACCGGTCATATACCTCAAAACAACTCATTTACCTAGTAATTAGGTCTCCAAGCGGTTCATTGCGCATCCGCCATCTTGGCTACTTATAGAACTCATCACAATATGCCATAAGTTATGAAACTAATAAATTAATCGATTGTTTCTGCAACACTTATTGAATGGTTGCTATGGCTTATGGGTCCCATAACTTTACAGAATGCATATGTGTCGTTCCTGCAACTGGCCATGTGTTGATATTTTCTTGCCGATATTTAAGCTCTGAGGAATTCGGATTGAACTCAAATCCCTCCTCACCTCCAAAGTCTAAATCCAAAGGTAGTAGGAGTGGGTCAGATTTCTGTGAATATGAGAAAGAAGCTGTGGCGGAGGAAATGAGAGAGATTCCATAGACGTCTGCCATTAAATCACGGAGACACTCACTCGGGAGCGACCGCGGTGATGTCGGCGTCGCCAGGCGAGGGTCAACCGACGGATCGCTCCTTTTTTTTCCTCCGGGCCCTTCTTATTTTCCTATTTCGTCCTCACATTATCCTGAAGGGGCGGGGGCAAAGGGATACCCTTTTCTTCAAATCTTTTCCTCCCTATGCCACCCCCTTTATCCCTCTTGCCGTCGCCGTGGCAATCTATATCTCTTAACTCTCCTTTTGTGGTCTCCAGAGTGGGAAGAATTGTGCAGTGAATGGGACGCCGAAGAGGGAGGACCGCGAGGAAGAGGAGGAGGCTGGGAAAGAGGTCGGCGGTGGTATGTGTAGTGGGTGGGTGGGTGGGTGGGGGAGTTTAAGGGTCACCGCGAAGGAAGAGAGAGATTTCTTCTCACACTGCTTACTCCTGCCGCCATTCTTCTGTACTCCCGGGCGGTCACTCATCTTCTTCATTCGTTTTCCCTTCTGACCTCCTCAAGACCTCTCCCACTCCTTCTCACCCCCAAACGACCCTCTCATGGGCACTACATGTATGTGAGTCCAACCATTCATCCCTTTTCCCAAGAATTCACCCTACTCTCTTGAAGATTCTGAATTAGGGTAGAATTTATATCATGAAGGGCTGGACAGTGCGTGACCCCCGAGCTGCCGTCCATCCGGCCCGGCTTTAGGCTGAAGCATTCTGGAACTAATATATCTATTTTTTTAAACAGGTTTTGCTAAGTGAAAAATCAATGCTTCCGATGAATTCTTTTGTTCGATTCAACCCTGTAGAATCACATCGTTAAGCAAGAGATTAAAACTCTCTGAGGGTGACATTAGGATTCCTGGTGATGTTCACAAGTGGAGGTATCCATGCTCTTAAAAAAATCTGTGAAATTTTATGAGTTTTCATCTTTTATTTAAATTATTTCTATCTCCGCTCGACATTTTCTTTGACCAACGACAGTTTCGAAAATGTTTTGAAAATGGTGCGATAGAGTCGAAACGGTGGTCGACCCATTAAAACACCATGCAAAGATATGAATTATTCTTTTTTCATACTTTGAAATATTTCAAACTCTCCATCTGTTTCCATTCGCTATTTACCACGCTCTACTACATGGAGTTACGAAAGGGTTGCTGTTCATATTCCTCATCTCCCGCATAGTAATGAATCCTCACTCGACTAGTTGTATCTAAGCGAGTGCACTGCATTTTGGTTTTTTCGTCTACGTAGCTCTGTCCTTGTTTCTGGTTTAATCGAGCATTGTACTCCTGACTGCTTTTTGGTCTGTGCAATTCGGCCGGGGGAACGAGCAAGGTTCTGATTCGCACGGGGACGGGTTTCAGTTGCCTGGAGTGGAAGCACCCTAGCGGTGGCTGGTTTGGTACTTCCCAGAGGTATTCCTAGATCACTTACTTAATCACATCACTTGAGGTAATATGTACTTTCCAGTCGACACCTATTTCTGAGCAGGAGTAACTTGAACTTAACTGCCCATTTATGAGCTAATTGTTTGGTAAGAAGTCTGGGAAATAAAACAACCTTTCCTTTATATTTTTGGCCAATTGTGAAATAATCATGACCAACTTATCGGATCTACGTTTAAAGTTTTACCTGAGAGGGATATATGCAAGGAATTTTGACGTCAGAAGAGACTTTTTATGACTTCATATTGGTTTGCCTAAGTACCATCTTCCACAATAGCCTTATTCGACCAGAGGCATCAACCATAAATGGGTTTCTGAAGACAGTTTGAATGCGGGGGTTGGTTGGTTATTTTTCAATTAGTCTCGTTGACTTCAGCGAATAAGAATAACAGGCTATATATGTTGTTTAAGGAGTCCATCCATAAAGGCAAATCATTGGGATTATCTAAATGGCATTCTTTCAGAAGAAAAGCCCAGAAATCTCTCAGAAATATGGTTTTTTTAATAGTACTATTTTGAAAAGGATCACGAATACCCAATTTTAAAGAAGGATTTTCGGACTGAGTGTTCCAAATATGCGGTCATAGGATAAATACCACCACGAGGATTATTTTGGGAGTAATGTCAGAAGTATTGGCCAAATTTTTATACGAATTTATCTTATGTCTTACCTAATCAAAACTGAAATTCTTGTACAAGGAGAGTGGCTTAAAATATATTTTTCCTTGGTCACCTAGATTATTAATCATTTCATAGTTAGAAATGGCGTCGGAATAAAATGTTGAGAGAACTAAGTCTCGCGTGGGAGTAAAATAAAGTGCTAGGATTGGGTAAATCCAAAGCAGGGATAGAGATGTAAGTCTTGTTCTCTCGCAACTTTAGATTATTTTGCGGGAAGTTGTGAATATCTCCCTATTTAGATTTGAGAAAGTCGGCAAAATAAGAAGCTAGATGGTCAATGCGTTCACAAATCTTCCAGTGATATGAAACAGAATCGGGTCGGTAATTGCCGAGACAAATGGTACCAAGCCCTGTCATTATGCATGCCTACGATTGCTTTATCACCTATCTACCCGGGCTGAATGGAGAAAAGCTGAAGAATCCAGATTGAGTGGTGTAGTGGGAAGACGACCCTTCATAAGGGACTATCAGGAAATGGATCTTTAACGTAGCGCACATCTTGTTACACTATCTCTTTTCTACTTCTCTATTCACGGCTCAATAGTGCGCCTACTATCAATTTATTTCAGACCTCGCGCACTTGGTAAAGCACCTTAAAGCAGATTGGAGCAGTTTATTTGTGTGTTAAACAATAAGAAGCTTCGATAATCGCATCAATTATAGTTTTTTGCTTGCTGATTTGCAAAAAAATGCGTCAAAACAAATGGCGTAAAGATTTTAAATACTCTACAATAAAAAGCTTGCGCTTTTAACAAGTAGGTATTTTGAACGAATTCCATTCATTACAAACTGAGCAAACGGCGCGCTGCGGCGGGGGCAATTGTTTATTTACATAATGACATCTACCGGTAGATTAACCAAAAATTCGCCAAAGCACATCGTTTGAGTAGCTGTTGTTCACCAACATGTACTGATGTGTTCCGATTAGCGCTGACTCCTGTGCATTCAATGGAAATTTCCCATAATCATACCGATGGATTTCAAATTGAGTTTTTTACTCGTCAATTCAGTCCGCAGAGATGTTACTGTTTACTTTCTCAATAGTGTTGATAACCTAGGATGGGAATGAAACGTTAGTTGCCAACGGCTTTGAACCTTAGTGATTAGATATATTGATGCGTTTAAAGGATGTTTCCAGGTGGGTTTATAATTTCCAGCTTTAGAAAAAATTGAACGATGACTACCCAGCCTGTACCTGCTGTCAGTTTCTGTAGAAATGCCTTTCTCGGAGCGTTCATCATCACTGCTTGAGTCTTATATAGGAAGTTTGCAATCCCTGAACTGGTAAGCTACTGCAATTCTGCCCTTTATTAAAACAATGTTGCTTAAGTATGCCTTTAACGACTGGAAAGATATTATACTTCATGTAAATATTAATGTCAATCTAACTTTTTTATTTTCGGCACAAATACTGTTATAGTTTTCATTTCGCTTGACTACCTTTGATGGTTTCATTGCATTTACGTTTCGTTTCAGGTTCCCAGAGTGTTTTTGAAGTGAAAACTTCTTATGTCGCGTTGAGCGCTTTTGTAGATGGGTAAAAGACATTGGACTCGCGTCACCGTCACCGTCACCGCTACTACATATATGTATAATTATGTATATTCTGTATATACACAGTATACTCGCTATATACACAGTACTTGTGGATGGGTAAAAACCATTGGACTCGCGTCACCGTCACCGTCAAATAAACTATATTATAATTTTATTCATATTACATTATATATATCTAATATACGGTTTAGTTCATTCAATTTGGGTTGCTACAAATATTGTGCCGGATAATATAATAGTCCACACTCGTGCAGGAGAGTGTACTCGATACAAGAATAGTGAAGGTTAGTACAATATAACTCAATTTCTTTTAATACGTTCAATTTAGGCTTGTTCTTAGTTACTCAAGAAAACACAAGGATGAGCTGGAAATTTCACCATGGCAGAGTAGGAAACAAACAGCTGGAAGATTCAAACGCAACCAAAAATCAAAAGAGATCAACAACTCATCGAGAAGATTTAACGATTGAATTGAAACGATTACATGAAAATCCTCTGCAAACCATTACCAAAACATTTCTTGATTTCATTTATAAGAATAATAGATTGTCAATTTTTTCATTCAATTGTCAAAGTTTACATACACATGTAAATGATCTAGCAATAGACTCTCTTGTTAAGAAGATGAATGTGCTAATTTTATCAGAAACTCATATGGGTAATGATGAAATAATTGACATTCCAAATTTTAACTTTGTTGCAAGTTTCAGAAGAAATAATTGTCCAGCAGGAGGAGTAGCTATTTATCAAAATATGAACACAGTTCATTATTGCTCAAATTATATGGAAGTGCATGCGAAATTCAGCAGCATGTTTAATACTACTGCTTCTGATATTGGCGATATGTGTATATGTCGTTGCCACTCTGAGAATAATCAGTTCATTATTATGGTTGCCATTTATATTTCTCCGGATAAGTCATTGAGGGCGATACGAGACTTCTTGTACAAAAGTTTATTCATTTATTCTCATAATGCATCTGCATTGCTTGAACAAAAAATTGGGAAAAGATTTGATGATTTGCCAATGATAATGAGTGAAGATTTCAACATAAACTTTGCAGACGATAAAAATCTACCATTGATTGAATTTTTAAATAGTGAGTTTGGTTTAACGATGTCTAATGATCGCAATCTTGGCACAACGAAATATAAAACTACTATTGATGCAGTATTTACAAGACATTTAAGCAAATTCGAATGAAAATTATTCGTTTCTTACTTTAGTTACCATAAGCCTATTGTATCAGTTTTAGATATTGCCGATGATGATGAAAGAGTTGTTGAAATAATGGATGAAAGTTGATTATTCTGAAGTGTACAATTTTTATGTAAAATAATTGTGTACAATAGCGCAATAAATGAAATTTTAATTTATTATATACATGAAATTACTTTCTACTGATTAATAAAACACTTCATTAGAAATTATTCCCAACATTCAAAAATGCTCACGTCTTTTCAAGTTTTCACTTCTGTCGGCACTCCCGGAGTGCCTCTTTTTTTTTTTTTTTCATTTTAATTTTGATGGAAATATATCTCAGTTATTATAATGATTAAAATTTCAAAATTCTAAATATTTATATTTCATTTAAAAGCTCTGGTCATGTTGAGATTGTAAATTACTTCTATTTCAATTTTTAGTCACTACATCCAGCACAAAATTTAGCAGCTCTCAATTGACAAAAGTTTCATATGAGGACCCCAGAAGTCAAGGGGTCTAAGTTACAAAACCATTGTTTAGAGAAAACTTAAGTCAAAGTTGAAAATGTTTGGCACAACCCACTAAGCAGTTAAGAGGCAATACCCTAGATAACAGCACCTGTCAAGAAAATCATTTGGATCCCTTTACCACCTAAAAGATTAATATTTTCACATCCCATTCCTGTACCTAACTTATTTTTTTCAAAAATGTCACTTAGACCCCTTGACTTCTGGGGTCCACATATATTCTTTTATGAAATCGAGAAGGGGCTAGACTGTGGTTAACGAGATATAAACCTTGATCGGATTATGAGACTGACCTCGAGTCTCACCTAAGGGCAACACTATATTAGATTCTGTACAAACGCTGAAACTCCTATCGGCAATGCTAATCCTTGAGAATGCAAAGAAAAAATGCGTAACAGAGCAGATTAATCTGAATTTTTTTCCGTACACATATAAAACGGAAAGAGGGGATAGTCCTTCTAAGTGCTATGGAACAGGCAGCTGTTGTGCCATAAATGAAGATGAGTTTTTTTGCAATAATTTAATTTACAGCCAGCAGCTTCATAAGTCTGGAATCATGAGGAAAATAGACCAAAAACATAGCAAAAAATTAAGTGCCTGTCACAGAAAGAAATCAACCCTTCGTAAAGTCAGATTGATGAGTGTTTGAAGGTGGATGTCACACTCAGAAAGCAGCATTTCGTCTCAGGCGACGGAACAAAGGCGTGAACTCAAGCCCATCTATTCTTTACCAGATTTCCAAAATTTCGACTGATACCTTCCAATGAATTTAAATGATTCATCATAGCGTGCACAACTCACCATGGTATGATATTTCCCTCGCTTGCCATAGCACAATATCTCTGGTATATAATAAAAGCTTATTCCAAAGATGTAGAGCTGTATTCTTTAAAGTCAGCGTCAGAACGGGATCAGTGACTATCGGAAAGGTTTGTGAAATGGGGATGATTTTACTTGTGCAACAAGCCTTCTGCGAAAACTAGGGTCTAAAAAATGTCTAGATATGCCTTAATATGGAGAAAATCACGTTGAAGTTCATCATGAGTATCCAAAACTTCCACAAAGTAACGCCTGAAACAGTTTCATTTGTTCAAGTAATTTAGCAATCGATCTCTTGTCTGATCTCGTCATAAATATTTTATGGTACACGACACACTATGGTTGGAAGGAGTATGAACATAAAGTGAAGGTTATATGCATTATCATTATGATTATTAAAGTAAACTACCATTTAATTTAAGTTGCATGCAAATGAGAAAATATTCTCTAGATTTTTGACGAGCAATTGGCCCAATTAACCGATAATATTTCTTTCTTTTTTCAGCTTACGTTCCACCTATCTTTATCTAATCCACAACACCTCTCTTTTTTCTCCTTACCCACCTATTTAACATATTCATCTCTATAACAATTTCATGCAACCCTTTGTTCAGTCACCATCCCGCTCATGTGCACAATTCATCACAGTTTGTGGTTCTAAAGGACCATATGGAACACTGTGCAGAAAAGAACAAGATGGATTGGACACACCCTGAGACACAATGGGTTAGTAAAGAACATAATTGAAGGCAAAATAGAGGGAAAAGTCCCCAGAAGAAGACACAGGAATAATTGCATGAACCAAATAAAGAGGAAAGTCTATCGGATGAGATACAAGAAGGTAAGGGAACTAGCTTTGGATAGGGAAGGGTGGAGGGCTGCAGTCAACCAATCTCAGTATTGAACGACCAATGGTGATGAAGTTCTAAAATTTTTGAAGTTCATGGTGAAGTACATGTTTTGACGAGCACTTTCCCTCCTAGACACACACCCTTGAGGAAGGAACTATTTTACTGGACTTCTTCCGTTTACATCCTTGATTTCTTTGAACCCCTTTCTTTAGCCATTGCTCCGGGTAGTAAGGCTGTCCTATTAACTCGTGTATGGAAGGTGATATTTTGGAGATATCAGTTTATTGTATTGATATTCCGAACATTTTAACTACATCTCAATGTAATGCGATACTAGATATAAAACGATGCTAGCAGATACGATGGAAAATATGTGACTCAATTCGATATCCGATGCATGCTGCGAAATGCGCGATTTAATATCACTCAGATTGCGGCAGAAATCCATGATTATCAACTCCAAAATCTAACTTTGAGGCAACCAGGCATTTTTATAGCACCGAAAATATATAATCTTCCACCACGAAAAATATACTTTAAAATAAATTGAGTGATTGGTTACCTTTACAAAATTATGGAGACACATATTTAAACTATAGTTCTTAGCCCTCAATAATGATCCTATCGACCATGTTCTAGTTTTTGTACTACACTCCTTATTTGTAATAAAATTTTTATCTGTGTTTTAATGATGTTATATTTAAACTATGCAGGGGACACTCTTGGTATATAAATTTGAATAGCCTTTCTGAAATTTGTTTCGATATTTTGCTACTCCCTTACAATGCCATATCAAGGTATGGCGACCCTACCTTCAGAACTCTTCTTCAACGGTGCCTGACTGCACTTGATTTATGTATATTTTGGAACGTATAACAGAAGGAGTGGAATAAATGTGTTATTATTATTATTACAGTAAATATTTTCACAATTACTAACGCTGACTTCAAATCGTTCAATGGAAATGTCCCATAATCATACTGATGGATGTCAATTTGAGTGCTTTACGTGTCAGTTCAAACCCTAGAAACGCCACTGCTTACATTCTCTATTGTTTTGATAGCCTTGGATTGACACGAAATGTTGAATTTTTTTTGGAGTAGAACTTTAGTGAAGGTAAAATAAAGGGAAAAGTCCCCAGAAGAAGACCCAGGAATAAGTTAATGGACCAAATAAAGAGGAAAGTACATAGGAAGAGATACTAGGAGGTCAGGGAACTAGCATTAGATAGGAAAGGGTGGAGGGCTGCAGTCAACCAATCCTAAGATTAAAAACTTCAGGCTTTCCCGATGAATAGAATGCAGAAAGGCATCTCAGGATTCCATCCGGGTTGGAAGGTCCATGACCGATGTCCATGTTCGTGACATGATTTTCGAAGATCGTGGACCTTCCAACCCGGATGGAATCCCGAGAAGCCTTTGTGTAATCCTAGAATTAAACGATCGATTATGATGAACTTTAGTGATGAGAGATATTGGTGCGAGTGTAATTATTATCACAATTATTGCACCACAATATTACATGTGTTTTAATCACGTGGTGCATGTTATGTGGAACATTGAGCTTTGCACTGCTCAGCCACGCGCAAACCCTTGAAGGTGGCTCTTCAGGGTGCTAGGTAAACGTACTCCATTCCATCCATTCCATCAGACACCACTTACATCCGTCAATGCTGTTGGAGCATCTCACTCTTTTTTTAAAGGGGACTTGGGCCGTCTCGCGTAGGAAGACAGGGGCGGTAAGGAGAGAAGAGGAGGGTGTAAGAGCGGGGGGAAGCGCGGGAAGGGAGTAGGGAGGAATCGAGAAGGACAGGGATGCCAGGGATAGTGAGGGCGGAGCGGGGGGGGGGGAGTTTGGCGCCGCAGAATAGAGTGGGAAGGGGTGGAAGATAAAGAAGAACCGAGACAGAGCGGGAGGAGAAGTTTTATTTTTTCCGTGGAAGACGGGAATCATAATAAATACCTCTTCTGAGGGTGACAGATGGTGATATAGGGCGAGAGTGGTGTGTTTGCTTGGAAGAGCGGAGGAGGAGGTGGAAGAGATCTCGTGGGAGAGGACGAAAAATGTATTTTTTTTCTCAGTGGGAGGAGGAAAGTTTTTTTTCGCCCTCCCAAATTTATGTACCCGAGCGAGTGGGTGATGTAAAAAGAGCGCGGCGGGATGAGATGAGGGGAAGGTTGGAGGAAACTTTGAAGTTATGGCAAGTGTGGAGCATGATCGAGGGCAAAGTGGAGTAGAAAAAGTGGCAGAGGGAGAGAGGGAGGAGACCCAGAGATGAGGGAGAATATCGAGGAAAATGCGGGAAAAATTGAGAGTCGGCTGGCGCTTACTTACTGGGGCGGGGTCGCGTCTGCAACTCAATATGTTTCGCTAATACCACTCCCGGTTAAGAGGGACTGGATAAAAGCGTTTAAGACGCCTTTCGCGTTCAAAGATGATCGAGTAAAAAACACCTGAGGAACGTCATAGATGGCTAATTAGTGGGGCGGAATATTCTTCTCAACAACCTTTTCGATAGATCTGATATATGATAATCCCATCTTGGCGAGGTAAACTAGACTTATTGCCTCCATTCAGACATGAATTCTCTTTCCAGAGGCTAAGTTTGTCCAACTGTGAATTTTGGTTTTAGGGTGTAAGGAAAAAGAGAAATATTATTTGGAAAAAAATATATATTCCCACTCGAGAATGCAAGGCAATATTTGAAAACACCACTCACGTGAAATTGGTTACGGCATAGAGGAACTTTAATGATTTCATTTGGAAATCGCTGTGTCAGAAATGGTTGATAAATTATCATTATTTATTGCTGGAAAATTTTCATTTGCCAAAAAATTATTTCGCAATAATTGTTTTATTTATTTAATTTTCTTTTTATTTATTTCATTTAATTTTGTTGATAATTGAAAATTTGAGTATCATCAATATTATATTATATTGTTACCACTTGGAAAACAGCCAACAACTTTCTCGGTAATAATAAGAATAATCATTATAAAACCTCTCATCCCTTACAGTAAAAGGCCTGCATCTTATTCTCAATGGATTATTGTTTCATAGTATAGTTAGCAATAAAAACAAATACAGTACAGTAATAAAGAATCAGAATAACTCGTAATCCGTACAATGTATGCAAGCACGATAGCCAGGCAATATCTGGTTTTGTCGTGGATTGCTATAGTAACCGAGTTTCGCTCCGCATCTGCCGGACATACGAGCTTCAGCAAAACGAATAATTTTTCCTCGTATCCATATCCATGTGTCCATTGTGGGAGGCTTTTTTCATAACGTGGCCATTCCCGTTTTACTCAAAATTCGTCCCAAAGAAAGTCCCTCACAGTACTTCGGATCCGGCTTTAACTTCGCGGACAGTGGCGTTCTCTGCACGCTTTGAACAGCTTCTGTTACTTCTTAGGACCAGCAAACTTGAATAACTTGTTACTCTGAAAGCCCTCAAGAAACCACATAAGGGAAAGGACACCTCAGTAGCTTAACTGGCTGCAACTCTTGGCGCGATATCAAGGAATCCGGGTTTGTGTCCCGGACAAGACGAATGATTTTTTCTCAGCAGCATTACGAATAAGTAAAAAGACACATTTCCATTATAATCATAATCATTCTCTTTGGTTAATCTCTAACAATATCAATCTCTTCAGGTAAAATTAAATATTTGTATATTTTACTATAGCACTATACAAATCGGAAGCACAGACGATTGAAAAATCTGACCAAAAAGCATGGAAGCCTTCAAAACCTTGTGCTGGAGGAGGATGCTGAGGATAAAATGAGCGGACAAAATAAGAAATGATGAAGTCTTCAAAAGAATAGCAGAGGAAAGGATCATATGGAACACGATAGAGAAAAGAAGAACAAGTTAAATTGGACACACCTTGAGACATAGTGCGTTTGTGAAGAACATAATTGAAGGAAAAATAGAGGGAAAAGTCCCCAGAGGAAGACCCAGGAATAAGTTCATGAACCAAATAAAGAGGAAAGTACATAGAAAGAGATACCAGAAGGTAAGGGAATTAGATAGAAAAGGGTGGAGGGCTGCAATCGACCAATCATAAGATTGAACAACCAATGAGAGATATAACTATAACTCTTACAAATTGAATCGTTGCCTGGATTTTATGATTTAACTATATCCGATGCTATTTAGTCAGAGAATCTAAATGCTACATACAGACAGAGCCGAAGCCGGGATAATTTTCGTGTGAGTACGAACCGTGGTCGATTACAACTACATTTGACACCACCTGCTATCAACATCCATGCTTATACATCGCAGTAACACTTGAACAAATTCTACTACAACTATTATGAAAGAAAATTTTATGTGTAAAGTCCCCATAAGGTATTAAACATATCAAAAAAGTTCCTTCGCTTTAATATCGAATGATAGAACACAAGGCTATGGGTCTAGGGGAATCAGGTAAAATGTCTTCTGGCATTGTATCCAAATCCAGTCCCAAGAGATTAAGGATTTTCATTTCTTTCAGCGATCTTGTAACGAAAGTGCCGAGATTTTGTTCGAATCTTGATGAAAAAAGATACTAAAGGTATTAATCCTTAGTGAATAGCCTCTTTTCTTGATCTGTGCTACATTCGAAAAGCAATTTTTTAATTCAATTTCCCGTAACTCAGCGGAAAAAAAACTCGGAGGATGATCCCGAACTTCCAACTCAAAATTGATAAAAGCCCTACTCTTCGGATTTCTCTCAAGTTCTTCATTAAGTAAGACCGAGAATGGATACATGAAGATGCTTATAAGATGTGGGAGAAGTGACTCATTAAAAGATTATCGGTTGGTACTTACAATGCGGAATGGTTCACTCAGTAGCTCCAGGAGCATAGATTGAAGAACAGCTAAGTAATTTTCAGAGCCAAGTTTTATTAATACAGGGTCCGATGATGATATAATAAAATTTCAAATAAAACCTAAGCAGATAGGACTAAAAACCAGGAATGAGTGTGTGAAAACGTTCTTGGGGAGCGTGGCACTCTACGGACCGGAAGCAACAACCTTTGGAAAGGCAGGCCAGAAAACACTAGAAGCCTTCGAAACTTGGTGCAGGAGAAGGATGTTGAAGATAAAATGGACGGACCAAACAAAAACTGATGAATTGTACAGAATAGTAGAAGAGGAAAGGACCATATGGAACACCATAAAGAAAAGAACAAGATGGGTTGGACACCCGGAGACACAATGGGTTTGTGAAGAACACAATTGAAGGCATAATAGAGGGAAAAGTCCCAAGAGGAAGACAGGAATAAGTTCATGGACCAAATAAAGAGGAAAGTACATAGGAAGAGATACCAGGAGGTGAGGGAATTTGGTATGGAAGGGTGGAGGTCTGCAGTCAACCGATCTTAGAATTGAACATCTGATAATGATTTCATGGGGTAGGATCATGCAATTGAAAAAGTTGCGTTGATAATCGCCTGAGTCTGGGATTACCCCACGGTCGTACAAGATGAATCACCTTAAAGTTAAAGAAAACGTTATAATCGGTAATGTGGCAATATTTTCAAAACTATGAACATAGAAGTTTTTTTTCACTTCGGTCCCTGGTGCTGCGACGAAGAAATTGAATACTGACCGAAATAGTGCGGAGAAAATCAGTGGATATGATATAAATAAGAGCTCCATGGATCATTATCATCGGTCGTTCAATTCTGAAATTGGTAGACTGCAGCCCTCCTCCCTTCCCTATCTAATGCTAGTTCCCTTACTCCCTGATATCTCTTCCTATGTACTTTCTTCTCTACTTGATCCATGTACTTATTCCTGGGTCATCCTCTGGGGACTTTTCCCCTCTGGGGACCCATTTTTTCTCAGGGTGTGTCCAAGTATCTGGTTTTTCTTTTCTGTATGGTGTTCCACATGGTCCTTTTCTCCTCGTATCTTCTGTACATTTCATCATTTCATCATTTCTCATTTTTCCCGTCCATTTTATCTTTAGTATCCTATTCCAGTACCAGGTTTTGAAGGCTTCTAGTCTATTCTGGTCAGCTTCTCTCCCAGCATCTTCCAATCCGTACAGTGCTATGCTCATCACGAATATTTTCACATACTGTTTTTTGGTTTGTAGTCTTATCTTCTTTGATCACAGCAGTTGTATTTTACTATGAACACCTTCTTAGCTTGGGTTATTCTCCGCCAGATATCTGTTGTACTTCTTTCAATACACGTTATAGTACTTCTGAGATAGGAGAAGGAATCCATTTGCTTTCATTTTTCTCTTCTCAGGTCCATGTATAACAATGCCTAAATTTAGAATCGACGATAAAAAGCCTCTTTATATTGTTCATCTAGTTTTTTTGGACCAATATTAATTATTATTACGAGAATCAAACCTTGTTCATGGCCATTAGTTGTTCAGACATACAAATACCTAAAATCTTAGCCTTTCTCTCATACCTCTTTCTTTTACCGGTATTTATCCATTTTAGAATGTGTCAAGTGCTAGTCACGAATGCTAAACAATATTCTGTGTCTAAAAATACTTTTATGTTCTAATAACTTTTCTACACTGTTAACAGAATAATATGAGGTTACATCTTCAAACTAGATTTGAGTTTAAACCCTTTGAGTTTGGCACAGAATGTAGCCATAAAACATTGAAAACTCATTCAGCTGATTATAAATACACCTAAGATTTCTGGATGATGTTCCTCAAGGATCCTAAGATCTACATTGAAACAGTCACAAAACAACAGGTTCTCCACCGTTCAGCCCTGCTAAGCTAAAAGAGTGTAACAGCATCATAGTTGGTTCTGAGTCGCTGCATACTAAATTTTTCCCCCTTCGAGTTTTCGATTCTTCATCCAGTCCATCTTCGAAGAGATTACAATTTAGTATATGCTTGTATTGTCAGTGTGGAATGAAGAAAAATCATAAGGGAGCAAAAGTAATGAGATTCTCATGGAGAAAGACATGTAGTTAATGTTATCAGGCCTAGAAAATTTAAATTTATACCGTGGATCCGGTGAAGGCTGGGCGATATGTATAGTAAATTGCTACAGAAAAGGTTTTTTAAAGTTTATTTTAAAGCCTCTAGGTTGAAAATAACAAAATCATTTCAAATCTCAAAATGAGTAATTTTGTCAGACCTGACCGGAATTTTACTATCATTTGGCTTAGTAGGGCAGTGTTCCAACTGCAGGACGCGTCACGAAAACATGAATTGCTATGCGTGTGAGTACTTCACTTCGCGGCTGCCTGTCTGAATTTTTTTTACTCATATTTATTCATAATATTTAAATGTAGTGAGCCACTTTTTTCGTTTCATGAATGTAACAACAATAAGCCTATTTACTCTTTTAAATGCGTGATTTTTTAGCGCCGTCCTTACTTTCCTATGCCACCCATGACACTAAATGCCCAACATAATGTTTTTGAATTAATATCCCCGGATTGTGCCGATTTCAACGCTAGCGCTGAAAATTCAAATAACTGAGAAAATAGATATAGAATCTCGCATTATTTCCGAGTCTTAATAGTATAGCTTTTATTTTTTGCCATGTCTAGGTCATACAAAAATCTGGCATCATTGAGACCATCTCCCTGAAATGCGTCGTAAGGTATTTCGTGTTCGACCAAACTTTCTTTCTTGTAAGAAAACGCTGGACTTCGCTCGAATAAGTGCATGACACCGGCAGACATAATTCCGAAAGAAAACGTTCTATTATTCGAAGCATACGTTTTCGACACGGAGAACGCTTACTTGATAAAGATGATGCCTGACTGCTGTTATGACTCACAATCAGTAAAATAAGTAGCTTTATCAGCATTTGTGTCGGGAGTCAAAATTTCTCATCGCAACTTTCATATTGACCTCTTAGTATCTAAGAGCTACCCCTCTACAAACACCATCACTTGAAATTTCCACAAAAGAAAAAACACCGACCTTACACCGGTTGCACGCGCCATGACTACCTGCCATCGCCAATTTGTAAATTGGTACCAATCATTGTAGTACATGGAGAGGGCACTTGCCATGATAACCAATACTAGAAGCTGAAGCCAATCCGCCATCTTTTTTGACCCTCATTTTCCTATTGCGCTTACGGGCTAACGCACTAATATTTGCAATTGTACTATGTTTACCAACGATAACTAGAAATCAGCATGCACTTACTTCCTCAATATGCAATGCATCCTCTCATATATGTATATTCATTAACAGGGGAAAGAAATTCACTCTATCCAGAGCAGATTCTCAGTAATTAGTCTCTTAAAAGTATTTTTAGGAAATAAAATACTTTTAACATCTAACTAACATGGCTAACATTATCGATATCAAAAAAAACAATGTATACTTTACTCGAATTTTTAAAGCCATTCTCTTAGTAAATTGGAAAAAAACAGACGGTAATGCGATATCGTGTCTTGAGATTAAGACGCATTTTCTTTCCAAGGCATTTTATAGGAAGATAAAAGGGAATGGCAATATTTATTTTCACGCGCATGGAAACACATTCAGCAATAAGTTTCCTCCAAAATGTTGCGGCTGTCGAAAATCATTCCATTGAGTTACGAAAAACACATTGACGCGCTGGTCTGAATCAGGTCTAGATACCATTGAACTCACATAATTCATGTGGCGCAGTGAAAGATTCATTGGGGCGTAAAGGAGGGCAGGAATTCGGTCTTTCCAATCTAAACTAAGGAAATAGTGAGGCATAGCGTAGAATATATGTGATCGCCATTCCAGATCAATTTCAGTGCTTCTGAGAGCTTCAACAAGGAGTGGAATCTTTCCTGATTTTTTATCACTACAATCCAGAAGAGATGGCGTATGAACTGAGAAAAATGTCTCTTTACACGATGGTACTCGTATTAGATCTATCAGTGTATACCGTGTACCAATCCATGGGGATATTTTTCATGGTGCTCGCATCTCGAGAATAGCCACGGTTTGCTAACAAAAAACTTAATAATGTTTACAGTTCTACATAAGTTTTCTTAATACACCTCACCCAGTTCCCGGAAAATTTACCAACATCGGCAATACTATTTTACCAGCCAAGGAGCGATGAGTTTCGTGCAATGAAACATCTTCATGTCTCTTAATGATTGTTCTATCCGTGATTTCTTCTTTAGAATTGAAATGGAGGGCAATCATGCAGGTATTAAAATTTCTATGTAATGGTTTCGATAGACTATTAGCACTTTATCTCTGAGACTTAAAGTTTCCCGCTTGTCATGGCTTCATTCACTTGAGGAAAACTGCTGTTATCTCCTCAAAAGGACGAATATAACGAGGCTTGGCGATGTTACTTGGTTTCCAGACTAGATCATGACGTAAATGGGCAAACCAGTACATTGAAATGGACTGTATTGAATTCTTTTATTTTTCAAACCGAACTACTGGCCATACTTTCAATCACTTGAGGGCCTCGAAGCTGGAATTTCAAACCTATGCTAGACATGTCAAATCCATAAGCTGCCCCTACCCATTTGACGAACAGATAACGAAGGGTATGAGGCTAAAACGACCGTGGGATTGTTGGGGACGGCCCCCAGTGGTGAGTGGAGATAAGAAAGTAGGAAAAGGAAATTTTGTGTGTGATAAGGGGTCTGGGGCCAGAGGAATGGATATCTGTCCAAGGAAAGATTAGGGAGGAGGAAATAAAGCTTTAGTTGGTTGACAAATTGGTCATTTGTGGAGAAGAATAACAACTGAAGTAGCTTGCGCTAGTAAAAAAAGGTCAGGTTTGTGAGAGGAGTACATGGTTACGGACAGGAAGAGTTGAGAGGCACCTGGCAACGAAACCAGCCGAATACTTGCAGAAGAAGCCAGGTGCAGTGATCTTGGATCAAAGATCTTCACATAGAATCATGGAGGGGATCTTCGTATGGACCATGGCACTCTATGGATCGGAAGCATGGACCATTGGAAAAGCTGACCAGAAAAGTCTAGAAGCCTTCGTAACTTGGTGCTGGAGGAGGATGCTAAAGATAAAATGGACGGACAAAATAAAAAATGATGAAGTGCACAGAAGAGTGGAAGAGGAAAGGACCATATGGAATACAAAACAGAAATGAAACAATAAAGATTGGACACACCCTGAGGCACAATGGGTTTGTGAAAAACATAATTGAAGGCAAAATAGAGGGGAAAGGCCCCAGAGGAATACCCAGGAATAAGTTCATGGACCAAATAAAGAGGAAGGTAGATAAGAAGAGATACCAGGAGGTAAGGTAACTAGCATTAGATAGGGGAGGGTGGAGGGCTGCAGTCAACCAATCCTAGGAATAAACGACCAATGATGATGGAGGATGCAGTCAACAACCTTTGGATTGAAGAACCAATGATGATGAAGATCAAAGAAGGGAACGGAAATCCACAGTCAAATTTCCACCAGCCTAACTCTCCTCTGTGATTTTTACGTGTTATCTTTTGAGCCGTCTGCGCTATTTACCGGTAGGTGATTGCATACAATTATTGGCGAAAAATGTCTGCCCAACAATCCATTTGGAATAAAGCTCCGTGAGGATTGGTTTTGAAGAGCTACACGACTACCGAAAACATTTCAACCAATACGGATAAGTTGGTTGGTTAAAGGGACACAAAGGTTTAGGATAAAGGGAAGCGGGAAACTCGGCGTCGGCACCCGCGTACACATTACGAAAGGCACCAAGAAGTCCATTGTCAAGCGTTCCATTCAGATGGACGAGAACTCTCACTTCAAGTGGCTCCCCACACAATAGCTAATTAGAGAGCTCCACTGAAGTTTCCACTAAGAAATTTTCCCTTACCGCCTGGATGGTAACTCGAGGATGGATTAAAAAGGCAGTACCTGCACTAATCTCCACATCCTTCAATTTTTCACGAAATAAGAGACATACACTTCCAAACCTTCATTAAAACAATTTATTATGCTATAGTGAATTCTAAACTAAATTACGGAATAATCAGCTGGGGAGGCACCTATAAACATTCGCTCAATCCGCTGCTGATTCTCCAAAAAGCAATGGTGAGACTGATTGCTAAAAACTGTCAATTTGAACCACCATTCCCTATATTTATGAATTAACAGTTACTCCATGTCATCTTTGCGTTAATAAAGTATTGATATTGTTCAAACTTAGAAGTGGTAATAAACCTAAGTTAGAACCAAAATCCAAAGTGGACAATTTAAGATCTACAGCAACGTATATTTTGCCCAAGCCCAATTTGTCTCTGTTTAAACATTAATTTATCTACATTGAGCCAAAATTATCTCTTACATTGTCAGATGAAAAAAGAGGTACAATTAGTTTAATATAATTTTTGAAAAGAGTAAAAAGATGTTTATTTGATGTAGAAATACTAGATGCGCTTTTTGTCAATAGTGTGATTAACGCTCACTATAAACTGTATGGAAGACAGGTTGATCCTTTTTTATTTGAAATGTTAAGGTGTGCATGTAAGGTTGATTCAATAGATAAAAAAAATATTATTATCATTAAAAAAACTGGTGATGAAAACGTTTCTACTTCCTACGCTCCATTAGAAGCAACAAACAAAAAGAGTGAGACACATAGACACTCCGTTTATATACATTAAAGTTTTTTCCATTCACACGACCAATTACTTCACCCTATACCTACCCTCCCCATTTCCATAGCTGATGTCCTAAAATCCCCGACGCCCGCCCCCCTAGGGCGGCGACTTGCTAGGTATTATGTTGATGTAAATTTCCGAAAAGCTCTGGTAAATAAATGTTTATGGAGCAGCAGATACTCTAGAAGTCTAATGCACTAGGAGATAAGAAAATGGTAAAAAGAGGAAGGTTGGAAGAGAGGGGTGGGACAGAGTGCGGACGTGGAAGGATTGCGGTCGGGATGGAGAGAGAGAAGAAATATTGAATCAGGAAATATGACAAGGCGACAAATGACCCTTGACCCTCCCCCATATCATCTTCCCCCGATTCTTTTAAAGACCCTCAGTGGACTCAACCCGACTCCCCGTCCCCTATAGGCTATCCTCCACCCCCCCCCCCCACGGCCCGTCCATCGCATTTCGCCCCTTAAAGCTCCCAAACAACCTCCGCATTGAACCGTCCTATTCCGACGACCCATTACTGACCCCGACGCCCATCCACTAGACGGCAGTAGTTCAAGGCATCCTCTAAACAGCATGGGAGATCAATCCAGCCAGTGAAAGATTTTTCTCTTTTCAATATAAAGACCATTTTCGAATTTTATATGTCAATATGGGCAACTGTGAGAAGTATGAATTAGGCATTGTAATATTAGTTCCACAACAAATTTGCTTGATTGTCGAAGATCATAGTGATCAACAAAGTATTCATATATAACATTCCATGTGGGCTACCATAAGGGCTGCGTTTAGACTTTAAAATAGGTTCGTTGACAGGTGGTTAAGCTGATTCATTCATATGTCCCCTAATGCATGTTTATAAATATGCCAAGCAGTTCTAACACCATGTTTTGCTTATTCCCCGCATCAATCTTGTACCACGTTTACATATTTACATAATTGATTATTCTTATAGTTTCTGTAGCATTTGTAGCATACCGATGGAGCTTGTTGATGAAAGCAAATGTCTTCAATGTAGTTCATGTGGGTGATAATTTACCCCCTGCCAAACATCCTTGTGGTGGCTTGCAGGATAATAAATTGACGTAGATGCAAATGTTTGTTGGAGTAGGAAACCTTTTAAATCATCTTTGTGTTTGCCGCTAACCCGCGGTTTAAGCTGAAAACGCCCAACGACCGGATTTTTTTAGATTTCGCGCTAAGTATTACAGGGAGCAATCAAATTATTTCTTAAAATATTTTATAATTGATACGAACTATACGCTGTTGAGTTTCTTATTAGATCCATGCCTCACTACTGTCTCATTAATTTTACACAAGATCAGTCTCTGCATCAGTCTGTGATGCGCAGAAAAGTGAGAATATGGCCCAAAAATTCGGAAGCCAGAATAAGGACTGTGCTAAAACCGACCGATCAGCCAGAAGTATACTCGATAACGGTGATAGGAAAATTTCCATCCAAAGTGGTGAAATTGAAGAAGATTGAAACATAACAGAATACTTCAGCGCGCTCGAATGGCGTTAAATGGAACGATGTGTATCTACCGGAGAAATGTGAGGTTACTTGCCGGGAGGTGAAATTCTATTAGTTCACTGTAGTCATTTGTACACCGAAAATTTTGAAAATATTTGACGAATGCGACCACATTACTTACTTAAAGGGTAATCTTTTAACCAAAGCAAAGCAATTAAAAACTTTACATCCATATTTTATAACTTTACTAAAAATCAACAGACTAGCAACGATTACGGTTAATATCCGATGCTCTTTTCTTCCTTAGCACACTCGAGCTGTTATCAATGAGGCTTTCAATCTTATGAAAGCATTTCAGGCATTACTTTGACTTTGTGTAAATATTCTAAGGCCATGGTGGTTCGAATAGAAAACTCAGCTGAAATAACCACACTCTTTTTTAATAAAAATCGACCATGTTTTCGACACGTTTATTTTATTCGCGCCATCATGGATTCGTCCTAGTTTCTGGCAAATCGTTCTGTTTTCCCGTCCACAGGTGATACGTCACTTGCTCCATATTAAAATCCTTATATCGTCTTCCTCTTCTCATTTCGCCCAGAATTCCTATCCTCTTCCTTCCTCTTGCACGCTTCTCCAGCGTTCTCCCCTTAATTACCGACTTCAACATCCCCTCTCTTTTTAATACAAAACGACCATGGCTTGGACACGTTGTGGCCTCATCAACGATAAAGCCACGTTCACTATGTATTAAATAGAGTGCAGAAATTACTACAGATGTCTTTGTTTCGCACCATTATGGATGCTCACAATCTGTTTTGAAGCAAGCTTTATCGACAACTACATCTACGAAATACCGTGCAAGTCACCACTAGGGTGTGTGGCACGGGGTGATTCCACGCCAGGTATAAACCACTCATCCCGGCTGAAACCATAGCCGCGCACGTTCGCCCGGATGCCAGGCGCAGGCCAAAAGCAGTCAGGACAGCAGTGCGCGGTCAGACCAGAAACTAAGAGAGTGCTACGTGGACGAACATGCTACCATTCAGTACACTACTTAAGATACAGCAACTGGTTAGTATTATTAATGCGATTGATGTATAGTTCGACAGGGCACTAAATCAAGCAAGAGCTATATCATGCCGGATATCACATGCTAGGTTAGAAGCTAATAATGATGTTTAAATATTTAGCACGATCGCAAGAACCTATTTAGTCAGGGTCAAAGTATCCTAGAAGTGATATATCGAAACTATTAAGATCCCTTATTGCAGGCGGAAAAAATGCCATTTTAAATCTATTGGTTCTGCAGTCTATTTGCTTAATCTTATGCCTGAAATCGTCAATACCATAATAGTTTGGCTCTAGCAAAATATTTTGAACGTCCAGCAAAAAATAGTCTTCATCAAACTATCGTAAAAGATATTATCTATATTTTTCCCTTCGATCGAACAAAGGTTCCCACCCTAATTTCCTCTACAATTTAAAGTCTTTCTAGCACCTCTTCCTAGCACGTTGGGTCTAAAACAAATGAAAGCAAGATTCCCATTTATTATGAAAAGAGCAACGCACTAGAACAAATTGTAAGCACTCAGTCTCGACGGTGACACCTCACGGAGTTCAGGGAGAGTGAAAGATTGTCTTAATTTTTTGTTCAACCCTTCGTCGCTCCGTCTCTGAACTCAATTTCTCGGCACCCGATTGCTCTCATTGGGGAAGTTTGACAGTCCATGGGTACATGAGGGTGAAGAGTTATCACTCAAAAGATTTGGTACCGCTCCCTGAATTAAAGCTTCTCCACACCGATCCCCGTTCTCACGCACTTCCAAAATGGGTTGTTCGAGATCCCACACGTCTCGCGGCTGACAAGCGGACGGTCGACTCCTCCCGCACGTTTTTATTATTATTGCTCCGACAGCGCCTTTACCCTTGGCCCCTTATGGCGTCGGTAGCTGCGCTCCGTTTAGGAATTCCCGGGCCGTGACTATTCGCCCCCACCCTGCAAACTCACCGCTCGACCGGCCCCACGCTCCGACGCACGATTGCGCCACTTCGGATTAGTCACTATCTATCTGTCGCTCGAAATTCCTCGGATTCCGTTCATGGCAGGGGGCGTTATCGGCGAGCTGCGAGTTGCTTGGAATTCATCTGCATCCAAATCTACTGTTCTACAGAAAGAAATTTTTGTTCCTTTCTCGAATTCTCTCGCGAACCAGCTGATTAGTAGGTTTTTGGATAGTACTTATCCAAGCATCCTCTCGCAACAACTTGGGTGGGAATTTTATTTGACCGTCAATTGAAAATCAGACTCAAACTGTTATGTATATTGAAAACCAATTTATTTTCCGACGAAGTTATCAATATCTTAAGGATTCCAACGTACTGCAGAAGATCAGATGGTGAGAATAGAAAAAGGAAAATTGATTGTAGAACAGCAAGCTTTAAAGTGCCGTTTTCCCCGCGATCGATAAGAGACCATAATTGCTGCGTTAAGAATTTGAAGTGGGTTAATTGACGGGCAGTGTAGATGATTAATTGATGTGCTCCCTAATGCATGTATCTAAATGCGCTGAGTAGAGCTAACACCATGTTTTGCATATTCCCTGCATGATTCTTGTATCACGTTTACACAGTTACATTGTACATTTTTTCTAGTAGTTTCGGTAGCACTCGTAGCCAACCCATAATGTAGTGCATTTCGGTGAAAGTAAATACTTCACTGTAGTTCATTTTGGTGATAAGTCACCCCCTTCCTAACACCCTTGTGGTGTCCCACAGGATGATAATTAGATGAAGAAATCCTTGATGCGAAAAGAGTTCTTATGTAAGTAAAAATACGTTAAAAAAACAATGATTCCTACCTTTGTTTTTTTTTAGAGTGAGGCAAGACAGCGTTGAATCCTAGGGCAAAGAAGCCTTTCCGATAATTAATGTTTCCACTGCATCTAGCTTCGCCCATTACATTTTTCTAAGCTTAGTCTTGGTCTTTCAAGTGCTCTTTAACGGTAAGGCGACAGAGCGAGCAGAGGACTGACTGTATTGTTCGAGGCTTGCCAATTTTGATGTATACCCTTGATCGATGTCCAAGGTCAAGCCTTTATTGCGGGCATAAAAAATACGCATTGATTCGAGTGAGAGCACGATAAGGCTTTGGCTCTTTTATTAGCTACCCAAGCGTCCTTATAGATGACAGATCTTGACCCGAAGTTTTGTTTTTTTTTCTCGCATGAATCACAGCGTCGACCGTCTGGTGAGACAGAGCCATAAAACGCGTAAGTAGTCATACTTAGCAAACACATCTGCTAATTGTGTACAAAAAAACTAAACATCTGCATCAGCGGAGATAAAATAGTTATCATGCAGCACCGCAAGGCGCGAGTTCATGCCATGGACGCCGAAGATGTCAAACTCATGACGATTTACAAACCTATCGGAGTAACAAAGAGAGATGTTGTGTTCCCTTGGAGAAAGGGACATAGCGGACGACTTATATCGGAATCGATTCTGATAAGACCCTTTCAAAAAGATGCCTAATTTGCTATTTCTTGCGAGTATAGTTAGTGTTTTCTCTTCGAAACTCGAAACGGATTATAAAATTCCCGTGACGAAAATATGATCACAGTACGGAGTACGCACTCAGTCTGCGGAGTAGATTTTAAGCTTAACTTTTAAAATACTCGTGCTCAAATGACATTATAGATTTCGAGGAGTCTTAATCCTACAGATGATAAGACATCAAATCTATTTTTACCAAGGGGGTGCCAATCTATCAATCCCTCACTACTAGTACTCACCAAATTATACAGCACATGAAGAAAAGATCCTACAAAGACGTGAGGCGTGGATATTTATACATACATCACCTTGCATATCTCCATACAGTGAGGGGTATAGATTGACATTCCACCAATCGTGAAGAACTTTTCATGATATTATTGGTCTAACAGCTAAAATATGTGATATGATCAATTCTGCTGAATATTTTAATATTTATGATTCTGATGTATCAATCGCCGTGGATTTGTCTAAAAAATTACAACGAATAAAGCCATGTTAATTTAAAAATCACCAAATATATGGTACGTGCTCTTGATTTTTAATAATAATTGAAGATTTTGACGGAGATACGATAAGGCCTGCCATTAGCCCACCCTTAAGATGAGATAACAGGCATTTTGATCTGGTAAACTAAGAATATTCTGACTCGGCACCCATGTGCGAGGCTAATATTTTAACAAATTATAAAGGTCAGAAACCGTGCTGGGAAGCTGACAACAACAAAACTGATATATACGAATTCGAGGAATTACCTATTCTCTCGGAAGGTTGATCTAAGACTGACTGCTTAAAGAAATAATAGTAGATAACAATTTCGTAAGTAATATGAGCAATTCTGCTGAAAATTTTAGTATTTATAATGCTGATATATTAAATTGCGTTGATTCTTATTCGTGATGGATCCTCACATGCATATTAATTATTCCTAAAGGTACTGTCTGGGAAAATTAAGATTGAAATGAATTATTAAAGTTGCCGTAATTCCAAATCTTTACAGTCTTATTAGCATTTCATGACATTTAAAGGAATTTTTCATTAATGGGACCGAAATTATATAATCAATTATCGAAAAAAAGTAAAAGGAATAACTATTGGTAAACATTTCCTTAGATTACCTAGTTAAACAACAGTCTTGTAACAAAATCGAAATTGTGCTTTGTTGAGATTAATTATTTCATCTCCTACCTAAGTCAAAGTTTTTTGTCAGTAAAAAGAAATAAGTTTGTCTTTCTCTCATATTTATTGTTATTTTTTCTCATATACGCTCATGTATCTATTCGTATGGTATGTATAATATTTTTTATACTTTACTCAGCAATAAATGTTAAATAAAACAGATAGTACCCTAAAAACAGGCCGATTACTTAGTAGGGTGCCTAACTTAAGAATTTGTCAATGAATGTATCAATCTATTTGCCTCTGGAAGCATAAATTATTATTATGACATGTTTAAATTTTGTTCAAAACTTGATGATTGGTGAAAAACTGACTTGCTCTAAACAAAAGATTTAATTGAAAGATTTCCAACCCCTTTTGGTTGTTCAAGCTGAAAGTAATAATTTCTTTTTATGAAATAATTCCGTTGCATTCGAAAAGTCGATAGCGCGCATTCACGTGAAACGCGGTGATGAAGACTTATAACCTCTCATCGAGAAATTAGAGTCGCGTCACTGCTGCGGTCCCTTTCATCGGATGAAATGGAATCAAATTACACCCTCACGGGGTCCTGCGAAAGGGGATACATTGATCAAGTGTCTTCCCCACTGTCGGATTCGCCCCTTTATCTCTCTTGTCTCTGGCTTCCTCTCACATTGACGGATGCAATGTGGACTCCACTATCCCCGTCGCTCTCGCCGTTTCGCCCCCGAGGTGTGTGGCCAGCCGGTCGGCGTGACACGGGCCACCGCCGGACCGAGCGGACGTGACCGACTTCATCGAATCACGGGCCCGTGGCTCGCGTGCCCTCCGTCACAGTCACTCACTGCAAAAGGATCGCACTCGACGGCCGTCCGTTGCATCGATCCCTTTGGCGAACGGGAGGAATCCTCTCCGCCACACTTGATCCCCATCTCCCTTTCTCGTTCCTCAAACCCTCTTGCGTGCAGCCGCCCCCGCGAATGCAGTAGTCAACGGAAATCACCAATCAGAGAAATAGCGACGTTTATTTTTGTTTCTTAACAAGCCGTGCGTTGGCGAATTCTTCTCTTGATTAAATTCCCGACTCTTTTGACGCGCTGACTATGCTGGCGTCATTGAATGGATTACTTCTTTATAAAATAACAGGTAAAACTACAACAAAAAGAGAGAATGGAACACTGGCGGTAATGCGTCACTGTCATAAAAACGCCTGCATTCCGCATTTTACGCAGCGTGTTTATTTCTCTTCCTTCAATTTTGCAATCTCACTCTATATTTCAGAACCTAGAGTTCCTTTATATTTACCACTGGTAAGTTCTTTAATCTCATTTTAAGAACAAAATATAAACAGACATAGATATTTACACATTTATAAAAAACGTAAGAGAATTATTTAATATTCATTAATAGAATTCGTTTGTATATTTTATATCATACTGCTTCATCTTCACTCTTCTCAGGCACCCATCTTCTTCAAGTATTGTGTGGCAAGCTCCAGTATCTATCCTTTCATTTTCCGTTCTGCTAGACAGTTAATGGTTCATAAAGCTGCTGTATTCTACAGAAAATAAAGCTGCAGTGAAGCCCAAGGTCCGTAGAATATACAGGTTGTGCCGTAACATGTAAACCATTGAGGCTGAAGGAGACGACGCTTGCTATTCTGGTCAATGCTGGAAGCTAAAGCCAGTCCACCATGTTCGTTAACCCTCATTTTTCTACCGCACTTGCGGTTTAAGGCACTACTTTTGCAATTTCACTTATGATTCTCATCGATAACTTCCGCATGCACTTACTTCTTTAATGTGGATTCTCCTTACGAATGTTGTTTATTTATTTAAATAAAAAATTATCCACATTCCTGCTGAAAACTATTGCAAAATTGAGTAGAATCCACAGCACTAAGCAACCAATATTTGTTTCAAGGGGTACTTTCCTTAAATTTCAAACAGATGTTTGATATTCTTACTTGACATCCAATTATTCGTCCAATCCGTCGTGATATCCATGGGAAAGTTTGGAGAGATTAGGGTTAAACAATATGGTTATAATTTTGTTTTTCATGCTTCAGTTTTATGACGTAGTGCCCTCTTCATATACCTCAATGATGTGAACAATGCGATTATCCGATCCGCGCCGCTATTGGCTGGCCTTTTTCGTGACACCACTGCCGTCAATCGACGGCGGCAATCACAATAGGCCGGTGATTAGGATATCCGGGTTCGGATCCCGATTGAGCCAAATGTTTTTTTTTTCACGAAAAATGTCACCCTTTTTCTGTGTGATTAAGAAAAATTTAACTGATTATTGAAACCTGGACGGGGAGATAAGAGAGCGGGAATAGGTGGACGGCATTTAAAAAAATGGGCGCGGAGGATAATAGTGAAAGCGCGGCGGGCGGGAAGAAAAACGAACGAGGATTTACTTACTATGGCAAGGGAAGGAGAAAGGTGAGTACATTAGGAGGAGGTAGGTAAGATGGTTGAAATAGGGATTAAGAGGCGATGGGGTGTTGAAACTGTTCTAGAAGAAAGGGACTTCGGTAGAACGGGGAAGAAAGAGAATTGTATTTTTGAAAGGGATGAATAAGGGTTTGGACTAATGCTGAGATGAAGAAAAGATATAGCGCAACGACCAGAAGAGATCAAAAGGCAAAGAAAGGAGGATGATGGATCGCTGAAGAGAATTGCTGCATTGTCTCATTTAAACTCAATTTCAATAGTCTTTTAAGAACTTAAATATGGATATCTACCCTTGCAGACCTTCATCCCAAAGTTTGTTCTTGAGCTCGGCATTTGTCTCACTTCCTTCATGACAAACAAATAGTTTAACTCTTTCTCAACTTTATCTCACTAGTATGATGCTGTTCCAACCTAAATTTCTGGAACATACCTTTCATCTCCAAAATCTTGATTCATCATCGCACATTAACTTTATAACACTGAACTCTTCATTGATTTCAGGAACTTTTCTCCCTTCTCTACACTGGTTCTTCCAAACATCTCTTTTCCTTCCATTTTCTGCGTCCGTTTTCAACGGTAAAGTCGTGGTTTATTGGCACATGAATAGTGACTTCGGTCTCCAGGACCGATTAGATCCAATTTTTTTTAAATATCGATCATTTTTTTAATGATCCCTTGATAGAAGCTTTCATCCATGAATTTAAAAATATTTATCCAATATTTTCGAAACAAAAAAGGAAGATACAAATATATTTATTCGATAAAGATTATACAATAAATATGTAGAATAGAGCATTGTTTTTCTTCATTAGAGCAAAATAGCCGTTACAAGTTATTGGTATGTAATGAAAGTATACATTTACATTAAATCTCAGAAATTGATTACCTGCATATTTGGCATCTCATATTATACATAGTAGAACTATTTTGGCAGCATTTGAAGACACGAGTGGCGACGTACGGTATTTTTAACCGAAAGTAGTCATGCATGGTGATAAGCTAGGTGAAGTGATATTTTTGTCCCGTATACCAGAATAGCAGCTTTTAATCGAAAGTAGTCATACATGGTGATAAGCTAGGTGAAGTGATATTTTTGTCTCGTATACCAGAATAGCAGCTTTTAATCGAAAGTAGTCATACATGGTGATAAGCTAGGTGAAGTGATATTTATGTCCCGTCTATCAGAATAGCAGCTTTTAACCGAAAGTAGTCATACATGGTGATATGCTAGGTGAAGTGATATTTTTGTCCCGTATATCAGAATAGCAGCTTAAGATAGGATGCTGCTAACGAACATAAATTGCAAAATTTCATACTTCGCCTGCGTCAGAAGAAAGATCTTACTCACGGTCTGTGAGACCGGGGACCATCTATCTAGTGTTTAATGAATAGGACAGCAAAAGAAAAAATAACATGCAACAAGACCAGTTAAACGATGTTCACATTAAGAAGGAGTTAAGGCCGCTTTTTTAGTAGCTCACCTATTTTTTGTGCTATGGGCTGGACTGATTAGCGCTGAGTCAAGAGTTGACTGCATAACAAACCCCCCAATATACTGAGCAGACCAATTTTTTTCACACCAGAAACCCGTGGAACTCTTTGCAACGCTTAGCAGGTTGGATTGAAACCTTACTAGGCGGTGAGTTTTCGACCGTTGACTTAACCGAGAAACAGTTCCACTTCAGAAGCCCCTCATGATCAGATATCGTGTGGAAAAGATTTGAAAGAGTGACCGAGGAGGGAAGAGAGGTTTAGTGACTTTCCCATCACTTGTAGAGCTGCACCATTAGGGAAATAGATATCCAGCATATTGACCTGCCGCTTGTTTTGTTGCAGTCAAAGAATTCACGCATTATCGGATAATAAATATAAAGAATCTATTTCGAGGATAATACTATCAACAATAGGTTCACCAATATCAGTATTATACATTCCATGATGAGCCATATCTACAGAAGAATATGTCAAGGGGTCTGCTTAGCTACCCCTCGAGTAGGATATTTGGAATGTTTAAAAGTGATGAGCCATTAATGACTTCGTACTATATTCAAACTTATTGTATTGTCCATACATGGTTTCAACACATTAGCGCCATTATTAGAGGTGAGAAAATAGTATTCATTGGTCGTTTTATTTTCTCTTTATTTGGTCCATGCACTTATTCCTGTGCCTTCCTCAGGGGACTTTTCCCTCTATTTTACCTTAAACTATGTTCTTCACAAACCCCTTGTGACTCAGGGTGTGTCCAATCCATCCAGATCATCTTTTCTCTTTGGTGTTCCACATGGTCCTTTTATCTTCTACTTCTCTGTACACTTCATTATTTCTTATTATTATTAGGGGTGAGAGGGTATTATTAGGCACCATTTTTAGGGGTGAGAAAATAGTATTAAATTCACTAATTGTTCATCATAAAAGTCTGACATTTACACAATGTGAAATCTCAACTCAAGTAAAACCTCATACATATGAATATGCCATTTTAAGGAAATTCCATGAGACATTTCCAATTACTCTCAAAATAACAGGGATACGCATTCAAGAAAACTCATGCTTAGGGTGAAGGGAAAATCCACTCACTCCATCATAAAACTCCTACATTAAGAATTTAATGATGAAGACAACTTAAATTTTCAAACGGCATGCCGTGAAGATTAAACCACCGAGCGTACGTAAAATATATTACTTATCCAACGCCATGACAGAAAAATTAAACTTTTGAACCAATTATTTTTTCACATCAAGGGTCTATATTGGAAATGGAATATCACGCGTCCAGAACCCATGCCTACCCCATTTACTGCTCGGCAAAGAAAGAGTGAAAGAGAGCGGGGGTCAGAGGAAAGGAATGCCCGCCGAGGGGAAAGGAAGGGAAGCGAGGATTGCGGTGATGATGATGACATGACTCACAATTCTTTCCATCTCTCCTCCCGCCATCCCCCTGTTAAACTCTCTTACCCTCTTATTTAAAGGACGCTATGCTTAGAATGGTGCGCCGTTGAGGAGGAGGGAATGGGAACGTGAGGGAGTGAGGGGCGGCTTTTTAAAACCGACTCAAAATTATAGGGAGAGAGGTGTGGGGTTGGATATGTAAGATGGAGAAGGAGAGAAGGGGAGGTGGCCGAGGGATTGAGCTTTAAAAAGGGGAAAGGAGACAAGTTTGGACGAAATGAAGTAGATTCCTATTCAGGCCGGCGGACGACAATGGCGGCATGGCCCTCCTTTCATACCGCTTGCGGCTCGATGAAGCATCGTCACCTCCCGGGGCGTCAAGGGGTTAACGCGCGAGCCGATGGGGATTGTGGGAAGGCCGCAGGGAGAGGGAGTAGATGAGAAACTGGAAGAAGGAGGGGTGGGAGACACGTGATGGGGTGAGAAGGGGTCGGCTGGGTCGGTGCGTATTGTAGGACGTAATGTACCGAGGGGTTATTTTTTTATTGATACGTCGGCCCTAATTGGTCGCGGGGTCCCCATTTGGGGTGAGAAAGGGGATGAGTGAGGAAGAAAAAGAGAGATATTTGTCGGAAAGACAGCCGCCCTATGGAAAGACCCGCCGCGTCTATGCCATAGCACGTATGAAAGAGTTTCAGGCATGATATCGAAACGAGAAGCTTTCGCTTGGCGGAAGGACGTCATAATGAGTTAGGTACCATTTGTGACTTCCACAATTTATTTAAACAAACGACCGGTTTCGGCTCTCATGCCATCTTCAGGGTCTACTCCTACTACATCTACTCCCTATCCCTCACCTGATGATGGATTGATAGCCAAAACCGGTCGTATGTTTTAAATAAATAGTGGAAGTCAAAAATTTTACCTTCATTATTTCAGGCGTAACTTTGTAGAATTATTGTACATACATATTTGTAAAAATAAGATAATTCAGTAGTAATTTCCACACTGTTTCATTGGAAACCGACCATGGTTTCGACACTTTATATCATTATTGAGATAAAGTTATATGTTAAGAGGTTCATCTTTAAGTACACAATTGAATATAATTGGATTTTTACTGCAAGAGAAGTTATAATACACATTTATTTAAGTTTAAATACATTTCATAGCTGTAACACCATAAATAAAAACGATCTAAAGTATTTTGTATGGTGACACAGTTGATCAGGGATTTAACACTAATATAAAGTTTGAAATCATTGATACCTTAATAATGACAAAAAATTTAATAATGACATAAAGTGTCAAAGCCATGATCGTTTTCATTTAAAAAATGAGGAAATTACTTCTAACTTACTTCATTTTTACCAATATGAATATCTCAAAGCAGACTGCTCAACGCTCCAAGAACATGCAGGCAGGGTTAATAAAAAAAATTAAATTAAAAAGGCATGCTTTCCCGGAATTTCCAAGCTTAACCCTCTTATTAATCGCACCTGAGAGTTTTCTTTCCTTCCGATTTTTTATTTTTGGAATTTAAATTTCATGAATCAAAACTACAAATTTGTTCTGTTTTTTCAATAGCATCCTCTAAAACTTTTTCTTATACCAGAATAGCATGGGCGATCTAGATTGGTTTGTCTTATTGCTAACAAGCTGAAATGTTTTTAAATAGAATGAATACTGGAACAACTCTTTGATGTTAATTTTATGTATTTGTCTTGGAATTGTTACAAAATTTACTTCCACTATCGAGGGAAGAACTATGATTCTCTTTGGTAAAAATCTCATTCAAAGGGGTAAATCAAAGGTGGCAATATTGTAGATCTTTCCACGTTTTTTGTCTCAGTTCATATGATTTTTGGAAAAAAGCTCAGTTCATGTGGTTTTTGACGTTGAGTGGAAATTTTCTTCAAGAGTTTTTGCCGACTTTCCAACAGAAGAAGAGTAATTTGGCATAAATAAAAGTTCCATTTTTTAATTAAAGAGAATCTACGCATCAAATTATCGACCGGAGCCTAAAAACATGCCTATCTCACCTACCGTTTCGCAATCTTCATTTTTCTGTCGATGAATGATGTCGATTATCTATGCATCAAAATACAAGTTTTTAAATGCGATAGCAATGGCACCTTATCCTTTAGTACTTAGGAATTTCATAACTAAGAAATTTACATTTAAATGGGTTCAATGCCTGTAAGGCCGCGTATTTAACTTAATGTCAAGCAAATTAGTTATTCACACCTTGACATAGAAATCTTTAAGCTGAGAACAAAACTGAGCAAGTGTTTTTTGTTAATGCCAAGCAACTTATTAGCTACCATAAACAATGGTGGAACGTTCAAGGAAATAATACTATAGTCTCACGTACTATGTCCCACTGATCGGCATGATTATTTATCTCCTTCTTTCATCAGCGCGCATCAGTATGACACCAGGTTCCAAATTGTGCACCAAGAAGAAAATGGCATTTCTTTAAGGATGTAGAGTTACAACAAGGACTGTTTATAATATACCATAAATATTTTCTCGGGATTTTAGTCGATACTAATACGCTATTCTGTTGATGAAACACACATCAACTTATCTACTATCTGAAGTAGTTTACAAAAAAAGAGCTATTAGTTGTCATCAGAGTAACGCGAGAGCAAAGATATCTCATTTTGCATTTGCGTTTGCGGTTAATAAAAACACGACAGTATAACATAGGGTCAATGAAAGGCATTTAAGAATTATTCCTTCAATCTTGTTAAACTGAACAAAAAATAATTTTAACTGTTATTTTTAAGCTCTTTTTTTATAAAATTGCATTATTTAGCGGTTTATAAATTAAATGACACTTCAGTATTTACCGATATTGCAGTTAAATTTTCAAAAAAAGCTGTTATTCTACTAAAAACTTCACCCCTTGTGAATAATCTAAAATGAAGTAACGTGAGGTAAGAATGTCAATTCCTCTTTAGCTTACCACTACCTTCATCAACTATTTTCCCGTTTACTCATGGAAGGCCCCTTTCATGCATGAATGCATTGCCTCAATGGGCAGTTGGAATTCAAACCATTGTGCCTCCCATTTAAATACTGCTCGACTGCGTCCTGGTGAAGCCTTCTTTTCTCCGCGCTACATTAATTGCATTCAAGATAAAATTCCTGCGCGTAGACAAAGCTCCACGGTCCCTCTCCCCCTTTTCGACGCCACACAAAACGTTTCTCATCCTCTCTTTCTCCCACCTCAAAAGGTGCGGTTTGTATGTCAGTCATGCCCTGTACGCCTCATCGCCCAGACCATATTTCCGTAATTTTATGCAGCACTCTATTGCAGGCACTTACGGAGAGGAAAGGGTGTGGAACCGACGCCGGAACAACTTAAAATAAATGAGGCGAGTTCGACATCTAACCGCGCAGTTGATAGAGGTGCTTGATCCTGAAGTTTTTCCTCCTTCTTCAATAATGACAGGAGCTTGATTTCAGGCTGCCCTAAGTAGGTACGAATTTTTTTAGCTCCATTTTGATATACAATGGCACCGCTCCTGGTCGAGAGTTTATCCGTCTTTCAGAAAATTTCTTAGCATGACCGATATGGAATTTTTTTACTGCAAAACTGCTATTATCCGTATGAAGGTTTATATGAAGGATCATAATACTAATAATTTTTCAATAATGATTTCTGGCCGCGAGCCGTTTCCAATCAACAACGCACTTCTTGATTAAATAGTACCAACACATAAAATTAAAGTTTGAATATACATAAAATGTAATTTAAGCTTTAATAAATACTTAAAATAAACACGGAAACATTAACAAAAGTCATATCTTTTCGGCAAAGAGTACCGCTTTGATCCCATGAGGCGGCAGGTCGAAATATATTTCTAATACAATAAATGGGGGGTATCTAGGTACTGGGACATAATGTACATATTTCTTCAGTGGATTGAAACCTTTTCTCTTATTAAAGGTAGAAGAAGAAGTTAATCGGTAACCCACACGACTCAGGAGCGCTCCCGGTTGCGTTGCGCCGGTCCCCACCAAGAGCAGGTAACCGCTGCTAATCACGTGTCTGGGTAAGCCCTTCTCCGGGTAAACCCTTTTCCATACCACCCTCTCCTACGCAGTATATCGTAACCTCTATCGTGAAATGGAGCATCAACTTCATTCCTCCTTTTTGAATTATATCCCGAGAAATGACATGCTGTAGTGCAAAGTGAGGCTGAGGGGAAAAATGGAGCAGAAAGAAATGTGCAGTTGGGGATAAATTTAGAGAAAATTGGCTCAATATTGAGGCAGTAATAAGGGCCTGAAGGAAAAGGATTCGTCCACTTACACAAGAGAACTGGTGACAGTAATCTTGAACGCCGTCATGATTCTCCTCAGTGCGTGAGCTCGCAGTGTCGTTTTTTGTGAGCTGCACTCATGAGAACGAAAACGCAACTGCACTTCTTCAAACTTTGTCAGGTGCCTCAAATCCCTACTTCTACTTAATAAAATGCGTTATGAGGACATTAATTGTCATAATTAATTAAATTATTTTAAAAACATAACATAAATAACAAAAAAAAAAAACATAAATAATTAAAATTAAAAAAATAAAAGTCATAATAAATGTCATAATAAAAAAGTCTAGAGTGATCTACATTTTGGATTATGATAATGACGGTGCGAAAGAAGGAAATGTGATCACACCCCATATGTAAAGACTAGCGTTAAGTCCGTTATTGAGTGCACCGTTGTATTGAAACCACCAATCTTGTTCGATATCGATTGTATTCATTCCTTCAATATATGTCGTTGCAATCACTTACACCACAAGTCCACCATTAATGTGCTCACTTAGTATTAACTTCCATGGCAAACCCAAGGAAATCAACGAAAATACGGCGACAATCGTTATTTAGAATACATTTGCACTACCAAATCAACAAAACGTTGAAAAAACTGTGATTTGCTTGTGAATTATACACAAAAATAAGCACATTAATGGCAAACTCGTTTACGATGCGAAGACTAGAATCGAAGGAAGAATAAAATCGACATTGAAGGAACTTGGCGATTACTATACAACGGTGCACTCTATTCAACAGTTCTGACGTGTCTCTACATAGTGGTTAGGCTAGGTGACGATGATAGGTTGCTAGCGTTAAAAGTGTAGGTGGAGGAGAATAAAATAAGCTCGTTGGATGGAAAGCAAGTCAGACAAGGGAGTGCTTGATATGGTGGATGTGGAGAGGAAACTGGTGAAGAAAATTTGGAGGCAGAGTAGGTGGCTTAAACAGGTGATGAGATGGGAAGGTGTACTGAAGACCGAGGTATAGGAGAGGATGCTAGGTAAGAGGGAAAGAGGGAGGAAGAGAATAGGCTTAATGGGCATAAAGAAGTGAGGTAGAGCGTATGCTGAGCAGAAGAATGAAATCACCTAAGAGGTAAAGGGCTGCCAAAGTACGACATTGAAAGTTACCAACGACCCATTTTTGTCTATCTTATTTATCAGCCAATATTTCTAACAGTGAACAAATAAATGCATGTATGGCTTTCCTGAGAGAAAAATTCTGAAAGAGATTGAAAAAATTAGGTAAACTATATGCTTTGGCTTTAATGAAGAAAATTTATGAAATCTTGAAGAGAAATTATGAAATCTTGGAGAGAAATTATAAAATCTTGAGGAGAAATTATGAAATCTTGAAGAGAATGTATGAAATCTTGAAGATAATTTAGGAAATACCATAGAAGCCACAGTGGTACGTGATGCCCATCCCTCGAGAATGGAGCAATGCATTAAAGAAGGGAGAAAGAGAGTGAGTGAGCGGGGAATAAGCGGTAGAGAGAAGTCAAGAGAAGACCTTGCCGATGGCGAGTTCTTGGGCACGCGGAGAACGCGTCCTTATCTGCCGTACGTGCGCATTCCATCTCGCATCCACCTCTCCTTCCCTGCACCGCCACCGCGATTCTTTTACTTCCCCGGTTCGATCCTTCTTCTTTCCGATGATCGCGCCGATGACGCCTGGTCGCCATGCATTCAAAGTTACCAACTCACCCGCATTATGTGGTACGCTATTAGATCCGGATTATGCGGGAGGCAATCAGACGATAATTTTAAAAAAACGTTTTTTCCACTCTATTCTAGCATGTCAGAATTGAAAAGGTTGTTTTCTAAAATTATTATAACAAGCTATCTGATGGGGTAAGAGGGATTTTGATATTTGAATATATCATCAAAAGTGGGTTTGTGATTTGTTAATTATGATTTTAATTTTTCAACTCTGTGAGTTTTGTAAAAGTTTTAAACATTTTATCCATTGAGTTTCTAAGTTCACCTCGATGTTTAAAACTAGTTATACCTTTGGGATTATACATGTTTTTATTGGCCATTATTGTACGTTAAGTGTAAAATCTAGATTTGAATTACATAAATTTTATCAATGTTTATAATGTGTAAAACCAGGTGATAGTGTATTATTTTTAATTGACAAAGTACCGCATGACGAGTCAATTAACTCAGGTGGATTTTGTACAGCTGCTATAGTTTTAATTCTGTAGTTTTAAATACTTTTTTAACCCATCCAACGGGAAATTATTGCATGTAATCTGAAATATTTGTAAACTATCTATCTATTAAAATTTTGATTCCAGTTCTCACATTTAAAAAAAATTCTCTCAGAAAAGTGTATGTGTATATGCATTCATGTATTTGGTTGTTCACTATTTGAAGTGTTTGACTGATTAATGAGATAGACATAAATGCGTTGTTGCTTGTACCACATATCCTTACCTCCTTAGATGATATCATTCTTCTGCTCGATATACGCCCTACCTCTCTTCTTCACATCCATTATGCCTGCTCTCTTCCTTCCTCTGCCCCTATTATTCAGCATCCTCTCCCTATCTCTATCTTCTGTATCCCTTGGATGTTCCTCACCTATTTAAACCACCCACTCTGTCTCTTGTATTGAACCTTATACCTTCAATTTTAAGTTGGAATGAATTTATTATGAAAAACTGCTATATAGTCATAATATGTGTTCAATTTTTACCGCTTTTGGTACCACGGTATGTGCAAATCCCTTACTATAACTCATTAAGATTATATTGCCATATAAATATCGATGGATGTTAAAAATAAAAGGGATCCCAGATTGGATCCACGAAGAACTCCATAATTTCAATTCTCAGAGTCATCTGCAGCACTATTTATTTTTACTATAATCTTTCTATTAGTAAGTTAACCCCCGAGCTAAGGTAAAACCATTTCTTTCATACTGATATTATCCAATTTACTTAAGAGGATTCCGTGTATCAAGGTATCAAATGCTTCTTGAAAACCAATAAATAGTTCTTATCCTGAAATAAATTTATCTAACTTCTTCTTCAATACGTTTGAAAAGTGTTCAAGTACCCGTTTAATTCCCTTTGATTTTTTTCAATAAAATATTATTCCCATCATAATCGTTGGCTGTGATTTATAACTGACGTCTCCATGTTAACTGTGGCTCATGTCTCAACATATACGAACACATCCCTAACATACATCAATGAGGAGGAGTATGAAAATGAAGTCTTCTTCTTTGCAAAAAAAGATCCGCCCATTATAGCTATCGCACATGATTCGTCAACTAATTTCATACATAATTCAATGATTTTTTGGAAATCAATTCCATTTTGCAGAATTTTTACATGGATTTTGCATTTTTGCACACGGAAAATACGATCGTATATTATGGTACTGCGGAACTCTGCATCTAATAACTATATTGTTGCCTTATAAACTGGACAACTTATCCGTATTGTCGATTCAGTATGACCGATTTCGCATTTCATTGGCTTCAGAATTACCAATGGCTGTCGTACCGAACGATTTAACAATTTATTCTCGTTTTTCATCTTTGTCCTAAACATTTTGTTTCTAAAATGATTCGTCCATGCAAGATATAACGTTTTCCCGGCGAATGATACTGATTAATTCCTCTAGGACTTCCCACCGGGAGAGATTCTCCATTGTGGCCAAAATTTCCTGTCATCTGTCCATAACCTCAAAGATGGCAGGAAAGTGTCCTGTCGAAGCATCAAACATTATGCAAAATATAACCCGGTGGTAATCCCGAGAGGATTTCATCTGAATCGTCCATTGTGTGTAAGGAAAATAATGCATCAAAATCTAACTAGCTACAGGCAGATCTAATCTTTTCGTACATCATTTTTTAGAATAAATATTGGTACTTGTAATATTAACTCAATCTCTTTCAATATCCCGGAATTTTTTGCCCTTGGAGTTTCCCTTGAATCCGCTCTTCAATGGGAGGGTCTTTAACATTTTTCGCCCTTAAAAAACGCCCATTGTCCCACTTTGTGACCTAAATTTGCGATGGGCGAGCCCATAAATCTCATTGGCATAGACATTTGAAATATTTAGCGACCTTGAGAATTAAGGTCTTGATTAGGCTACGCACAGTAGGTAAAATAAGCCTCCTTTGGCCCTTGTGAAATGGCCGGAATCGCAAAAAGTGTTGGCCGCTGAGAAAAATTAATCCTGAGAGTCTCGCCAGCAATTGTAAACGCCACACGGGAGGCAATCAACGTTAGTTGATGGGCGGCAAAAGCCATAGACTTGCCCCCCAAGGAGTTGGCAGAACTTCTACGTGGGTGCATTCCTTCCCGTGCAAACACATATTCTCTCCCTCCCTCCACACCAGACACTTGCTTCCTCTGCACAGACAATGCAGAGGAGGAGATACCCGCCTATGGCTCTGCTGATTCAACCTTCTCGTTTCTCCCTTTCTCTCCCGTGATATGGCTCGTGCGTCGCAGGGATCGCGATCGGATTAGCGTTGCAGGCCTGGCGACCAACGCGACGTGGTCCCGTAAAAGTCTTTGTAACTTTTTATGGTGGCATGGCATCGGACGGGAGGAATAAGGAGGTGAACCGAGGCGACCCATTTTTCTAAGTACGGGATAAGGATAACGATTTCCCACCGATAAGACGCTAGGATATCTTTTTAAAAAGTCACCTTTGGCTCCGGGATGTCCATCGCATACTTTTTCGATCGTCAAGGATCGATCAATTGGCCCCATTGTTGACGCATTATGCTCCTCCCCCAACTGCAAAGGAGCTGAGCATTGCTTGGGGCGCTGATGTGGCAACATTGGACATCATATCTCTTGGATCCAATCACTCATTCATCGCGCATTATCGCAATTGTTTACAATGAATCCCTTTTGATAGTCCGATCGTCCGGCAGCTACTCATTTCTCTTTTTATGAATTCCAAACATTGTAAGGGTTCTTTCAAAAATCGAATTTTTACTAAACTCACCAATACACATATATACCTTCTACATATTTAATTGTTCGGCATACTTTAAAATATCCTACGAATATTCAAAATTAGGAGCTCTGGCAATAATAAGGATTTTTTTTAATTTATGACAACGGTAATTTGCTCTTACTGTGCATGACAACTTCATGCGTACAGAGATAAACAATCGGAAAATGCGCAAAAATAGTAGCAGTAATTACACCAAAATAAATAGCAGAACCAACGGGAGTTCTTACAAAAATCTTCCATACTGCGGCAAGTTTCTAGTGTTCGTAGTTCTTAAAACAATTTACTTTCCAGCACAATGTCCCTTTGGTACTCCCATCTTTTCCTCTGACCATAAAGTCAACCGTTCTTACACTTCATCTCCATTATTTTTCCAGTCAATGGACTTCCATAAAAGAAATGATTTAGATACCCGATTGTCTTTCTTTCCGTCCACCTTATCTTCTCCATCCTTCTTCACACCCACATCTCAAACGCCTGAAGCCAATTATCATCCTCCTTTCTGAGGGTCCACGCTTCAATGCTATACAACGCTAAACTCCATATCAAGCTCGTCACCGACAACAACTCCTCTCAGAATTCTTACCCAAGGTCCCCGATATCAGCTCCCTTCAATTACTAAAGTCTTACTTGGCTAACGCTATTCTTCTCCTCATGTCTACTGCTCTCATCTGCTACTCATGCTACTGGGTCAATTTTCTTCCAGCGTATTATCCCGGTAATTAAAATGCTCAATGATTACATTTATTCTCCAAGATTCGAAGGATAATTTTACCAAATTATCGATGGACAACTACGCGATGGTTTTGCAATGAGAAAAGTCACATCGTATCTCGCATTCACGGACAACACACTTCTCCTTTTACACTCGCCGAACGCTCTCGCATTCCTGATCCTCCCCGCTCCCTTCCCCCGACTCCTCCCTCCCCTTCTCCTCCTTCTCTCTCCACCCCCACCCCCTAATCCCCTCCCCTCGCTCACTCAATCACACGCCCGATGCTCGTTTAAGGCCCTGCACCGAGTCACCTGGCGCGCGCGTACACCACGGAACGCGGGTGGCTGAGAAAGTGGCACCGAGCCACACATAATTTCTTTCCCTTCCCACCCATGCTCCCCACATACTCCCTATCCCCACGCCACGCAATCCACCGGAAGACAGAACCTTTCCCAACACTTCATCGGTGGGTACTACTTACACGCGTGAGAATCGTGTTAGCTTAGTCGCTTGAGATATAACTATCAAACAATAGGATGCGCGTTCGAAACCCGGCAGTGGAGGATATTTTCATGATATCCCGATCCATAGGGTGATTTTTTGGAGAAATAGCCTTATAATTCCGTCCGTCAGATTGGATGCAGAATCCTTAGCGCCTTTCGCTTACAGCAGGGTAAGGTTTGGCTAGGTTTTTTATTCTACCCTTCCGTTATTTCTCTGACAATCCTTTCAGCCAGCCAATCCACCCGTTTTCGTTGGTGCATGCGGCTTGTGCTGTAGGTCGTTTCTCCCTAAGGAATTTTTCCTTCTTTTTCTCCTTCTTCTTCCACTTATCTGTTGTCGGGAATACTCTCATCATCTCCTTATTCATTTCATCACATTTTATGTATGATTATCATTTTTTCTATGCTATCCTTCACTCTCTAGAATTAGCGACACACACAAGGGAGTTGGTGCGAAGGCTTCCGCGGTGCTCCGATGAAAGCTAGGTTGCATTTTTGGGTTTTCACCGCGTTGTTGTTTTTGGTGACGCAGGCGACACTGTTGTCACCAAAAACAATGACGCGGTGGAAACCCCAAAATGCAGCGTATATCACACACAGGGGAGTCGCGTCTGTGACGCCAATCTTGGGACGTACTCCCAAATAACCAGACGATCACATCCTCATCTCCTACTGCACTGTCATCGTTATTTCGTACTCCACCAGCCGTTTGGTAGGTTTCCTAGACGGACCCTCACTCAGCTTTCCTTTATCGATTTCAAACCTGGATTTTCTTTTACTTCCCCACCATTTTATAGCTTTTTGGTTCCTCATATCCACAGCCATTCCTTGTTGCGTTCACAACCCCAATTCTCTTCCTTCCTTTTCTGCGTTCTCCTCTCTGCCATTCTCTTCATCATTCCTTCACTTCCCTAAAAGTCCTCCATCCATTTTTTCCGCCATCTCCGAATCAAAAAATAATCATCTAATTGTCTTCCTTCGTTTCGGAGTTGTCAAACGGAGGCTTTTCCAACTTTTTGTGCTCATTTTCATTATAGCATGAGAAATTTACTCAAGCAGAGTAAGTTTGATGAAACAGTAAAAGAGAAATGCTACTTCGCTCTGGTCAGGCCACACCTTGAATCCACCGAGAGCATTTGGGGCCCTGGTCATAAATATTTAACCGAAAAATTAATAAAATACAAAAAAATCTGCACGCTTCGTTGAAAATTGCTATGAGCAAACATATATTGTTTCACAACTTTTAGAGGGATTAAGGAGGGAGTACCAAGGGACTTAGAGGCCTCACGCATAGCATATCTTGCTTGAGAAACTCAGAACTGGTGCGTTTCTGTGCGATACAGGGAATATTAACCTGAGGTCTCATTACATCGTCTGACAGAAGCGATAAAATAAGAGAGATACATTGCCAAACTGATAGGTGATAAAACTTGCTCATAAGCTCCGCGCACAATAAGTGATCACAATAAAAACTGAGCTCCACTAAATAGACTCCCATAATACACGTCGCCATTTCATCTTCCAAAACCTAACATCTATACACGGCTGGTATTCTAACACGCCCATGTGGTGGCTCGCGGGGTAGTAAGTAGATGTAGATCCTTGGACGAGAATGGACATAGGAAAAAGACTATTATGAGAAGCACTGCGCTGAAAAATGATTTGTTTATAAATAACTGAATAAAGAACTGATGACTTGAGTAAAGACAATACCAGTTAAAAGCCTGAAATGAAGTGTTGAGCTTGACGATGAAGAAATTTGGGTGCTAAGGAAGGAGAATATGAAAAGCCTAATGCTTTTCCAAACTGTCCTCATACTCACATTTATGAGAGAACGGGCAAATGGAGGAATGAAAGGATATGAAGAAATTTGAATCGACGGAAAGGAAGACAAGGGGTGAATTGGGTGACACGATCACATTATGATACATATAATGAGTTAATTTGGGAAGATTATGCTACTTTGGCAAGATTAGGTGGTTGAAAGAGGCAATGAAAGGCGAAAGGATGCCAAAAGTCGTGATGATGGGAAGGATTGGGCAAGTAGGGTGGGGAAGTAAGATTTTAAAATTCAAGAATGTGATGAGGAAAAGGTCGGATGATTGATTTGCTAAGTATTTAAATTGTTTTGGGTTTAAGAGGCCTGCAATAGCAAAATATCAACATCTAAATATGCCATACCCGAAAACTTCTCAATAAAAATTTTCTTCATATTTGACTTTACACCTTCAGGCGTCACGTCGTGGAAGTATTTTATATTCGAATCCATATTGAAAATAAGCATAGTACTTTTCCACAGTTATCTATTGTAAACGTACAAAGCGTTATGTAGCTTACTGAATCTTCAGGTACAATGTTTTGTCCTTTATTTGTTGATTTTTACGATAATAACCTTACGCTAAGACAAAGTAGATAGACTATTCAGGTCGGTTTTTTACTAAATGAAATACAATAGTTGTAATATGGCTAATATGGGTCAAATTGGACGCAATTTTAAGACACGCATCAAAGAACACTAACGAAGTTACTTTAATATGGATACCAGCTCTCACTTTGTCAAGTATCTGTTTGATTATAATCACGTAAGAAATTTTACATACTCTAACAAAAGGCTTAAAGATGGATGCTTTGGAGCTGATGGGTATTATCAGACAGTCAAGCAGCCTTTGCAACGAGATACTTTTTCCGCACCCCTCCCCTCTCCTTTCCGGCAAAATTGCCCTTATCACAAGCCCCTATCCCATTTTCCCCACCTTTCCTCCCAAAAATTACTTTGTTCTCCAAATCCCCTCCTTATGTAAGGTTACTATCGTAACAATCAATAAATAAAAGATAAACAATTGTACCTGAATACGCAGCTAGCCGCAAAACGCGTTGTACGTTTACAATTAATAACTGCGGAAAAGTACAAGGCATATTTTCAATATGGATTGGAATGTCTTCATATCGCTGACAAATCACCTGAATAAGTCCTCCACCAACATTCCTCCTTCACAGAACGAAAAAAAATTTTCATCTAGAGCACTATTCATTGCCAGCCATCATTTAGAACGCACTCGATCCGCGTATTTTTTATTTCCACGGGTAGTGGTTCATTTAATCTGCATTATATTGGTTTCAGCCTTTAGGAATGAAAATCATGTCACCAAAATGAGGAAATTTCCAAAATCACCAGGCAACGCTAAAGATTTTGTGCAGCGAGGCGATAAATTCTGATTTCCGGAACTATTCAGCGCTTAAGTAATTTTCCCCATAAAATTTATAGGGGAATCTCGTGGAATCAAAATTGCAGCAGAACTAATTACATCACTTAGACTCCATATGACAGTTTTTATGCATTATGTAATTATAACTGACGCGCTCATTAGCACATTTAATTACGGGTGGCCTTCAAAAGCATTCGGCTGATTGGAGAATTTATCCATGTAACCCCATTTTAGGCGTACAAACTCATTTCATATTCTCCAATGAAATGATCAATAATGCGAAAATGTGTTGGTGATATGTAATTATATATAATTTTTACTCACATAAAAATTTAAGTGATTAATCTCGCGGGCGCCATATTGTTTTGTTGGTCATGGCAAGAATTCATTACTTTCATTTTAACTGGTGATCTATAAGGATGGTCTTCAATATCGTGAGGGTACCCATAGTAAAAGGATGAGACTATTAATTTCTGAAAAAATTTCAATATGAATAGTTATTATCCCCCTTTCTAACTGAGTTTTTGAATCACCGGAAGCAGAGAGAGGTGATATTAAAGTTCTAACACCAGTTTAAGCGTTGTTGTTTGGTAAAACTAAAGATAAAAACTTAAGCGGGGTCTATGGGTGTCATGCTTTTTTTTCGATGTGCCACAATAATAATTTAGACCCGGCTTATTGATAAGCATACAACTGAAATTAGATACTTCACGGGAATCACAGGGGCCGATGCGCGTTGGAACAGGAGAGATCATTGTGCGAAATCCCACCACTTAAGTCTTGATCTTGAGAACATAAATGAAATGATGTATATATTTGGATAAAATTAACCAAAATCTAATATGGTCATACGACCAGATTTATCCATATCGTAACCTCAATCCAGTATTCAATTTTTTTAGCCATCAGTTAATTTTCCATCCATGTAAAAATTGCATTTATTAAATTTAGCAATCGCATCAAGAATTTTATTCATCATATTGCACAACTGCATACCGTGAGAGTAAATGAGCCAAACTACGGTGGTTAGAGCGAATGTGATTCCATCTATAGAACAATGGGTTTGGTCTCATTTTAAATAAAAATATCACAGCGTTCCAAAGATACCAAAATATCAGCCTTATACAACGATCTTTTTAGAGATAGTTGATAAACATAATCAGTCCATTTACATGGGCATTTGTTAGTATAGGCACTCCGTAAAGATGTTATTTAAAAATTTAGGAATATCTAAATTCTAGATTCTGCCAAAAAAATTCAGTGTGCAGTTTGAATGTTTTTCAACTATTTTTGAACATTAATCATATAGTCATCGGAGAAATTTTTTTCAGGATTGCAAAAAATTCTTATGTTGTGAAGGAGTTTTAATGGGACTGAGAGAAAAAAATTAGTCAAATTGAAGACTGACGTAGATATTTTTATTTAACTTCTCAGAATTCTAGTCTTAGAAAGGGATATTATTGCACTATTCATCATGTAGTATTTACTTTATGCTTCCCACAAGTGCTGAAATTAAAACGTAAAATTCTTAAATAGTCTCCATTATAGGGAACTAGGGAACTATCTCGCTCAAACTACCTTAAGGTCATTCTCGCATTATGACCTCTCACCCAATGGAACGCTATCACATTCATTTGATCATATTTGATCATACTCGCTTAGTAATATTTTCGGCGAATATCACTTAGAAAAAGTTACATTGCCGTCCTGGCACTATGCTGTCAAACTGATATAATTAATGCATTCACGGAAAGATAGTAAGGAAAGGTTAGCATCAGTGGAATTTAACAGCAACGGGGTATTATGTTCCACAAGGAGTGCCAAAATTAATTTTTGAGGATCCTATTTTACGGTGGTACCGCCCAAACACATGGTTGGGCTACAGAAACCACCAATGAGAGAATATCAGTTTCGACGGCAACCGTGCGCTGATTGGGAAACGTTTAGCTCCCTTCCTCTACAGTCAGTTTATTGCACCCGGAAGCTTTCCGAATTCACTCCACAAGTGAAACGGAATAAGAGGAGGTTGATCGAAGCAATCAAAGATCCAGCCTCTCCCTAACGCCCCTTCCGCCCGCCCAACCACCCGACCCGACCCACTCACGGGAAGCAAACCTCCGCTCCCGTCCCCGCATCGACAGGTGATGCAATTAACGACCTCGCTGAGTGCCCGCCAGATTTCCTTCCGCCGCTCCGAATCGCTCCTCCGCGAGGATAATTCGCGTGACGATTGCGTCAAAGCACTCACCGTCGAATGAAACGGTCCTCATCCCCCGGGAATCTCCCTTCCCTCCGCCGCTGCTAAATGGAGTCACGATTTTATCCATGTCAGTGACAATGCACATACATCCATCCGTGTGGCCACCCACGCAGATACCGGCCACGTTGGGGATCCAGAAGGATGTGAACTAGCAATTTTGATGCGTTACTTGGTCGGATTACGTGCATGAATCTGTTTGTACATTCAGTAAGAATGACGACTGAGATAATTGATACAAAGAGTCTGGCGAAATTGTAATACCTCGTATGGAATACCACAAGAGACAAATGTTTCAGGAGCAAATGGTAAAATGAGAGTGCGGGACAGAAAAAAAGTCATGCTTAAGGCACAAATGTTTTACTATTTACAAATAAATATTGAAATTAATTCTCACGTTTCATAGCTCGTATCGATCACAATTTCATCCACGCATCAGGAGTATGGGTCCGCGTGAAAAATCACCATCACCACCATAAGTAAATAAGGAAGATGAGCTTAGCACGCATACGATAAAAACGCGAGGGAAAGGAGGCCAACAGTTTTTGGCGAGATGTTGTGGAACTGCATATTCGAAATGAAATACAATCGATGTTGAACAGTACTTTTTTATTAATAATATTCAAACGTTACTACATGTGTTTCGGCACTTAATTGGCCATCATTAGGTACAGAGAGAGTGAGAGATTATTAAGCAAGTGGACAGTACAAAATTGAGTGTTTTTCATTGCGAGAGAAAACGCTGGACGGCATTATTTGGTAATTTAGAGAGTTTATAATGGATCGGAAGCTAGGACTACTTGAAAATCAGACCAGAAAAGACTAAAAGTCTTCAAAACCTGGTGCTGGAGGAGGATACTAAAGATAAAATGGACAGACAAAATAAGAAATAACAAAGTTTACAGAAGAATAGAAGAGGAAAAGACCAATGAAACACCATACAGGAAAGAAGAACAAGATGGATTGGACATATACGGAGGCACAATGGGTTCGTGAAGAACATAATTGAAGGCAAAATTGAGGGAATTGTCCCCAGAGGAAGACCCAGGAATAAGTTCATGGACCAAATAAAGAGGGAAGTACAAGGTAAGAGATTAGAGGAAGTAAGGGAACTAGCAGTAGATATATAAGGGTGGAGAGCTGCAGTCAACCAATCTTAGGATTGAACGACCAATAAAAATAATGATTATATCATTACTATTTACTCTTTCCCCTGAGAAATAAACAGATAATTTCTTATTCAAATCTGCCATATACTCAATTAACGAGTTCAAACGCTGTTTTCGCTGACGGTGTCTGACTGCAACAGTTCTCTGGACAAAATTTATAACCTTCAGAGTAATGTGAGAGTTAAACCCTTGATTGAGACTAATAAGTTTGGTATGGGTATGGTGGTTAGGAAAGGATTAATTAGGGAGAGGAATGTCACCCACCCAGTGGAAATGAGAGCTACGTACCATACCTGGGAGCTGTGGTATCTGCTAGCGTGTAGTCAAATATGCACAGGGCAGATATCAGACACATGTTGCACTTAAAATTCAGGTATAATCAGTTCACTTATCAGTGTGTAAAGAGTTATAGCGTAGCAGCCAAATAACCACTTCTATCCGTTTTTCCAAACACTTTAACGCCCAAATTGTTTGTAAATATGTCAATTTCGTTGTTTAAATAACGACAATGTTGGGTTTATCCACCGCGACAGTGGCTTTGTAAGCACGACTTCGTCTCATGTGTCTCGTGTAACTGGCTATCACACCTGACCGGCAATTGGGAGATCCGGGTTCGAATCCCGGTCAATTCAAATGATTTTTCATAACGAATTTCAGCCCTGGTGTATATGCACCCGTGTGAGTGACTTCGTACCATATCATTTATTACATGCAATGTTTGGAAATATTTAGTATAAATCTTACACCTGTGGTGACACTTGTCATCATGACTTAATGATTGCAAAGAAAGCGATAAGTGGAATTGTTTCACTCATAGATAACAGTTTAAATATTATCTGAGAGATTCACCAAATAGCATTTTTACTGTATATGAAAATTATCAAACTATATGTACAAAAATTAACCTTTCAGTATTTATACATTTTATTCGTGATGGCAATATGAGCCACCTAATGCAAGAACTGGGTTTTATTATCGCCAAACTCTGGGTTCCTATGTGAACAACCGAGAAGCTCACTTTGTAGACTTGCCTTATCTCCTTAATTGTACTGTATATACCTCGATTTATCCAACTGGATTATCTTTCCATATTATACCACGCACAACATAGGCCTCACTAAGATTCCAGAAAAAGAGACATGCGCGGTAGAGGTTTGGATGATGATTGACAATTGTTTCTACATCTACATAATACCCTGAGAGCCGCCGCATGGGCATGGGGCAGGGGGTGTTTGGTCACCAGCCGTGTAATGATGTAAGTTTTTGGAAGATGAAATGGTGACGTGTTTTATACGAGTCTATTTAGTGGGGCACAATTTTTATTATGATCGCTTATCGTGCGCGGAAAGAACGAGTTTTTGTACCTATCTGTTCGTCAGTGTATCTCTCTAGTTCTAATGATGCCAGCGTAACAAGTTGAGATAATTTAAAAATACATTGTGTTTGATAATATTAATAGAACACTTAAAGAAAAGGAAACCGTTAAGTATTCCAAATTGAAAAGAAGGACAAGAAAACTTGGTCACAAAATATTTTCATACATACCCATCTCGCGTTTCCATGCCGGGATGGACGCAGTAAAAGTAATTTTACCTATCAGTGATAGACCAGTGAATCTTACTTTTTCAATTTAACAAGCTTTAATCATTTCCACAAAAATGCAAAAATCTTGAATTGTGGTCAGTCAATTTATTTCTCTATTCCTACGTTTAGCTCAATTTTTATATCATAGGGGCATTAAAATCACTATAATTTGAACCATCAAACAAATCAATTATTGACTCTAAGCAGTAAAGAAATTGAGAACAATTGTTGTCTACTGGAACTATTCACTTAATTTTTTTACTGTTTAGGGTTAGAATTTCATTTTTTTGATGGCTCAATTTTACAAAGTTGCTTTCTATTCATTTCAGATCACGTGAAGTATGCAGTACGCTAAAAATTAGATCGGGAGCAGTCTTGATGTGTGCGAAAGTTTGCTTGAAAACGCAGTAGCTTCGATAATCACTTCCGCAAATATGTTTTTGTTGGCTTTTAGTATAAGTCACCAAGATGGATATCGTAAAGTTTTCAATAACGGTTTAGTAATATGCTTATGTTTTTTAATATTTTTTCAGTTGAACGCCCTGGAACAAGGAACAAGGTTGATGGGAGCGTCATTCGCCACCTCGAGTCAATGACAGCTAAGAATGCCTCGGTGTTCCCCAAAGCCAAATGCAGGAGGTTGTAGCAGTGAAGGAGAGACTCAACGCCAAGTACAGACAGACCCTCGGGCAAATCTGGAGTTCTGAGCTGTTTCGAAAGAACAAGGTTCTTGCCACGAACATGTTCGTGGTTCCCACACTGCTGTACACCTTCGGATGTATGAAATGGAATGTCAACGAGTTGCAGAACCTTGACAGGTGGACGAGGAAGATGATGACCATCAATAGAAGTCTTCATCCGAAATCTTCCGTCGCCAGACTGTATCTCCCTCGCAGTGTAGGTGGTAGAGGTCTGTTGAGCCTGGAGTGTCTCCGCAAAAGTTGTCCTTGGAACAGCATGCCGAGTGCTCAAAAGCAGAGACCCCCTGCTCAGTCTCGTAAGAGACCACGAAGGTGCCGTAGTAGGGGGTAGGGGTTTCTATTCCAGGCGGCCAAGAGGGCAGTGGACGAAACCGGTGTGGACTTGGACCCAAAATCAGACGGTAGCGACGACGGAAAGTCCATCTTTTCGTTGAAGGCAGACGTCTTTAAGCTCGAAATTAAAAAGGCCGAGCAGAACGCCTTGCTCAAGGCACACACCGAGAAGCCCATGCATGAATGTTTCTATCGAAAGATGGAAAAGCATGGGCTATCGAAGGAGCTGACGTTTGCCTTCCTCCGCTCCGCTGGTCTAAATCAGAGTCCGAGGGTTTCATCCTCGCATGCCAGGATGGTGTCATAAACACACTCGTGTACCGCCGCATTATATTCAAGACGGAGGTTGCGGACACGAGATGCAGGGCGTGCCGAGCCCAGCCGGAGACTTTGAGCCACCTCCTCTCCGGCTGTAGCTATTACGCCAAGTCAGCGTATATTGCTAGGCACAATGCGGCCCTGCGTGTGTTATACTTTCATCTGCGACACCATTTTGGCATCGACTATACTCCTGTCCTGCTGTATGCCCATGGAGATATTGAGTCCGTCGTGGAGAACGATAAATGCACCATCTAGTGGAATTACTCATTTCCTACCACCAGGCAGTTGGGGGCGACCAAGCCTGATATCGTTCTTGTAGACCACCTCTCATGGTCCATGTTCGTGATAGAATTGTCGGCTCCGGCTGAAACGAACATGGATGCAAAGGAGGCGGAGAAACGGGCGAAATATCAAGACCTGCTTTCTGAGCTTCGGCAAATGTACCCAGGACACTCTGTTAAACTGGTATTCCTTATCATAGGTGTGCTCAGTGGAGTTAATGGCTCGCTGCTGGAGAGCATCAACTGTATTCCGTCCTGCGTGGCACAGGTGGAGTCATTTGCAGCTTGCATGCAAAGGCCGTCTTACTTGGTTCCCTCCGTCTACTCCGCACGCATGACCCAACTGCAGCGTAGCCACATATCCGATGGGCGTCGGACGTGGCTGTGATCACTGCCCTTTCGAGTCCTCGGTCATTGATACAGCAATGAGACCCGATGCTTCCCGAGGACTCGGAGGGGAATGTTACTACAATAACTTTCAAATAATAATTTTTACTTGACGTTAAGCAAAATACACTAAAGTAGTCATCGTCAAGAGCATAAAAATATAAAACACACAAAATGAAAGCACACAAACAGGAAATTAGAATTTGTGGTCAGAGATATCACTCTCAACATATTCCTGCAAAGAATAAAAAACTTTAAACAAAAGCCAACGTTGAACGATCAATTCAAACCTTGGCATACTGACAAGCCTAGCCTCTTGGGGAGCAATACATTAAATAAATCTAAGTTTCATTGCATTACAAGATTTAGCATTATTTGTCAATCTACATTGGGGAAACACTAAATTGTCCTTTTTCCTAGTGAAGTGGTGATGAGAACTGACACCTGCCTCTAATGAGCTCAGGTTTTCTTAAACATCACATACACATTTATAAATATAATGGCCATAGAGGGTCATAATACCCAATTTTATAAAAAGTGGTTAACAATGCTCCATTGAGAGTGAACCTGAAATAATCCTAATTGCCCTTTTTTGCATCTTGAATACATCTTTAGAATTGGAAGCATGACCCCATAATTCTTATCCATAGGTTAGGTGACAATGGAAAAAGGCAAAATAAATTTGTCGCTAGTAATCTATGGGTAGGAGGAGTTTTAGTTTCCATAGCAAATACGTTAGTTTGGAAAGCTTAGCAATGGTGAAAAAAATATAAGAATCCCATTTCTTTCCTATATGATGCATTTAATCTTTTTAAAAACTTTCTAATTTTTCAATCTTTTCTCTCCAATATACCTTCCTTGCTTTCTTTTTCTCTCGTCTTATCCACATGACAGTCCATGGTAAAACTCTCCACCATCAAAATTACAAAAATAAACTAGCCTGTACACTCTATTCTTTCCCATTGAGTTTATAATAAGCATATCAAAGATCCAATATTTAAGTATTCAGAATTTCTGGAGCGAATAACCCTGTCACCTAGTCACGCTATAGCCCGTTTTAAGCTGGGTTCACCTGGCTGCGGAATCGACGGAACGGCTTGTCTGCGGAAATGCATATAGCTAATCACAGATGAGTGGGCGGAGTCAGTGACAATTTTGATATTTTCACCTTTCCGCAGGCGGAATGTGTCGTCAGAACCCTCGAAAACAGTCGAAAATCAGCTGGCGCTAATTGAAAACAACAAAACTCCTTCATTCAATGACAGTACTAGACAATATATGTAGGAAAGTTAACTTGCGGATCCTGCGGAACAGACTCCGCCCACTCCTCTGTGATTGGCTGGATGCATTTCCACAGACACGCCGTTTCCGCAGATTCCGTACCCATGTGAACCCAGCTTTACTTGGGGTATGTAAATACACAATATGATATACGTACGAACGTGAATTACAAATTTTGATGGGTGAAACAGCAAATTGCAAGGACGCGTGCGCGGATACTTGAACGCGCAAAAAAGCCCCTACTCTAATCTTATAATTACTGCATCCTGATTGATAGAAGCAAGCAGTTTTAAATTGGTCGATTTCGTGCCCCGAGTAAAACAAACTTGATAAGGCGTATAACCTGACGCGTAGGTGTAGGATCCAAAAGCGGAACGTTTTATAAGGCGTTGTATTTCATCTCCTCCCTTTGGTGAGACAGGTTTCGCAGCCCTCTCTTCGCGTTCGGAGGGTATATAGTGATGGGGGTGGGATGTGCTCATAACGCGATCCCCACGCTCAAAAGGAAATGGATCGCCATTCGAAGAAGACGCGGATTCCGTCACGCAACCCCGCTCTCGATGCGATGGGACTCCGTTCCCCCACTGGCGCATCCCAACACCTCTTCCCCCGACGGCTCTCATCAGTGGTGCGGTGGCGGCGGCGAGGAGGTTGGTGCGGGGATGACCCGGGGAATGGGGAGGTATTCCAATTCTCAACTCAACATTATCCAACGTGGCCGCACGAATTCTCTTGCAGCGGCAAAGAATGCCCTTTCTGCTGCTCGGAGAGCCTCGAAAAGAGCGAACTGCATGAACTGCAACTGAAGGGAAGGGACTCATAGTCACACGAGTGACGTCAGCTTGTTTATCGTAGAACTTAGTGAACCAGTGGAAACTGGACTCCAATGGTAGTTTCATTATCAATCGACTGAAATTGAAGGATTGATAGCAGGAGCGCCTTAAGTTTTACTTTAGTCATAAACTTTACACCTTCAGACGTCACTTTGTGGAAGTATTTTATATTATAATACATATTAATAATAAGTAATCAAGTAATAATTGCGGAAAATTATAATACTTATTTTCAATTTGGATTCAAATTTATGCGTCCATTTATCGGTCACAGCTGTAAGAAAGAAAATTGAGATATGAATCTGAGCAGGAGTGGTTTGAGGCCTTCTTATAGCTGATAATTTAAGCGAGAAAAGCGTATTCAAAGCAAGAATAACCTCATGGAAACCCATGGATGGACTGTAAGTTTCTCTGTCGCATTATCCTCGTGAGTTTCACTCATTGGAGTAACATTCTATGAAGCCGAGTGCCACCAATTCCCGTGATGTATATTTGGTCTTTTATGAGACATCGGGAAAGATGAAATGTGCAGGATATGCCAAAACAACCCCGATTTACGTTCAATATTTTCGACGATGATAAGGGTGACTAAGCAACTTACACAATCTGTGAATAGTTCTCTCAGTATCAGTCGATAAATATTGCCTTCAGAAAATTTGAAATAATTATAATCCACACGTACTTGTTGCCATTTCACCACACATATTATCGATTACTTGTAGTTACAGCTCCTGGACTCCGATGGTAGTTTCATTAGCTGTCAACCACAATTATAGGATTGACAGCAGAAACGCTTTAAATTCAACTTGAGTCGTCTACTTCATTAGTCATAAGTAACCTGTATGGAAGAAAATTGAAAGATAAACCTTAGCAGGAACGGTTTAAGGTCCACTTATTGGTAACGATTGAAGCGAGAAAATTGTATCCAAAGCAAGAATAGTCTGAGGGAAAATCAGGATATTTACATGATCCAAATCATACACACATATTTTAGGAATCCGAGGGATAAGAGCAAGAAAATAGGAATGCTAATAGAAAATGACACATTTAATTAAGTTAGTTTGAGCAACAAGAAGATAATTTCACCAAGAAATAAATAAGTTATTTTTAGCTTCAAAAAAATATCTCATCCTTTTAAAGGAATCAAAACAGCAGCCCCTTATCGAACTTCTTTGCGAGATATTTGCCCAAAAAATATTAGCCATTTTACATGGTACGCGCATGCACTCCACAGAGACATTTAAAAACGAGGATTTTTTTAACACCCTGATCTGGTAAAATTTTAAGATTGTGTAATTTGTATGTTTCTCTATTTTTTAAAGAAGATCGTAAAGCCAACCCGGTATTTTTTTCAGAATCATGAACACACCTTCCTTTGTGGAGTTTTAAACGTCCCTTATGAAAAAAATGAGTCAAGTTAAACACTTGCATAGATATTCGTATTTAATTTCTGAGGCTTTAGTAATTTAAAAGTATATTATTGCACCATTAATATTACGATATTTAATTCGTCCTTTTTATTGTTGCTGAAATTAAAATGTAAAATACGAATATGGTCTCCGTTACGACCAGGAATATATTTTGCGCAAACTATCTTAAAGGCAAAGATATGATTGAGTCCTTAGTATGCGACTATAGTACATTACAAAGCATAAGCAAAGCATAAATGGAATAAGAGACATGTCAAACACCACAGAAAATACGTCTATAACAGCAGTTGAAACAGATCATGTACTTCAACAGTATTTTAAACGGAAGTGTGCGTAACAGCGAGGGAATAAAAAGAGAAAGGGATGATACGAATGAATTTCATCACAAAGAAGGGAGATAGATGTTCTGAACTCAAGCAGTTGACGAAAAGAGAAGACTAGCGTAGGCTATAATAGTTATTTTAGCCTTTCTAGAGCCTTTACAGCTGCAGAGCTGAAAAAGATGGAGAAATTATGCTGAAGAGAGAGGGTTAAAACAAGTAACCGATAGAGCTGGGGAGGAACTAATAATGTTGAGACAATCTAAGGACAGAAAAAAATTTGGGCAGAATACAAAGAAGGTGAGGAGTGCTGACAGCATTAGAGAAGATGGAATTTTAGGAAAAACTGAAGCAATAATACGGACACTTTGGGCGTTTTGATGAAGGCAGTACATCCACGGGAATAATAAATTTAAGCGCAAAGATATATAAATATTTTTGCAGCGCAAAAGCTGAATATTGCTACTTAAACTAGCCAGGGTGTTTTTCTTTATAAATACCACTTCTGACCCCGAAACACTAGTCCGAGTATTTGAAATTAACCCCGAAGAAATTGAAGGCTTTGAAGTAACCTCAAAATATTTACCGAATGCAAGATAATATTATTTAGTGTGTCCTTGTTTATCCACCTTTACATAAAATACTGCAGTTAAGAACTCGTGTTTGATAAAAAATGACCTTTCAGACACTTTTCCTATACGTTTTTGAATAATCCCATTTTTTAATCAATAGATATTTTGAGTGAGTATTTTACATATCGATACGTCTACGGCATGTTGAAGAGACTAGTCTCTCAATTAGAGACCAAAATTCGTTGAGTAATGCGTCAAGTATCCTAACATAGTAACTCGCGTCTATTCTTGTAAACAGTGATGAAAAAAACCGTATTTGTCATATATCTATTGAAGCATCTCACAGATGGGTGATCACAAACACATTATTGATCATAAATTTGCCGCAAAATTTCCAAAACAACGTATCTGAGCATTCCTTTAAAGGTTTCAACCTGTCGTCTTTCATTTACCGTTATGTAAGTCTCTTCGCCTCTCGTTTGCTTTAAGAATGTGTCCATAAAAGGAATGAGATTCCACACATGCACGCCTTTATATCAAGATTACCTGATCCTTCTCCAAGAATAGTCTCGGCAACAAAGCACCAGAATAATATTATGTATTCAGTGTTCTGGGTCTCGTCTTTCAAAGCAACGAGCCATTTTTACAAGGCCTCTAATCATAGCCTTTAAGACAGCTGACAACTCCATAAACAACTTACCGTTGTTGTCTCAGTAGTTTCCACAAGAATGTTTTTTGCAAAACTTCTGTTCGCCTAAAGCAAAACCACAAGAAATTGTGGGCAGACTCGGATTTGTCCTTGACGTCCGCGTCGCCAATTTTCATATCCCTCTCGTCTCAAATAACCAACCCTATTTCATAACTTTATCAAACAAACTTTTGTACATACCTGACACGAGTTAACAAACACGGGCAATCTTATTTCGTTACATGCACGTATCCAAAAACTACTTGCAAAGCGCTTCTAACTATAGCAGTTGATTTTGCTGAAAATTCACAATACAGCCTACTGATGGTGTTGAAGTAGATGCTGTCCCTTGTAACTTTATTCTGAAGTAAAACTGCTTGAAGAATCCAAAACCACAAGGTGTCGTACGCTTACAACTCATCTTGAAAAAAAAGAGTCCTTGGCGTTTTGGCCCAAATTTTTCTCACGAAACGAACTATTTTTCCACACATGTTCCGCAGATTGCATCAATAAATATGGTAACGATCTAGTAAACCACAAATTCATGCCAGAAACAAATCTCTTGGCCCCCTGTGAAAATTCTCAGCATAGTCAACATGAAGCGAAGCGCAATTTTTTTTACAATTCGCATTCATCGTCTAAACATGCCAACAAAGTGAAAGATGGTCGAGCCTTGAGATGAGCACAAAGTCTTCTCTTATTTATGTGACGGTAAATACTTCTCTACTGGTATTCTTTTGTATTTGTCATCAACTTGAGTATATTATGATCAGCGCTTGGACCCCAAAAAGCCTTAGTGGTTTGCGGCCTGCCGGAACTGCTTACTTCGATCAGTATAAATACCAATTGATTACATTCAAATGCGCTAATTGATATTTTGGACAGCAAAGAATCGTAAATGTTCAAGGCAAATGGAATGCAACGCGACCAAGAACAAAATCGCACGCCGCCCTAGATTTGAAATGCAACCATTTCACAAAATTTATAACAACTATTTTCCTTTTAAAGATACGACTCTAAAATTAATAGCACGTATAGAAAATATACTTATCTGCCATTTAATGAAATATGGTTTTCTTAAAAGTTCTTGTGTTTGAGTCACGAATTATCGAGTCGGAGATTTGCTCGAACTCCGTCAAAAACCGGTACTTTTAATGTTAAACCCGAAGCAAAAAATACTGAAATGCATTAAATAAATTAAGTTTACCATTAAATAACGCATAAATTAATTTTTTTAAACTATAATATGATAATTTTTTTCTATAGTTCTTTTCGTAATTTTTTTATTCGTTCCCAAACTCGAGTGCACATTATTTCTGCGCCGACAGTAAATTCCTCTTTTATCCTTGGGAAACCTCCTACGCATTGCTTGCAGATTAGTGTGGCAGATGACGACATCTTGCATGAAACCAAATATTTGCCCGCAAACGATTTGAGGAATGAATCAATAAACATGGTGGAACTTATGCAAGCCACAAAGCCGTCTCTGGCATCCATCCCCTTGTACCTTCCCACTCCTCCCTCCGCGTAAGAAAACTAGCGAGAACAGAGGGAAACGCGAGTGGGATCGCGTGAAATGTAATCCTTTCATTCAATCCTACTCCGCAGACATGTCATTCGGTCCAACTTTTATTTTTCTCCCTCGCCGCCGTCACCCCCTCCTACATGTACACACGTTCAGCGACTCACGCTCTCTCTCTCTCTCTCTCTCTCTCTCTCTCTCTCTCTCTCTCTCTCTCACCGCGAGCGTGCAAACCCATCGGAGAGCCGCCGACTCTGAGTTACATGGCCCGTGACAATTGAAAGGTTGTCTCTCCCGTGAGGTGGTGGTGTGGGAGTACTCCAAAGGGGGATGAAATGCATTTCCGCTCCTCGGATAATGGAAAAGAATGGTTGCACGCAGTTGTATGGAGTAGGGAGTATTGCTGAGGGGGTTATGTGGAGGAGGGGGTTATAAAAAAAATATATTACTCCTCTCCCGAGTGCATTGATTGGTTGGGGAGTGGAGCGGCCGTTGAGAGGGAAGACGCGCGCAAAAATAAAATATGACGATCGTATTTTCCTCTCTCTTCTCCTCGTTATGCCATCCGTTCAAGCCGCCCCACGAGCGGGGGAACGCGGTCTGTTCGGCCAGAAGACTCGCGACTATGCGTCTAGTCTTCCGGCCGATATATTCGATGTTGTATCGATGAATCACATCGTTATTTTGTGGGGAAATTGTCCTCGTGGAGGAAATTGATATTGGAAACATCAAATGAAGTATTTTGGGAAATTTATAACCCATAGCCACTTAAAATTTACAGAAGGTGATGTAGATCGACCGAGTATTACCCACCGGAATGGATTTTTTATTCTTGTTGCATGAGATTCAAGGTAAGTAGAGTGATTTTTGTCTAGGTGTTTGTAAGAGTTTTTGTTTTGCTTTAAGTATAAGAATCCAAACAGAAAAGAATACTTATTACTTTTCTACAATTTTTTAAATTTGTAATTTAAAATTTAATTTACATTAATGTAAAATAAAATTAAAATTTTTAATTAAAAAGACGCGTTTCAAAGCTTCACTGCTACATCAAGTACAAAGATAAGTAGTATATTTATTCATTAACATAAGAAGCAGCATATCTATTAGCAGCAGCAGCAGAAATTTGCAGCATATCTATTAGTACCGATGGCGGTCAATTTGAACCCTTAGAAATAATTTGCCTTGTAAAAGACATATGGTATTTTTTAAGATAGTCGTAAAAAAGCAGTTTCGAAAATTATTGTACTCATTATAGGGCATTATGCGTTAAGAATAAATGTTTCCATCAACGTACTATAATTTTCCGGTTCAAGACATAGAATGCGGCGCATGAAAGAGCTTTATAATCGACCTTTGGCTGCTAAACGTTTAAATTTTTCAAAGAAAGACAATAAAACTCCATAATATAATGATAAAACTCGAATAAAACAAGGCCTCTGACTTATAAAAATGACCCATCTGAAACAAATAGATAAATAGATAGAAGATGACGAACATTATAACCTATTACTTCAATGAGGTTCTTATTTTACAATATATTCTTTTGATGAAATTTCCACGAGAAAAATTCGGCCTGAACCAAGAATCAAACCACTGATCTTTGTTTCACCTGACCAACGCGCAGACCACAATTTTATCCAGGCTTCCTGATAAATTATCTCATGGCAGTTTTGGTGAATACAATTTCCATACAATACAATAACACGGTGTTAATATTTTCTGCTGCTAAAAAAATACAAGTCAAGAAATATGCCAGAGCTGGGAAAATTCAGCCAGAAGTAATGAATTATCTAAATTGAAAAGAGGTCAAAATGACTCCGCCAGTGCTTCTAGTGATAAATGTTGTGATAATAGCGCGGGGGAGTGAAGAAATATTAACTTTTGGGAGGGAAGGAGAAGAACGTAGATAATGAGCTTGTGAGGTGGGAAAGTTTACTGTTGAATAATTTGGATACTATTGTTAAATACCTCTAAGAATGGATGCCTGATGCAGTCAAGTTCATTACCTTTATGTAATCTACCCATTGGGGTAGGTTTTAATGGAATTGAGTAAATAGACAACAGATTTTCTCTCCCATTTCTACCGATAGGTAATATTTCTTTCTTCATCTCGCCACCCATGCTACCATTCCTCATTCCCTCCAAAAATTCTCTTTTGATTTCATCCCCTTCCCTTCTTACCCGACATCCTCCCCTCCATCACAGCCTTAAGAAAAGCTGCTCAAGCTTTTTGGATTCACCGCCTCCCTGGTTCCATAAGCCTAAACCAAATAACCTTAAACTTTAAACTTTATAAACCAACCTTAAACTTTATAATCGTTGATTGTATGATCATTCGGGGAGAAAATAAAAATTATGCCATATTAATTATGGCTCACGATTATTTTAAATCTGTAGCTAAATAGTTCATTCATCTCAGGAAACTAATGTAAGGTCCATCCAATCAGAGCCTCCAGGGTTCCCCTTCTGCACCCTGGAATCCTTTTTACCCCTTTAGTTTAGTGCACTGCCCTCCTTTGGAGCGGTATTTCCCACTTTGGGAACCACCGTCCTTAAACAACGCTTTACCCCTCAGAACCTCTTCCAACCATCTCCTTTACCTCCTCTTATAATCTAATCCAGAACTTACTTTCCATCACGCAAAATTCCAAGCTCATCCTCGTTTGTCTTCCTTCCCGTCCAACGTGCGTTCTCCATCCTCGTCCACATAGATCTTGGTAACACAACTTGGATATGGTTTCTGCGCATGAAGTGAAAACGAATGAAATACTCAATATATTAGAGCGTTACGGGAATACAGGGCACTTTAGTTTATTCATGAATCCTTGCTCCCGAAATGAGTAGTTTATTTTAAATCACTTTGATTACCAATTTCCGAAATCTAAAATCCGAAGATAAGTCCGCAGTAGTCCTCCACTCCAGCCTACCCTTCACGTCTACCACGTAATTATTCCAATTAACTTTTCATTGCCTCATTGTTTTCAGAAGACGACGCCTGTAATTAGGGTGTGAAGAAAACATTAAAACATTATGCATTTGGAAACAGGAATTCGAATGCAAATACGATACGGCCAATCATTTGTAAATGCACTTTTCAGCATAAACCGAAAGAAAAAAATTCTCCACAAAATTTATTACGGGAAATTTGATGAAGATAGTACACCGCCAATAATAAGGATGGATGTATTTAATAATGAAATAATGATAATTATGCAATATTCTAAACAATCCTATATTCTTCCTCAGTGAAAGTTTAAACAAAAGATTTTAACAATATTTAATATCAAGTGGTGTCTGTCCGTCTGTTACTCAATCACTCATAAACCTCGACATCGATTGAAACAAAATTTGGCGAGAAGATACTTGATATATCTGGTTCACGCATAGGCTATAGAACAAGGGCCTTGGGGCCCTAGAAGGCCTTCAAGTGGGCCCTTTCATCATCAAAAATTAGCCCTGGAGGATAATTCTTGCCTGTATTAGAAACACGTAAAATATACCTATACTAAATGTACAACAGTCATGGGATCTTAGGTCACGCTGGGGCCCCAGAGAGCCCAAGGTTCCAAAAGAATACTTTCTTAAGAGCCTCATAAGTATTGAAGGAGTGAACCGATTTTAGTGAACTGTACACACATGGGATCAGTAAAAATTTTCTAAGGAAATTGGACTCTATAAAAGGCCCCTGGGCCCCAAGGGCAGCGTATTGGGCCGTCTGGTGTCTTATATGTTTGAAAAAGTCAAGTCTGAATATTTTGCTTCAAGTGCAGAGGTTTCTCTATTAGCATATTTTAATTAGTTCTACTGAAGATAGAAGGCTATAGTTTTCGCCATTTTATGGATAAGAGATTGCAGTTTCTAAATTTTTTCATTCAATTTTCTTATACGAATAAAATTTCCCTAGATATCGCGTTTTTAATGTCAAAATCATGAATTTTACTTCTGTCAACAATAGGATATTTCCTTAGTAACCGTGGAATTAGCATTAGATTTGGATGGGAAATGGGGCCTTTACAATGTCGGCTGGGTTTTATATTTAGAAATATGTATCACAGTGGAAATCTAAGCCGTATACTGAAATGTTGCTGATTACGATATTTTCAGGGATATTTTTGCCTAAAATGGCAAAATTTATTTCAAGTGGACTAATTTAAGTTGGACCCATGTAAAGCAGGAGAATGCCACGATGATATATTAATGCGGAAAGCTTCTGGAATGCAAATGGCCTGTAGTTTAGTCTCCATATGTTACTGCAAAAGAATGTCGAAACTCGGTAAGCATAATATAATGCGGTTTTAATCTGCTGAATTAAAAAATAAAACTAAAATTATAGCTGATTTCCCTAGAAAAAAAATACACCTCATGAACGACTCAAACCTAGAACCTATATGCCTTTCTTTCGTTCCCCGTTGAATTTCAACGTGTACCTTTGCTAGTATTTAATAAAAACTGTCCAAACCAAGGTATTGAAGCATATTTTTTGGTTTAAAGGAAAAAAATTGACTTTATTGCGAGCTTAAACAGTAGCATTCTGGTCCCACGTTTTTTTTTCGAGAATACCTTCGAAGCTGGTGCAGTTTCACCGCATCTAATTAAGCGGCATTGGGGAGAATGCTAACACTTGGCTTAATTGGATCTATTTTCGAATCCAAACTCAATGCAGCGGTCTCAGCAGAGTCGGCTGAATTATTCGGTTGTCGTTTTCCTATCGTGCGTTCACAGCCGTAACTGAGACCGTGCGACTGTCGTTGTGTTCCCAAAGCACATACATTCCCCAGCGCAGGGTCTAAGAAGAGTTCGGAGTCAACTGGAGCCGGGGGCGTACGAGGAAACTTGTCCAATAAAGATTGGAGCAACCTCCAAGAAAGTCTAGTCCGCCAATTTCCCCGCATTTACTGTCCTATACGCCTCTGCGTGTTTCCAGCTGCAGCTCGTTATTTGTACCTAATTTAAATGCCAGCTGGAGTGCCGGAGCAGCAAGATGCCCTTTTTATATAAGCGTTGGAGGACGGGAAAATCTCACGGCCACAATGTTTAGTGCTTGCGACAATCAGTTGTATGCAAAGACTTTGATGAGTGAAATGGTACCATGATTTCCTAGTTTCCATAACAGCAATATGGACAGGTTTTTGCGGTGTATTTTTTACTAGTGTTTTATACCATTATCATGCAACACTACAGGGTTTCGTTTCAAAACAGCCTGAGCTTTGCGAATGAAACGAATTTTGTATTAATTTTTCGATGTAGAAAATATTGATCATGCCCAGCAATATTGAAACGGCAATTTCTCTCGGCATATAGGTATTTAACATGTGTTTTGTCAGTAATCCGGAGGTTTTTGCGGCATTAATTATTTTAAGAATTATTTGCATGCGTAGTTTAGCAGTAAATCCCATTCTAAACTAATACTTTTGCACACAATGAAACACGTGAAAACATAGTTGGGTATTGAATCGGTTTATCGCATGATAATTTACAGGAGAGAAGGTATCAAATGGCTAGAACATCTCTTGAGTGAGGAATGGGGATTCATGGTGTGACCACTTGAGTACGGCAGTGTGGGCGCGAGCCGTTTCGGCGCAGTGACGTTTGGTCGCAGCCGTATCTGCGCAGGGACGTTTCAGCGCAAGACTGGATGAATATTACGGACGACGCTGTGATACTATGCTTCCAGTATCCAGGAATGTAAAGTTACTTCCTATCATCATTACTCCCGAAAATGTAAATGATAAGTAGATGAAACACTATAATGCTAAAGGTGGTCTATTGACTACTTTTGATTTCTATATTTTATGATACGCACATTTTTCAATTTAGAAAAAATGTCGTGAAATGTATTCATTCATTATGAACTATAAGAAAACGTGGTCACTGTTGACCTATCATATTTAAATTTTTAATTTCATTTCATTTAAAAAGATATAGCTTAAACCCCCAAGGTAGTCTATTTGACTGCTTTTGACTACTATTAGTAAATATTTGTAAAATAAATCTATTGTTTTAAGAGTGATTTTAAAAGTTCCATACTTAATTTTTTTAGATTAACTCCTAACATAACATTTAAAATTTTATTTTAAGCATTTGAAAATAAATGTATTGCAATAGATGTTCACGTTAAAGAAGTCACGTAGTTCAAGGAACTGTCGCTGTGCCCCTCGTTGATCTCCCACATCAGTTATATCAGAGCCAAGACTAATATTGTACTTGATTACATTACATTAAACGTACATATCTTGCTGATGACATGGTGGTATGCTGAGAAATTTTCCTCGAGTGACTAGGGCGACACATCATCAAAGGATAGACGGTAGTTCGAATTAAGCAAAAGAAATATGAATATATATTTGGGATTCTTTATACTTGGGAATCATAAGTGACAAGGTAAATGAGCTCTGTTAACTTCTCCTAGTCATATTTTAGGGTATCAGGACGGATAGAAAAAACAAAAATATCAAATATGGAATTCGAACATAATCATAAAAGCATAAGTCGAACAAGTGCAGGCGAGAGCAAGATCGGCAGGTAGTTACCTATCATATTCTGAAACATCTTATGCTTGTAGTTTTGTTTTGTCATTGACACGAGATAAAAAGCTTATCGGGTACTTTTAAAAGTTTTAAATTTTCGAATCTAAAAGGTTTCATTGCATTGTTCCTGAAAATAGAATGCAACCTGTAATTCTTGCGGTCTGATATTCTCATATTTTTTTCATGAATGTATAGTAGTCACCAGAGTGGTGCATTTCCACGCTTACATTTTTCTAGCGTATTAAGTTGGAAGATTACCAAGTGAAGAAACTAATTCTGCGACGTTTTACGTCCTCAGTCGTTAAAGAACCTCTTGAAGGACTCATTCGAGCAGAAAGGCCAATTAACGCGGTTAATGCGCTGGAATTTCAATTTTGGAGTAAGAATTTCGAGCTCTCTTTTTTGAAAATTCTATAATTGGCTACTCAGAGGACAAGAAAAACTTCTTGGGTTTAGATTAAGACGTCTATTGTTCCATAAGAAGCAAGAGGATTGCGAAATGGTTTGGAGAAGATTTTACGCCGCATTGTCAAATAGCGGCACCGTGAGAGATAGATTAATCCAGCTTATGTAGTTGAAGCCAACACAATGAATAGAATCTTTCGTAAGTTGTGATCGTAGCCTCGCATGGCATGTAATACCTTGTAATACTTGTAAATTTCATTTATTTATAAAGAGAAATTACCTTCATCATTTCGAATGAAGAACACCACCGTGATGTTTCGCTGATGACATTGATGCTCGTGGTACATCACAAAATAATTATTCTGGGTGTTTTTGAAGAATTTTACCTTATTTTTCACTACAAATCGATAGTTTCAAATCAATGTTGTCTTTAGCCAAAATTAAATCATAGTTTTTGATGTGTCATAGCCAATCATATCAACCAATTATATCAATAATTATACCAGCATATCGCCAATTCACATAAAAATAGGCATTGTCTTTAAATTCATTCACTGCTCAAACAGATATAACTACCCCTGGGTATAAATGTCCTTTTTCTTTCCTATACTATATTTTCGGATACCCATGTCCAATACCATTCGTAAGATAGCCCTCCTACTTCCCTCCCCAATCGAACAGTTTGGAGAAGGCTGTGATTCCCAAAGAGGTACTGATTGATCGATCTGGTTAAGTCTCTAAATACCAGATAGGCCGTTATACCACAGACCTTTCAGTATGAGTAGGGGCGCACTGATGGAATTATTGACAGCAGCTGATGTCAAAAATTGATGGTGTGTACAAGATATGATATGGCGTCCAACGCAGATAACATGAGCAAATTTCCTTCACATCGTTCCATCAGTCTTTCTGCAAGTTTTCCCATGCAATACTGAAATGAACAGAAACTTCATACTTATTATATTAGGTGAGTATCATAATGTTCTTCAAATGTAAGCTGATCTTCTCCATTCCCACGCCTCATACGCTTCCAATAATTGCTCTTCCTCCATATCTACAGACCAAGTTTCGGAGCGGTTTAGTGATAACGCCATTTCCTCTATGTTGTTATTAACATGGATAACTTCCACGTATTAAAATAAATAACTCTATAATGTACCTTAAGTAATGTTATTCCATTTTCTATTTTTTTCGTGATGCAGCTATCATTCTTTGAGCTCATTCACATGGGAAATAATGCTTATCACAGTTTTTAGCTTACAATTTACACAATTAAGCCATTTCTTTTTCATATTTATTTTATTTATATCGTGACTCAACAAATTTTAAAAATATACCACTACTACGTACATTCATGGTTTTGTTTTATCAACAAATATTCGTACCCCATCTTCTACCGATATCTCCAAATTCATATCAACGAATCAGTTTGTTGTTCCCTTTAAATGCTTTAAAGTATCCAGGAGAGCGATTTAAAGTACCAGCAAAACATTTTACCCTCAAGATTTTACATTCGCCCGGAAAAATTTACACATCCCAGATGCTTCGGCGATGCCAATGATAAACTCAGGACATACTTCCCCTTGGTTTGACGAGTGAGAGAGTGAAGAAGCAGTAAGCTGGCGTGCCACGTCCTCTTCTTCTCTTCAAAAGGTTTTCCTTGTTGTTGCAGCTACGACTTCCAACGATCGCTTTTTCTGCCTTCCTCTCCATTTCATTGTACGAGGTGTATCCCATTTCCATCGCCAATACTTTTAGGCACGAAGTTCTTGGTCGTCCTCTCTGTCTTTTGCCTAGAATTTTTCCTTCCATAATATTTTGTATGAAGTTGTCGTGCCTAAGTAAGTGTCCGATGAGTTTTGCTTTCCTTGTTTTAATTGTTTCCAATATTTCTCTTTCTGTATGTACTTCATTTAGTACTTGCTCATTAGTTTTCCTGTCGGTCCACCTAGTTTTTGTAATACTCCTCCAAAACCACATTTCTGCAGCTTCAAGTTTGGTCATTTCACTCTTCCTTAGTGTCCATGTCTCGCATCCATTGTTAGCACACTCCATACAAAGCTTTTCAGGAATTTCTTCATAGTCTCAATACTAATGCTGTTATTTACTAGGAAACTTTTCTTTAATTGAAAGGCTTACTTGACTAACGTAATTCTTCTTTTGACCTCAGAGGAGCAGTTGTTATGATTCTCTAATATGCTACCCAAGTAGCAGAACTCTGTCACTTCCGGTCTCACTCCGTCTATACATATATTCGTTATCTTTTCTCTTCTCTTTCTTTCTACCACCATGATTTTTGTTTTCTTGGTGTTTATTTTAAGTTTCAGTTTCAATAAAATATTATTTAGAATCTTTAGAGCATTGAACTAAATTCCTTCTCTGAGTCAGCTACTAGAGCTATTTCGTCTGCAAATCGAATGCAATGAATTTGTTTGCCATTTATTTTAATTTCTCTTGTCTTTCTTTTCATTTCAGACATTGCTTCTTCTATGTAGAAGTTAAACAAGTAAGGTGATATTGGGCAACCTTGTCTAACACCTCTTCTTATATTTGCTTCTTTCTTGGTGCCACTGATTTCTATTTCCGTACTTTGGTTTTTGTAGAGGTTTAAAATCAATCTTTTGTCTCACCAATCCAACCCTATTTTGCACATTGCTTGGAACAGTAGTCTCCAGTCAACATGGTAAAAAGCCTTTTCCAAATCAACGAAAGCTATATACGTTTTTCTGTTAATTTCTAGCCTCCTCTCTAGGATTTGTCGCAATGCTAAAATTGCCTCTCGAGTGCCTTTTCCTGGTCTGAAGCCGTACTGATCACTATCTAATGTCACATCAATTTTCTTTTTATTCTCTCTTTTACAATAACCAAAAAAAATTTTCGAAGCATGGGACAGAAGCGTTATTGTTCGGTAATTCGTGCAATCCTTTGTATTGCCTTTCTTGGGAAGTGTAATGGTTCTGCTTTTTGTGAAATCATGTGGAACCTTTCCTTCCTCATAGAAATTGGATACAATCATGTAAAGTTTATTTTTAATTGTATCAACACTATTTTTCAGTAGTTCTGCTGCAATGTTATCCGCACCGGTGGCTTTATTTTGCTTTAATTTATTCAGAGCATTGTTAAACTCAGCTCTTGTTATGGGTGGCCCTATGCTATCAGCGTCAATAGAATTTTCCTCCTCAATATACTCTTCTATTTTTTCAATTTCCTTACCATCATACAGGTCTTCAATATATTCTTTCCATCTATCACACACCTCCTCATGCCCAAATAATAGTTTCCCATGTTTATCTTTCACCAGGTTGCTCTTAGTTTTCGGTCAATATTGTAATGTTTTTACTTTGCTGTAGGCTTTGTCAAGTTTTCCCTCAAATAAATCTTTCTCAATTTCTTTGCTTGATTAGTTCATCCATATTTATTTCTGTAACCTACGCATTGTTGTCACCTTGTTTTTAACAGTCTCGTATTTATTATGATTTTTGGACCTTAACTTATTTCTTTCTTCAATGAGCACCAAGATCTCTTGGGTCATCCAAGATTTTTTTAGGTTTCAGTTTCTTTACTTTTAGAACCTTATCAGCAGCTGTTATTAAGCCAGATTTGATACCGTCACATCCATCATTTTCATTCACTAGTTTGCCAGCTGTTTCTTGAAATTCCTGTAGAGTGTCAAAATCTTTTAGTTTATGTAAACACCATTTACTATGATTAATCGTTTTATGCTTCTTAAATTTAATGTCACAGTTTGCTATCACTAGTATGTGATCGCTATCCACCTTAGCTCCTGGGCAGCTGTGACTAGATTTAACCTAGTTTCTAAATCTTTGGTTTACTATTATGTAATCTATCATGAATCTCTTTTTATCTCCATGTGCTTTCCATGTGTATCGTCTCCTCTTGTGTACCTCATAGCATGTGTTAGTTATTACCAACTCATGTTGTAGACAAAACTCCAACAGTTTACTACCTCTCGGATTTACATCTCCTAATCCAAATCTTCCAACATGTTTCTGGTTTTCTTGTATTCCTACTGACGCATTCAAGTCCCCCATAAGAATAACATTCTCTTTGTCTTCCACCATCTCGAGCAAATTTTATATACATTCATATATTTCTTCTATTTCATCATCTCTACTCTTTGTAGTTGGAAATTATACCTGTATTTTTACATTATTAGTTGGAACTGCTTTCAATTTGATCATGAGAATTCTGTCACTTACATGATATATGTTCAAAACATTATATGACCTCTATGTAAAATGGCTACACCATTTTTTCCTGATCTATCACTTCCACTATGGATAACCCTGAAGTTTTCTGATCTGAAATCACCATTGCTAGTCTATCTTGTTTCGCATAATCCCAAAATATCTAATTTATAATTGGCCATACAATTTTTTACCTCTTCTAGTTTTCCAGGTTTTAGTAATGTATTAAAATTCAATGTTTCAATTTTAAATCTATTTCCTTCTTTGTAAGGATTTCGCTGGATAACGACCGGAGAAGCCTCACGACTCTTATTCCTGCCGAATCTTGGCTTCCGACTTCCATGATCAGTAATATTTCCTTCCTTTACATGCGTAGCCATCATGGCTGCTAATGTCGTGCCACGCCATGGCGTAACGCCATGACGTGCCACGTCAAGCGAGGGCAAAAAAATCAGTTTAAAGAGCACGACTGGCTTCGCCGTGAAAAGTTTCCTCATTTTTTGCCGAGCATCAGAGCAGAATGTGAGAGGGAATACAAACTCTTGTTTCATGAGGTCATCGGTCGTCAATGATATTATCTCATCGTGTGATAAATGTCTTGCAGGAACAGATAAGTGCTGAAAAAATGATTTTCAACCAAATCATCCTTTCTTTTATAGAAAAAATCTGTTATTACGCCAGATTCCTGAAGGCTTAACTAAAATTTAGAATGATTAAATATACATCTTTCTTTCTTTATCATTTCATTTATTTACTTGATAATTCTTTAACCAATTTCTCTGGCTGAAGTTAATACCATCCATTTTACTCAAAACCGATATGCAGTGGAATTGAGAAATGTGACCATAGACCAAATTTCTGACCAGTCAATAAATTAATACGAGGGTCATTATTTCTAAAAACAATGTATTTATTAACTTAAAATTATTTCATCGAAAATATTTTCTCAAATTAAAAGAGCAGATAAGACTCCAGTAATGTGTTTCATCATCTTTAATAAAGTACTCTTTGGCCGATATAATTCTTACCGTAAGTATGCAACGTCAATGAGATAATTTTATGAAACTGACTTCCCAAATACTTCGCAGTGAATTAGGAAACAACGCCATGAGCTAATAGCAAGAAGTATTAGCCAAAGTCATTTAAGCAGGCAATGTTTCTACAATGTACAGGGTTTGCTTTCCGTACGAACCCGCCAATCTATATTCTTCTCACATAATAAGATATTCAACCACTATTGGAGCGATTGCTGTCTATGAACAGATGCGTGCAAAACTTTACTTACGTACTCATGTGGGTGTGCAAAAATTTGCTTACGTACTCATATTTTGAAGAGAAAATTTACATTATCATCAATTTTTTGGCAATTCAATGTTACTTTAACACGCAACCTTATGGCACGTGATGTATATTTTGTAATAATTCATTTACAAATGCACAAATCTGCATCTAAACGCAAAGAAAAACCTTTCTTTTTATAATAATACTATTATATATTCATTCTTAAGTTCAATTCAATTGAGTTCATCCAATAATAGTCTACTAATATGAAAGGGTCACTTCAACTCAAATTTTCTGTATTTCTGTATTTAAGTAAATATATTTTTTGCATACATTTTGAACATCATGCCGAAAAATCAAGTGTCAACATTAAAAAAGTTATTTTAATTCTTGTGTCGTTTCTGTCACTCTATCCACGGTGAGTTTCAACACATAAACACACGTGAGCAGTTAAAAGAAATTGGTCCATAAATTATTATCACCTCACTTGAAAACCATAAAAATGTGCACTCAATGAACCAAGATTACCGCGTTATCCATCTTTTTATTGTGTACCTGGTGATAATGCCGATGCAATGGAAGAAGTTGTTCAGACTGAATGAATTTCGGTGGAAGTTTGTATTAAGTATTTAAATTCAGTTAAATGACGCGAGTCGCGTTGAGTCGTGAAGTGTAAGCGACCAAGTCTGCAACGTTTGACCACTTTGGCCAAAATTTCTTTTTCTTTGAAACATAAAAAAACTAAGACTTCCTTCATTCGTCACATAATGTTCCCCTTTTAAGAAAACTTTTGAGGAAAATTCGACTGGGTAAGTGACGACAGAACCAACTGTTTCCAACGCGTTTCCTAAAGGGTGTCGTAAAAGCTCTCACGAGTTACCGCTCCTGCGACATTTTCCGCAAGCATTAAAATGCATTCAGCGAGATAAAAAAATAACTCTTAGAGATGTGCTGGGCAACGATAGAACCCAGCAAGATCACATTACTCTAATCAACTGATGGTGTAACACGTCACCTAATGGCACATGACATATATTCCGTAATGATTCAATTGCAATAACATTGATTTGCATCTCAACGCGAAACATCTTATCTTTCATATTATAATAATAGGTGTTATAACACTCTCCTTCTCTGTTATAACTTGCCGTTTCCTCGTTAGTATCGATAAACCTTGCGAGTAATGAATTTCACCAACCGTAAAGACGAGTTTACAAATGGAAGTTGACTGCTATGGAAGTGGCGAGTGTAGCAATATCTCAAATCGTATCGCCATTTGCAGGGAACCGTTATGCTTACACATTACTTCCAGCTCATCCCAATCAAATAGATGACGGAAGAAAACAATTAACATAATAATTACAAAAATCGCCAAAGTTTGGCAATAATGGCGTTCGCATATTGCTGTTTGAGTCCCTAAGGCATTTGTGGGTTCAATAACTTTCTATGAATTAAAATAATTATTCATTATTTCGTCGAATGAAGCGAGTCCATTGTGACAATAATTATGACTCTAATCTAATAAGAGATAAACAATAAAGTTAACATTAGGGGTTTTTTAGCATTGAAATTATTTTCAAGTAATAATAAATATTTACGTAATCAACAATGAGTCCTCCTCCTTCTAAGTTATTCGTTGTATACATTTTAAATCTCCGCTTGCTGTCATGTGACCAAGATTCCACCGGATGCGATGCGATTATATCGCAGAATCGGTATGCTGCTTGCAGGCAAAATAAAAACCAGTATATTTTCATTGCAAGTGGCAACCTCGGTCGATTACCACCACTATCGACCACTACTTCCATGGAAGTGAGTGCTTACACATATCGAAGTGTCGCTTGCAAGCGATTTCCAAGGCTACTGTCATGGAAGTCACTTCCATGTGTAATTTCGACTTAAATAATATACATATCGTGCCATAGCTATACGACGCACAATCGATACATTTTCTGTAACGAAATTTCGGCCCTTAGTGACGACAAATCTTTTGTTTTAATGCACCTCACATGGAGACTCCAATTGTCCACGAATCACAGGATGATTAATCCGAGGGTATTGAGCGGAGTTACGCTCATTGCTTCCAAACGACGATATATCTGCCCTGCCAAGCTAAAAGACAGTAACTGACAAAATAACACATTTCGAGGTTAGAGTTGGCCGCGAGCAAGAGGTTCACACGATTGTGGTATCGCGGCGTCCCTTGCCGCGGCGGCTGTTAGCTTCAAGAACGGCGGCCGTAGACAGGACTGCGAGGAATCGTCCTGCACCATTACCATGCGTCTGCGCACACGGCCAACTTTACAATTCAGTTCCTGGAGTCTACAGAGGTCTAACTAATGACTCACCCACCTTAAATTCCTGACTTGGCCCCATTTGATTATTTCCTGTTAACTACAGTCAAAAATCTCATGCGTAGAAGAAGGCTCTCCAGCCCTGAAGAAGCTAATGAAGCCTACAAAAGTGTATTTTCAGCACTCGAGGAAAATGAGTGGAAAAACTGTTTTGAAAAGTGGTCTACGAGAATTCAAAAATGTATAGAATGTCGTGGCAAGTATTTTGAGAAAACATAGTTATCAAAATTATTTCAAGTTTCTTAGTTTTTGTGTATCTCAAAACTTTCGTAGCGACCCTCATATAAACACACTCGCCTTTTTATTTCCTAATGTTTGAAATTAACATTTTAATTTTTCAATCAAAATAAACACTGTGAAATAAATAAAATAGTAGATCTATATTTGCGTACTTCCCTCGATCCACTTTGCGCCACCAAAGGATCCTGACGCTGGGCCGTTGGGACACATGTAATGGGATTGGGACGGGAAAAAAGTTAGTAATGCTACAGGGCAATTTTTTTCGGGCTAAAACCAATAATTTAAGTTTTTTGATTGTGCCTACCCCAAAATGAAGGGCGTGACGAGGTGTTATGCTAGAGTGGTCCTCATTTTCCGAAAACTCGAATTTCTTGTGAAACACTCCCTAAACTTGGGCCATTGGGTCAGAAAATAAAGCACACAAAATATTATTGCAGTTGCAAAAGGGAAAGACGTGCCGCATCGCACCTAAAGTGTTGAAATTATGACATTTTTCCCTATTTGCCAGCCATTCCTGACGATTACGCAACACTTGCTGTTTAAAATTGCTGTTCTGCTTCTACCAACAACTCATCATGCATTTGATATTTTCTGTTTCGAATATCTTCAATTTATGTCCAATAGTTTCCGGGATATGGCCCCGAGAGTGAGCAGTTGCCGCTCAAGTCGCCGGGCGTCGCCAAGTCCCCTATTGCGTCAACGCAGAAATCAACTTAGTCCACGGTCACACTGTTGTACACACACCCGTCATTTAAATACATGCATACGTACACACTGTGTGCCTGGCTTACACTTTCTCAAATAGACAATGTTCAACAAGCCTGTTTTTGGATTATTTATTAACCCTCTATAGACGAGCGAATCAAATTTGTTACTTTTCAAAATCATTGAAATATGTGCTTTCTGAGAAGATTTTTCATTTAATTGCTGCGCTACATAGAATTATAACGCTTCAGTTTAAGCGTGTACAAAGTTGCGTCTCTTACGGCAGCTTGTCAAACAATTTGAATCGATGAATGTGTTACGCTATTCATTGACGATGGCGTGCCTGGTGGAGCTCTGAGATAAATAGTTTAAGCTGTCATATGGAGCAAAAAATTGGGAAAGTTTAAAAAAAAGTTACGTTATGAGGGGATGTCCATAATCCACGCAGACAAAAAAGGACACTTCTTGACCCCTCCACCTCCAATCATGGACACTCGTAGACTTCATCCGGACCCCCCCCATGTCGTCCACATAGACTTTTCTTTTTTTGCGGAAGAAAATTGTGAAACGGGTAATTAATCGATTGTCATGGACTATCTGTAATTTAAGGCTTATTTTAAGGAAATGAAAGTAAAAGAAACAATTCTTGTAGCTATGATAATATGCCATTTACAACAACCATTGTCTCCGTAGACATCCCTCTAACTCCCAACCACCCCATCGTGGATCTTAGTTGACAACCCTCGTACCCTCCCCCAACCCTATTTGATGGCTATATGGATTATGGACAGCCCCTGAAGGTCATTTTGAAGTAAAACTAGTGTAATTATTATAATGTGAAGTACTGTTGTAAATTAAACATGTACAATACAAATGCGTCACATTTAAAAGTAAACAGCTTCTCAGCACCTTCGACCTGAAGACGGTAGCAGGATGGCTACCGAAACCGTTGTCGGCCATTGTTAACGCACGCGGTCGGAAAACCCGAAAACAATGAGCAGTAATTTAAAAATAAATGTTATTATCAAATCAAATGTCATTTTTCAATGCTTAAATAGCACTCAAAATACTAATGTGCATAGTAATAATATTTTTATCATGCTGATGTTTCATAATTCCGTCAATAGAGGGTAAAGGTGTGCAGCTTATTATTTGTTAAGGTTGCCAACTCTCTCGAATCCTCTAGGAGACACCTGAAATTGGGTATTAATTTCTTGTTTTAACATCCCGTCTTCCATATGGAAAAATTGCTCTCCAATTTCCAATCAGATAACAAAATTTGAGATTATCTAAAACAATGCACTGTAGCACTTTTAATGAATGCAAAGTAGCACTTTTAAACAACTAATATAGATGTAGTATTTTTATGATGTTTCATAATTATGCCCATAGAGGATTAAACGCTGAGGATTTACACGAGAACACACAGAATACGAGACCCGATAGGGGCCGCGACACTTTCCACCCCCTCTTCCCCACGAGGAACACCCTCCACTGATGACGGCCCTTCAAACTCATCACAATCCTCCTTTTGCCTCCGGACTACTTGAGACAGTCCGTCTCATTCCCCACACAACAACTCTCTCTCCAACTCCGCCTCCCTCCCTCCCCCTCCTCACCCGCGGTCGCCCCCTCCTTCCTTCGATCTCATCTCTCCCGCATCATCGCCCGCCCGCAATGGCCAACGCCCCCCTCCACCCTCACTCCCCATCACGTCGCAAGATGATCCGGCGACAATGTGCACTCACCGTGGGAATACTCCTCGGATTCTCTCGCTCACTGTGAGGCGCGGCATCAGAAGGGAATGTATTGTGTGGGGAGGACGAGGAGGAGGAAGAGGAGAGGATCAATCTTACACATAGGGATCATGTTCATTCATTCCCTTCTCCGGAGCACCCTCGATTCCTTTGGGGGGAGTGGGGACGTCCATCGCGTCGGCTCACTTAATGCTCTCCCTCACTCTCTTTCTTCCTCTCTCTATCTCCTCTCGGCCCTCAATACTCATTCTGTTGCACACGCCACTATTCTCCAACCCACTTGTCACACAGCGCCTGATTTCCAAGTCAGGGGCGCGGCTACGGGGTCACGGCCATGCTTTTCGTCGCGGTCCCCTCCACCCCTTATGAATCAGAGCTGAGGGGAGTTGAGTTGGAAACCGATTAATTGTATCCAAGTGCATTAACAGGGTTCACATATCTTTGAGTGACGCATGTCTTTATTTATAATGTCGAGACTTGAGTTTCCGGCACGATGCTCAAAATTTATGTGAAAAATATATTTATTTAAATATATTTTTAGAATCTTTGAGTTAAAGTGACCCTTCCATAACAGTAGAATGTATTATTGAATGAACTAAATTGAATTGAACTAAAGAATGAATATATAATAGTATTATTATAAAATGAAAGGTATTGATTAGTGTTTAGATGCAATTTGTGCATTTGTAAATGAATTATTACAAAATATATGCCACGTGCCATAAGATTGCATGTTAAAATAATGTTGGATTGCCAAAAAAACGATGATAATGCAAATTATCTCTTTGAAACACATCACCAATATGAGTGCGTAAGCAAAGTTTTGCACAAATCTGTTCACGAACAGAAATTGGTGGTTGAATATATTCATGTGAGGAGGAGATTGATTGGTGACGCATGAAGTTGTATGTGACACTGAGGAAAGGTGGAAAGATGGGCTGATGAACAAATTTTCAAAGACCTAATAAAAAAATTCCGACCGATGATATATGGCAGGTAAACTGATTTTTTCCGAAAAGGAAGGGTTTTCCTAAAAGAAAACAAAATAGATGATTCCGAACTGGAGCTTAAACAGATAGCAAGGGGAATTATGAGTAGTGACGTCACTCGTCATACCGTAATAGCAGGCGAATTGGTGTGGATAATGTAGTTCCACGCTTTTGTTATCACTTTCCTCGCTGTTTCTGCTTGGGACACGATTTTTCAACCAGGTATGAATCCTACAGGTAAGAATAGGAACGTCTTATACTGGAAATGGGGGAAGGTTGGAGAGAAATACCGGCATTCCACAGTAATATGACTTAAATGCCATTTTATTCATATTCTGGCTTCTTAGATAAGTATATGTTCTCCATTAAATATGAACGAGAAAACTGTACATTTTCCCGCAATTTTTTTTCGTAAGTAGAACTTGAAATTTTTTCCTCTCAAGTGAATCTGTCCTCATACAGGTTTCAATTGCACTGCTCCCTCCATGCTCGTCTATCCTGTGCTGCCTCCCTCAGCTCTCTTTGTGACTCCTTCCATTCACAATATCTGTCGACATATTATATCTTTGTCTTCTACTCCCGCTCTTCCTCTCCATCTTTCATTCTTACATTATTTTCAGCTGCCAATCTTTCCTGAGGACGTGTCCTATCCAGTTCGCCTTCCTCTTTCCTATTGATCTCAAAGTATTCGTTTTCTCATGCATCCTCGATTCCTCATCGCTCGCTTTATCACTCGATTTTAATCTTTTTATTCTTCTCCATAGCAACAAAACCTCTCAGAACCCTCTAGATATATCTCCTCTTTCCTCCCGACCGTCCATTATTTGGCTCCATTGAGCAGAACTCTCCAAATAAAACATTTTGCAAATCTTTTCCTTAGGCCTATATTGATAGCTTTGGCTGAAAGTAGTTGGTTGACTTTGCCGAAAGCTGCTTTTCCCTGTGATATCCTACTTCTTATTTCATCCGCAGAACTTTCATTGTTGACTTGAAATCACACAGTATATGGAAACTGTCATTCCAACTTGAAATTATAAGGTATAAAATAGGAGAATGGAAGAAACTAGGAAAATATTATTTTTCTATCTAAAACAGATGCTATTTTCACAAGAAACTGTTTATGTGAAGAGAAAACGCCCGGAAAATTTAATACAAATAAAATAAATTCTCCTCATTGCCTTATATTTTTACGTATTCATCACTTTAACAATTGAAGTTTAACTTCAGTAATTCCGTTAACATAGCGCTAAAGTCATCTCCTACCGCAATAGAAGTGTTTATTTCAAATTTATTTGTCCAGTCAAAAGCATAATTTATACCTAAATTTTGGCTTCCTGTTGCTGAAGCAATTCATCGGCGAAGAAGGATTTTTTTAAAAACTAGTCGGACAAAAAGTAAACTTTTAGAATTTTGTGGTGAGCCCCATAGTCTTGGTGGATTCTCCTTCAATTTATTGTCAAATTCAACGGACAGAGTGCTGTACTTCAGAGTTCTTTTCACATGACAACCAATTAGGGATCGGTATTCTACTGAATTATCTCCACCCCTGCCCGGTTTTGAATCCAAGCCATCGGGATGGGATCTCAGTACTTTATCCACAATCCCCCCCTCCCTCAATCCAAGTTTAACGTAGTCCACGGCAATCTGCCACGATGAGAAATTGCAGCAGATATGAATGAACTCATCATGAACCGAGATATGTGACATTTGACATATTTTCATATGACAGTTGATTTTCCTGGTACTCAATCAAGTGTTTGGTGAGTTTTTAGACACTTTTCTCCTTCTTCACCTAATTTTTTCAAGTTTTAGGCAGTACCCTCCCAAAATGTTCCCTCTCTGGAGAGATCTTGAAAACTTTTCAATCACTTTTCCCTTCCACTATATCCTTCTCTATCCTGTACATTCTGTTTCCCTTCATAGAATTCAAAGTCCGTGCCCCATTTCTTACTCACTCGTGCCTACTGGGTACATGAAGATGCGATATCATAAAAAGCAAATGCAAGAAATGATTATGCCTATAAGGGTTGGATGATAGTAGCGGCAGAAGAGCGAGATAGAAAGCGAGAAAATATAGTGCTATTATAGAAAAATGGGATCAAACTGACATTGAGCTTCACCCACAGATAAATTCAAAGTAAGAACTAGAGTGGAAAGATGTATAAAGAAAACTCTGTAGAAGAAACAAATACACTGGATGCCTTGTGAAATATAGTTGCTTCATTGAAATCCTTCATTTTCTGAGATCTACGGCGTTGTTTGCTGTAGCGATGACAACAGTTTCGCTAGCACTACTGCCAACGTCTTCAGGTCGAAGATGCCAGTTTACAATATTGGCCCTTATTATAAGGGTCTCATTCCCGCCAATTCTTGGTGCTCCTCTCCCATTGTCATTGTCATTGTTATCGCTACATCAACCGACGCGGTGGATCCCGGAAAATGAAGAAATCCAACGTAGAACACCACTAAAGCCTTCGTTTTCGAATAGTAGCTTAATGGCAAAACCACCGGAGGAAAAAACGAATTTGAGGGTTCACCGAGGATGGATTGCATTAGAAAATTACGAAGGATACTTAACCACGAAAATATTAGAAACTAATGCTGCGAGATGAAAAATAAACGGAATGGAGAACGCGGCAAATAAATTTACGGATTGAGAACTGCAAATAAGGAATAATTATTTTTTTATTTGTAAACTGACAATATCATCAATAAAAAAGTCTTGAGAAGAACTGGAAAGAAAATATACTTGAAGATCGTTCCATGAAGTAAGAGGATCAGACTTACTGGTCACCATTTGATACCGAAAGCCACTTCAAAACATTGAAGGGGAATGAAAAAAGTAAAGTTGCAATTACTGTGGAAGATCAAGGATAAAATCGATGACCCACGTAATTTTATACTTTATAGCTGTTTGGAAAAAATACTTTTAATGAATTAGAACAGCATACTTACCCTCTTCCCCGTATACCCATCACCCTCAAAGATCTTCAGGCACCCTCGGTCTTATCAATCATTCCAACCACCTCCTCTGCCTCGTTCTAATGTCGTCAAGCATTTTCATCTTAAACGCTCCGCTGAGAATTTTCCTTTCCTCTCCGTCTTTCTTTCCGTCCTTACCTCTTTCTGCATTCTCTACCATGTCTAAATCTCCAGCGCCTACTTCCTATTCTCATCCTCTTTCCTCAAAGTCTACGTATCTCCACCACAACGTTATGTAGAATATTAGAATCTTTACTAGTCGTTAATAACGCCCTAACTTGAGCTCCTCGTCGTCAATTTTCTCCTAATTTATAAACCTTACTCTTTTTCCCCAACTCTATTCTCCTTCTTATACCTTCTTATAGTTAGTACCTTTCTATCCAATTTTAGTTCCTTTTCTTTTTCTATTTACATCTACATCTACATGTTACCCTGCAAGCCGCCGTATGGGCGAGTGGCATCGGGTGTTAGGACACCAGCCGTATAAAGATGTGAGGGATAAGTTTTTGGGAGGTGAAATGGTGACGTGTATTATGGGAATGTCTTAAGTGAAGCTTATGTTTTATTATGGTCACTTATTGCATGTGGAAAAAATGAGTTTTTTACCAGTCTGTTTGGTAATGTAACTATCTTCTTTGATCGCTTCTGTCGGATTAAAAAATGTAGTGAGGCGTCAAAACTATATTCTCTGTGTCTCTTTGAAATACACCAGTTCTAAATTTCTCAAACAAGAGAAACCTAGAGTGTAGCCTCCGGGTATCGAGGGGCTCCCACCTTACTCCCTCTAAAAATTGTGAAACACTATATGTACGCTCGTAGCAGGTTTTAACGAAGCGTGCTGCTTTTCTTTGTATTTTATTAACTTTTTTGGTTAAATCTTTATGACCAGGGTCCCAAACGCTCGCAATATTTTCGAGGTGTGGCCTAACCAGAGCAATGTGGCATATCTCTTCGACTTTTTCATCCGAGGATCTTCCTATTATAGGTTTCACGAAACCTAGATTCTTTAATTTTGTGCCACATATGTTTTGCTTGAGTGTTCCCCACGATGCATCAGAAGTTAAGGTAATTACAAGATATGTTCGGAAATTAAGGACCACTCTAGTATTTATAAAATATTTTTTACCTCTGCATCTAATTTTTAGTACCTTATCCTCTTGTAAGAAGTACACCGTCATTTACGAAAAAAATATTAGCTGTGTACTCAAAACTGGAGCTGTAACAACACAGTTTAAAACGCTGGCCTCGAAGTGGACGGGCACGCAAGGATGGCTGACGTTGTTGGCGTCGACCACCATCCAAGCCAATGCGGTTGCCTTGTGGTTGATGCAGGAGAGAAGGGGGCAAGGGGGGCGACTGCATTCCACACACACTCTCCAACCCCACATATGCGTCCAAGAGTGTGAGCGAGTCTCGAAGTTATTTTTTTCCCTTTCGTGCAAGCGTGTGATTGAGCTTGAACTTATATGTACCCTTTTGCCCTTCTCAGGCCAAATGCCCTCTTACTCGCGACGTCCGTCTTTTCGTGGCGCAGCCATACTCATCATCGACGACAACACGACCAACCACTGTAAATTGAGCATTCATTACATCAATCTTAAAGCAGAGAATAAGGACATATTGAGGGGAGTGATGAACAATTTCTACAAGATTAAGAAGAAAAATATGTCCAATATTAATTAAAAGAGGCCCAAATTTATGAGATAATTTAAAGGAAATAAAAAATCATGCTTTATCTATTAGAAAACAACAAGACAGCGTGACTATTAAACTGTGACAGCAAATACTAGTGCAAGTGGAAGAAGTTTTCTATCTGAGGAGCAGCGTCTTCTGTGAAGGAGGTAAGTAGAAACATATTGGAAGCTGAATAGTCCTGGAAAAGAGAAAAGTCTCTCAGGAGATGAGCCAACCAGAATTTTTCCAATAATTGAAATAAAAGTTGGTTCAAATTTGTGGAGTTCCACGTTAATTAGTAAAAATAACTTTCACAAAGTTGAACCGAGTTTTATTTCATTTATTATCGGTCATTATCATATTTATATTATATTTTATCATATTTTTGTCGGCCCCGGTGTCGGCGGGGTAAAGTCCTCGCCTTCTAACCCGAGGGTCGCGGGTTCGAGTCCCGCCTGGGTAAGATTATTCAATGCCCAGGACATGGGTGTTTGTGTTCATCTAATGATATATTAAAACACTTGTAATTGGGGAAACCTGTAAGTGTTAAAGAAATTATTATTATTATTATTATTAGTGAAGCAAGTGCAGCTACTCAGGTGAAATTATATGGTAAACTCTCCATGAAGAAAGTATCGCGTCCTTAAATATTTATTTCAACAGCCAGTGCCTGCGTTTCAATCGAAAATCATCCTACGTAAAGATTTGAACCAATTCCCAATCTTCAGCAGCCCAACATGCGGTAAGGAAAGAGGCAAAATCCTGGGTCCAGAAGGAACTCCGCAGATGGTACACCATCCGCAGCAGCATAGGCCCTATACCTATACCCATAGCTATACAATCTGATGCTACACGTGCAACTTTTACACTCGCTACATCCTGTGGAATGGGCGGCGATTCATGACTGCGTCCGCCAACGCTCCAGCGTACGAGTAGTCGCCCTCAAAAAATGTCTTCGACTCAATTGTAAGTTAAAACAGCTGACCAGTAGGGTGTAAAAGTTATTTTTACTAATTTATTATCAGAATATTTCCGCATTATCAGAGACGTCATATCCACTCGTTGAATGTTCCCATACACGATAATCGTTGCAGAGACATACACTCCTTGATGACTACATGAATGCGTCTTAAGTAGCATCACATGGTTAAGAGCCGCCCGTTACAGTACAGAATATAACGGATGTTTTGTAAACATAGCAACTCTTTGCGAGTGATTATATCGTGCTGCCAAACGGTGCAAGAAACAATAAAATATGAATGATGTGAACTGCAGTAGGTGCTACAGCAAAGACGATTTATGCTAACGTTGGAGCACTTCTTGGGTGTGCATAGCCTACTCGTCTGGTCTCCCAAGGTGGCGGCGGGGTACAGTCATTGCATGATAATCCAAGGACCACAAGTTCGATTCACAGGTGATAGTATTCGATTGGATTAGAATTTTTGGGAAGCGACCGACGGCTAAGGTCATTTGCGCCATGGGGGAGAGGTAGGGAAGGAAGGGTGGATTCCCGGCGTCGGCATTAGTCTGCTCTGTGAAACCTCTCTTAACGACCACTCCTATCAAGCGACCATCCCTCTTAAAGACCATATTTCATGGGAACCATCGGAAGTGGCTTAAATCAGGTCTCAACCTCTGTGAACATCAAATTTATATGCATTGAAAGTTCCTAGGAGCAACTAAACTATGGGAAAATAAACGCCATCTGTGTTGGTTTTAATAAAACCGTTGTTTAATGAGTTTTTACAATTTTCTTCAAATCAGCCACCGTTCATTTGCAAAATACCCCTAGAAACTGAACCCCTGTCGAACAACCACCCCTCTCAACGACCATTTTTCGGCGGAACCGTCCGTGGTCGCTTAATACAGGTTTCACTGTACCACGACTTCATGAAATGAAAGAGGAGAAGGTACTGCTGAGGGACAGAGGCCTTACGGGAAAGGATTTGTGCGTGGCCCGAACAACAAGCTGATACTGAAATATATGAGCTTCTATTCAACTCTGATATAGGAAAACGAAATATATCGAACACCATGGAGAAAAGGAATATGACAGAAATTTTGGATAATCTTGAGGGAGTAGGAGGTACTAATGAAAACAATTGACAGGAGTAAAAGCTATTAGTTCGTAGAAATTTAATGTACATAGTATACTTCATCTTATTAGTGAGCCTTTTGTAACATAATTATCTATACGTAATGTACTATCAAGATTTTAAAGATTCTCATAGATGGCGGTAGCATTATGATGGTGAACCCTTGAAGAAATTCTATTTTTTAGAAAAAAAATTTTCCCACGTTCTCTTACTGATTACAAAAACATCTGGTTCTAAAAATGGGACTATGATACAGAAGCATACAATCTATTATATAGTGGAGGATGTTTTTTGCTGTAGTACCTGATTTTTTTAGTAGATAGTGGTTTTTCTTATCACCACTATTATTTTCTCATTCTGATTCACTGATGATGGCTCCCTGTGGTTTCGGATTTTTATACGGTCTACATTATCTCTTCTTCTTTCTCCTATCTTCATTTCTACCGAGATCAATATAATTACAGGACTTACATATATCGCGTTGTCAAGTGACGAAACTTGGAGTTGATTCCCTGGCAGCTCGGGGCATTTTTCCTGTCGCAGATTGAGGCATTAAGAATCGCTATTGACAGCAGATATCATTCGTTTACACTAACATAATTTCATAGAGAAAATGTCTACATTTAAAATATGAAATTCAGCGAAAAATACGGTTCAAACAAAGTATAGCCCTATGATAATAGGTTGTTCTGTTGATTTATCGGTATTAGAATGATAAAGCCTTCCGTGAGACATGAGAACTCAAAGCAATGATAGTCTTCCTTCCAATGCTATAAAAGTCTGTCATATTACTATTAAAATGAGAAGAGATATGTGTTTATGAAGAAATATTGGAAACGGAACAAGGACAAGGCCCAGAACCGAAAATGCATCATTGAATCAGTCAAACTTTTCTATTTAGCGTAATGACTCGGAATAGCTGGAACGGTTTTCTCACCAGTGATAGCAAACACGCCAATAGATTTAAGTGCTAGTAATGAAGTAAGTCGATAAAATATGCTGGATTGTTGCTTTTTTCTCTGATAATTGGAAAATAAATTTTAACCAGGTTTTTAGAGTAAAGCAACTCATAGACTATGGTTTTTCAGGAGATAAAAGCGTGATAGTTTCTCCTTTGCCAAGCTAAATAAGCTGTGTCCTCTTCAAATTGAGTGTTTGAAATATGGAATGTCATTTAAATTGTGAACAGTTTAAAAATGTATTTAACTTTCCACTCATTATCCTTGAGTATAAACATTTTCATTGCCGTTTTCGATACATTATTACGATAACACATTATAGAATCACTTTACATGCCTTTGAGCACAGCGCTTTTGAACAATTACCCAAAGTATTACAAATTTCATATCCACATAGTATTCAATTAAACACTCAAAAGCCATTCTGACTCGCAGAACTCTGTCTAAGAATTTTATAACCTGCAGCTTATCTCAAAGTAAAAAAAAAGACTACAAACTGTAGTCAAGTATCGATGAAAAGGAACCGTACAAGACCGTCGTGACATGAAGCACTGATTCTCCGAAAATTTAAACGACCAAGAGTCGTAAAAGGTTTATTGGCCCGTAAAATGGCCATATAATCCACCTTATCTAATGTACCTGCCATCCTTAACCGTGGAATTTTTGAAGATTTATCATACCCAATACTGTCGGCGAGCGTAGGTAATGAAGAGATACAGGTAAAAATGAGCGGGCAAAAAAATTTTTTCTTTTATTTTGCTTGAGGCTTTGCAAAGATGGAAATTGCCGAGATGGGAGGCGTTAGCGACCAAGTCCGTGGAGAAGGAACGAGTAGAAGATGAAATATACATATAAATGAAACCCAACCTCGTCACTTCAGAACGTTAGCTAGAAATATACGATTCGTAACCGAGGCATATTTTTCGTTGAACTTCCCTAATGTAGAGGCCTCCGCATATCCCGCCCTTACATTCGACCACCGAGCTCCATATAACGGCTAATGTCGTTGGTTACGGCCAATGAAGCTGAAATCAGCTTCAGTCCCTCGTCTTTGAAACCGTCTGCTTGCGTGACGACAAGCGGCCGGGATGAAAATATAGACCTCCGACCGTTGAGTTTTCATTTAGAAGCTCTCCTCTCAATAAATTCCTCCTAACGGACACTCATTGGAGTTAGTATCATAGTTTTCCTTAGAATAGGTACACATTTAGCATTCGTGACTTTTAGAGAAGGATCTACCCGAACGATGGAATTATTTACAAATGTATCTCTATCGCAAACCTGCACTGACTGGCAGAAATACATCGTGTAAGGAAAATAAACATTTTGAATTACGAATCCTATTAATAAGGATGAAAATTTCATTTACGAATCACTAATAATGTTTCTATATTAGTGTCTTAATCGGTTGTTCAATCCTAAGATTGGTCGATTGCAGCTATCCACCCTTTTCTATCTAATTCTCTTACCTTCTAGTATCTTTGCCTATGTACTTTCCTCTTAATTTGGTCCATGAACTTATTCCTTGGTCTTCCTCTGGAGGCTTATCCCTCTATTTGCCTCTCATTATATTCTTCACAAACCGGGGAAAGATACCAGGAGATAAGGGAACTAGCATTAGATAGGGGAGCGTGGAAATCTGCAGTTAACAAATCTTAGGATAAACCGACCAATGATGATGATCCATGGAGCTCTGATTTACAACATATCCACTGATTTTCTCCGCGACATTTCAGTTAGTATTTAATTTCTCCGTCGCAACACCAGGGACCGAAGTGATAAAAAAATCTCCATGCTCATATCTTTGAAAAAATTGCTAGGTTACCGATTATAACGTTTTGTTTAACTTTAAGGTGATTCATCTTCTACGTCCGTGGGATAATCACAGACTCGGGAGGTTATCAACGCAACCATGCATTTGCATGATCCTACTCCATGGTATCATTATCAGATGTTCAATTGTAAGATCGGTTGACTGAAGGCCTCCACCTTTCCCTAGATAGTTCTCTCACCTCCTGGTATCTTTTCCTGTGTACTTTCCTCTTAAATTGGTCCATGAACTTATTCCTGGGTCTTCCTCTGAAGGCTTGTACTTCTATTTCCCCTTCCATTATATTCTTCACAAACCCATTGTGTCTCAGGGTGTGTCCAAACCATCTTGTTCTTCGTTTATCTATGGTATACCATATGGTTATTTCTTCTTCTACTCTTCTACACACTCCATCCTTTCTTATTTTGTCCCTCCATTTTATCTTCAGCGTTCTCCTCCAGGAGCAGGTTTCGATAGCTTCTATTCTTTTCTGGTCAGCTCTTCCAATGGTCCATGCTTCCGATCCATATAGTGCCACGCTCCACACGAATGTTTTTACATATTTTTTCCTGGTCTTTAGTCCAATTTTCTTTGAGCAAAGCAGTTGTCTTTTTCCCATAAGCGGCTGCTTACCTTGTGAAATTCTCCGCTTGATTTCCGTTGTACCTATGCTAGTATATGATCATATATCTCATGTAATTATTATAATGATAAATCAAGCTAGCATAATTCCAACGAAGTCAGCTGCATGGCAGTAGTATAAGCACGCATATTTCCTTTTGAGCAAACCAAGCATCAAATTCACGGCGTCCCTTCAATACAATGCAAAATCATATGACCAAGCGTTAATATGCACCCTAAAAATACCATTGTGGAGGCAAAAAAAGTTCGCCAAAACAGAAAATCATCGCATACCCTACTATTCACTATACATTTACTTCTTGTTAGCAGTTAATGGCCCTGGGTAGTGCTTAGATTCAAAATAAATATGCTCAAGTCTACCTCTGAATATCGTACGAGATACGCATGGCTATATAAGTTACAACCATGAGAGATTTCTCGGAATTTTTCAAACGAGACCAAAAATACAATAAGCCGACATTAATCTTGTTTCGATGCACGACATTTATATATCATATTTTAAGAGGAGTGAAACTTTTCGCGAAAAAGTAACGTCGAAAGAAATATTCTCAATTTTTTTGCTCGTAGAATAGCAACAAACGACTACTGATCTACGCCACTTGGAAACTTATGAGAAATTGAGTGCCATTGGGTCTATTAATCTCGAGGAGAGAAGAAATTCCGGGACGGGCTGCGCAATGGATTGTGGGCGTGTCTTTGCCGTATGACGAGCGCATTAATCTCTCCGCATCTCCGGAGAAGAAAGCGAGAGAAAGTCCTTCCGACTAATTGAGTAAACCCAGAGATTGATGATTTCCTTTTACTGGGATAAATATGGAAAGAATCTCCAAAGGAGTCCATTCCCGAGCCATAAACCCTTGTTCTTCACAAAAGATATTGTGAAAGATGATGGTTTTCGTGAACACTAGTATTTTTTTCAGTGAGATTACAACGTCCTTAGCGTGTCTTCCAAGGCAGGCAATTAATTTTGGAGTCATTCCATAACTGCCTACGTCGGACGTATGGCATATTGAAAGAGTGTTTCCAGGAATATCCATGGAGGAATCTGTTCCCAGAATATCGTATTAATTCAAAATTCCTCACTGAATTCGAACACATGCATCTTTCCTCATCGATGTGGGTTTGATGAGCCCTTTCAAGAAATATCTCAAAAATTATCTTACTCAAAATATAGGCGTAAATTTTAACTGTCAACAAATGAACAGCCTTTCATCATAAAAATTATTACTACGGAAGTGAAAAGTGCTAGCACGATTGATTTCTGATGTACCAACGTACCTATTATGCCATGTGAGCGTAAAATTGGAATCATTGTTCAAGAAATTTAAGTATTGATATATCAGGTGTGATAGGAAAAGTGAAAAGCTACCGATACCTAGGAACGATGGTGACAGACGACTGGAGAAGTATTGCAGAAATAAAAGCAAGGATAGCAATGGCAAAAGAGGCCTTCAGCCAGAAGAAATACTTGCTATGCAATAAAAGCCTGGATCTGGAGCTGAGAAAGAGACTAGCTAAGTGTTATTCATGGAGCGTTTTCATGTATGAATGTGAAGCGTGGACATTAGGTAAGAGGGAAATGAATAGAGTAGAAGCTTATGAAATGTGGGTGTGGAGAAGGATGGGAAAAGTAAGATGGGTAGATAAGATGAGAAATGAAGAGGTTTTGAGCAAAGTAAAAGAAGGAAGATCGCTCCTAAAGGAAATAAGGAAAAGGAAAGGAAACTGGTTGGGCCATGTGATGAGAGGGAAAAGTATAATAACTGTGGCACTTGAGGGTTCAATTGAAGGAAAGAAAAAGAGAGGAAGGAGAAGAATTAAATTGTGCGATCAGGTGAAGAACATCAGTTATGATGAAGCAAAGAGGGAAGCTCGGGACAGAAGCGGATGGAGACAGCAGTGGTGTACGGGACCTGCCAGCAGGCAGAACACCAGATGATGATAATATCAGTTTGAAAATGAACCTAAGAATTGAATGATTTTATTCGGCGTTTACCATAAATTCAGTGGTTTTAGTTCCAATGGCTGCATCGCAATAAGTAACATTAAATATTAGATAAGTGTTAATCAAGTCTTGGGAACCTAATTTGATCAGCATCCATCGCTACTAATAAATGAAAGGAAGCCAAGAAATAACTCTTCCTGTTGAAAAAAATAACACAGCATTTTCCCAGCCTTTTCTCTTCAATTACCCACATGAACTCAGCGGCTAAGGTCGAGGTGATATTATCAAAGAAGAGAACAAAAAGTGTGGAATTTGCTGAGGTAAATCAATCGTCTTAAGAGGAATCATAGACTAGGTGGCTGTATTCTTTCCCTGCATAGCTGCCACATGCTGAGTAACGGGTTACGAGAGCGTTTTACCTGCGATCGTCTGGAGTAGGTATAGCCAGCAACGCTGACATCCAAAACCTCTCCAAGAAGATCAAACGGCAATCAAATAAATTTGTCCTTAAATTGGATCGCATATTTCTGAAATCAAATACCATGGAAAATAAATTTTACTGGCAAGTATTATTAACTTAGGCTTTCTATGTTAAACGTACCAAATATGTGTTAGAAATGAAGTAATATGTACTCCTCCACAAATTCATCAAACCGGCAGCAAATATTTCACCACACAGTGACAGAATCATCAGAACTATGACTTTGGCACGTCGTGGTGAGACACTCGTACCAGCGGGGTAAATTATTGGATGAGTACAGTGGTTGATTCATCTTGAACTAAGGTCACTGGTTAGGGTTCTTCGTTTTGTGTCGCAAGGTCAAAAGATCGAAAGCACCGACACATATTTAATTCGGAGTTCAAAATACGATGTCTTTCTTTCCCTTTGACATTTTCAATGCCCCATTTTTCCTTCATTTTTTATGGCTGTTGGACTAAATCCCACTAAACATAAGTTAGCTGTGACCCAAGGGGTAGTTCGCTTAAGCTGGTGTAGAGCTCAATTACGTCATTTAAAACTCTACTAGACTAATAACCTGAATTCCAATTGTAAATAAAAAGATTAAAGAAGATCTACAGAGAAATCCTTCAGGCCGGAGGATTAAGCTTTACTTGCATAAATTATTTGAAAAATAAATGGAAATGTATGGTTATTAAAACAATTCTTAAATGAATTTACATGTTTCATCACAATTAAAAGTTTCATTAGTAACGACTTAAATATGCTTGCTTGAACTCAGTCTCAATTAAAGTTAATATTCTTTTGACCGTCAACTAAAGTTATGAAGTTAGTGAATCACCGATTATTTATTAAATTATTGTGTAACTCATACGAACTGCAATGGCTAGCTTTTTAGTGTACTACAAAATTAAATTAACAAAAACACTGGCCTAAATCGGCCTAAATTGGTAAAAGAGCAATGAGCAGATAGGAAGAATTATTTAAGACCCAGTTTTAATAATTCCTGGTTAAATTTAACTGGCGAAGAACGTAGCCTTTTCATTAACCTTTTGTAAACTAAGAATTGAGGTTTTACGTAACTACTTACTCTAGACGGTCGATTAGTTTATGTGATCATTATCTATGGGATAACGTATTAACTTAAGGTTTCATCCTGAGAAAATATTTAAACATAGGTGAAAAACCAGGGCTAAATGTCGCAACAGCTAGTAGACAGTCAATCGATATTCGGAAGATATAAACGCATGACATGGTGGAGTAGTTTTTTCAACTCCCATTTCTCAGCCCTTTTAAATAGGTAACTAAAAAATTCCTCTTTAGCCATAAGAAAAACGTCCTCCTTACATCTTAAACTTGAAACCGTGCCACATTGTCTTAAACCAATAGATACAATCATCTCGCGTATCAATGGCCAGAACGGAAAAACGAAAATCGAGCATCACACGATAAAATCATCTCAAGTAGTAAACTTATTTATGTGAGTGATGCTAGTTAATAATTCTCAAACATTTGCCTGTCTTAATCTCACACACTCGTCTTGCGATAACACCTCAGACCGCTTCAGTAAGCCTTCATTTGCTGCCTTCATCTGCATGCAATCCACGCGGAAGGTTTACAGATTTGGATTTTATAAGGCGTATTTCTCACGAGAAAACGCATTTATTTACACTTTCCGCTCCCCTAAAAAGACATTTTTACGGCTTCTGCCATCCTCGCAACGGGACATATGGTGCCAGAATGCGCCTCCATTTTTTTTTCTTTCAATTTATTCTGAGCGCCGCCGTGGCCACTGAGTCACATGCTTCGCTTGGAAGGAATCTTCGCAGAAAAAAGACTGCCAATAAAATTCAGAAAAGAAAAAAAAATAAGTTAGTCAAGGAGTCACTAAAACCTCTCCTCCTCCAGTGCCTTCGTCCCTTTCGCTAACTCTCAAGAGTACGCCACGAAAAGGGAGGGTAAAGTTACGAATGCTTCACGTGTCCTTAGCGGGCGCTTCTCATGATCGAGCGCTTTCGACGAATTCATGAGCTCACGATTCGGAAAATCGAGCCTTTCCTTAGACATCCGATCCATCATTGCATAGCTTGAGGTATATCAGGGGGTTTGTTGATGTGCTAAACTCCGGCTAAGCAAATAAAAAAGCCTCAATCACTAGATTTAATCAAACTGAGAACCATTTTGGGGTTATACAAGACCGATTCACGTTTAATTTTGCATAAGTCTTTTATTAAGCACACTAACGGTAGCATTGCAGAGAAAAATAGTAAGGGTTATAGTGTCAAATTATTGCTATGCTCCCTCATATCCATAATTTGTAAGCCTTGGAATATTACCGCTTGGACATTTTTATGTATAATAATTGAATATAAATCTGCGATAATTTTATTCCGGAAGTGGAAATATGCCACTTTCTCACACATAAGAATCAAGTTTTCACACATAAGACAAATGTCAGTATAACTAAAGAAATGACTGCTCAAACCAAGAATAACCTTGAACAAAAGATCTTCTCTCTGCATGGGATCTAAATATATTCAATTCCTTGCCAAACATAATAATGAGATGCAAATCTGGTGAAACATTTTCGAAAATGGTCAAAGAATGGCTACTGTCTTATACAATCTTTGAATCTCATTTCTAATTCTTTTCTGTTTTAGAAACTGTTTTTTATAAATGCAAAGTAAAATGTTCAAGGAAAGTTTCTGTCAAATGAAAATGTTGAATTTTTTCCCAATGTTAAAATGTTCTTCATTTTTATTCTACTGTGAAGGGAATATAGTAAATATTGATGGTGGCTCAATTCAGGTCTAGAGCTTGGAGCCCATCTAAAGCTTCCGTTGATATGTTTAATTATTTTAAATGTAATTTTATGCAGATGGAGGGTAATATAATTCTATTCTACTCAATTCTATTAATGAAAAAAATGATAGCTTAGCTCTTATCCACATTGAAAATTTTATTTAAAAACCATAATTTTAGCAAATTGTTGCCATTTTCAATACATAAGTGATGTTGGTGCATTTTTTAAGGTACAAATAATCACTGAGGCAAATTCCCACACTTCTGCGCATAATCTGGGCCTATACAATAACAATTAGTAGCCAAAACTATGGTCAGGAGTCAAGAATAAGTGCTGATGAGTATTTAGCAATCGCATCTATTGAAAAGTAAGGACTCTTATCCGGCCTAACCCAGTGAGGCATGCATACCATGAAAATTGAAAACACATTGAGGAATAGGTGGTGCGAAGAGGATGAGGAAATCACACCTCAAATACTGAGCGAATTCCCATGGAACTGCTAAGGCTCCAAAATGCTATCTGGATTTCGTCAGCCACCCAAAGCTCGCCCCCTCGTTGACTTTGATTATAGCATGACTTTGCAGTACTTCTTACCTTATGAATATTCATATAGCTTAAGTAGAAGAATATCAATCCATAGACCATTTTTGGAATGGTGAACTTAAGATATTCATCAATTATTACTAATCATTTATTTTATTACTTGCGAGACTGCTTTTCCTCCACTAAAATGGGTAAGGTTCAATATTTAACCTTGTTTTATTATGAAACAAAGCTCAATAGCGCGACTAGATGCTTGGTTTCAATTTATAGCTGTAACTTCGAGCAAATTAATAATATCCATTCTGTTTTCACTGGGAACAGTATGTAACACAAGAATAATATTTCATCTTGGGAATAAAAAATGGCTTCCAGCTCAATAATCAAGTTTCTTGTGCCAAATTTGCAAGTGAAAACGGGCCTCACTCAGAGTTGACTTCTTCAAAGACCTCTTACTTTGTCTCCGCATACCATTTGAAAATTCAGGGACATGAAGGACGGCAAGAAGGAAACATGGTCCTCAAAACTTGTCAGTCAAAACATCTGGTCTCATGCGGATGTACTGCCAATGTATCCAAATTTCACGATCATGTCTTACACAAAAGCGTTAAAAATTATAACCTGTTATCTCATTCTCTTAATTAACTATAACAGACATACTATTCTAGTTATTTTGAACGAAATGTAACCATCTATGTTAATTCGCCCTCTATGGTAGATAATAATTAACATGGGTATAAAAAACATCTTTTAAACGAAAGACGTCTAACTTTGACGGTAACCGCGATATAGAGTGGAAAGTCGAGAGGGCAGGAAGTTGGCGAGCTCATCCAAAAACACATCATCTGAGCTTCGGTTAATAGAGCTGAGCACTATTTTCCAAACAATTATTTAAGTTAGGGAACTACCGGGAGTGCGTAGATGGTGTTTAGTTTGATAAATGATGAAGAAAAACGTGTCGAACACGTTTACTGATAACACCACCAGATATAGGGAGTCAGTCCTAAATACATATATGACAGCAAAGAAGAGATAAGCGGGATTGATAGAGCTGGCGGATATTTGAGGGATAGTCTCCTCGTAATATTGGGGAGACGAATGGAGGAAGATAAATATTATTCCTTTGACGAAATAAGAAACTTCTGGAATATATTCCTAGCGCTCTTGTAGTTTTCTGATTACAAATGTCCCAAAATTGATAATGTACCACGCATGGCTACTGTATGCGCTCTTATGAAACGTTCCATTCAATACTGCGATCGATTTAATCTTCCGTCTCTTTTTTCCTTCTCTATCACTTTTCCATCAGTCATTGATGACATTGCCTTATGCCGTTCTATTGCCTTTGGTCTGAGGCAAATTTATCTCACGTGCCGCAACCTATCTATGATCATCAAAAATTAGAGATGAGTCTCAACTCGACTAGTATTATTGAGTCTCCAGTTATTGAAAATGGTGGCTATTTTCGTAAAACTGAATGGTTTTTAGAAAAAGGATGTAAAAAACACCCGAAAAATTGGCACATCAAATTAATCCATTTTCTCTTACGGGTACACTAACCTCAACATCGGTTGTTCAATCCTAAGATTTGTTGACTGCAGCCCTTCACCCTTCTCTATCTAATGCTAGTTCCCTTACCTCCTGGTATATCTTTTATGTACTTTCCTCTTTATTTGGTCTACAAACTTTTTTCTGTGTCTTCTACTGGGGAATTTTCCTTCTATTTCGCCTTCAATTATGTTCTTCACAAACCTATTATGTCTCAGGATGTGTCCAATCTATCTTGTTCTTCATTCCTCTATAGTATTCCATATGGTCCTTTCCTCTTCTACTCTTCTGTACACTTCATCATTTCTTATTTTTTCGTCTATTTTATCTTCAGCATCCTACTCCAACACCAGGTTTCAAAGGCTCCTAGTCTTCTCTGGTCAGCTTTTCCATAGGTCCATGCTTCTGATCCATTGAAAGCCACGATTCGCACGAAGATCCCCTCTTTGATTCTATATGAAGATCTTTGATCCATACATTAAATCACATCCTGTTTCGTAGTTTGTAGTCCTATTCTCTTTGAGCACAGCAGTTGTATTTAATGTATGAATACCTTCCTTATAAATAATACTATAACCTATCACACAAAAAACACCCTGGAAACTACTGCCATAAGTTTTTGAATTGTAAAGATTTCTTCAATTCAAAGCTACATGAGATAAAATGCTCTCCGGCCTTGTGTAATTTTATATCACTTATTTTTTTGCCTTTAAAAGCAAAGACTATATTCATTTCTTTAGATTTAGTAGAGGTTAAAGATGACTTAAATATGGTGCTAAAAATCAGGTTGGAAACCTAAAGATCTGGCTAAAAACTAACTTGGAAGTTTCGATAAGATTTGGACATGAAAGATGCCTACGTAATTCAGAAAATAAGAATTTTCCTCGTTGGGATTACTTGAGAAGAAATGGTTCCCCTAAAGAACTGGGTAAGGTGAAGACAGAGGAGGTAACCCTAAAGTGGAACAATTTAATTAGATGCAAGAAATGTTAGATATTGAGTTTAAGTGAAACGTCTAATATAAAAACCATGTAAAAAACACTAGCAGTGATGAGTGTTCCATTTTCTAAAAAAGGCTTTGGGTAAATCTCAGGGACTATAAGTGATGACGAAGGATAAAAACAGCAAAAATAAGGTGACATGAAGCCCTACGATTTGCAAGAAACTGTGAATATGACAGCAGAAAAATTCGTATCTACGAAATCAAAATCACAAATAAGATAAGAGCGTGGCCTCAACTTAAAAATTGATAAGAACGCTAAAAGGAAGAATTGTGACAAACAAATGGGATGAGGAAAGAGTCAATGACATGAAAATCGTCAACTTTTTGATGGGATATTGCAATATGGCTGATTGAATTTTCAACCACTTCAGTCAAATAAGATGGGCTTCAACTTATTCTGCCTAATATACACCTGCTGCACACGCCCATTTTTTTTAAATCTTCCTCCTGAGCTGGTTATGAAAAACGCACTAAAACCGTTAAAGAATTATTGCATATCTATTGGATTTCATATCTACCAATCTACTCCAAGTGGAACTCAATTCCCAAACCATCACCAGGTTGGAAATCCGAGAGCTATACATTCTCAGTATTCACCGGGAAAGCCTCAAATCTTACAAATATACAAATACAAAAACAGAAATAATCTAAGAAGACCAGCAGAAACAAGGAAAAAAAGGGAAAAGTAGAAGAGCTTTGCTATCTACACAGCTTCGTTGATTTGGGTAAAATTTACTTCATATGAGTCAATCGAAGGATTGAACAAGGACAAAATCATTCGAAATAAAAGTGAAGAAAAACCTTCCTACAAATTGCGTTATAAAATCGAGCCTTAGAACACATTTTCAAAAATTGTAGATTGACGTGCACTAATACACAGAATGCAAGACACTAGACCGAAACAGCAAATTATTAGTTTTTGACTGGATGTGGGAGACATTATGGCGAGTTTTGACGTCGTGTCTCTCTTCGAGAGGGTCCCTAAAAAGTCAACTATTGCAATATTAATGGCACTTTTCGACCAAAAAAACAGTTGACTTGTTTGAACATGCACTAAACTCTTAACATAGCCTCGAGAATGGACACAGGATCAATTTCAAAGGAACCGAGATCCTTCACGCGCTCCGAGTTATTGGGGCGGGATTGTGAAGGAGGCAGTGGAAATCATCAACCACAGAGACAGCATCAGCAGAGACAGAGGTTTTCAGATCAACAGTGCGTGGAAACCAATCACGAGCCTCGTAAGAAAAAGAGCGGAAAATGAGGGCAAATCAGAAGGAAGCTAGCCCATTCAGAGAGCATGAGAACAGTAAAGTGATACCCTCCTGGCCAAAATCATCACCCTGAGGACGATGGCAGACTACGCCTTCGAAACGTCGGTGCCAAAAACCACCATCACCCAGGTGGCAACCCCAGAGCTATACATTCTTATCAGAATATTGGTTTACTTTACGTTTAATTTTTGCATGAAACCAAAAGAAAAATTATTTATGAAAGGTGTAGATTTTTGGCAAAAATATTTTACAGACTTACTCTTTATGTAATATCATCTTAAAGTCACCCTGCTAGCCACCCTGAATTTTCCCACCGGTATTTTGACCCGCATTCATTTACCCACAGAGGAGGCAATAATATTTTGAGAATTTTTTTGTTGTCTCGACCATTCTTTACTCAAGCAAGGAAGAGCAGGATGAAGATGTAAAGCGGGTGGTATGAATACGCTTAATAAAAGGTCACTTAACACTGGGACGCCCAGACTATTTGATATCATTCAACGCCCAAAGCGGGTCATTTTGACCCACGATAATTAATGAATTTATTCCTCACTTTCCGCTTTTAAGTTTACATTTTACCGGTTTTTTCTACGAATCCACACTCTTTTTCTTTACACATGTTGATTTTTTTCACTATATAAAATTCATAATTTTGTCAATATAGATGATTTATGGGCATATAAACTTACGGCATTTGTATCAATTTATCGTTTTCATTTTTATATAATTTTTGTAGCCTAAAATGACACAGCTCAATAAACTGCAAATAGCTTCCGCATTATTGGGTATTTGTCTTAAATTTTTCAATTTTTGATCGTAGTAAACAACTCAAATTACATTTTGCGGGCCAAAGTTGGAATTTACTGAAAAATTAGAAGCAGCTTATATGTATATTTTTTATTATCGTAATGAAACACATTTATAAACTTGTTTTTTTGCATAAAAAATACATTGCATTGTTCATTTCTTATAATAATTCTTATATTATTCTGTTTTTTGGTGATCATACAACATGCAAATGCATGTCTGGGTCAAAATGACCCGCATGGGTATTTAAGATAAATTTTAAAGACTAATTTATGGATAATCCCCAGAAGGTGACATATTTTGCACGAAAAAGGGCGTTAAAATAAATAAAAATCACGGGAGTAAATCCTGCTCTCAAAGAAAATGAAATTGAAAAATGAATTTAAAATCACGTTTGGGTCAAAATGACCCGCCTAGGCGTTTTAGTGTTACAGGCCAATCGTTGACGATGGAGGTTATTAAATCCGCATTGATTTATAGCCAGAGCAGAAACTCCGAGTCAAGGAGACGCTCGCGAGGATGACTCGGAAATGCTTGTGGCCTATTATTAAAGCGATTAGCGTATTGATAATCAGTAGCCTAAGTTGGGAAGAAGGGGGGAGGGAGGAGAGTGTGCGTGACTAAGAGGGGTGACGTAGCCTTCACTTCCCTGAATGGGAAGTTGTTCAGTCAAGATAACGAGGAGCGGAAATGTCTCAAATGATGACATGCAAGCTCGGATTCATCCTCGGAGACACTGGATCCTCTGTTCAATCGTGCCATTTCCCACACAATCCTCGTGTTGACAATCAATAGAATCTGATCTCAATACGACGCTCAATTTGAGACCCAAGGACGTTTCGCAGAATCAAGGCATAAATTGGAAATTCTAAATAAATGAGATAAAATTTTGTGATGCTCACTTAGTTACTTATTCGTGCGACGCCTTCTGCCGCTTAAAGCGTCATCATCATTACATCAGGTGCATTGTACCTGATAATGACGCTTTAAGCGTTGAAACGCCTTATAAAAATAAATTACTGAGTGGACTTTACAAAGTTTTTCTATTATTATTTAAAGTTTACCATAATATTCCACAATATTACGCCGGATACCGTTTAATATATTAGCATTTATTGAATCTGTGAGGCAAGTACTATCGTCGGTCACTAATAAAATGGGCCGCAATTGAGACGTGGCGTATGCGTCACCCAATTGTTGAGCCCACCTCATCAAAAAATTGTACTGATTACCCAAAAAAACGCATTTAACCCTTGTTTCGGGGGAAAAGAAATCAACATGAGAGAGAGAGAGACTGAGAAAATCTTTTTAAGTATGAACAACAGTTAAGAAGTGATACACACACATCTATTTAACTCGTTTTAACCTAATCCCTAGTTGAAAAAAGTAAAAAAAAAATTGACCTGAATGTATTCTTGAGTGACACACTCGAAGACCGCCCTAATCACGAAGTGACCACACTATTGTGCTTCCACTTTGAGAAAGGACGCTGCAACCACTTAATTATGTAAACTTTTCTGACTATAGAGCAGTAACAGATGTCACGTTGTCTAAAAATTGAGATTTCATGACAATACATTTAATAAATAAATATAAAAACTTCGTTTTAATTTCCATCTTATCCGGTGTAGCCGATCCACGAAAAATTTCTCCTATTTTCGTCGGTCTGCAGAAGCGATAAAAAGTTGCAAAACGCCGATTTAGGGAATTATTGGGAGCATTACCTTTTAAAAAAATGTTCCTGCTCAAAATAGATATGATTAGGACAAATTGAGTTATTTTTCATGAAATGCTTGACTGGAAAACTGCAGAAATTGTTTTTACTTGGTATCGATCTAATTCGCGACACTTCATGGAATCTGACCGCAACGTCAAAAGGATTGTCATTCATTACATGAGAAGCGAAGGAATTTGATCATTTTGGTTATTTGGTTTACAAAGCTTCTTTATGGCAGTAACAAATATAATATAATATAATGATAATATAATAATTATTTATTTATTTTTCAGAGTACTATTTTCAACGTAGAATTTCTTGGTACATAAAGTAAGAAAGCTTTAGGTAGCCTCAGAGAAAAAATTGAGTTAAGACTACCTTCACCGTAATGATAGGCCATTACTGAATTGACTTTAAAGGAGTGTAATACACTGAGCAAGTCAATTAATTATTAGCCAAAAATATGCACAAAAATATTATGACTTTACACAATGATATTAAATAAATATTCTGCATCTGACTGAGTAATTGCCATCTCATAGCCATTTGAATAAATGCATTTAACTTTTAGTTGACCTGGTAGTAGATTGTATAATTTTGAACCAATATTTAAGTAATATCTTTTAAAGAAAGTTTTGTACGGATTTAAAATTGAGACAAGTTTGATAATAACAAAAAGTTTGATAATATACATATTTATGCTTATATTTGATTGAATTTTTCTCAGTTCTTTCATCGAGCCAGAACGTAGATCATCAACCTTTCAAAGGCTGTGTTCCTCACCGCCTTTACGAGTGATACAGTTTTCACCAAGTGTTGAAGACCCGTTACAGGTCAGCCGATGAAATTTTGATATTGATCAAAAATTTACTCTTCATTGAGGGGTGATGGGAATGAAGGGCAGAAATCTGGAGAGGGGCCTGGATGCTTATTACCTTCATTTCAGAAAATGTGTATTTCAGGGCGACACAGAGAATATTATCATGACGCCTCACTACATCTCTAGGGCTGACAGAAGCGATAAAATAAGAGATATACATTGTCGAACAGATAGGTTCAAAATCTTGTTTTTTTTCTGCGCACAACAAGCAACCGCAATATAAACTGAGCTCCACTGAACACACTCCCATAATAAACGTCACCATTTCTCCTCCCAAAATCTTATCCTTTACATCGTTACACGGCAGGTGTCCTAAAAGACCCTGATTCACATCCATGCGGCGGCTCGGACAGTATGTAGATGTACATGTACATTAGGGTGGGCCGAAAAAAAGGTTTTTTTTCCGGATCAAATTTGCCTTGTGCGGGAAAGTTGTGTACTTATATCAGGATCCTGCATGCAAAATTTTTTCGAAATCGGATAATATTAACCATTGCCCCCCGAGCTCTACAGTTTAAAAATTTGCGAAAATTCAGGCGGAAATGGGAAACAAACGGTTAGGAGAACAATCTGTTGCATATACTAGAATATTAGTAAAAATTAACAATAGAAATATATTTTTATATTACAATACTGAAATTTGACGTTTATTTGATGAAATTTATGGCTTATACGATGCCTAAGAATAAACAACAAATTTAGAGTATAGGCAACACGCACAACACAAAAACTTTTTACTGACTCCGAGCATCCCTAATGTACATGTAACTATCGCTGATGACTGGGGTAAATGTTTTTACAGAATTTGAAGTATTCAGGTCGTCGATATTTAGGATAAATGATAAAATTTCACTCATAACATGAAAAAAAAAACATTTTTCAATATCATGGGAAACAAAGTGTCGAAACCCGGATCGTGTTAATAAACCTGGAGCGGAGTCAAAAAGTGGTTTCATTATCCGTAATGGATGACTTCTACAAAGTGAAGCCTGCAACCATTTTTTTAAATTAAAATATAGCTGGCATTGAGGTGAAATACTAAGAATAGTGAAATCTTTCATCAGTTAATTCAACATGTAGAGATTTGAAAACGACCATAGTTTTTTAACATATTCTTTTTGTTTCATGCAAGTAAGTAAATTGAAAGTGATAAAACAAGTGATCATTACGTCAAAATACCAGAATAAAACCGTTGCGTGTTCATTTTCAGCATTTAATTCCTAGTACCTACTTTGGAGGATTTCCCACTTGCTTTTAATGGTAACGCCAAATGAAGTGGACACTTCTGCAATTTTTTTCGACCCCTTTAAAAGCTTTTCCCGACCCGCAAAAGCTCTTCCCAACAACAATGGATAAGTTTTCTTACCTCTCAAAGGACCCATAACAAAAAGATACTCGTCAAGTAAACTCCCAAAGTTTTAATTTATTGAAGTTAACCGAAGGACAAGCAATCAATTACTTAGGATCATACTTGGGTTAAGTGGCCATTTGCTAAGACCGCTGGGGAAACTTTCCCGGGTTACCGCGAGAGTGATGGTCGCAAAACGAGGGTGATTTTTTTTCGGTTGAGCGAGGCAAGAGGCCAGGGAATGATAAATGGTTTGTAGCGCCGGTAAACATCGCAGAATTGAGAAGAAAATGAGGGAATATATAACTTTAGAGACCTGAAGAGGTTTATATGGTGCATTAAAATATATAGGTAATTTTTAATTAGTAATGATGCACTTAATATGTTACAAAAGTAATTTTGAACCATCTGGAAATAGTAAGTAGAGAATTATAAATGAAGTATCATTGTTTTTCGACGTCAATTTTATTTAAGGCTACCTGGGTTTCAACGTGGCACGTCATCATCAGATAAATAAAATCATCTCAAATAAAATTTATGTGGGATAACAAAGTTACTTCATTTACAATGTGTAGTAAATTCCATGAATTCACGCCTGAGACAACTGAGTTCATAGGGAAATTAGCAGATATTTAAATAAGGCCGAAAGATAGAGACTGATTCCGCCAAACTTTGTGGAAAAAAATCATGATTAGTGAAAAAGATAGCTTTGTATTTTTTTACCGTCAATTGTTTCATCAGACCATTATAACTTTTGAGGTTGAAAATATCTATGAGTTGCTAAAATTGTAATCTCTGATAAAACTAAGCGTGGATAACTACATAGGTATCGTCTACATTAATAAATTCAAAGGTAAAAATCGATATTATGAGGAATAAAAGAGATTTAACTGAGTTATTCGATAGAATAGGCTGAAGGCCCCTTCAGTCAGCAACATAGCAAGTAATTTTGAGACAGATACGAGAAACTCAATATATTCTCTTTTACCGAGAGACTACCATTTTTAGGATTTCTCAAGCTATAAGGACAGTCAACCATTTGGATAGAAAAAGCAAGATGTGCATTAAGAGTAATGGGTGTAAGTATCATTTCTTAAGCCTCGACAGAGTCGAGACCATCGAAAATTCACAACTATGGCCCCGACCGCCTAATTACAACATATAGCCGTTAATAATTCAAACCAAAGATAAAAAGCTCTAACCATTAATCTAGTTCCCTTAGTCTGAAAGGACGAGTCTACACCTGTATTTTTTGTACAAACTAATCTGGCTGAAAGTGATCACCCAAATTCAACACATAACCGTCAATATTTCAGACAAAAGATAAAAATCTCTAACCAGTAATCCAGTTCCCTTAATTCAAATGGAATAATCTACCCCTGGACTTTTTCGTGCAAACAATGCCAGATGAAACTGTCTCCGCGTAATTGTCACTTCACCGTCGTCACTGCGAGGGCGCATTCTAAGGCTGTCTCCATTCCATCCCGTCCTCATTTTCCGTTTATACATCTTTTTTCTTCCACTCACTCACTTCGGTCTTTACGGAAGTCTGGAGATTTAGGTTACCCTGGGAGGGATTTTTTCAAACGAGGGTTAAGAGCTCGTCACTGCTGCAACCATCTTCCTTTCCCCTCATTCTTTCCATCGTATAATGCGTCGTTAATAATTTTAAATGTCTTCCCTTTCTCAGCGCAACTGACTCCGGCATACATTTTAGTAGGTGTCACAGCGACCGACCCCAAAACTCGAGTCATGCTTCTGTTCAGTTTTAGCGCCAGTGGGTATTCCCCTCCGAACCTCCCCATCACCAATCCTAGTCCATCCCACCATTCGGTGTTTTTAGGGGGAGTTGGGATAACAATCCCACAACTACAGGATCTAGTTCCCTTACTAGTACTATAGGGTAGTAACAATCCTACAAACAAAAGTGACAGATATAAGGAGGAACTGTTTCCCTTTTGCCATAAGCTCTCGAAATCCTCACAAATAAAATGTGACGTCCTGTCAATATTGTAAATTGTCCAATGATGTGGTTTGCTTTGATCAATTTTCATATAAAATATCAAAATAAAGCAAAAGAAACATTAATTCATATTTTTTACATTTTTTTAAATACCTAACTATTTCAATGCTCCAACATCATCTTCAGAGGTCGTGTTTTAAGTACAGATGCGATGGCAATATATATATATATAAGTATATGGTGAGGAATAGGGGAGAGGGGAGGGAAAAGGATCATTGGGAGGGGAGAGGATTAGGTTTATTAACAAAGCAAGGACACTTACACAGGAAAGCGTAAAACAACAGCGTCAAATGTTGATTGCTAGTAGGGGAGGCTCAGTGAAAAGGGTGGACAATTTTTCAGCAATTAAATCGTTTGAAGTGATCCACAAATGATATCGTCCTGTCTACTTCATTTTCGACTCGTACTACACGTGTTTCAACTGACTAGTAGTCATCATCAGGTACAACTAAACTAACTGGTCGTATCCTATCCTTTGTGTATCATTTGAAAATGCTGTTCCAAAACCTCTCGCCTGAGAAAGTGGATAATCGTTCCAAATGGATGTACTCGTGCTAAAACAGGACAATAAATACTTTCAATATAATTTCAAAGTCATCTTCAAGGTTGAGCTGTCTTGGGAAGGGAGAATGCCATTCTAGCCAATGGAAAAAGGGAGGGAATCGGGGGAGAATTGTGCAAAAAAATGTAGCAGCACTGACTTTCATTTATTTTTGCTGCACCAGATATTGTGCTAACAGCGCGTTTTCAAACAAGAGGCAATCAAAACAATAAAAACAGGTAGAGGCGTTAGGTGTGAATTCCCAGCTCTCTAGGGCTACGTCCTTTTGAAGACGGCACATCCTTTCCCTCGCTCCCTTTTTGTACAGTCTCTCTACACACCTTTACGGCCAGCGTTCAGGGTAAACGAGAGCGCGGATCCCATCCCTACCCTCCCTTACAAAATTAATCATGCATTCTCGCCTTTAAAAAATGAGAGACTGAAGGGGAAGGGGGGAGATAAATTTTTTAAGAAATGGATACTGGAGCAGAGAGAGAGAGAGAAAAATACTCGCTCCTCGCTGCCACTTCAAGCGAAGGGAAGGCGTCGGAGGGTGGTGGATGAAGGGGGTAGGGGAGGAAGGGGGAGGGAAATAAGGAGGAACTGTTTCCCATTTCGCCATAAACTCTGGAAATCCTCTCAAATGAAAACTCTATCTGGGAAAGGGAGTGAGTCGACGTGAATACCACGCGAGGAGACTGGGTTATGTAGATGATTCTCGTCGCTCGTGCACTCCCGTAACTGGTTCAAAATTCCCGACTTCAAACGTTAAAGCCTGAAATAATCACTGTGTCTGTCCGTCTCTCTCCCTCTCTCTTGTGAGGTCTTATCATACTTAATTCTTTGCTTTTATAAACTCTCTTTCTTCTCCCATCTCACGTTCTTTCCCTCTTTCCCACAGGTCCATACATATTACGAATATGTGTATAGAATTCTAGGGGCCAAAAAAGTCCAAAAACACAAAGTTCAAACCTAAAAGTTCAAAAATATTTTTCTAAATATTAAAAAAATTAATAATCCATTCAAATTAATACACAGTCCCTTGTTATAGCTTAATACATTGAAATTATCATTTGTAAACGAATTTGTTATATACTTATTTATAAACAACTTCAAAATTCATCTGACTTGGGTACAACATTTTAGTATTTTTTTTACATTGCATTACCAGTTTACCATAGTTGAAACACTTATTTATCAACGTCAAACGGTTTCCTGCATACTGTTTTGTAAAAAAAAATATTTTTCATTTATTTAAAATTTTGGAGTTTTAACTTCAAACGGCAAAGCCTGAAATTATCCCTATGTCTGTCCGTCCCCTATCTATTTCAATATTTTCCGCCAAAATTTCTCAGATATATCATGGCTGCTTCATTTGCTTCATTCTGCGCTTAGATATTCTTATTCAGGCACATCCGTTTCGTGGCCAAATAATTAAGTAGGTAAGAATACAATTTGGAACTCGACGAGTTTTTCTGCCTTCAGAAGTAGACTCATCCTTTGATTCGCTCCAGACTGCTCAAATTATTAATAAAAAAACATTGCTAGGTATTAACTTAAGTTATCATTAAAATTTTAAGTCACTTATAAAAATATTTAGTAATCGTTGGATTCTCCGAAGGAAATTTCTTCATTCCATATTTTCTGTTGATGCATAATGATTATTGCAATGTAATTTTAAAAACGATAGTCCTGTAGTAGTAAATTTATTAGATTTACTGCTATCATAAACTCCTCGTAAGGTATATTCGTATGATTTTGAATTTTTCGGGCTTTTCTCGCGATGCCACATATTTGCGAACAACCGTTTTTTCCGGCGTTCCAGTCAGCATCATCTCCAAATGTTCTACATTACAAGTAAACCGCAGAAGCCTTGAACATAATGTTTCTAACACATGTTTCATTCCTCAATAAAAGGTTTCCCAATACCTTTTACGGCACAGAACAATTTCACTGCCATTGTATTTGGTGGAATACGATCTTTTAAGAGTTTTAGAACATTACGAAATTAAATCAATGTGGGTGTGGATGAGGATGGAGAAGGTGAAATGGACGGAGAGGAAGACTAACGAGGAAGTGCTTGAAATGGTGGCTGAGGAAAGGAAACTTCTGAATGAAATCCTGCATAGGGAGAGTAGGTAGCTGGAAGTTGTAATAAGGGGCGATAGATTGCTCAAGATTGATAGAGGGAAGGATGTTGGGCAAGCGAAGAAGAGGAAGAAAGAGAATAGGTTTCCTGGACAGGATGAAAAATGGCAAATTGTATGCCAAGGCAAAATAGGATATACTAGAGGTACCGGCACCGCGGAAAAGATCCGGAGAATTCTAAAAAGACACGACATAACACCGAAATATAGTGCTATGGAGAAGATTGGCCAACGTCTTCCTAACTGTAAAGACAGAATCCCTGAAAGATCGAAGGCTTTCCCGGCGTATGGTATCGAGGAAGTCAATGCGGGTTTTCCACCGGGTCAGGTTGTCCATGTCTGCCGACGTTTCGATGACCGAGTTGCTCATCGTCTTCAGGGCATGAAGACGATGAGCAACTCGGTCATCGAAACGTCGGCAGACATGGACAACCTGACCCGGTGGAAAACCCGCATTGACTTCCTCGACAGAATCCCTGACTTGCAATATGAAGGAGTGTACGAGATTCCATGCAGCTGCGGCCAGATATACGTCGGGCAAACTAAGAGAGCCATCTCCGTCCGACTGAACGAACACCGCAGGGCTCTCAAAAATAAGGATTGCGAACAATCAGCAGTGGCAGAACATGCGTTCACTAATCCCGGGCATCAGATTATGATTGACAAAGCAAAAGTCCTAGCCAAAGAAAAGCATTATTTCCCTCGCACCATCCGGGAGGTTATTGAAATTGAAAAAGTAGCAGACAATTTCAATAGAGATGATGGGCATAGACTGAACACCGCTTGAAAAAGACTCATACGCAAAAACGCGCCAAAATCGGGGTCCTCGACGCTGATTGGTCGCACCACTGGTAGGCCAACCTGATGATGGTATATATACAGGGCCATTTCCATCTGTCGGCACTCAGACCTGATCTGAAGATTGGGCCAGCATTGGCCACGAAACGTCATCTGAATAAAACTTGACGCAGCTAACCCAAAGACAATGGAGAGAACTGCTATACTAGAGGTAGTTATGACCCTGAAAGCGTAGAGTACCGGGCGGATATTCTCTGACAGTGAACAAAAACCTACCTTAACCGGATGAATACTATTACAAAATTCTTATCCCATAGGATGTAATTCCAGGGAATAATAAACCAATTCTCATTTCTAATTCTAAGTTCCTTCCACCCGCTCTGCTATTCACGTCAACGCTACTCCTCCTTTTCTTCACCTACACTTCCACTCTCGACACACCTTCCCCAGCACCTGTCCCTCTTTACTCGTTTCTCCTCTTCCATCCTCTCATCAACCGACCTCCCCTTGGCACCACGCAGAACGCGATACTACATTTTCATCTCGCTCCACTACCTCTCCTCACCCAGTCTCTCCACGCCCACAATCTCCTCCTCTCAGTCGTCACATCACTCCTTGTCCTCGCATTTATTTAACGACGACTCAAGTGCCCGAATTCGCTCCAGAGGGAGATTGAGAGTTCCTGCGTGTTGCATCTCACGGCACCAGAGTGCCTTATTCGTGGATAAACAACGGGAAAGATAATGTTCCTTATATGGTAGGGCGGTAACTAAGAACACAAAATACTTTGGAGGCTGGAATTTTAAAATTCATTTTATCTAGCCTAAAAATATTCTAGAATGCCCGTTTTCTTTCATTTTTAAATATTTAATTTTTGTAGTCATCAAATGTTCTCATAATTATTTAGCACCTGACATTTAATATCTTATATTATAGAAAGAAAAATGTTTGTAAATTTTTAAGTGTGTACCTAAATATTTTCTCAAAACCTAACGAACCGATTCTCCTGAAAGTGTATGTTAAAGGGAGAGATCCTTGCCCTTTGGATTGCAATCAAGATAAATGTTTCAAATTTTCAATATCAAATAGCATAAAGAATGAATATTAAATTCTTGCAAGTGATTCCGTTACTCGCTTTGTTTCCGCTTAAAAAGGCGATGTGTGGAAAATCGTAAACGGTTCTCTACTCTTTTGTTTTCTAATTTCTGATGATCTGAATAACCAATTTCAAAATTATTAATTGGTTTCGTGCCATCTGATCGCAAACAAAGTGAAACAGTTGGGTTTTTCCAATGTATATTGTCACTCACCCTCCCATTTTGTGGAATTTGTTTCAAAGTCATTTATAAAATCTTATCGCTGAATCACTTTCATTTTTCCACGTTTTGAATTCAACTCTGAAGGACTGTTTCTTCTGTTTAAAGTCCAGTAAATCAAAATAATCGTCAAAATACATTTATTTATTTACGCAAAGGGATTCGTACTGTGTGTAATTATATAGACGTGAAAAAAAATCGTCTCATTGAAAAGGGGGCGGAATTGTGTGTACAGAAATACATACTAACACACCATTACATTTTGGAGAGTGCAAATTATTGGGCTAAAGAATTTAGTTATTGCCGTTAGGGAAAGAAAGTTAGCTCCCTTTAAATAGTTTCCTCAATTGTCTCCAATCCAAAAAAACTTCTTTTGCTTCCCTTGCACCCATGCATTGCCTCATACACGCCCTCCTATTCTTAGGACTCCTAATTTTCCTCCACTTTAAGGGTTTCTTCTACGATATTCACCCGTGATTTTTGCGGTCTATCTCTTTCTCATACACCATTCACTCCATAACCATGAATCAATTTCTTTATTCGATACTCATCCATCCTCTCGACTGATTTCAACGCAGTCAAGCAAAATGTAGTGGAAGGTCGTCGTAATGGAAACAAAAGAATTGTACGTTTCCACAAAATTTTAGGTACAATGCACGACGCGCTTCTAATTACAGTAGAGACTGTTCATTCACTCTCATTGTAAATATTCACGTTGGAGACTGAGCAGTAATAAGTCTTGTTCCTGAAAATGACTCTGTAAGTTGAAGCGTACGGCTTATTATATATTCTTCATGATGGATCACTTGAGTGACGGAAAATAAATATGCCACAGAAAGGAGAAAAATAGTATACAGGCTGTCAAAATATAAGATCCCACGTGTGTTTTTTCTCCTGTCTCGCTTTATATGTAAAGAAAACAAAAAGATGTCACAGGCGTGACTGGAAAATGCACAGGAAAACACCAAAGAAAAAAGAAAACTCATTTCTTTAATATTTCGGCGGCTCAGCACAATCACCTTCTTCAGATTACTATGAGGTAAAGATATCAAGGGGAAATCCACCAAAATATTTTTTTTTAACCGTGCTAGTTTTCTTTCTTTGTGTTTTTCTGTGTTTGTGCTAGTCATGCTTGTTGCATCTTTTCGTCATTTCCTTCTCGATATACATGAAAAATTTGAAAAGTGTGATTTTGGTGTTTTCGTCATTCTCTCGGTATTCTCTCGAAAGAAAATACTTTTGTGTTCACCGATATTCACCCACAAAACAAACACATATTCCAAGATATGCTCCACACTTGACCTACCAATTTACTTCCGGTATTCGCACCCCTTGAAATCTCCTCATTTCTCATTTAATGGCAAATATTCGGCGAAGATAAACGAAATAGTCCACTAGTGCAATTACGTCATCATTTACCTTCATAATACAATTATTCTCCAAATTAAAAACAACTAATTTGTTCTCGACCCATTTATGCCCAAATGCATTTTATACAATAAAATTTTCATCCATATTTTATAAAGGTGAATGCAGGACCGCACTGTCCCTTATTACGAATAATGCGGTTTCAAAAATATCACACACATCCACTTACTACGGTGGTGAAAATATTTTCAAGGCGGGACATGAACCTCTGACCACACTAGGAATAGCTGCTGAGGTTGCCACCGTGAAAGAGAAGACACATTTTTATCTTATTTCCACCTACACGTAATCTTAACTGATGCATCGTCTAATCGTCACACTGATACAAAAAAAAACTAATATACGTATGAGTCTCTAGTGAGCCTCTGTCTATGGAGCATTATCCAGATTGAATTCTGAATAACATGAGTATTTGGTCTTAAAATGTAACTTAAATGCATGATGAGTTGTGCTTCTACTCAAATATTTATTCAAATAATCTACCTTTAAAGGAATATTAGTATAACCTTTCAAAACATATGACTTTTCAAATGTTAATTTCAGCATTTTCATTCATTTCAGGAAAAGCTTTTGAACACTGGCCGTACAAAGAAGTAATTTTCAAATCCAAAAACCACTATCCCGAGCCTCGAAAACCCCTAGTGTTAGATTATTGACTCCAAATTCTGCATTAGCCATTGATCATGAATTTATATGGCGAAGGGAATGGGACATTATTACTTTCTAATCCAGATCTGCTAGCGATTATTTTATCCTTCGCTCTCCATTTAATTGTATTTCATCCCAAATCTAACTCCGGCCTGTTTTAATTTTAAAAACGACGCAGACTTTCACACATATTTGAACTCACGCCTGGAGTTTGAAATCATCATTTCTGGAGTGCGTTAACAGCTTTCAATTATCAATTTAGCTTTAAAGAGCTAATTGTGATCAATGAAAACCTCCTCCAAACCCTCAAATGGAATTCATAAACTCAGTCTTAGATGAATGCAAAAGACAGTAACTGCATGAATGCGGAGTAAAAATTGATCATTATTTACATGCAAATATTTTTCATTGGTAGACCTAGCTTTCTATATGTTCCACTTCATTTTTTGTAGCTGTTACAATTTAATGACACTAATAATTAAAAGTTGAATTGTTAAACAGCCGAGGAAGATAAAGTAAGTTCCCTGAGGTGCAATCTTCCATGCTAAACTCCCAAGGTTACGAATAAGGCGAGATGCTCATGAAAATACAATTCCTTTCGGCATTTCGCTCCCTCAAGACGCGACAGAGCAAAGGATTACTTAGTTCTTTATTTCCTCGAACAAAGAAATGGAAATTTCCTCATCCAGAGTTCTCTCCCGCTTTAATGTGGATGCCCCGAGCAAATCCTCTAGTAGGACTTGGTTAGAAGAGGGGTAAGATCCCATTTCGACTACAACTGCTCCATAGATATAACGATATCCTTTAACGATTACGTCCTTCTCCAACCCTGCCTTCTCCTAAGGGGACCCTTTCCCCCGTCTTCGCCTCTCCATACACCTCCTCACGATACTCCCTTAAGCCTCCCGAACAAGCTATCGACAGCCCCGTAATATCATTCGTCTCCAAGGTCCTTTCAATTTATGGATAAAGGAATGCGATTGTTAGCTTTAGATCAACACGTATATAATGACTCCTTCACCACCCCGCCCCCGACAGCAACGCCGCCGCTCGACCGAAAGCGGAGTTGGGAGTCGAGAGGGGCAGGAACTATCTCCCTGAAAATCCTCCCCCCATCTTTCTCCCTCCCCTTCTTCTCCGCCCCCACACTCCGCTCTCCCTTAACTTACAGCCCCGGCCGAGGAGGGGCCGAATCAATCCGTCGTACCCTACCCGAAAGCCGGGCTGGGTGGGGGCAGCGGCTGTAAGAAGGAGGGGAAGGGGGTGGGGGAGGAAAAAAAAGGAAGCGAGGTCCTCTGCGCATGCGCTCAGAGTACTCCTGCACTCGATGACGCCCCTGGTTGGGAATACGAGAGTGGCCCGGCCGGCTTGGCGGACGAAATTTCCCAACAGGAGGCTACAGCTATCACAACGATTCCAGTACGATTCCGTTAACGCTTGTAGATAGTTATAACAGAGTCATACTTGAGGCTAATCCGAGACCGTTCCTCCACCGAGCCATTCGTCAAGGGAACGTGCTTACGTATAAAAACCATCGTATGATAACTTTAGAAAATCATAGCATGTTTTGAAAGTTATCACGCGTTTAATATTTACATAACAACTCAAATCAGACGCACATTTGCAAATTAGTCATTAATTTTTACATTTTGTTCATAGGATGAAAGTGGAATTCATCTGTAACGGGAGAAAACTTTGAAGACTCAGTAAGTCCATGTATGGACCAGTAAAATCGATACTTACGAATACAAAATAATGTGCACAGATACTCTCACTACCGCTTCAGTTTTTTAACAAATTAAAATGAGAGGCAAAAAAATAAACATCGGCAGGATGACAAGAAAATAGTTGAAAATAATACACGCAGAGCTACTTTAAAAATAATTCATTTCTCTTTATTTCAAAGCGAGATGATTATGCGAAAACCTTACAGTACATCATTTCTTTGCACTCTCTTCATCAGTCACAATCAGTAGTACGCCACACCTGGCAACCATAAGCCATCTTAAAAATGACTACCTGGGAAAATACAAAGTACAAGGGTTTGTGGATCTCATTGAATTTGCATTGAACATTTAATACAAGAAACACTTTAAAATAATTTAAGTCATTTTGTAGTTTCATATGTTATCGGAGTACTCATGAATATGCAGACGTAAGAATATAAGAGTAATGAACAGTAAAGTGGTTTCATCGCACGGGCGAGGTGTGAATAATTGATTTCAAGGACTGCAAAATAGGGAACAGTATGTGAAAACATTCGTGTCGAGCGTAGCACTATACAGGGTGTCCCATAAATGTCACGCCACAGTGACACTGGAGCTAGGGCAGCCTAAGAGGAACCGAACCAGCCTAATATGACCTTAGTAAAAGTTGCACGGTTTTCGAGATATTGCCAAATTAAAGCTTTTTCAAAAATTTCACTTTTTTTACATTTATAGTCCCAGAATTCACTTGAATAGCTCTCAAATTAAGTTTTTTTATTGTACGATATCATCAATCGGTTATTAAGCTGACAAAGTAAATGAGATAGTAACTTCAAAAATTTACGTATGTTATGCCAATTTTAAAATGGTATGATACATGTATTTTACTAAATAAAATCACGCTACTTTTCCTACTCATACCATTTTAAAATCGGCATAACATACGTAGGTTTTTGAAGTTACTATCTCATTTACTTTCTAGTATTTTTTTTTCACGGCAGGCGGTTAAAGTCGAAGTTGTTTTTTTTACTGCTAAGTTAAGTCAAGATTAATGCAGTATTTTTCCTCATTTTACATTAGTTATCAATAAAATAACCCTTTTGTCAGCTTAATAACCGATTGATGATATCTATCCACATCATGCCACACTATGGAACTTTCCTCTACCAAAACTTGCGTGCTGTCCTGGCACGACCGTACACTCCGACGGTTTTATCTACAAAAATCCCTGCGTGCTGTCCTGGCACGACCGTATACTCCGACGGTTTTCTCTACACTCCTCAGCTCCTTTTGTTGCCGACGCTTCCACTCCCTCGGTCTATTGTTTATTCTCAATTCACAATATGGTGGGTCCCTTATTGTTATAATAAGCCATGAGGTAGTTAAAGAAAAAATGACGAGGCCAGCGTTATGTTACAACTGATACTCTTGCTTTAGATCCGTTTATTTGTCCATTCCGTCGTGCCATCCATGGGAAAGTGAGGAAAGAGCAGGGATAACCATTATGGTTGTCAGGCTACAGTTTGATGACAAAATGCCAACTTCATCCACCTCAATGGTTTTACCTAATGAGATGGATGTGGATCTTAATCCACTGATTTTTGGTTCATCGTGTCTTAATATATACATTAATAGTATAACCACGAGAAAAACTACATCGTGAAGGCTGCGTGTGATTTTTTACACGTGTTTCAAATACACCAAAATCTCGAAACGGCTCGTAGTTGTACCACGTGACTTTTTATATCTACATACTACCCTGCGAGCCGCCACAAGAACGCGTGTCAGTGGGTGTTAGGGCACCAGCCGCCTGAAGATGTAAGGGATAATGTATTGGGAGGTGAAATGGTGACGTATATTATGGGAGTGTACTTAGTGGAGCTCAGCTTTTATTGTGGCTGCTTATTGTGCGTGGAAAGAACGAGTTTTTATACCTATCTGTTCGGCAATGCATTCTTCTTATTTAATCGCTTCTGTCAGACATAGGGATTCAGTGAGGCATCATGATAATATTCTCCGTGTTGCTCTGAAACACACCAGTTCTGAATTTCTCGAGTATGCAAAGCCTAGCATGTAGCCTCTGCGTCTCTAGGGGCTCCCACCTTAATCCCTCTAAAAGTTGTGAAACACTTATATGTTTGCTCATAGCAGTTTTTAACGAAGCGTGCAGCTTTTTGTAAATAATTGATTTTTTGGTTAACTCCTTATGACCAGGGTCCCAAATACACGCGGCATATTCAAGGTGTGGCCTAACCAGAGAAAAGTAGCATCTCTCTTTTTCTTTTTCATCTGAGGGCCTTCCTATTATACGCTAAAATCTAGTTTCTTTGAAATTTTTGTTACATGCTAAGGATAATCTGGAGCGGTTCGAACGCAACCCTCCAGGTGGCTCTTTGTAGTAATGCAATACCGTACACCTCAGTCACTACATGGCAACACCGCATAGTTTTTGCCATATTATATATTTGCCATACCATATCATCAGGCATATCATATAGATTTTAATCACATAGCTCACGGGGTAAAACAACACGATACGAAACACCGTCGCTTGATATCGCAACGAGATACTATATTATTATCGTATATCTTAGTTGCCACGAAGCAACGTCGCTGAGGCCTGAACAGCGGCTTAGGGCAACGATGGCTTGGAGATTGGCTATAGTAGGGGATACCCAAGAGGGGGTCAGAGGGAGATGGCTGGAGAGTGTAGTCACTAGATGAGTCGGGAAGGGGCGGGGCCGTCGGCCCTGACATTGCCGGGGAAATCAAGGGGTCGCGAGTGTATGTGACTCCCCAGGATGATTTCTGTGGCGGGCGATGAGTCGAAACTTTGCTGCCACCCTCCCTCCCCTATCGCCCCATCCGCAACGTGCCGCTCGAAGCTGTCGACCCGAAACCTGAAAAAAATAGAACTGTCGACATCACAGATGTCGAATTTACCAGCGGAGAATCAACGAGGAAATGATCAAGCTAATCCTTAGGGTGTGGCCTCTTGAATGAAACAGATGTCAGGGTCGAAAGTGTGCCCGGGCTTGAATTTAGAAACACGCTCTCGCCTATTATCCGGCGGCTAAAAATAGTGTTTTTTTCGACGGGATAGACGTCTTCACGAATAATATAAACGATAATGATGGCATGAATTCTTGCCACTTTGCACTGTGATAAAATCCCTGAAGGCAACCTGAGTTGCTAGTGCAAGGTTGTTGCGTTAATGTGGAGCGGACTATAAGGGAAATTAGATACTGTGGACAGTAAATTTCCATTATATCATTAATAAATACAAACACTCAATTACGATTGAGGATCACAAGGAAAATTCAAATCAGGGAATCATGTCTGACCGCTTTATCCATGCCTAAGTTGCATATGAAACGCATCGTTTGATTCGCCGAATATATGTTCACTTTTCATTTTTTAAATTAGAAGTTACGACTGAAATTTGCTTTTTAATCCTAATAAGCAATAGCCTAAAACATAATCATGGGCGGGTAAACTTTTTTACTAATCTTCTCTTTGACGACTGGAAACTACGAGGAGACAACAGATAAAAGAAAAAAACCGCAATAAAACATTTATCACTAACAATGAGAAATCGTATTTCGCAAAAAAAATCCAACAAAAGATTTGATAAGACCAAGGGTTTTCCAGAATTTCAGTTTGATCTGAAAATCCACGTTGACCATCCTCGAATGCAACTCATAACATCACATTATCTAGATAAACCTTGGGCTTGCCAATAGGTATTCCAAAAGAAGCTCTACAACAATGCAATTATTTCAGCAACTCGCAATCCATCTTAAGCCCACTCGTTGATTTAGAACTTTTGGTCCTGGAAGATTTTTACAATTAGCAATTGAAAGTACGAAAAGTAATCAATGACTGATAGATTTCGACCTCTGTATGATAGACGCTTCGATTTTATGATATCTGGATGTGTGGTTAATAAAAGTTACAATAACAATTACGCTTAAACAAGTGGGTGGGATACATTATCGATGTCATATTATTTTGCACTTATTTTTTCAAAACATCGTGCACTTTTATTTGTTCTATGATTTCACTATAGAATGATGATCCAGAGTTTAAATGAGTGGCATTAAAATATTTTTTAGTAGCTATACATGGTTGTATCATAAAATTTGAAATAGTAAACTACAGTGTCAAGACACTTTTGCTTATATTTAATTGGATCCTTAAATATCACTTAAAAAAAGAAATGGAAGAGGTTCCCGCTTCTGAAATAAATCGTCTTCTCAACTATGGTCGAGTTGTGATGACATCAGACTGGAAACTCATCAGCCATCAGCCAAACAGTTTACTATCTCACATAATGCTTTTGAGTTACAGTAATTTTTTCTAATTATAACCCTGTTTTGTATTTACGGTGTGAAAAACAATTTAAAACATTAGGGGATGCTATTTAACAAAGCAAAAGTGGAAACTAGAAAATGAAATGAAACAGAGGTGATCTGGAAATTTGGCCTTAAGACATGCTGGGGAGAGAAGGAAGTAAATTCTGAAATAAAAACGACAATTGGACGTACAAGTAAAGCAATGCAGTAACGTATATACGGCGAAATTTTGTAAGATACAAGAAAGAGGAAAACTTTGGTTCAGCTGAAATAAGGAAGAAGAAAATAAAGATATTTGAACGGAAGGAAAAACATTTAAGTATTACACAAATGCAGATTTAGAAGGCAAAAACGTCGTGCCGTACAGTTCCGGAGCCGCTCCATGGGTCTAGAAGGATTTGCATAACTTTTCTGGATCTTTCCTAAGCCACCCTTTAGCCCGGAAGACCACCGCCAATAAATACTTCAAGCTTATGATACAATATTTGAGCTCTTAGCTTTAAAGGCATTCATGGATTACCTTTGAGAGATCGAGCGAGCAAACACTTCGCTGGGCAAACACTCGGAGACGTCGCTACGCAGGTATGAGCGATCTCACTGTGATATAGGTGTGGGCGCTCCCCAAGGTATGACGGCCACTTATCTACCCGCTTAGGGACATCAGGTCTGAAGAAGGAATCTGAGACGGATTTTTGAGAGGAAAAATCCGAATAAGCCACAGCTTAGGATCGCATAACAAGGTACACCACCTCGCGTTTCTTGAACTGTTTTTTTTAAGCATCGCCGATGTTCTCATGATTCTGATGCACCTTTACAAAATGTATTGGAGAGGTATAAGGCATTTTTATGAATTTATTACTCGGTGAAAAGGACAGACTGCTCACATGTTGTGGATTTGGGACCACAGAGAGTCAAAATCCAGCCCTGGAGGTAGAGTATGGGATAACGGAAGGGGGATGAAAGAGACTGGAGGGGAAGAGGAGGAGTGGAAGACGTGAAGGAAAAATGAAAAAGAGAAACGGAGGGTGAAAGCAGTCATGAAACTCTCCTCGTTGACCACAAGTGTCTCCATTTCAGCTCAACCAATCCAGCCCATCTGGTTCTATATTTAGCTCCGGTTCATATGGTGAAACGGCCTTTTTTCGGGAGGTTTCAGTGCCATGGAGATATTTTCGAGACCCAAAAACAGGCAAATTGTTTGAAATTCATCACATGGGAAAAATTGGTAGAATCATGGAAGACGTCTATCTTTGACTCCATTTGTCGGGTCATCTGCAATCTAACTGTATTTCCCCAACAGCACCCTGTCTATAAAATATAGTCCCACTAAGCTAATCATACGTTCTACCTCCCTTCAAGCAGTCCAAAATCACAGGTTTCTTCTCTCTGACGTCCAATAAGATGTCATTAATATAAGATGGTGATTTAACCATCATTATGGTAATATTTCAGTTTAGGTCGTTTTAAAGGGAGGAGAATCATAGTTTCTTGATTTTTACGGGTTCGGTCATCAATCTAACTCCACAATTGCTTCCTACATGTCAGCATGAGTTCTTCCTCCCTTCATTCTGTCCATTACATCAATTCTCAGTCATCCCATTCAACGCATGCCCAATATTCTCCCCTGGACTATTATCAATCATTCGCTCACCTCAACTTTTGTCGACCACCTACTCTGTGTCTTCCCTATCTCCTCTACAAGTTTTTTCTTCTCGCCCACCATACACAGCACTTCCTTTCCGTCCACCGCATCTTCAGCGCCCTAAGCCACAAGTATATCTCAAACACCTGGAGTCCATCCTTGTCTTCCTTCCTCAAGAGTCAAATTTTCTGCACAATTTACCACCACACTTCAAATTAACTCTTCGCCAGCATCTCCTTTATATTATTGCCCAAGGTCCTCTTCATCACCTCCCCCTTCCTCTTTTGGAGGAGCGATTCACTATCTTATATTTTTGATACTATGTATTTTTCCTTATGATGTAAAACCGAAAATATTTTGTGACATCCCTAAAACATCATAGTATGACATTTTTCAATGAACGCACGACTTAATATGACATTGATGTTGAATTTTAGCAGTTCAGAATCCAGTATTTTATAATAAATAGAAATGATACGTAGTGGAAGAACGTTTGAGAATAGAATGAACATGGAGATTCATGAAGAAGTCCGGCAAACAGCGGTTGATTTTTTATGAAAACTCTGATGAGAAGTTAAAAAAAACGAATATATTGGATATATTCTGGGAGATGAAAGCGTCTTAAAAAAGATGTAGCTACAAGTAACAAAATGGAACCACTACCGAGAAATCCAGAATGGAATCATCATTATTTGTCATTCAATCCTAAAATTGATTGACTGTGGCCCATAAATGTACCCTGGCCTCTGCTTACTCTTAAAGTCCTGAAATCTCATTTGAGTCACATTCCGTTTTAGTTGTCTAGTGTGTAAGTGTAGTGTGTTGATGTAAATTTTTGTCTCTTAATTTCCCTTGAGAGGATTTCCCTTCTATTATATTTTCTGAAGAATTTGTTGCCTCTAAGATCCAATCCAATCCTAAGGTACCAGTCCATCTAGATCTTATCCCTTTGACATTGCTCCACATGTTTATCTCCTCTTCTATTTATTTCTCTTCTTCAACATTTCTATACTTTACCTTCGTCATTAACTTCTTCGTTTCTAATTTTAATGGCAGATTTGACCTTCAGCATTCACTTCACGCATTCCATCCTTCTATGAAATACGTGACGTAAATTGCAAGGTGTGTCAAAACAAAGAATTGTGAAGGAGAAAAAATGTTCACCAAATCGATGAGAGATTGAAGAGGAGAGATGTAGCAAACCAATAACCGAATTGATGATTGCTGACAATGACGACGTATTGTCATAAATACGAGATCTTCATAATCACATTCTCTCTTAAATTTCATATTCATTCCCTCCATTTAAGATCTCATAAAAAATATTTATTGTGATTATAAAAAATTGTTATCATGACGGAAACTTTGATTATCTCTATAGAGGTTTCTATAATGATTACGCCTATGGTCTGACAGTCGAATAATCTCTAGTTATAGTTGTCGTCATTATTCTAAAATAATATAGATGTTAATATAGGAACTATGAAGATATCTATCATCAGCGATCATTGCCATAAGTAATTTTTTCTGAGTAACGACGAGCTTTTAGTATCCGCAGCAAATTAATCTAAAAGTTGAGTAATACACTTAAGGGTGGAAGTTCAACCCAGCGACTTTTGTGAAAATGTAGGACTTTAAGGAAACCAAAGATTTAAATTGTATGATTTCTTTTGACTTTTTTTCTGATTCTCTTTTGATTTTTCTGTGTCAAAATGTGATTATCGAAGTATGTTTGAAATATAATTCAATTTTTTACTGGTATGTACACAAAAAAACACTAATTTGAAGTGAAAACGAAGAGAGAGCGACCGAGAAAAATTAATTTTTAAGACAGCTTCGTCGTAACGAGTAGAAGTTTGAACAGAGCCATAGTTTTTACATATTATTCTCCTCGCCATTTGAATGAGCTTTCTATAATATCTCGGTGTGGCAACTACCTTAAATTTAAACTTATATTATCATTTAAACAAAATCATAAATAGTTTTTCTAGAGCAGAGAAACTTTTCAACCTCATTTCATTTATTTCTTCTATTGTTGGCATTGTTTATCCTACTAATAGTATAAATGTGATATAGATAAATATTTCTCTTCTTATCTCTCATTATTTCTCATCGTCAGTCTTAGCCCTGATGACGATGAGTGAGTTTCTCATCGAAACGTTGGCCTTAAACAGCCTTACCCGGTGCCAAACCCGAGAAATATTTATCTATAGTATTCGCCGGGAAAGCCTACGATCTTTTATCATAAATGTGATAGTTTGTATGTTTCTATGTTTGGATGTTTGTTACTAAATCATGCAAAAACTACTGAACCGACTGAGATGAAATTTGGCATGTAGATATAAAATATATATGTGGGTAATATAAGCTATATTAAAAAGCCCCCAGGGTCCCATAAGGCCCCCCAAAGGCCCCTCTGGTGGTCCATGCTAATCATTGGGTTCGGTGTAGTAGTTTTATTTTGTGCTTTTTAAAAGTACTTTCACTCAAGATAGAGGGCTGGAATATTTTTATCGGATGGCTGAATAAATGAAAATTCTAATTCTTTCAATCGATTTTCTCTTACGTTTCGTATTCGTGTGAAAGTCCTGTTTTTAGCTGAAAAATCTCACATTTTCTCTGAAATCAACAATATCATATTTCATTGGCAGTCAAAGATTTGATTTGCAAAAGATATTCACGCTTCTTTAAATAACATTTTTTCCTGCAGGCCCATGATATCATGTTGAGAGAATATCTGCATAAGAGAGGCCTACAGTCCCATGGGCCTCAATGGGCCCGGAGTGCTAAGGGCCCCATGATCGATTGCTTAGGTGGGTAATCGATAAATTCAATGCATATTTACAATAAGTATACATTCAACACTCCTGAGGGAAAGCAGTAAACATAATGTTTAAGTTTATTTTCTAATGAGCTTATACCGATGCTTTAATGATGACCGGTGTTTATAAGCATTAAACGAAAAAATAAATAAAAAGTCCAACAAAAAAATGCCAAAAAAGGATATCTATATCAAGAAAAATGGGAAACTAAGTCAGTCACCTTCCCGTGTTGTCTCTCGGGTTACACTAAGAACCGCAAAAATCTCATCCTAACCCAACCACGGAAGGAATATGGTTCAAATATTGACCCGTCTGTTTCGAAACTTCAATCTGTTTTAATATGGCGGAAACTATAATAACGTCACTACATTCATCTTACCCGAAAGAAGAACGGGGTATCCTGCTCAATGAACGCCATCCATGCACGAAAGTCGACAATTGCCCTAAGAATCAACATATATTTTTGATTTAAAAAAGTAAATCAATGATCATGGCTACCCATTACGCCTAATACCCAGTCCAGGTAACGGAGAATTAATTGATCCAATAAACATGGCTGCTGCTGCAAATGATCGGTTTGAAATTTTCAACCGCTGGATTGTACCCCTACTCTCCAATCCTATTTGAAGATACTCAACGCCCATAGCAAAAATAAATATCGTAACTGAAATAAGTCATTGAATGCAAATATATGTATGTACACAAGGGAAGCGATTAAGTTCATTCACTCAGAAGACGACTCAAAGAAGACCGCTCAGTATTCTTCAGGTTTTGTGGCTTTCGTGTATAATAATTTCAGTGTTTTTCACACCCGTTGAGTTTCAACGGGAACCTTTCGCTAGTAAGCGTATATTTCTATAGCCTTAATATATTTATCCTTTTAATGACGTAATAAACCAGAGTTTATGTTTGACTGTATTATTCCAGAAACTTAGACTACATTTTCCGCCCTAAAAAAGTGTGAGCCGTGAATAAAATGCATTTGCTTTGGTTGAAATATTCGTTCAGCTGCAGTTAAAATACCATTTTCCCATAAAGAGTCCTACTAAGTAACTGTAGCTCACTTATAAATGTTTTTTTTTTATTTTCATTTTTCAACGAGCCCAAATTAAACTGAGAACATATCATCCTCATCACCGTATTTAACGAGCCCTCTTCCGCAACATCTAGGATTTGATTCCGGGTCTCCGCATGAAAAAACGAATGGGTGACGATCATCGGCGTGGGACGATCTTCTTGAAAGATAACAAAGTGTGCCAAACATTTAACCAATTGGAACACAACTTCCGGAGTGGGTCACATTTCACCCGTGATGTACAAAACGATCTAATTAACAGACTAAATGTGGCGTGAACCCAGCGGCCGTCGGATGTAGGTTAATATGCTCGTCATTTCAAAGACAACACACTCACATACACACACGCCTGAGAGGTTTCCAAATTCCCGTCGTTTTTGAACATTTGGGAATCGAGACCGGGAAATAGCGTTCACCGAGAAATTTCCACAATTGTCATCATTATGTTATTTGACGGAGAATGATGCTAGCGTAAGGGTAAATTAACTGGTCGCTCCTACCCTCTTCAAAATTCTCCACGAAGGAAGATGGCTTGATGGAGTAAGTGGCTTATACAAATCACCGGCAATTGGGAGATCCGGGTTTGAGTCCCGGCTTCGTCAAATGATCTTATTTATTTTTAATTTCACTCCTTGGTGTAAATAGAGAGAATTGATCATGGAATCTCCGATCAAGAACGTAAAGAAAGGCTAGCGAAGGGTAGTATATTAGGTAAGGCGTTTCACGGTGCAGAAACCTTGGCTCAGTGGGAAGAGGATGAGATTAGACTGCTGGCATTTGAAATGTGGGTGCGTACGAGAGTAGAGAAAGTGCGATGAACGGAGAGGAAGACGAGCGAAGAAGTGCTTGATCTAGTGAGTAAGAAGGGGAAACTGCTTAAAGGAATCAGGAGGAGGCAGCAAAATCAGCCGGAACTGGTCGTGGTCCCTCAACCCAGGTCATGATACGATGCCATAATGCACTCTGATTTCTCCATTTTGGGTCAGGCTCGACGTGCCGTAGCACTTCCTTTCTTCATTGAGTAATAAAAAGTGTTTAGCCTTGCTCAGTGTAACATATAATCGTTTAACATGAATCTGATTTTGCACTTAAAAAAATGAAAGGAGTAGGTTAGCTGTACGAGGTAATTTTATGGTCTAAATTAAGGATAAAATATTTCTAAAGAAAAAACAAGAACCATCTCTCACCTCGTATATTGAAATAACCCAACTCTTGTGTATTTTGGCTCACAGTAATTATCTCAGCTTGTCAATGAATCACTAACGTTGCGTATAAGGACCTTGGAACTGGTAACGTAAGCAGAAGCAATGCTGAAGGGCGAGATAGAGAGTCGTATATTGAATTGGCGGGGAAGTTGTAGAAAGAGGATTGGCACAGTGATTGGAATGGAGCTGGGACGCGAGCCAATCTGAAAATTTGAATCGTGTTAGAACGTGAGAGCTCATGCTCGTAAAAATGTGTAAAAGTGACCAATCATCCAAGCCTGCTTTCAGTACCACCGTTTGAGCCTAGCAAGTAAAGCAAACTACCCGGACATCGCGCCTCTGAGAGCACCACATTTTGGACAAACTCGGTAGTCAAAGGTTGAAAAAAATATAACAATAAAAATCTGGTGGGACCACATTTCCGTATCTGATCTTGGTCTCTTTATACTGTAATCGTCGCTCTTGTATTCTGATACGGAAACTGACACACAACCTTAGATCTATATATTTGGTCAATTTAAGACTCGCACTCGTTTGTCATTTTTTATTTAGAATTAATGAGTAATGAAGCTCAAATGCTTTCGTTTTGAGCTTCATTACTCATTATGCTGTTCTACGATATCTCGCCTGAGAAAGTGGAGTATATTAGAATTAATTAGTTTTTATTAAAATGTACGTTACATAATAATTGAAAATAATAACAAATCATCATACGAATTGGTTCTATTGTACAGACCGCGTATGACTACATGTTTACGGCCAGTAGATCATATTTACCCAGGGCCGCACAAATCATAGTATTCTGAGGCATCACAAGACATAGTTGCCCCAGGCCCCGCAAGAGGTTCTTTTGTATCCTCATGCCCTAGGGGCGGCCCCGCCTGCCTTAATCGGTAGATCACCTGTTCTATGGGTAAAAGCGCAACAGATCTGCAAGACTAGGGCAGTGTGGAGGACAATACTGAAACAATCCCAATTTCCAGGGCCTGACACCAGAAATTAATCTGAATCGCTATTATAATTACATATGTCGAAAACAAATAATAGAGTTAAGAAAATAACTTAGCCATTATATTAGTGCATTTATCGTGCATTTTCACAAAGATAATAAATACGGTATACTCATCACTAGTAATTTGATTCCTTGATTGCTTACATGGAGTGTGTTAAAAAATATTCCCGATTTTCCGGAAAATTGTTTCTCAGGATTCGGGAATGGGATATTCTGAAAATTCCCGGAAAAGGGCCGAGAGTTAAGCTCCGCATGGCTGCATTGAATAATAGCGAGCTAAATGTTCTCTGTCCCCTAAGAGCACCCGGTGTTATGAACTAGCCCAGGATTCCCTACCCTTAAACCCCTCCTGGCCCATTGTCATCACGTTGGCTCTGGGTTCCCTCTCAATTCCGACCCTCTTGCGACGGACCTGAGGAATTTTCCTCTCGTCACCATCAAGATAAATTGTGTAAGAGTAATTGAGTGGTTGATGCTCCATGGTGAGGTCCATTCTTGTTACGTTCAGGGCATCTTCGAATGTAGTGACCCCACCCTCAGAAGTCTTGGCGGGAGAGGTCAATATCTGCGGTAATTAGTGACCGGCCAGCATTCCTAATTCCAACCTCTGCTCCTACGTCACATTTAAGCTTATTCGTAGGTAGAGAATAAATTGATCTTCAACTCTTTCTCACGGTGCTCACTATCATGCATTACGTTTAGATTTACCAAGAATACGAATGCGTAGGAGGTCAGTAATGAAGGTGAGCATGATAAAGGAGCCAACTGTTCGATTCGGCAAAATGTACATGGTTGACACTTAAGAGAACACTGGAGAAACACTCACGGTGAGTCAACCATGTACATAGAAACACTCATCGTGAGTGTTTCTATTCCCGAGCTACTCATAGATGTCCCCCCATGAGCGATTTTCATACCGGTCCGAGGATTGCCAAAACGCAAGCAGGAATGCTAAAGCCAACAAAATTTGCAAATTATTCTTTATTAACAGAATTCGATAAGAATTTTTCTCCAATGGTCGTAATTATTGGAAACACTCGACAAAATAAAGAAGATATTTACTGTGTTGGTTTGACGGAAACGTCAGTGGCCAAACCACAGACTCTCAACCAGAAAACCTCTCTGTGGTGATTTACGGGAATGTTAATTCATCGCCGTTGACCTCTCACAGACCCATTCAACCCAAAATGGGATCGTTCACAGACCTTGAGAAACTCCGTGAAGGATAAACGATGGTTTCAGACCTAACTCGGTGGAATTCCTTGATATCAGGGATAGAAGGATGCCTGGGTTATAACCACAAACACACTATCTGTGAATGTTTTCCTGAATATAAATTCCACGCCAGGGACCTACACAGAGCAATCACACTCACAAGAACTCAGGAAATCACTAGCATATTCAAATGGGCTCAACTTCTGGGAGAATCAGACTCGAAATGAGCTTTGCCCAAGAAAGACAAGGCAGGAAAAGACGAGGGTGTGCGTCTGATACGCGTATTTTGGCCACAAGGTGGCCCTCTTTAGCAAACTAAAGGGAAAATACACTTACAACACAAGGTTAAGAGTGTTTTGGTTGAAAGGTTTCAAGGACTTTTGACGAGTGGTGCCAATAATTACAGCCATTGGTGTAAATTTTTTACCTAAGTTTGTTAATGGTGTCAACTGTCATAATTTGAACAATTTTTTAAAAGTATTCTACCGGTTAGTGACCAAACCACAGACTCTCAACCAGATAACCCCTCTGTGGTGGTTTACGGGAATGCTAATTCCTCGCCAGTGACCACTCAATGACACATTCAACCCAAAATGGGATCCTTCACATGGCTTAAAAGACCCTTAAGATAATCTGTGAATGTTTACGAGTTGTACTGTGAATTTTCAACAAGTGCTGCCAGTAATTGGAGAAAAAGTTTTACCTAATTTTGTTATTTTACGAGGCCGTAGAGCTAAAGTTTTCTTAATTTTATTCTTCATTGTTTGTCATTCCTTGATATGAGAAGACATTTTCCAATCAAATGTGAAAAATTATTTCTTTAGCAAACTTCACATCCTCATGGACATCCCAGGGATACTAAAAACTTGAGACATAAACAAGACATATCGACAGCGTCCTAGAGTCCGCATCATAATTTCTTTCGCGAAAAATCCGCTTGTTCCGCACGACCGAGAGTGGAGTTCCGCACGACTCTGAGTCTTAAAGAGCAGCAGGAATGATACTAGTACATGCTGAAAGTGATAAATGAAAAACCTGCAGTGACTTACACTTTAATTAATGAAGTAGGACTTGTCTGAGTGTATTCTCCTGACGCAATTTCCTCTATATGCATCCAATTTTCAGCATAGTAATTGAACCGAGATGGTATTTGAATCACGACATGGTTCCACCTCAGTGAACACCTGCGGCAGATGAGCGGTTTCATGATGTTGGTTAGCAATTTTCTAAGTACGGATTCCTTTCATACGAAATACGAAGCTCATAACCTCTTCATCATGAATGAGGTGTGAATAATCACGCAATGAAGATCCGCTAGGTGAGAGCAGGTGAGCACTATCTCTCATCTGCACATGCACAGTCTATTCGTCTGAAAACGTGACCGTGACCAACATCAGTCTACGCGCAATTTCCATCATAACTCTGGGCATTTAAAGTTTACTACACGAAACACCACGTTTATAGCTCCCACATTGGTTGGCTGGAAAAATATCCAATCAATCCATTTCAATAAATTAGACCAATAATGGAATATATAATTCAAATTATGGAGGATGCCAACGCAAAGAAATGATTAGGAGATGAGGTTGGCTGAAAGAAGATACGCAGTAAAGGGCTAAGGTAAGCCAACCTCCTGACTGATGTTGAGCAAGACAGAGTTAACATAGTTTATACGCTTAGTTATACTCAGATAAATTTCGTGCCATCTCTGGCAGATATTTTGCTGAACTCTTAGTATAGAAAATCCGATAGGAGTTTACATTTTCAATTCATCTCGCATACAAGTTTCATCGTTAATGCATACCAGCAACAGAGTTTGACGTAACTGGCCCAGTGTAGAGTTGGTCAGCCCCAAAGTCGGTAGAGAAAAATCTTCTTATCGCCTTGGGTCAGCCCTTTGCTCCGCACGCCCCCCAAGGCCTCCTCTGGGCACATAAAATATTATTTTCAAGGTTGAAAATGGCATGGTATGTCGAGGCTATGGTCGGTGAAAATAAAAAAGTGTGGAATGTACAAAGTGAGAAACTATTTCCTAAATTCATTGATCATTACTCCATTTGAATTCCGAAATCAACAAAATTTGAATACATTTAACTTTGGGCCACTCAAATGAAACATAAAAATGGATATTAAACTTAAAAATTCAGTCTTTTTCGAAAAATACACACTCTTCGGAAACTAGGATGGGGCCATTCGATCGACGAAATAGCACATGGAAGTCGTGTACTCGAGTCCATGTGATGTACGAGTGCTTAAACCTAGTAGGCAAATTATCACAGCCACGACGTGAAATTGACGGTGGCGTGGACACATGAAAATTTCACAAAAGAGAATATTAGGGGATGAATAAGTAAAGAAAAACCTGATTGATCGACCAAATGGCTGCCCCGATGGAAGCTCACAGGGATAACGCCATCCTCCCCTGCCCTCGTATGTCCTCTCTCATCTTCAACCTCATTGGCACTTGATCCACCCCCTTAGTCACACTCCTCCACCCACCCCCCATTCCGCCCCACTTCGCCGAAAATGCAACGATATAACCCCCCATTCAACCACCACCCTCTCACACCCTCCCCCGCGCCCCCGACAACCCCATCACCCTCGGTTCTCGCTCTCCATTAATCTTACCCCGTCTATCTTAATCCATCCACCGCGCCCGCCGCAACCAAAACCCCCGCCCCCGAACCTCGCTTCGACCATTATTTTCGTCATTATATCCCAGTCATCCTCCCCCTCATCTCTCCCACCAGTCCCCCAAAGTAGCCTTTAACCAGACCCTCGCCTCATATCTTGTATTACACTTTTTTCCCCCGTATCGGCCCTCAGTCTATTTACGAAAGTACCTATACACACAGCGCACTCAATTTCTTCCCCCACTTCCTCTCGCTGGATTAGCTTTTTCCTTTATAATCCAATTCAGGTTATTTTCCCCATTTTTTCCATCGCTCAGTTTTCACACACACACACATAAATATATATAAATTCTTGTTGCGGGCGCAGTCAGTCACCCGTCTCTTCATTTCCGCCCTCCATTACTCATAAGAGAGCGGATCCCTTTGCCCATTGTTTACTTTCTTGACGTTTTTGGGTCCCTCCGCTTTCCTCTTCTCGTCTCTCCTCACGCCTATAATACCCGATGAATCAAAGCAAATGCACAAAAGCCGAGCCGGTGGGGGACACAATAGATCTTTCGAATGACTCAAACGATCCAAATATATACTTAACAAAGACCTTTTTCACTTCTCTCCTTCCCGCATTGTGTGCGAACCTAATGAGCATACAAAACGTACTTTCCTTTCTCATAATTTGAAATAAAAATTCTAGCTCTCCTCTGTTATCTAACTGAAATACCTATTACCAACATAATTTCAGTACTGTCCCGTGGATGGAAGTTTTATTATTTTTACGCGTTCATTTGTATGTGACCCATATTTCAAACTTTTTCCTTAAACACATAAGCAAGCCATATTTTTTTCAGAATTGCATGTTTAAATTCGCAATTTTTTTTTCATCGAAGAGTGATTTTTTAAATAATTTACGTATAATCAAGATGAAAATAATACCTGCAGTTTAACATACTTTATTTGTTCGACTCATCAACTTAAAGATATAACCTAATCGGCCATGTATCTTAACTCAATCACACCTCCCCTTGCCATGAACTTGCTAATCACATGTAACCCTTGGATTCAAAAGCAAAAGAGCTATTCTAATGGTTATGTTTTCATCAGATTTTTTTAAATTATCATCAGGATAATTTCGGAAATAAGGCGCGAGCATGGGTCTTCACAATGCTTGCGCTGGTGATATATTTATTTTTCACATGCACTCATTAGAGCGAATATAGGATCGTCATTTGCGTAATGTTTTCCATATGCTCTTCGATCTAAATTGATAGAGTACATTATTAGGACATTAACTCTATTCATTACCCTTTCAGATAACATTAGATTGCGTTTCCGATAACGATTATGAAAACAGGAAATTAGGTTCCAAAATCTCATTTTTATACATGAACTAAGCATGAATGATAGTTTTTTGAGCTCATTTAAATGACTTTGGCTGAATAAAATAAAGTTTGTAAAGAAATGTTGATAGAGTAGGTTATTAGAACTTACAGTCCACACGCAGCAAATCTAAATCATTTTTAACCAATAATAAATTATTGGTTCACACTTAAACGTTCGGTACTGTTTGATAATATCTGTTCTTTTTTGCGTAAGCAATTTGGCTATTTTAGCTTTATGAATATATGCACTATGCCGAGTCAGCGGGCATTCTTTACTTTATTTCCCTGTGTGAGATAAAGAGAAGTGGGGTTTCTGTTACTTTACCCCCAGATATGCTAATTATTTTTAAAATGCTTTTTCTAGTAAAATTTTGTTTATGTGATGAATTATATTGAACTACTTAACTTCTTTTTGCAATAGATTACCATATTTATAAAAATATTTTAGTCTTCATTTCACTTCTTTCATCATTATTCTCCCTCTACCTTTACTTCCCTTATACCATTATTGGTCTAGTTTTCTCGCACTTCTCGAGGTACGCTTTCTGAATAGCCAAATAAATCTAAATCATTATTAATCAGTGATGGATAAATAGTTCAGCGAACCATTTATGCCTAAATTAAGCTTCATCTTTGTTTGTCAACCCGGGGGTTGGTAGGCAGTAGTTCTCCATCAAATCCCACATTGTTCCGGTCTTTTCAATTGCACGTATGTGGCACAGCCTTGTTCATTTAATGTTCGGTCCATGAACTTTAAGGCCTGCCCCGGCAGTTAGTTCCCAAAAGAGATCCTTCCAAGATGATGGCCAGCAAGATATCGTGCCTTAATAGATGTATTTTCCTCGTGTTTTTGCGTTTTCTTAGTTTTTTAAACAGAGCATATATCAGCTTGAGTTAGTTTGAGCTAGATAGTGCACTTGTCATATTGGAGACCATACTCGAATTATACGTTTTAATTTTATCAGCTGTAGGAAGCATGAATAAAATACTGTATTATTTACAGTGCAATAGTATACTTATATGTATCCAAAATTCTAGTTTATCAAATAAAAATAAATAAATAAGTCATTAACTTGATTTTTTTTTAACGCGGTGTGTTCAAAACTACTTTACAACGGAAGGTTTTTTGCGATTCTGAAAAAAATTACAGCGGTAACAACGTGATTTATTTTCAAAAACAGTTGAGAAAATATACATACCACGCCCTGTTATTTTTTGATGAGATCTAAGTGTTTTTTAAATAAGGTCTCTCTGGAGAGCTTATACTACCATTTCCCATGGAAAAGGGCTGGTATTAATTTTTTTAAATCTCGGAAATTAGTTCGGTAAGAGGCTGATACTTTGTTATACTTGAAAGAGTAAACTATTTTTATTTGATATGAGACCAAATGCATTGATTTATAGATGAAATGATATTTTGCTCAAACGTTAGCAACCTCTACTCGCTGAACTGGTCTTTTTCTTTACTGCCCAATACAAATTCATCAACACTGCGCTCATACTACACATCTTTCCAATCTCCATTTTGTAAACATGTTCTACCTCCTTCTGGCATTTCTATCATTCAGTCTAATCCATTTATCCCTAATAAAACTATTTGTGTTCCATTATTTTACAAATGCAAAAGTTCATTTTGACTATAGCATAGAGTATTTTTTATATTTTTGGCTTGCTGAGACGACTCCCTCTTTTTCTTGTGGCATCGGTCGCTCTGAGCAATCAGTAGGACGGTACTTTCAAAGGCACAGACTCGGAAAGGACAAACTGCTTCTGTGCCTAAATGGACCTTTATTGGTCGGGGGCGGCATATCCTCCGGGCCTGCATCCAAGACTGGGGCTGAACCGACAAGGCGTCTGCAAAATATAAAAGACCAATTTGGACAGAGGGGCACTCCGCGCCGCCCGAATTCAAATCAAGATGACCACCCTTGCGTCACTTTTTTGTCCGTCTACGCTCTAATCAGACTCAGGGGTCCTCAGTCTCGATTTAGTTGCGATTAGAGTCCGGTGATCAGCTGGAAGTTAGAACGAGTGAAGTATTAGATTCTATTCACCTTCAGCGAGAACTTCAGCGGAATCAGAGACGTCATTTGATTTTTTTTTAATTTCACCGACCTTACAGGATAAATTTGACCCATTTTTATGAGTACTAAAATGACATTCTTAAATTATCAAAACCAAATAACACAACAATAGTCATTTTTTTAGTCCATCCTTATAAATATATTATCTGCGTAGCGGTGCTATTAGACGAAGCCTACTTCTTTCAGCCCACAGTCTGACTACGACTGCTGTGCAATGGCTGATAGGTTTTAGCAAATTCGAATTCGATAAACTTTCCGATTATGCAAGGAGCATTTTGTAAAGATTTAAACGTGCAATCCATGACTTTGTGAACAGCATGGGCATAGAGACATGAATCCAAGAACAGACAGTTTTATATTAGATTTCTTCCCGTACATGATCGAGGACCAGACAAATTGTCAACAAGATGTGATTCACTTGATATCTAAATTAGTCCTTTATATCTCTGTTAAACTCAGTAATGTGATAATCTGTTGGCACTAGGTGAATATGCGCATTTCAGACGGCCTGTTAGAATTGCTGAGTACTGATAAGCATGTTAAAGAAATTCTCGTTCAAATTAATTACTTAAGTACCGCAACCGAGGAATTCTACGCTTTTTATTCAATTAGGATTCATCTATGTGTGAATATAATTCCTCTATTCGAGGTTGATATGCATAAACTATTTGACTTCTTGCTGGGAGCAAAAAATAGCCATACAGACTTTTCCACCAAAAAGGCAATTTATCCGATCTCCTCGGTCGAATCCATCGTAAAAATCTAAGCATAACGAGTGCTTCATTATAGTTTGACGTATTCCCATACTAAGAATCATAGGAAATGTATGAACAGTTTTCAACCGATTGGTAGCACCATAAAATTATGAACCGTGTACTCATTAGTTATACTTTATACATAATTGGAAAAATTGCATTTAAAGGGTTGGGTTTCGTTGCAATTTAACTCTATTTTGAAACAGCCTTATGGCACACAACGTGTATTTCGAAACAATTCCATTCTATATTTGCAGATCATTCCATAAACGTGTAATAACACGATTATTATCAATAAAATGGTCACTAAAAATTTCAATGTCTCATTCCAACTAAATAACACGAGTTTGCATATGATTTTTGCCTGAATTTCGACTTCCGCGCAGTAAAACTATGTTATAGTAATGTATTGATTAAGACGAACATTTTAAATTATATGCTTGCATCAATACTATATCACTAGATGCATGGCTGTTTCCACCGAATAGACAGATAATGTGAAGAGTGGTCCAAGAATATTTTTTCACTCTAATGAAAAGTTATTAAAAGTGCATTCATGGACCCTCGAATACCGCCTTAGCCTCCTTCTCAGGCGGACCCCAGTATTTTGTCGGTGGCAGAGCAGTCCTTTAGCACAGAGGGAGCGGATTCGCACGGATTCGACCATGCAAAATGGTTCCACACAAAAACACACGGTCATGACTTTGAAATTGTAATTAGAGGTGATTTAATGGCTGAAATTGGCCAATTTTTTATTTGAGCACGATTTAATGATTAGAGGAGATTACTGATGAGTGTGTGAGAAAGAATAGTCCAAGCCAAGAAGGCGTTCATGGGAAAAAGACAACTGCCGTGCTCTAAGAAGATAGGACTACAAACCAGGAAACAGTATGTGAACCACCCATTCGTGTTGAGTGTGGCACTCTATGGATCGGAAGCATGGACCATTTCAACAAACTGACCATATGTGACCATAGAGCCTGCAAAACCTGGTGCTAGAGGAGGATTCTGACGATGAAATGGACGCACAAAATAAGAAGTGATGACATGTACAGAAGAGTAGATGAGGAAGGACCATGTGGAACACCATACAGAAAAGAAGATTCAGAACATAATTGAAGGCAAAATAGAGGGTGAAGTCCCAAGAGAAGGCCCCAGGAATAAGTTGATGGACCAATTAAAGAGGAATGTCCATCGGATGAGATTCCAGGAGATAAGTGAACTAGCATTAGATAGGGAAGGATAGAGGGCTGCAGTCAACTAATCTTAGGATCGAAAGACCAATGAATAACGTGAGAAAACGCTATGACCCGAAGGATAGGAGTACGTTTTCAAATTCACACTCCTACATATACCAAGCACCATGGCGCACGAGTACTTATCCTAGTGAATTGACTGTTGACGACATGATTCGAGTATTTAGCGCACAAAGATCGATGGCGTGCAGAAAACGCAGACGTGGTGACATGAACCACCTCCACGCACTCTTGTAAAGAATGGGATGATTGCACTTGTAGATTCGTTTCTCGTAGACATAGTCTTTTGCAAAGGTACGTCCGCTGCCTTTTCGGGAAAGATTGCTGCTGTAAGCACGGTTGGAGCCTGATGAGGTAAGCCCGTATCATCCGCCACCCCCACCTTGACGAGGTGAGAAAGCTTGATTCCGGAGGGGGGTCTTCGGTGCTTTGTTGCTTCCCCGAATGGGGTCGTGCCTGGATCGAGGCACCGATTCTCCAGGGACTAAAGGGGCCCTGGCTTCGAGCTCTAAGAGGCGTAAAAAGTCACTCACTTAGTAGGTTTGGATGATCATCTCTTGAGTAATTAAATACCAGTTTTCAAAAGCGTGCCCGGCCGCTGTATTTTGTGGTCGGGTGCCGGTGGTTCTTTTCCGCGGCCTATTCCCACCCTTTCCTTTCCCCCAGCAGTCTCAGGTCGGGTGAATTTATCAGGTACCAACCTGTTCAATCTTCTGGCCTCCCTCGTGTTGATAGTCACGTTTTGTTGTTGTTGTCGTAGACATAGTAGAAATTCATTCCTAGGACGGAAACTCAACCCTAACCTTGAGAGTAAAAGCTCAAACGATTTCGTACTGTCTACTAACTTGGTTCGTGGTAACGTGATTCTAACCTTGAGATGCTGTCATCCGCACAGTCGGACTATGGATTCACCTTCCGGATGCTCCTCTGCTCAAGATGACCAACTAGTACCGCCCACGTCTCCTGACTTTTTTTCCCATTTTACTATACTGTTTCACAAAAAAATCTTTCTGAAAGGTTGCTCGGGTAAACAGTTTACAAATTCACCTCAAATTTATAGTGTGGAGGGAAGGCTGATGGCAGCCGTTCAAAGCATGGAAAGAAAATGGAAGCACGGTAAAATCACAGTGTGGTGGCAGAATACTGAATAGAACGATAAAGGAAAGAACGCCGGACTCGAACAAGAGGAGAAAATTAATGACAAAAAGGCCTTAGTCATTTATAGAGGAAAGCAACCAATACCAAAGGTTAAAAATATTAAAAATTTGGGAAAAGTAATTTTTGCAAGAATTAAAGTCGTGGGGAATCCCTATCTCCAAGGTACCAGTTTCATTAATACTCCAAAGTTTCTCCAAGGATATAGAAAGCTTGTTAACGTAGTACCCTGCGCATTTATTTTGGGCAAAGGTTTCATTTGCCAATTTCTGTGTATGTTATCGCCGCAATTCCGCATGAGTGAAAACCATCACCGTCCCAATCAAACAGTAGGTTAAAAGTTATATACATACATACCCATAACGAAGTTCCCTTCTGGGGTAGGCACAGTCAAAATGTTTCACTCATTAATACATAATTGTACCCCTAACTCTGCTTCAATAATTTCCTCCATACTGAGCTATCCTTGCAAACCTCTTTTGCCTCATTTACCCCCATACACTGTTTCATACACGGCCTCCTGTTTATAAAACTCCTAATATTCCTCCTCCTAAGAATTTCCTCAACCACATTCACCCACAACTTTCTCGGTCTACCTCTACCTGTCACACCATTCATTCTACTCTCATATATCTGTTTCGTTATTCGACTCTCATCCATTCTCTTAACATGGCCAAACCAACGAAGCACACTCCTTTCATACACGTCTATTACCGGAGCATTTAACCCACATTCATTCCTGACCCTATCCATCCTACTTTTTCCGCAAATACTCCTCAGATAAATCATACCTATGGCGTTTAGTCTACTCTTATGTCTATCCTGACATACCCATCTTTCACTACCGTATAGCAAAGTGGGAAGAAGTAAACTTTTGTACACGGTAATTTTCGCTTTCTTAGACAAGCACTCATTCCTTGATATGCTCCATTTGCTACCAACCACTTTCCTTCCAGCATTCGCACGTATCTTTATCTCCTCATGTATTCTTCCATCTTTCGCATACATCTTACCTAAGTACACAAAATCATCCACTTGTTCAATTACTTCACCATTCGCCCTCATCCTACAGTTATTCACCCCATTCTCCTTATCAAAAGCTACTACTTAAGTCTCGCACGCATTTACCTTAAATTCCATTCTCTCCGTTGACTCACAATCTCTAATATCTATGATAACAGGAAAATATTATGAAAATGTTCAAAGTAGATCTTTTTCCTGATAACGAAAACAATTTACGAAATAAAAAAACCCTGATCGTATGGTCGATTATTTCTTGATCATGGACATAAAATTTGAGAAAATGAAAGCCGAAAGGACATCCATAAGATATCACTTTTCTGCGAGCAGTAAAATATCATAAAGAACAGCCTTGATATAATTATGACATTTTCGGCTGAGGGACTAGTGAGTTCAATTGCTGCGTAAGAAATTTTTTTATAAATGTCTATGCTGACCAGTAATTACACGTCTTGCATACTAAATTTACGTTCAACAAGAAGTATATATTTACGTAATTAATCCATTAACACGTGCAGCTCCCTAAATATCCACAGCCTTGAAAGCAGAGCATGTGAGGGTAATGGCATATTTGCTCCAGCAGATCCTTGAGATGACTTGAGAGAAACTACCGGGAAAGTAATATGTGAAGGTGAATCCATGACTAGCGGAAAGTTCTTATTTTTTTCGTTTCTGGCATGCAAACTTTTATGCATTTTTGCTGCATTGCTTCCTATAGCTACTGGAATTTTTCTATACTATCGGTTCCATCCGTCAATAGGCGCTTGTCTTCTACCTGGAGTCGATCCCATCTGGCCGACCGAGTAACAGCTCTGTCAGCTTTCCGAAGATAACCCATGATGTCTCACTTTGATCAGACAGCCACGCTTACTTCGGAAAGGGCCGTTTCCTTATTTTTTATTTTGGGCCCAACTCGGCTTTATTGACCCCTCTCGCTCAACGTCAGTTTGTATAAGGGTGGCGTTTCTGACCTGTTGAGCGCCTTTCGCTCAATAAAACGGATGAAAGACACCCCTCCTGGCAATTTTTATCAACCTTTGGAAGTGACTGGATGAAACTCTATATTTGCAGCCGACGGCCACTCTTATTAATGAGAGGTTTTCACTCTGACATTGAAATATGATAGAGTAAAACATTGAATCCCATCAATTCAAGTAATTTCTAAGTCACTCAAATGTTATATCTCGCATAGTTAATGCCAACCATGGATATGATAAAATTTTCCCCGCTGTGCATCGTACCAATGAAATTTCATGTCTGGGTATTTGTTTTCTCCATTTAGGTGCATTGAGAGGAGATTACGTCATCAAACAGAAGCCTGACAACCGAAATAACAATCATATTGTTAAACCGTGCTCTATCCTTACTTACCTATGGATATCACGACAGAATAGATGAATTAGCGCTTGAAAAGCAAGAATATCAATCATCTGTTTGAAATTAAAAGCAAGTAACTCTTGAAACATAAATTGGATACTTAGTGCTATGGATTCCAATCTCTTTTACTATAGTTTTAATCGGGAAAGCGGATTGTCCTCTCTCTTCCTTCTAACAATCAAGGAAACTTATCACGTTCTTGAACGCCTCCACTATACCCCACTCCCTTCTGAATGTAGAATCTTAATGGCCACTATAGACGTAACGTCTCACTACACGTCTATTCCTCACTCTGAAAAACTTTGGGTTATCCGCCTTTTTCTTAACCAGGTCCTCGCATGCCTAGTTCTGATTTTCTCCTTGACCTTTCTAATTTTATACTTACTAATGATGCCTTCTCCTTTAACAACAAATTCTACATCCAAGCTAAAGACTGTGCCATGGGCAGTCGTTTCAGCCCTTCCTATGCTAATCTCTTCTTGGGTGCCTTTGAGCAATCTTCTCTTTCTTCTTGCTCTCTCAAATCTCTTCTCTGGCTCCACTACATTGACGATATTTTCCTTCTGTGGCCAAATGGCATCAAATCTCTCAATGCTTTCATCTCCTTCCTCAACTTTTCTTCTTCTGTCTCTTTTACCTCCAATATCTCTTCTTCCAACATCACCTTTCTGGATGTCGACGTCTCCTTATGCAACTTCAAAATTCAACACTTTCGTCCATCTCAAGCCCACCAACAAGCAGTAATATCTCCATTTCAACAGCTGCCATCCCTCCCACACACGCTCCCTCTCTTACTCTCTCTCTCTCTATCTGTGACCATCGGATCTGTAACAACCCCGACTCCCTTGGTATTTTCCTTTCAAATCTCCACCAATCTCTCCTTCGCAGAGGTTATCCTGAACGCCTCCTTAGGAAAAAAAATTCTGAAACAACTCTCTTCTTCAAACAGCTCCCTCATTATAAATGTTTTCGTGACCAAATCTCCCTCTGTACCACCTATTTCCCAGGAGTTTAATCCCTCCTGACAACTGCTGTGCTCAATGAAGATAGGAAACTTCGTGAAAACATTCGTTTTGAGCGTAGAACTCTATGGATCGGAAGCATGGACCATTGGAATAGCTGACCAGAATAGACTAGAAGCCTTTAAAGCCTGGTGCTGGAGGAGGATGCAGAAGATAAAATGGACTGAAAAAATAAGAAATGATGAAATGTACAGAAGAGTAGACGAGGAGAGGACCATATAGAACACCATGCAGAAAAGAAGAACCAGATGGTTTGGACGCACCCTGAGACACTATAGGTTTGTGAAGAACATAATTAAGGGTAAAATTGAGGGAAAAGTTCCCAGAGGAAGACCCAGCAATGTATTCATATACCAAATAAAGAGAAAGGTACATATATAGGAAGAGATACCAGGTGGTAAGAGAACTAGCACTATATAGGGAAGGGTGGAGGGCTGCAGTTGACCAATCTTAAGATTGAAGAACCAATGAAATACTTGCTTTGTAACTTGTTTGATTTCCACATTTTTCTCGTTTGAACTTAGGAAAGAGTTCGCTTCTAGACGGGAGTTCTCGGCGAGAAAATCTTTCCCCTCTGCCGTTCATACTTCATCTTCCTTGCTCTTTGGTCCCCGCGCACATTCACCAGATTAGCAGGCAATTAAAGGAGTGGACGCGGGACACAATTGGCGCACTCGCAGCTAAGCAAGCAGTGGTAGGAAGAGTAAAGAGATGTGCCGGCGGGAGTGAGGAAGGGTGGGCAGGTGGTGGTTAGCGGAGGAGGGCGGGGAGGCGGAGAGGAGGAATGAGGAGGTTAGGTCATCGCCCGTAACGCTCAAGAAACAGGAAACCGCACATTCAACTCGAGTGATACATACATGCCACAGTTCGTTCAAGTGTTTACCGAGTGACGCGGTCCGCGACGTGAGGACGGCCCCCCCGGCCCAGAGAGGCAGTCCGCGTGGACTTCGCCTTCGCCCCCTTCTTGCCCCCGGCACGCCTAGAGGGGGGCGGGGCAAGGGGTGTGCCTCTGACGGGGCACGGAGCAGATTTCTCTCTCTCTCTTTGCACCCGTCGCGAGCCGGAGGCGGACACTCATCGCGTCCCTCCGGCTTGTGGCTGACATTGGGGAGGGAGACGTATTCAAGTGAGTGGGATGAGCCTCATTTGATAACGCCGATTCGAGAGAAATGCTTACGACTTTTAATTTGATTATCTAAATATGAAAGAGATTCCATCACAACTAAGTGAGTCAAAACAAATACAATTTTCAAGTTTTTTTCAAATGTTGAAAAAAATCTTGTTCTCGCTCATAGAATGCATTAGCTATCGAAAACCCGAGTTAGGCTAGTTTGAGCAAAATATTAATTCATCTAGAAGTCATTGAATTTGATCTCATTTTAACTAAAAATGTCTCATCATTTCAACGATACTAATACATATATCAGCCCCTCACAGGACATCTTTCCGAGCCATTCGCTAAAAAATACCAGCTGCTTCACAGGGGAAATGGTATTTGCACCTTGAGAGACTTTATTTTTTTAAATGAGTAATTTATAGCACGGTATTTACATCTTGGTATTGGGAAATGGTATTTGCATCTTGAGAGACTATTTTTTCAAATGAGTAATTTATAGCACCGAGTCTCGTCTCTTTAGTCTAATATTAACAGTTTCTCAATATAATCTCGTCTAATATTAACAGTTTGTCGATGTATGTTTCCTCTACTAATATTTAAAATAAACCATGCAGTTACCGCAGTAATTTTTTCAGGATCAGAAAAATATCTTCAGAAAAATGAAGGAGTTTTAAACGTGCCGCACGAAATAAATGTTTCAAGTAAAACACTTACATAGATAATTTAATTTAATTTAATTGCATAGAATTTCTGTCACATTAAAGTATATTACTGCACAATTCACAATGCGGTATTTAATTCATGCTTCCTATAGCTCTTGAGATTAAAACGTATAATTCGAATGTAGTCTCCAATACAACTCGGGAACTATCTCGCTCAAACTACTTTATGGGACTGAAGACGTAATTTATTCCATGATTTTTTTAATGAACCCTTTCCATTGATTAATAAAATATTAAGGGTAAATGCCGCGTGAGGTATCGGTTTGGCCCAACGTTTCGTGACCCACTGCTGGTCACTTATTCATGGGATTATAACGTACTATATTTGTCGAATTTTATGTATTATCTCAAGTGGATGAGGTGGCAGGGGGCTGGAAGTTAGGACTGGGAGGGATGACGGAGGGGATAGAGATTTTCCCGGATGACTGTATTCCAAGTATTGCTAATTTTTAAGCCACTGTCTCTATTGAAATTGTGTATATTATTCTTCCTTATCTCGATGGCCTCACGGATGACTCTGGGTTTAAATCTGTCCACTTTAGCGATGACTCTGGATTTCTCGAAGTCGATCGCGTGTCCCAAGGCTTCACGCTTGGCGTCTGCGGACTTAGTAGTTTGCCCGTCTATGTTCTTCCAGTCTTGTTTTGACTGTGCGTCCAGTCTCGCCGATGTATTTTTTGCCGCATGTTCCGCAGGGAATTTCATATACTACTTCCACTTGCAGCGGTGTCCTGTCCCTCACATTTCCAATTAAGTGTTTTACTTGGATATGTGGCTTGAAAATTGCCTTGATGTCATATTTCCGAAGAACGTTGCCTATCTTGTCAGTAGTGCCTTTGATGTATGGAAGGAATACTTTCTTCTGGCTGGTGACGCCCATTGTTTCGGATGCGATCCCGTAGTCCTTGTTCCTTGATTATTTTAGATTTTGGGAGATACCTCTGTTGTCGTAGCCGCTTAAGCAAAGGATATATTTTAATTTTTGTTTCTCTGCAGGGATGTTTTTTGGATCACTCAACCGAATAGATCGTTCAATTAAAGAATTCACGACGGCGTTTCACTGGGCAGGATGGTGGCACGTAACGGAATTCATAATAGAGGATAGCATGTTGCCGTTAAATTACTAAAGGTACCCAAAATGAGCGGCTATGAATTTTTAAAAAATATGTATACATATTTATCTTCTATCGAATGATAGAGAGCGTCTTCAGTTAAAGAACGCGACACAGGACTTGTTGCAGAAGTTGGTAAGGCTGAAAAAAATTATAACCAGTTCAAAAATCAACACCTCTTTCAAGCAGACGTTGCAACATGATTCACTCATAAATCCTTCTTCTGCTGACAAGAATAGGTAACTGAAGCAGGCAGTCAATTGGCGCATGTCGGCTTGGAACACGGTTGAAGGGCTCACCCTTTCTTTTCCAAGCAAGCTCTCCAGCAACCTGATAGTGAAAATGGTCATGGTTTCCATCGATATTTTTATTTTATCATACTGAATTTTATTACACTTCTGTTTCTGAAAATAAAAGCCACTCTTTCTCCATTTATCCTTTTAAAGTGCTAAATTGACAGTCACCAATTATGCTCATAGGTAAATAGTGTTTTTTACCATTCAGTTTTCGTATTTTTATATCTATACTCTTTCTTAACGGGCATTCCCCGAGAGGCTCTAATATTTGACTATAAATGCATGCTGTTTATCATTATAACTATATCAATATGTCTCTTATTATGCTGCCTCAGTGATATTGAGTTTTGAAAGAGTCATTATTTACGAAAATTTTAACAGAAAGATAACTTTTAGAGGTAAAGATAAACCTGACTTGCCCTAAAAAATCACTCTCTATTGCTCTGTCTTGATTTTGTATGGAAAATTTGATTCTGAGAATGAACCGAGGGTAACTTGATCTGGCGTTGTGGGAATACAGTGAGCATAATGAAAGAAAAGGTATAAGGTGCTGACAGTACAAAGCGGCGAAATCCCCGAATTAGACTGAAAAAATTTAAGAGTAGTCTGGGACATGAATTGCTCCGATTATTAGTCATTCAACCTTTTTCCATCGATATGATTTCCAACAAATATTTCTTCAAAGTTAAGGCAAATTGTGAAATACATCTTTCTCTTTCATTAACTCAATGCATATCTCTTCAGTTTTCACACCCTTCACTGGAGGTAGTTGCCTTAGTCACTTAATAATGATAAAACACTAACTGTTTTTTAAACTTCAATTCATTCATGCGCAATGGCATCCTTCAAATAGTCGAAACTTATGAATAAATATTTCAATTTGCCAACAATAAATGTAAATGTATGAAAGTTTCCTAAACAAAGCTTAACTCAAAAGTAAAGCTTTAATTCATACATGGCGAAATGTTGTCGCAGTAAATTCCGCAAGGTTGTGTGATCACCATGAAACAATTAAATTATCTGAACTACATGCATGATGTGAGCAAATTGAAGGTAAATATGTGTGAGCCCTGACTTCTGTTAAAATATCATTTACTTAACTGACACGGAGATCGCCAAGGAGAAATATGAAAGCATATAAACTAATGAACTTGAAATTTTTTCCCCGTTTGCCTCAACATATTTTAGCATGCAGGAAAAATAAATTTGAAGGATGAGTCGACCTTAATCAGTTTCAAACATCATCTCTAGTGATTAAAAGAAATTATGAAATTCACGGTGGGAGATGTTGCAGAATGGTAGCTTAAGTGATGAAGGAGAGTAAGTCACACGTCCTCTTCTCAAATACGAATAAAATATCGAAAAAACCGTTTTTATATTATCCGCCTTAAGTCGTAAAGATTTTCGACGCAGATAAGTTTTAGAAAAAATTGTCCTACATAAAAAAGAATCCAAGCAGCGAAATATTTACGCTGCTTGTTTCAGTGGAGTTCATATTTTTATGTCTCAAAACCATGGATCTAAGCTTAGACCTTACAGAAATTAAGTAACGCACAATTTTAAGCAAGTTTAGCTATAAAATCGTCACAAGTAAGTAGTTTATAGATAACCTGGTAGTCAAATATTAAGTTATGCAGCAGTAAAATCTTACGGGCTTCAAAATAGAATAGTATTTAATTTTCCCGAAGTATATAGGCTGAACAACAAAGTTTCCCCGTAAATTTTTGGGAAGTGCAACAAACAAAAAAATGATTTACAGAACCACGAGAACATTTAGTAATCTTATTTCTCAGTATCCGCACATTGCACCGACAAAATATTGCACCCAGGCGCTAACGGCGTGTTGTTCTTTAATGCGGTGAATTTATACTAAATTCCTCCGCGTCAACACGGAAAAGTGATTTGCGCTGAATTCCCCAACTCACGATGAGCATACAGTCAGGTACACGCTGCAATTCCTCAGAGAAATGCGAATTTAACGTGATGATTTTTTTATAGCATACTGGTGGTGACTAAAATAATGAAAGAAACCGAGAAAAGCTGAAAACTATTTTATTTCACTATTTTTTTTAAATTCTACCGGTTAAGGTAGATTTGGTTGAATCTCAGAGGATCTCCTCCCGGATTTCTTCACTTTTAGGAGCTTATCTCCCTCTGGCATATCCTGTTTCGCCTCAGCATACGATCTACCCTTCTTCATCCTGTCCATGAAACCTGTTCTCTTCCTTCCTCTTTCCCACTTGGCCAACATCCTTCCCTCAATCACACTCTTGAGCAACCCAAAGCCCCTTATTACATCCTCCAGCAACCTACTCCGCTGATCTCGAATTTCATTAAGAAGTATTTCTTTCCTCATCCACCATCTCAAGCACTTCCTCGTTAGTCTTCCTCTCCGTCCACCTCACTTTCCCCATCCTTCTCCACACCCACATCTCAAATGCCTGCAGATGAAAGGAACAAGTACATTCGACCTCTATGGTATCGCAGATTGCAAAAGTCCATCTTAAAAACAGTCTGGAAACAACAGGGGCTCATTATACGGTATTACGGGCGTGGGCGAATATAATGAGATATTTGGTAAATATGTTGATTGAACATCAATTTGACCGCACAAGGAGTGTGAATCAAATATGAGGGACGTTCAAGAAATATTGTAGTACTTGTTTTCACTAAGTCAGGGTAGTTCTAACGTTTATTTATTAATCGTAGCCTTGCCTCCCCAATGGAAAATATTAAATACTTTCATGGAGAATGCGTCGTGTAAACTCTTCTCGAGAATTCTGCATCTACATCCTACCACGCGAGCCGCTGCATGGGCGTGTGGCAGGGGGTGTTAAGTTACCAGCCGTGTAATGATGCAACCTAAGCTTTGATGTAGCCTCCGAGTCTCTAGGGGCTCCCACCTTAGTTCCTCTAAAAATTGTGAGACACTATATGTACGTCCGTTGCAGTTTTTAACGAAGCACACTGCTTTCCTTTGTAATTTATTAATTTTTTTGGTTCAATATTTATGACCAGGGTCCCAAATGCTTCCGGCGTATTCGAGGTGTGGCCTAACCAGAGCGAAGTAGCATCTCTCTTTGACTTTTTCATCCAAAGACCTTCCTATTATACGCTCAACAAAACCTAGTTTCTTTAATACTGTACCGCATATGTTTTGTATGTGTGTTCCCTACGATATATCTAAAGTTAGGTAATGCCTAGATATTTTACTGAATTTGAATATTTTGTTTATTCCACCGACAGTATATGTATGGCATTTGTGTGATGTCTTTCGCAGGAAGGGAACTGTGGCGTATTTACTAATATTAAATTCTAACCCCCACTCCTGGCACCACGAATGAGCGTTGTTAAGGTCAGATGACAGAACTTCATAGTCCATGTCTCGTCTTCCCTTATTTCACGGTAGATAACTGTATCGTCAGCAAATAATCTTAATTTACTGCTAACTTGAGAACTTAGGTCATTAATATAGATAATGAATAAAACAAGGCCGATCACGCTTCCTTGAGGATTCCATCAAGTTGAATAAGTAAACAGTACCAGTATTTCAACGGACAACTTGTCCATCGTGATCAGGGTAAGTAAATGTCGTTGAGGTGAAGTACGGTATTTATATTCCAAGTACAAAAATCAGGTGACTCCTGATTGGTAGGAAGACAAAACTTGAAAACTACTACAGAAACAGAAGGTGAAAAATCATAACTAATCTCCTTATAGTATAAGACGAAAAACTTAAGAGACCACCTTATGGAAATGAAGAACCCCGTACGCTCTAAAAATTCCTGATGTCTATCGAATTCCATGTGAATGTTGTCATGTTTACGCAGGGAAGGCTGGTAGAACTTTTGCCTCCAGGCTTAGGGAACAACGGATCCATTTTTGGTTGAGCAACCCGAAAAACTTACAGTAGCTGAACCTAGCGTCAGCCTGGACAACATGATTAAATTGGATAGCCAATATAATTAGCTGTAGAAACAGTTGCTGGGATAGGTTTGCGAAGGAAGCCGTTGAGATACAGCCAAAAAGAAAAAATAACGAACATGGTGTATTGAACGCTTTTCATATTTTGAGGCCATCACAGAAGTAGGCACATGATTTAAGAATCACATCATTCAAAATAGTTTCGCCATATTTTTGAAACATACACTGCCATTAATAAAAACTAAGAAGCAGCTGAGATACCGGATGGGCTGTGACGGATTTACTCTTAAAACACGATATAAACAAGCGAAAATTAGGCATACAGATAAGTTAAGGGGAATCAAGGTAACCGGTAACACCGATGAAGCTGTTTGGCGCCCTCAATGTGTCAAGAAGAAGGTCCGACTACCACGCCACAGGAGATCCAGCAGGCCGGTTCCTAATTAATTCAACCCGGTTTTCCTGCAGGGGGAAGCAAAGAGGATAGGAGAGTGCCGCAGAAAAGATCCGCCGGCTCCCGACTGCAAATTACAGGATCCGGGCACGCTTTTGAAACCTGGTATTTAGTTTCTCAAGAGGCGATCAGCCAAACCTACAAAGTGAGTGACTCTTTACGCCTCTTAGAGCTCTAAGCCAGGGCCCCTTTAGCCACCAAAAAAGCGGCGCCTCGATCCAGGCACGACCCCATCCGGGGACGCGACAAAGCACCGAAGGTCCCCTCCGGAAATCAAGCATTTGCGCCTCGACTAGGCGGGGGTGGCGGATGATACGGGCGTACTTCATCGAGCTCTAACTGTGCATAACAGCAGCAATCCTTCCCAAAAAGGCAGCGGACGTACCTTTACAAAAACACTAGAAATTCCAGGCGGGTCATTTTGACCCAAACGTGATTTTAAATTCATTTTTCAATTTCATTTTCTTTGAGAGCAGGATTTACTCCCGTGTATTTTATTTATTTTAACACACGTTTTCGTCCAAAATATGTCACCTTCCTGGGATTATCCATAAATCAGAGTCTTTAGAATTTATCTTAATGCCTATGCGGGTCATTTTGACCCAGAAATGCATTTTCATGTTGTATAATCACCAAAAAAGAGTAAAATATAAGAATTATTATAAAAAATGAACAATACGATGTACTTTTTTATGCAAAACATCAATTTTTTAAATGTGTTTCATTACGATAATATAAAATATATATAATTGCTTCTAATTTTCCAGTAAATTCCAACTCTGGCCCACAAAATGTAATTTGAGTTTTTAATTACGATCGAAAGTTGAAAAATTTAAGACAAATACCCAATAATGCGGAAGCTATTTGCAGTTTATTGAGCTATGTCATTTTAGGCTACAAAAATTATATAAAAATGAAAACAATAAATTGATAGAAATGCCGTAAGTTTATATGCCCATAAATCATCGATATTGACAAAATTATGAATTTTATATAGTGAAAAAAATCAACATGTGTCAAGAAAAAGAGTGGTGATTCGTAGAAAAAACCGGTAAAATGTAAACTTAAAAGCGGAAAGTGAGGAATAAATTCATTAATTATTGTGGGTCAAAATGACCCGCTTTGGGCGTTGAATGATATCGAATAGTCTGGGCGTCCCAGTGTTAATGCATCAGAAGATTCGAACGCATAGATAGAATGGGAGACACACTAGGTCTGATGGAGTTAAATCCTATATTTTGCCCTCACGCGACCCGTGGCCTCAAGAAAATAACGACAAATCAGCTCTCGTCTATTTTTTGTCATTCATCGTATTTAATCGTGCAATAAGTTTATTTCTTTAAAACAAAATCAGAATAAAAAAGGTTCCGTGGACGTCAGACAAGAAGGCACGTGGGACCGATACAATCCTGTCCTCCAACCGACTCCCCCTAACGTTAAGTATTCAGAATACTTCCTGCATGTTATGCTGACATAATCAAATATTCTGCATTAATGCTAATCACCTGAAACATCACGTTTCGGTCCCTCACTCTTCCTATACAGTTGCGTTTGGTGGTAAATACTTTTTCGCGATTTCCCTCGTTAAAAAATATAATTCACAAAAATTAAAGCCCGTTTTTGTAACAAAATTAGTGCAGTGCTTAATTGGAAATTATTTCCATTTTTCATTCATAAATTATTGCAATATATAATAATATTGCAATAAATAATAATTCAATAAAATAAGGTATAAATTATTGCAATTCACTCTACCATACCGTAACTATCACGCATGTTTTCGTCGCGTTAAGTTTCCTGAAGCGATTTTTGCCGATGCTCGGAATTTTGTATGGGTATTCTCATTAGTCACGTCTATAGATCTACATCTGCATACTACTCTGCGAGCTACCACACAGGGGTGTGGCAGGAGGTGTTAGGACATCAGCCGTGTAAAGATGTAAGGGATAAGATTTTGTGAGATGAAATGGTGACGTGTATTATGGGAGTATATTTAGTGGAGCTCTTTTTTTATTGTGGTCACTTATTGTGCGCGGAAAAAACGAGTTTTTGTACCTATCTGTTCAGCAATGCATCTCTCTAATGTAATCGCTTCTGTCAGACCTAGAGATGCAGTGAGGAGCCATGATGATATTCTCTGAGTTTGAAACACACCAGTTCTGAATTAAATAGATATAGTAAAAAGTTCCTTAATATCATTTGGTTTTTTGGTAGTTATCTGTTATTTTAAATTGTTGCCTTAGGATTCATGGCATTTATTTCATCAGTAGCAATAATGACAATGCAACGAAATATTAGTGGCCATAACATTTGAACAGAGATTATAAACAGTAATAAACGATTCTTAGAACTGAGAAGGCAATTTCATAATTATTTTTCTGAACTAACAACGGTAGTGAATTCGTCTCTTTTCAGGATATAGGAGATTATAAAATGCATTCCCAAATTCCGGGACCCTTCCTATGAAACAGGGAGATTGGACCGCCCAAAGTTCACCCCAAATGGTATATCCCAAATCAGCATTTAGGATTCAATGGAAGAATACCCCAGGTTTAGAACCCGGACCCTTGATATTGAGAAGCCAGTACTCTATAGCCATCTCACCAGCCCCATTCTTGCCTATCCATTCAGAGCTAGGGACGCGCATACTGTTTGTCCGGCGAGGAAATCCACGGCTTGCGGTCTCTGTAGTAATGACTAGACCTCTCTCATGGAAGGGGGGGGGATGTGCAGTGTGGGCGACGAGGAGTGTGGAGGAGGGCGGGAGGGAGAGGAGGTGGGGGGGGCGCAGACGGCGGCGGCATCGCGAACGATCGCGCCTTTGCCCCCGGGTCCATTGCCCCCTTCGCGCAAGCCGCCCCTCGCCTCACCCCATCGCCGCCCCCTCTCGATCCGAGCCCACGAGCGTAGGAGGCCTAGTGTCTGGACGTTGGCGGATCCCTAAAGGAGGGGATGTGTAAGGGGAGACTAATGACGCCCCTATCCAACTCAATACACCCAAACATCCTTCGCAACTGTCGTTTAAATCTCGTCCATTCCATAGACCTTTTGGCGTGGAGCCAAATCATCAGTTTTCAATCAGAAGATAGACTCACAGCAACTCTCAAGTGTGTTGATTTAAATGGAAAAACTTAACTTGTTCCAAAAATATACTTATTCGAGTATAGTAATTGTAACTTTGTAATTTTCCACACTATTTGATTGTTCTAGGAGCCTGACCGGTTTCCATGCTAACACATTATCTTCAAGGGCAGAATGCCATTGAAGATAATGTGTTAACATTGAAACTCCTTCTGACTATTCTGCCTCTGAAGATAATGTATTAACATTGAAACCGGTCAGGCTCCTAGAACAATCAAATAGTGTTGAAAATTACAAAGTTACAATTATTATACTATGTCTAAATTCCACAAAGTCAATTCGTCGGCTATCTTGTATATATTTATTCGACTTAGATCGGTTTCGATTAAGAGTCTCGTCTCATGTTCTGAGTATGACACCCTGTATCAGGAGATGATGGTCTGTTCATAAGACTGTCGCTAAAAATATAAATGCATCAATATATTTGGAGAAAGTCAAGCAAGTTCTTATAACTTTTAATAAAATACAAAGGAAAGCTGCACGTTTTTTTTTTTTAAACTACCACGAGCAAACATATCTCAGCTTTAGAGGATTAGGTTGAGAGCTGCTAGAGCCTCGGTAGCAGCGTGCTAGACTTGTTTTGCTTGAGAAATCCAGAACAGGTGTGTTTCAGAGGGATATAGAGAATGTTATTCTGACGCTACACAACATTTCTAGGTTCGACTGAAGCGATATAATAAGAGAAATATTTTGCCAAAATGATAGGTACAAGAACTCGTTCTTTATGCGCACAATAAGCGAGCAGAATAAAAACTGAGCTCTATTAAATACACTCCCATGATACACATCACCATTTCACCTCCAAAAACCTTATCCCTTACATATTAACACGGCTGATGTATTAACACCCCCTGCCACACGACCATGCGGCGACATAGATGTCACTTCATGAGTTTTTTCAACCCAGAAACATGTATAGCCATAAGCATAGTTCACTGTGCTCTCATAGCAGTTTGACTCGTCAAACGATATCAATTCTGACATCGAGCCATTTCAGCCCTTAATCACTTCTTGTACTGAGCGTCATCATTTCGTGGTGACTACGTGAATTTTACCATTTCAGTTCATTATAAAATGCCAAGTTTAGCCTTTTCCTGTCTGTAACAAGTTATTTCACGGAGAATCTTAATTATGCCACATTATCGTCATCAGTAACAGTCATCAATTCGATGATAGGCGTGTTGAAGCACTGTCTTTTCATCTAAATGCATAATTACGCCATAGTTCCTTCTTTTTGATCCCTCGTTTATTTCATAACGTAATCCATCTAACACTTTTCCCGTTATATATTATCTTAACTTTTGTTTTGTTTGCCGGACGATTCTGTTGGCCCGAATGTCCCTGGAATCCCGATAGACTTCTAAGCCTGTCATCAGGTTTTACAGGGACCGGACCAACAGAACTTGACATACATCTATGCCCTGGGTGGTGTAAAACCCACCAAGGCGGGACTCGAACCCGCGACCCTCAGTTTAGCTGGCGAGGACTTTATTCCGCCGCCACCGGGGCCATGTGAGTGTTATATAGCTGGATTATTAGTTCTCTGGATAAGAGACCGTGTCCGAACCGGCACACCTGGGTGTCTATTACGGAACTTGCGATACGCTAGTTATCTTACGAAAAGGTTCCTATCCTACGATACGTATGGTCCGACAAGTGAAATGCTATTACGGTTCACCCTGAGTAAACGTACGATAAGTAAAGTTACGACAGCGGAGGAGTTATCGTACCATACGGGGAAAATAGGCCAATAAAGCTATTATGGTTCTTCATATCGTACGATAACCTCTTATCGATAGCACGATATCCTATGGCCGACTGAAAAGCTGCTGTAGCTGTCGTATCGTACGTTAACCGAGTTCACTGAAGGTTTTAGTTCAAGGAAATAGGAAAATATATTGATGGACAATGCAGTCCAATTAATAAATTAGTATTATCGCAGAATGCACTTCAAACTGACGTATCTTTTGATGAAATGCGGTGAGGAGATACGATGAAGTGATGTTCGTTCTTCCATAAGAATGTACACAAAAAATATGACTTCGCGTAACCGACCAAACACTTGCAATTGTTAAAAGTAAACAATATCATTACCAATAGAGTGCGATAGTATTGAAACTATTACTATTGAGGTTGTTTGCTATTGATTTAGTGGTATTGATACTTCGAAGTTAATCTTCTAAGTCCGTACGCCAAAGAGGCAAGGTGAATTATTTTTTTACTTACGTTACCTTGATCCATGCGGAGCATGTAGCGCCAACTTCTACTCTGACGTCATTAATATACGATAGCCTCCCGAAGAAAGCCGAACGTAAACGTACCATATAGACACCGGAACCGAAATAGCACATTCAACAACCTCTATCGTATCATACGATACGAGACAGCAGCGGTATAGGACGTTAACACTTATCGACGGAAGTTCCGAAATAGACACCGTGATAGCTGGCCCTTGCCACATCGAGGCAGCCGATCGTCACCAAGCTCACCCGATTTTTCCCACTCAGTCAAATAGGGTGGGGCCAATGACAAGCAATGTCATTGGGTAGTTGAGTTGAATTCATCATTCTTATCCGGAAGTCCAGGGATCGATTCTGAGCTAAGGTGGCCAATTATCAGCGGATACCCGATATGTTTTTGGGTGTTATGTGGAGAGCACTTCAAGGACAGTGCTCTTTCCGTCGGATGAGGTGTTATGTTGTCGTCTCCTTGGCACCGTTGGTCATGAGATGGCTAAACTAATGCTGTTTTGTCAATTTTCCTAATAATTCTTTCCATACAAGCCTATCTTAAATGGTGCAAATAATTTCTATTGTGAAGCAAGATCTGAGGCTTTCCGGGCGTGAGATGTTAAGTAGCTCAATTCAGGAAATCCACCGGGTGAGAGACACACAAAAGTGCCGATGATTCGATGGCCGAGTCTAGGCAGTAACTCAGAAAATTTCTGCCCTGAAGACAATGGACGACTCAGCCATCGAAATGTCGGCACTTAAGGAGTCTCTCACCTACTTAATATCTCAGTTGTCAATACCTCCGTATTCTTGGGTACCACCGCGTCCGTTGTGTCTGTAGGCAGCATTTTCACTCGTATTCCAACGAGGGTCTTCACATTGAGCGGTCTATTTATGCTAATAAGAAAAGAATGAATGTTGTGGAAATGGAGAAATACCGAAAAATTAGCATCAACGCGGCTTCTAAACAACGATCGAACAGAGACCCAAGTAGTCGGTCACCTCCTACTTACGACCAACCAACCAATGAGGAGAGGGACCGTCCATACGGACAGAAAAGAACCAGCGGAATTGAGGGAAATGAAAAGAAGAAAGAAGGCGAAAGGGAAGGAAATGGGAGTGGTTCTCTCGTAGGCCAGGAGGGAATACTGGGAGGCGGAAAGACTGCAGCAAAGCGAAGAAAACCGCCCCCACGACAACAATAAAAGGAAACGGGCAGCACTTGAGATGGAAGGAAGAATCGTGGTGGGAGGAGGGAAAAGGTGAAGGGAAAAATGAAAAGAGCCTCGTGGGGAAGAGAAAGGTAAGGCTGGCAGTCTTCTTATAAAGTCGGCCACTTGTCCTTAATTAAGTGGAATCGCCAGCGAGACGGGGGTTGGAGAACCAAGGAGTGCTGAGGGTAAGGGAGTGCTGAAGATAAGAGGATGAGACATTAGCTCGACGTGGCTTTTCTCTTCAGCTACCGAGTGCGTGTTTTGATGTTCGTTATCGGAAGAGTAAACCAAGTCAGTTGAGGGCAAGTATCTTCACAAACAATGGTGTTCCTAAAAACCTTGGAATCCAAAGCGTTAACTGGCACTTGACACTGAGTATTGATAACTTAATTACCACCAAATTTCAGGCTGTAAATGGGCTTAATATTGGTAAGATGGTTAAGGAAAAAAAATTAAAAATAGCATTTTCAGAAGTAATTTTACAGGTAGATCTCTACCACCGCCAGTCATCTGCAGAAGATTTTATCAGCAATATGGAATGGAGGTAACCTATTTGGGATGCTTTTTGAGATTTTTATGGTTTTCTCCTCATTATACCTAAACATCAACTGGAGTTAAGGGTACCTAATCGATAACTTAAGGAGTATACTAAGTTTAAAGATATAGCATGCTCTGAATAATAGAAAAAAACAGCTATGTCGACGGTAAGTGATTTGTGAGTACCGCCTTTCCAGCATGATGAAAGAAAATTTTCCTTACCATTTCAAATAATTGAAAGCATGATTCTAATGCGTAACGCATGCTCATGCTTTCGGTAGTTGCGACCGCAAGCATATATGCATTATTTCGATCGCAGCAAAAGATATTCTCATGGAGCAGCCAGAGGAAGGAGCCCTCAGCACACCCTGGAAAGAGAGAGAGAAAGTTTGTGTGGGGAGCGTTCTCAGAATGTTGGGTTCCCGCAGTGGTGAAGAGAAAAACGAAAAATAGAAAGAGAGATTATGGGCTGAAAGACGAGAGGGTATGGAGGAAGGAGAAGCTTAACGCGAAGGGGGGAAGGAGACTGAAGAGCGATGGGGAACACGGGAGCTGTAGTTAAAGGAACGGAGGAAGATTTTGCGAGAGGAGTGGACCCCGCTCATTGGAATGAGCGCCAAGGTTGTCTGTACGTACGTCTTTTTTATCCGTCAATCTAAAATTGAACCTCATTGAAATTATGTAAATCTATTATTCGATCATGAATTCAGCAAATTCACAGTCCAATGAACACGGATGAATATTTGAGGTAAACTGGATGAAACCCGTTGAAAATCGGAAATTCATGCACGACACTTACCTCAAATTACAGTTCATTTTAGAAGAAGCAACAGCGCATACTTATATTAAGCGCTGTTGCACAACTTTTAATGACATTATTTCTGAATTTTCAAGCAATTTGTACATGTCATTAAGTTTGTTTAGTCATGGGTAGATTCATTTCAATGATGAAACCCAGCTTCATAATTTGAAGGAATTGAAGTTTTCACAGATTACAGGCATTGGATTGGATTTTAGGGAGGCGACCGACAGCTTAGGTCATTTGCGCCATAGGGGATAGGGTAGGGAGGATGGGTGGATAGAAACCCGGTGTCGGTATTAGCCTGCTCTTAACGAAAGGCTCCAAGGGGACCACGGTTCAACGTCTCATCCAACAGACGAAGTACTGCACTTGAAGTGCCCTCCACAAGACACTCAAGTGGGGATCGGGTTCAATCTGAAAAACATCCTCCTCTGCGGGGATTTGAACCCTGGCCGTCCGTACGTTTAGCCAGTACACTAGCCACCACACCAACCCAATCCCCCGATTACAGTCATTCATCTTATTTTACTCGAATAATGTTTATTACTACTTAGTGTTTCTCAGCCGTAATTTTTATCTGAAACCAACATATCAATGAAGGATTTAGTAATCATATTGAAAAGGATTCTTCGCATTTCAACAATAAATCATTTTGTACGACGCGTTTCACAACCTTACTGCATAGTCAGGTAAAATTGGTACTGACTATTCTGAAAAGCTGCAAAGCGTGTCGAATAAGTTAAATAATTGTAGACAAGAGCAAAGTGTTCTTTGCAATATAGGTACTAATTTTAAGTTCATCTGAGAAGTGGTGCCTGAAGTTGTTAACCCTCTATCATGCAGTGTGACCTAGAGATAACATGTAAAAGGGTTTAATTCTTGTCTCTGATTAGGTTTTTTTAGGTCTCTATGCCTTTGTGACATCAAATTTTACAGCTTAGCAACGAAAATATCTCTCATTCGTAACATTTAGTTTCCGATTCTCCCACGAGTGGGGTAACATGTGAAATGACTGCACATGTTGGATAATAAAATCGGTGTAGAGAGGGTTAAGTTCAATGAAGGCTGTTCACCGAGTCAATTTATTGCCCTTTCCATTGCCTTCTTCCCTTGCCATTGCCATTCATTTGACCATCTAGTCATAATATCTAGTTTCTCCAAAAGCCTGCTTAAAACGCCGTGAGTAACAGAATACCTGAGTAGTTGTTTGGTCCGCGCACTAGCTGGAAAATTGCGCCAATGGTTTGTACTTCAAATCCCGATCTAGGAAGAATATTTCTCAAAGTCATTTACATGCATTTTATCTCAGTACTTTTCGGTTGAGGCAAATCCTTCTACTTCCCTGCAATGTATCCAATGGCATGGCGAGTAAATCACTCTCTACAGGTACTGGAAATAACAAGGGCTGTGTGCCTGTTTTATACGAGCGATTTTTGCATTAACTCGTATTTTCCTGCCGAAGGCCTTGCAAGACAAACTCTTATGATTCCTCCGACCACCCTGACAGCAGGAATGGGTATTAGAAGGGGCAGACGTGGGAGTGATGAGTTCGGACGAGCGGGCGACGGAGAAGGAGGAGGAGAGTCCCTCTTTTCCCCTCGGAAAACCAGATTTCCTCCCAAACCTCCTCCTCTTCTCTCCACTCCGTCCAAAGCGACCCCCTCGGGTGGAAAAGCATCCACCTAACCCATCTCCCTTCGAAATAAAAAAAATAAGAAAAAATATTTCCTTCCTCCACTCTCCTTCCACCTAACCACGCCCTCTTCAGGGTCATCCCCCTTCCTCCCTTCGATGCCCTTTGCCCTTTCCTCTACCACTTCCCATCCACCCCCCCCCCCCATCTATTTCTGAGGCCAGCCGGAGAAGATATCCTTACTCCACATAGAGGATGCCCCTTCTAGTTCCTTTAAAGAGGGCTTGAGGGGGAGGGTTAGTGGGTAGGGGTAAGCTAACCTCCGCCCCACACCGTTCCTACCTCCTCCTGATCCTCCACCTCTCTCTCTCTCCCATTCCAGCCTTAACTCATTCCCCATGGCCCAGCCCGGGTCAACACCGGAACGGCAGGAATCCGAAGTCCCGGCCATTTCTGCACACATCCTCGTCCCGCAAGCCAGACCACAAACCAGACACGGATGAATGCTCGAAGCGCATCTGATGCGATGGCCAACTTTTGTGGGTTTTCTTGGAGTTTGAGTGTAGACAAATGTTGATTTATGGTCAGGATGTGATTGATTTGTGTCACTGAGGGTCGTGGAAAAGAGAGAGTGTTGGGGAAGAAATTGCGAGAAAATAATTATGTTAGTGCGCGTGAGACAAAATTAGGGTTTCCAGGGTAGTTCTAAAAGATACCAAGTTGAGGCTTTTTTTTTAAGTACCCAGTGGTATATTATAAATTAATCGTTAGAGCGGGATGTGCAAATTTAGAGCCACAATAAATAATTGAGGGGACAATAATATAAAAATCACCATCACGAGGAATCAATCTGCAAATTGGTTTCCCTGCAACTTTTCGCAGTATTATCAATTAGATTAACCGCTTTTCCCACATAAGCATTTATCTATTCATTTATAGGTCTTGCAATTCTAAGATTGGTTGATTGCAGCCTTCCATCCTTCTTTACCTAATTCTAGGTTTCTTACTTCCTGGTAGCTCTTCCTAAGTACTTTCCTCCTTAATTGGTCCATCAACTTATTCCTGGGACTTCCTCTTGGGACTTTTCCCTCTATTTTGCTTTCAATTACGTTATTCACAAACCCGTTGTGCCTCAAAGTGTGTATTATCCATATTATTCTTCTCACATGTGTCGTGTCTCTTATGGTCCTTTCGTATTGTACTCCTCTGTAAACCTATTTTATATTATCATCATTTTTTTTAATTTTGTCCTTCCACTTTATCATATCATTATCAGCATCCTCCTTCAGCACCAGGTTCTCTTTATCCATAAATACCATATTTTTTCTTCGCGATCTCTGTCTTTGAGGCGTTAATTAATAGAAGAGAATTAGAAGTGTATAATGAGGACGAAAAATGCAATTTTCCACTGGAAAAATAGATTTATTGCGAGATAGGTTTCGATGCACTATTCAAGTGATGATGATGCAGTACATCCAAACCAAGGAGGCATTATATGTACTTTACCACTGGAGAGCTGCAACTTCTGTCTTCATTACGTAGAATTTCTACCACATGATTGCCTCATACTTCTCTTATTGCACAACGTGGATAATGTGCACCATTTTAAATAAAAGGCGGGCGAAGAGTTAAATATCGAGTGTAGCTTTGTATGGTGCAAAAACATGGACTCTGAGTGAAATAAAAATGGCTGTAGGTGCTTGAGATACCAAGAAGGAGGAGGAGAATGGAGGATGTGCAATTGATGGAAAGGATGACAAACGAAGAAGTGCTGAAGGACGATGAATGAACGATTTATTCAGACGACGTGTTAGGTAATCTGCCAGTAGATGTCGTACTGTATGTACACAAAAGTCACTTACGGTTCACGCGAATGTTTGATCAATTATTCGTGCGCACATTCAAAAGTGAGAAGCAAATTTTTGCTCATAGTTATTGAACTCATTCAAAATAGATGTTTAAAAGCGTAAGCTTCTGAATGTTTTATATATCTCTAGATTAAAAATTTTACATCTTTCCATTTTTCCCGCCTTCGCCCAAATCTATGAAGAAAATGCAATTACGGATAAACTACCGTATTTCATCATAATCTTGATCACGTCAACTCTTCCGTCGATCTTTTGTCTAAAATTTCATCATCTCTCCTCCCTCAGCTAACGCCATCATCCCCTATATGGTAGAGACATCAGAAACGATAGGTAGAATTTTGAAGAAACGCAGCGTAGTGACCAGGTTCTCTACCACAAAGAAAGTCGGTGACAATTCCGAATCCTGAAGAGCGAATTCCCAGTGCCATGAAGCGGAGAGTTAACTAGATAAACTGCACCTGTGGAAAATCCTTCGTGGGCCATACCAGGAGAGCGATTGCGTGCAAAGCGAAGGAACACCAGAAGGCGACAGTAAAGAAACAATTCAACTTCTCACCAGTCGCCGAGCATGTTTAGCCTGGACCTGGCCGATCGTTTTGCTTCAAAGAAACCGAAGTCCTGAGCAGGGAAAATCGATACTTCCTACAATTAATCAGGGAAGCGATCGAAATAGCAAACTACCCCAAAAACATAAATGGAGAAGATGGCTACAACCTTGCGACCACCTTGATGAGAGTCCTAACGCATATCGGAGGGAGTAAAATAAAAAACGGGTGCCAATCATAAGCAACCGACTCCACAATATAAACCCGGCCAAAAGAAGCTCTCATATCGTCGACCCGAAGACGTCTCCGGAATAGAAGGAGAAACGTTTTCGGAAAAACTACGATGGGGCTGAATCCAGGAAGAAGAAGCAGAACTGCTCTCGGTCTGCTTTAAACTGCGCAGGGTTTGAAACAAGCGGAAAGCAAGCACACTGTTGTTTAGCGTTGTGATGTGAGCAGTTAACTATAGCAATTGTGGTAGATAGGAATGGTGCTTTCTATGCTGGCAAATTCTAGAAGCTGAAACCAGTCCACCATCTTCGTTAACCCTCATTTACCTATGGCTATTGCGGGCCAACGCACTAATTTTGCAAATTTACTTTATATCCCATCGATAACTTACCAGAAATCAGCATGCACTTACTACTTTAATTATTATTGTAGATTTAATTGTAGATGATCTTTAAATATTTGGTTTACTTATTTACTCAATAATCATCCACATTCTTTGATGAAGACTATTGTAAAATTGAGTAGAATCCATAGCACTAAAGAGCCAATATATGTTTCAAGAGTTATTTACCTTTAATTACAAATAGTTGGATAATATTCTTGCTCTGCATTTGTTAATTCTTCCATTCCACCATTCTTTTCATAGGAAAGTTTGGAGAGAGCAGGGTTAAACAATTTAGTTGTTATTTCAGTTGTCAGGCTTCAGTTATATGACGTAGTGCCCACTGTATATACCCCAAAGACTATAGTGAATAGAAAGCTACTATTTCCTCCCCAACAATTCAAATTTCTTATATAATGATGTCAATGTTTAATATTGCAAAGACTTATGAAAGTAGTCTAGTATAAAGAGAATAAAGAATATGAATCCATGAACCTCGGATTTCCCCATCCTCTTTACCCCAGAAGGTGGTTAGAAGAATCTTGTTTAGCAGAGCATCGAGCCAATGATGCGAGGTTTTGGTGGCGGTGGCTGTGGCTCTATGCTGGTTATCCATACGTGAGTAATAGGCGGATCATTAAATCATCCTTAAGTAGCCTCCTTAAGAGCGGTGAAAATATTCCATCCCCACGAGGTTTCTCCCAGAGCACACTTCTAGGCCAGGGTACATTCCACGCTCCCCACCCTTCCCTTTTTGCGAGTTTTGGCCGACCAAATTTTTAAGTGTGCGTTTCTCCCCTTCGATAAATTTCGCCGCCCACCCGGAATTAATTGGCGTTTGGGGTTGGGATTAGTCCAGTGAAAACTCATTTTAGAGCCCGATCGATCCTTTCTTAATTAAGACTCCGCAAACAATTTTCGCTCTCGGGCTAATAGACACACTGTGTTCGTTACAAAGACTCAATTGTGTTGTGACGACGATTATCTGCCAACTCTTATGCCCTACCTTAAGATAGTCTAATTCCCTTCTGGAGACTCCATAGTGAACGTCTTGGGATGAGGCCCATGCATGGAGGGCCAATGCATTTATAATAGGCGAAAAATACGACTTTTAAGATGTAATAAATTAGGTAGTACGCCGGAAGAAAACGGACATTGTTGCAAAGAGATACGGAAGCAAATAGCGTTAGCTAAGGAGGCATTTAGTCATAGAATGGAGCTGATGACGGGTGCATTGGGTAACGATGTGAAGAAGAGGCTGGTGAAGAGCTTGATATGGAGCGTAGCTTTGTATGTTACAGAAATGTGGACTCTCAGAAAAGAGAACGAGAATAGGCTGCAGGAATTTGAGATGTGGGTGCGGAAAAGTATTGAAAAGGTAGGTGGACGGAGAGAAAGACTGACGAGGGAGTGCTTGAGATGGTGGGCGAGGAAAGGAAACTTCTGAATGAAATTCGAGATCGGCAGAGTAGATGGCTGGAGGATGTAATAAGGGGCGATGAATTGCTCAAGAATGTGATAGAGGGAAGGATGCTGGGCAGGCAGGGAAGAGGAAGAAAGAGAATAGTTTTCATGGACGGGATGAAGAAGGGCAGATCGTATGGTGAGGAGAAAAAGGTTAAACTAATGATAGATATGTCCCGGAAAGTGTAGAAAACCGAGAAGAGATTCTCTGATATTCAGCAAAACCTACCTTAAGTGACAGAATACGTAAACAAGAGGAAATAGTACATTACGATACTAGTGACTTAAGTTGCTCCTTACTACACGGCGTGAAGTTAGCGCCCGAGTGAAGCGAGGGAGATAACACGCTGTGTGATAAGAGCCATTTAAGTCACGAGTACCATATACTAATTTATAGCTCGTATGAATTAATTTCGCCGTTCCTTGTGAGATAGGAATTTCATGAGTATGAGTATTTTAAATAAAAATTTGCAATCAGCAACACATAGTTACCGTTGTTTACTCTTCATTTTAGGCTTTTTTGGAGAGCTCCATGAGTACCATCCTATGAAAAATTTGAATTATCTATTTATTTTCGCGCAAGAAAATTGTCTTACAATTGGTGAGAAAATTTGAGCTATCTATTGCAAGACAATCTTCTAAAAGGTAATGGCATTGTATTAAGTTAGCTTATCAAAATTACAAATTTTGTTTAAGATGTGTTAGAAGATACAATTAAGACAGTGTCAACTTCATCTACATTTGATCAAATTCATCGCATTCTATTAAATGGACCGAATAAATAAACATCCATTACTAGGAATTCCATCGTCGACACTTGTTTTCATTCTAATCAAATTCAAAGAGTAATATCACCTGAACCAAGATGACAATTTTTATTATAATCTAGATACGGCTTATAATCAAAAGATACAATTAATGTAAATTCAGATAAGTCTCCTATGCTCTAAAAATATAGTGCTACAATAGATGGTGGTTCACATAAGTTAATATTTAATTATTCTGATATTACTAATAAAGCTGTTCAGACTGAAGATAAGAAATGAGACTATGGATAAGAAGTTTACAGATTGAATTTTAGTAACGAGCTATAATTCAAATTCGTTATGATTCAATATATATTCAGATGCATAAATATAACATGGACTATGCACTCAACTGTGTTTCAATAAATTATGCTACTGGTAATGAATAGTTATCAACTACTCGCGCGCGACTTGAGTGAAGTCTCGCTCATTAATGAATCTTCCGTCAATGGGCTACTTATGCCACGCAAAAGCGTGACTTACGTGCGAATTTAAGTCACGTAGTGCTACAAAATATATTTGAAATAAATAAATTACGTATGTACAGTGAGATGGAGTGAAGAAATGGTGGAAAATAGTAAGAGGGAATGTACTTAGGTTGAATGTATGATTGCTCCTAGAAATTCTTGTGAGTCTACCGCTTACCCCGGGGATGAGCCTTCACCCGAGCTCTCATCCCCTAGAACTATGATCTCTTCGAACCAGGTTAACGTTATACTTAATACCTTGTTTCCGTCGCTAAAAATCCTACCTCAGTAACTCTTAACCAGTAACATGATAACTTTAGCAGGATTTTCAATCCTCAAGAGTGTCTATGATTCCCATGAACTACTTCCAGGACGCTTTGGAAGACATGGCGCATGGAAATTACCCTTAGAGCTTGTAACGTCGTGTCCTTCTCTAAATAAAAAGTGATTGCATTGATTTGTTTAAAATTATTGCCTTCGTTATCTTTTTAGTTGATCTTTATTATGTTGATGGTTGTTTATTATCTTTTTATTTTTTATTTGAAATATTTTTTATGATTTGTAAATTGTTGAATGTTTGGGTTTTGTAAGTTTTTGTTGTTAATATGTTGTTGGCGAAAGGAATAAACGGGATTGTTGTAAGAGATAGGATGGAGGATGTTAATTCTCTCAAATAAAAAGTTGTCTGGAACATAAAATAGTGTCGGAAACTTTTTAATACAAGTAATTAATTGAGAAAAAGGGTCACGACATCACAAGCTGGATCCTCCGGAGCAATGATCTTTTTCTGGCAGCCATATCAGATAGGTTCAATGATAGGAGCCAAATGAAAAATGACGTTAAAATACCGAAAAGGCCAATGGGAAGCCGAACCTATTATTGATTTATTTTTTAAAATATTTTTTTATTTGAACTTATATTACATTTATGTTCCGTCAGACCGTATTAAAATCTCTTATCACGAAAGCCAATGCCAAGAGCATCGAATCCTGGCAATTATGGTGTACGACCCGCCATGGTGGGTGTCCTGCCCAGCAGCGGAGGAGGCGAGACCTCAGCATTCGTCAGTCTCCCAGGGAACCGCAAACGTTAGAAAATGCTTTTGAAAATCAGTGAGGGAAATACGGAACAAAGATCGGCCATAAGAAAACAGAGAGAAAATACATTTTGTACGACGAAGAAAGTGAATGTGACCATAAAAGTAGGTTGGCTCAAATTGGAGCGAATACATAAATTAAATTCCCTGGGAAGTGGTAGGTAGCATGAGGAGCATATCAAGAATTGAGTACCTGTCTAAGGAAGCGAAAATCGCCGTGTAAAAAAGTGTACTTCTCCCTTCTTTGTTACATGGTAGTGAAACATGGGTATGCCAGTATAAACATTAGAGTAGACTAAACGCCGTGGGTATGAGTTAACTGAGGAGTATTTGCGGCAAAAGTAGGATGGATAGGGTCAGGAATGAGTGGGTCATGAATGAATGTGGGTTAAATGCTCCAGTAATGGACATATATGAAAGGAGTGTGGTTCGATGGTTTGGCCATGTTGAGAGAGTAGATGAGAGCTGAATAACGAAACAGATATTTAAGAGTGAAATGAATGGTGCGAGAGGTAGAGGTAGGCCGAGAAAGTTGTGGTTAAATGTGGTTGAGGAAATTCTTAGGAGTAGAAATATTAGGAGTCTTAAAAACAGGAGAGCGTGTATGAAGCAGTGTATGGGGGTAAATGAAGCAAAAGAGGTTTTAAAGGATAGGTCAGATACCGGTCTCGCCATCCCGGACGTGCCAACGGGACAAAACAACACTTCACCCACGCGTACCCTCCCGCATCGGAAGCACGCGGGGCAAAACTCCGTCACCTGTTAGATAAAATTTGAGACCTCTCCACAATTAGGTCTTTGCGGGTAGGTTCCTGACTGCATTTTAAATCTATTTTTCCCTAGCTTTACTGCCGGGGCTGGGTGAATATGGGTCGAGGAAAAGGTTCTGGGTAGTTCGGCTCGCCAATTGTGAAGATTGAACAAAGTACGTATTCCTTTTTCCATTCAACAAAGCAACCATATATTCACGAATTGACTCACAAATATTACAAATGAGAATACCCTTCTAAATACTAATAAGTTGATGTTATGATTGATGAGAGATGAGACATTTAAATCGTGAAAACAACCCTTCATGAGATGAATGAGTGAAATGAGATGAATATGATTTACACAATGAAATGGTAATACCCTTATTTGCCACAAAAAGGCTTAACTCTCGTTCGCAGGCGGTTTACTTAGTCAACTTCCAATGAAACTGTGGGTGTGGGAAGTAACTACTAGCCCTTCCCTTTTTCAAATAATTTTGATTCTGGCGCAAATCACTCGCCGCAGGAAATGCACTGCCACTGTCATTTGGGCTAAACACGGATAGATCTGTTTGGAGGCAATAACAAAAAGGGGGTTTTGTCGTGGTCGACGACCTTACGTGACCGCGTACAAAAGGATCCTCGGCACGGAGCAGCAACAGGACCTGGCACTGGGTCGTCCAAACTTGCTTCTGCGATGATTCCAGTGGACGCCTGGCTCAACGCGCCATATGCTGTCTACGCCAAAACCGATAATATCCTCGGGGGGAAAGGGTCCATTAATTGGACGAAGTACTGCAAGTACTGCAGGCCTCCAATGATCTCCTCTCCGTCTTGGCTGAACTTGGGCAGCGATTCCGCACCATGATCTCGCTTAATGCAGTCTTTTTTTTCACTTTCACGATCGCCTGTACACCACTTCTTGATGGGGAAGAGGACGTTGCGGAGAGGGTAAAACTGAGGGGAAGTGGCACACATGAGTTTTCCCACAGCGCTCCCAGCTCGGCAATCAACAATACCCGATGACTACTTCATACTCTTCATACCAAGGCGTTTCAATCCATTCACTCAACCTTGCCTCTTACCACTCCAATTCCACAATTTCCTGGATGCAAGAAATTGTTTAAGTAGAGTTAAGTGTACAAATGTGTATTTATGAGTGACTCTGCCTACCCCGGAAGGGAACGGCGTTATTTTTATGTATGTATGTATGAATTCCCTGGTTAGTACGCTAGAGGAAAAAAGACAGTAGTTTTGATCGTTGCAAGAGAAAAGCGTTAGCAAAGGATATATTTACAAATAAGAGAGGTTTTGTGACGAAAACCCTTAGAAATAATTTAAAGAAAAGACTAGCTAGGAGCCTTTTTATCAAGTGCAGCTTTGCATGGATTGACACTCGGCCTCTTGTGTAAGGATGGTGAGAATAGGTTGCTGGAGTTTTGGATACATGCAAAGTGGAGAATGGATAGGGTGAAATGAACTCGTAGGACGAGTGAGGAAATGGTCGGCATAGTGGGTGAGGAGAGGGAGACGCTAGAGGAGATGAGGGGAGAAGGCAGAGTAGGTAGTTAATAAAGGTTGCGAAGGACGAATAGATGGTGAAGGACGTAATAGCGGGAGGATATTGGGTCAGAGGATGGGAAGAGAGAGACTAGACTCCGTGTATGTGTTTGAAAAAAAGGTAGGATGTGTGCCGAGCTTATGAATGAAACCTTGCATGGCGGCAAGAGCTGTTAACTATAAAATATTAGCATAAGCATATCCGATTCCATTTTAACTTAGCTTTCTCGATACGTAATTTCAAAGATAGAAGAATTTTGAGCTCCCCTAAATCCTGTCAAAATAGTCTGAAGAATTATGAGGCTTGAATTTAGTTTTCGTCTGCACATTGGTCTGCTAAGCCACAAGTCTGCTGTTTGGTTCCTGGTTCATATCCATTTTTTCTCGTCCCAGTATAGGCATATCTCATCACTGTAATAATCTTCCGAATCTAAAAACATCAAATAAACGAATATCAAAACGTATTCGTAAATAATAACTTGGGCTAACTTTTTAAGCCATTTCTAAAACCATCTGGAAGCATTTTTACACCAGGGGAAAATTCTAGGCCTGACGCCATGGTTTTCCCTCTTTTTCCAAAGGCAACAATCGGAAATTTCGTCTCTGTGTTCAATTATACCTTTCCGACAGAGCTATTCGAATTGGAAGATTCCGTTTACCTTCTCGGAGGAAAAACTCGAATAAATAAAAACTCGAAAAAAAATAACGAATGATGCCAAATATCATCGCACGTCATATTTTTAGATAAAACTTGTATTTCTTTAAACCTGCTCACAGAAAACGACAGAACGGCCGTCGCGACATCGCAAGGCATCGATGTCACGCTATACTCCACCGATCGTTCCGAGCGAGGCCTTGATGACCGCATTGCCATCCCTCTCCGCTCCTTTTCCTTCCCTTGCCACGGTTTAAAAATAATAACCTGGTCCGTGAGAACTTGAGCTTCGGGGCAGTCTATATTACCCTTTGCTCGAGTCCCTGGAATCGTACGGGTCACATCTCTTTCGCAGAAATGAAATGGTGAGTCGTGTTTATTTTCCTAGATGGGGTTCTTGGAAATGAGAAATGAGCGTGTAAAAATATTTGGCACTTGAGTTTGGGATTATGAGACAAAATGGTACGACAAAAAACCCAGCTGAAACGCTGGAAGTCAAAGATACAGCTTAAATAAGGAGTATTGCCAATATTGTTTTTTCCGCTTATTGTAAACTGACTCTTTTGATGCCAAATTGGTTTAAATTGCATAAAATCCACCAGTGGCTTTGCGTATTCCATAGCAGTAGATTTTCTTTTTTTAAAGAGTTGCAGAAATAGCTTAATATAAGAAACCAGTAGAAAATAATATAAAAAGTTTGTCGCTTTTGTTAAAAAAAATCTCTTTAGTTAAAAAAACCATGCCTTAAAAGTTTTCTATCAAAATTGTTTTCTATTTTAAGACACCTATGCTATACCATGCTCATAATTGATATTATGGAAGACTTATCATTATTGGTCTTTCTTGCGGCTTGCATCATCGGCGACTCGGTCTCCGTGGCCAAGACTGGTTATCAAACCGCAAAATTGAGGAACACCTCACCAACCGTACGAACAACGTTAGGACGCAAAGGTTACGACTCCCTACCATATTTTTTCCCTCGACAAATAAAAGCACCCAATATTTTTAGACGGCACGAACTGATACGGTAGCAATATTTAGACTCATCATTAACCACTACCACGAAGACCGCTCTCTATTTTGATTATGACGTGAAAAAAACGTAAATGGCGACTGCATTGTGTAAGACAATGCGGGAAGGGGGAGCAAATAAATTGGACACATCCCTAGACGTCGTGGATCTTAAAAGAAAGAAAATTAAAACACAATGGATCTAAAAAAATATTCAAATACCATATGGACAAGAAAACTGCTTGCATAAATGGTACTTTTGTCGACCTATTCAAGATAAAATTGGGAATATAAGCTAAAGACAAAGCTCGGGTTGTTGAAAAATTCGTAAAAATGGACACTGAAATTACATTTTAAAAGTTATATTCCATTAGCATGATTTAAGCAGTACGGAAGGGAACAAAAATAATACATAGTAAAAACAGATTTGAGAGGAAAAAGGTATTATTCTTCGATAAAATTCTCTAAAAAGTAAAAAATATATATATATATTCAGCCACCACCCGGTTCTGCATGCAACTAAAAATAAATTTGAATCTCTAAATACTTGGAGCTCAAAGTTACGTGCAATCGCGGTGATTGGAACTAAATTGGGATAATACTGGACCAACCATCTCGGAAAAAATTCTCGTACGTTCAATTTGATGCCATTACAAGCACTATATATGTTCCTGTCTTTTCCACACGAGTTTCAATTTTTATAAATCCACTCGATTGTGAAGTACTAACTCAAAGTATCCACTGGAGTTTTTGGGCTTCAAATTTGGCGTATTGTACTGCATCGCGTCAATTTGGTTGAAAATTTCATCACTGACGAGTACCACTTGAACTAACAATTTAGCTTTAGAAAGTTCCTTATTTGTTTTACTTGGGCGTAATTGTGAGCAATGTCTCCAAACCTTCGCTCAATGAGTTTACAGATAGGCGTGAACAAATTACAATGATAGAAAATAAAAATGCAAAGGTCCGATTTGATAATTCGTAACTGAAACACAAGTACCTATAGTGCAATAGTATTTTAGTCAATGGTAGATGAATACGGTTTCTATACAGTTTGTAAGTTTAAACGTTACATCTCAAACAAAAAAGGTTGTTATCAATTTTGTAAAATGATTGAATTTCAAAACTCAGTCAAAAACCGGTACTTTTTACGTTACACCCATAGCCAAAAATTATAAAATGCATTATAAAAATTTAAGTTTACATAAAATGACGCAGAAATAAATAAGAAATATTACGATGTGATCAGTTTTTCTGTAAGTCTTCTCGTTATTATTTATTTGTTCCCAAAGTAGAGAGAACATAATCTCGGCCATAATTTCCAACCTTAAATTTGTGAAAGTTTCCTAGTCGAATAATATTTGTATATCAAAAGACTTCTAGGTGTGTGGTTATTTTATTGTATGTCACCATGTCTATTTCCGGCAACTGGTGACAATGTCGCATCTCCTGTCTTAAGTACATTTTAACAGGAAATCATTCTCCATAGGATCCCTGACTGCCAGCTAAATGCGAAACGCTGTCTACTAATGGGTAAGAAACTAGGATGATTGTAAACAATCTTCTGATCAAAAGAATTTGCCGACGATTAGAGCTGGCACAAAACGATCGAAATTTACGGAATTGCGATAATTGGGCATCGGACTCAATGCCACCCCATGCGAGCTAAATGAATGCCGCTATTCCCTTTATCTCCGTCACCCAACCAGTCTGCCCGTCAGGAATTCTTCCCCGCTCTCAATTTGTCCAGAATAATGTCGTCTGGGCGTCGGCCATGAATCTCCCACCACGTCCACGTCTCTCTTCCCCTTATCCATCCACCCAAACACCCCCTTCCTTCCTCCCTCCCAGCCTCTCCCCTTTACCCCTCCCTCCCCATCGGCAAACACAGACCCCATCTCCCTCCCAGCCATACCTCATCACATCTCTCGCTCTATCCTCCATCCCATTTTTCCTTCTCCTTTTTCCCCTACTTTTCGTCGTCCTAATATTTCTCCCGCCGGCCGCCGCTCAGCTATCGCCACCTAGACAGAACCACCCTCCTCCTCCTCTTTCCCACCCCCTGCCTTCTCTCCCCTCCACCTCTTGCGCTTATCCGTGAAAGGAGGGAGTTTGTGGGTGGTAGGTGGAGGGGGTCGAGAATCTTCCCAAGTGAAGGAGAGAATTGGATTTCAGGGAGTTCCTTCATCCAGAGGGAACTTATGCTTTTGAAGTTAATGAATGAAGGGAATTCTTCGAGAGTGCCTTTCTCTTCTTCCTCGACGCACGTCTTCCGTTCTTTTCTCATTCTCGCCTCTTTGGATCCCTAGATCATCCCCCCCCCCAGTACCGCGGTTAGACTGCGAGGAAAATGTGACTTTTTTCATCGCCTGGATGTGTTTCACGAGTAGTGCGATCATCTTTCAACTTAAACAGAATATCATTTTGTTGAACCCGCTTAGTCTCACCCTCCATCGAGTACAATTGTTTGAGATGAATCGCGAATAATATAATCCCAATCCCAACAATGGCAGTCTAACAGTGTACTAAGATAAGGTAGAGCTTGTATGTGGATGAAAGTGGTTCTCCTTTTACGATGATCTATCAGTATTCCTTCGACCTTTGAGATTGTTACGATAGTTTTCCATAATTTCAAACTTCTTTAGAAAATTATTCCAAATCCCACATCCATTAAACAACCATATTGTTCCATGATTTTACCCATGGTTTTTGGTTTGAATTTTCTTCCGTTCACTCCGTAGTGATTTAGTTCTTCAATGTCATGTTTAATGGCAAGATAGCTCAAAAAATTAGGACTACACACCAGGAAACAGTATGTGCAAACATTCGTGTGGCATTCGCTCGCATAGCACTCTATGGATCGGAAGCATGGACCTTTGGAAAAGCTGACCAGAAAAGAGTAGATGCCTTAGAAACCTGGTGTTGGAGGAGGATTTTGATGACGACATTGATGGACAAAATATGAAAAGATGAAGTTTAAGGAGAGTAGAAGAGGAAAGTACCATATGTAACACCATACAGAAAAGAAGAAGAAGATGAATTGGACACACTCTGAGACAAAATGGTTTTGTGAAGAACATAAATGAAGGTAAGATACGGGTAAAAATCCTCAGAGAAAGACCCATGAATAAGTCCATGGACCAAATAAAGAGATAAGGACATAGGAAGAGATACATGGAAGAAAGGGAACTAGCATTAGATTGGGAAAGGTGGAGGTTGCAGTCAACCAATTTTAGGATTGAACGACCAATGATGACGCTCAAAACCTAAATGCTGCTTTCATTGCAATGCACGTTCATCAAACAAGAGATATCATCTAATATATTGATACCAACTGACAACCTAGTGCCCAAACAACTAGTAGGTATTACTTTATCCCTTTTATATCAATTTATTTTTTATATTTATATTTATATGTATGACTATATCCCTATTTAGACTCTTTATGAAGTGTACTTTAAGTTGTAAGATCACGTCGGAAGAAGAAGAATTTGGTATAATTTTTTATCAGATTAGAAAATTTTTCTTGCATACAGCTAGAAAACTCGATTTTTTTACAAACCGGTGAAAAGAAAAGATTATTAATTTACGTAATAATTCATTGAGTATCGTCGCATAATTTGCGTGATATTTTTTTACGGCTTCCGATTTGAAAACTGCTTTGGTAGGAAAACGCTTGGCACAAGTGTTCAGCCCAGTGGGGTGTGGTCCTCCGCAGGATTCTGGTGACCAGAATTTCATGGTCCTCATTTCAAGATCGCCACCACAAGTTCTCGTGACGGGATATATTCTAGACGTCCTTGATTCCCCGACCAGCTGCGAGATCCGCATAATTTCGACGTGAAATCACCGAAAATATATCCAGAGTGAGAGATGTGATGAGGCTGCGCGGTCATCATCGACTAAAAGTGGCTGACCAGGAAAAGTGATAGAAACAGCAGAACACATAAAGAACGAGGACGAGCTTTAAGACTGCGTCGGAGTGGTTAACCTAATGGATATCTCTCACACAACTACCTTACTTCGCTATCTTGTCCTTTTAAAGTTATGGAAAAAATGTAAGCGTTGCTTCATAGTGGTGGCCTTGAAAATAGCCGCGAGAAAAATACCACGAACTGCTAAACCGCACATTCCATATTCAACCAAGGGGGCTATTCTGTTTCTACATACTCTATCATAACGCGGTGATATGGCGTTTGCTGTCGCTAACGAGGCTCCGCGCGCGATTCTGTTTCTTCTGACGTTACGATCATTTCAACAATACAACTAGCTTAAGATGCCAGCTTCGGTGGTAATTATGCCCGCGTTTGTATTTTACTCTCAAATAAACGTTCGCTTTGTTTTTCCTTTCATTACTTTGTCGCTTTTGATTGCAAGATGCCTAATTGAAACATTTGCCCAATTTAAATCTTCTGTCATCATAATATAGCAAGAATTATTTAGCTATACCACAAACATTCTTTTCCCAATAGCTTTTATGCCACATCTTCGTTTAAACACCACAAAGTAAATTTAGTCGATCGGTCTCCACTTTTAGAACTGTCCTAAACACTCTCAAAAACGCACAAAAAATACTTAAAATGAATGGGTAACAAAACTCTAAGAGAAACGCGAATTTCTCATTCAAATTCTTGTGCTTTGAGTTTGGTCTTTTTAAAGCAAAACGAAAGATAAAACAAATTATGCAAACCGTTAATTGCCTTTCTCCAAATAAATAGATTGTAAAAAGTCGAATTTCCTCGCTTTAACGCTTAATAATCGAACAATTCAAGACTACAATGCATTACATTTAGTTTGAAACAATATAAAACAGGCTAAACCCATATCCTAAACCTCGAGAGTCGAGAGCAATCCGGCGGGGATCGAACCCTCGATACTCATGCTCCAGCACAATCACAATAACCACTCCGCCACCCACGCTCTGGCCATCACACTCTTGCTCGACTTCTAATTCTCTATGCATAAATCAGGTGTCGCTAGATCTCTGTTATCTGCAACTTTGCATGTGAAATTCCAAAAATCGTCCACCCTGAGACTCAAAACTTACACATCTATCAAAAAAATTACTACAAACATTGATTCATTCGCTGCATCTCAATTCTGCAAACAGCCAACGCCCACATACTATTTTGTGGATAAGCGTTGCACCAGCTAAAATGGCGCGAAAGCCGAAAAACAGACTTCCATTGTCACGAAGCTACTCACTATTCACCGTATGTTCGCGGTGCTATGGCGTTGTATAGAAACAGAATCGCACCCCAGTACTTCATAAAATAAGGGCTCAAAATGAATCTAAAATAAGAAAGCTAGGACCATATGTCATTGCTGGTAATATCACTTGTACCCAAAATTAAGCTTGTTAAATACATTGCTGCTCCAAATAAAAACCCAGTGGAAGCGCGATGACATGAGATTAAGCCGTAAAATTTATAAAAAGGAAGCATTATTTCTTATTTAATTCAACCCTAAGGTCTTATACTCTGGGCCAATTACATGGCAGCACTTCCTTAGTCCTTGTAACACAAAAAAATGGGCATCTTCATCCAAAATGTTACGTCCCTTCTCCCTCTCGACAGAATCCGAGGAATTCCAAGTTCCTTTTAGGGTGAAGCCATCCAGCCCTGTTCTGACTCCAGCTGCCAACATCCCCCCGCATGGACCCTAAGCTTTCAATCTTTCCCAGCGTCCCTGCCTCGTCGCTCACGAAATCCCACCGAAACTCTCCGCCTTCCCTCGGCCACAATTTTAACTACTGTGGGGAAAATCCACTAGCTCCTTCAAAAAAAAATAAACCATCCTCTCACCCTCTTCTTCGTATTTCCCCTCCCAACAGACGCCCCACTTGAGCGTATTTTCTTGCAGAACTCCTCCCGAAATGTCTCTAAGACCCAAGGAAGAGTCCGTTTCCTCCCACATAACATTGCGCGGCGGCGGGGTGAGAGGGAATCTCGGGAGCCCTCTATCTGGTTTCACGCACCGAATTTTCGTTATGCTCACTGATCCGGTCTCAACCTTCCTAACGGTCCCGACGGCCAAGAACACCTAACTCCCACCCTATGGCCTTTCAGGCCGTATCCTTGTTGGTTTTACGCCATGTTTGAGTGAATGCGTGCTTGGGGTTTCCAGGCATTCCTAAGAAAATTTCAAATTTCCTTTTGGGTAGGAATATTCCTTAATTTATCTAGGTTATATCAGGAATATTACTGACTATTTTATCGTTATCGGAGGTATACTTGACAACTTTGCGAGGTATAACAGACTCAATGGATACAGGATGAGGTATAAAAGCCACAATTAGTGACATTGAAGCAATAATATTATGGGAAAATAAGGACGGGAAGAATACTCGAGAAATCCAATACAGCCGAATCCGAGGAATGGATCACTCTAGGTGAACTGTGAAGGACCTAATAAATGTAGATTTTTGAAGAGAAAAATCGTATAAACTAAATGAGAATTGAGTATAGAACTGCTGCAATTTAACCATCGGATTGATGACAGTTGATGGTGATTCGAAATTTTGTTGCTAAGTGAATTTATAATTTGTATGATTCATGAGTCTTTTAGTAATGCGTCATTTTTTATTACTCATTAGTACCCTTTTACCTTCCTCATTTTGTTCTCTCACTTGATTTATTTGTGACCTATAATCATTATTCTAAAATGTCTATATTTTCCCTCACTTTTCTCAACGCATCAATACATGTACACCTTTTTTTTTGTCAGCATCTGCAGAATTATCTTAACCAACTTCCTTGCTTTCCCTTTCGTGATGGCTGACTTTTAGTCTCTTCCATCTAATAATTCTAAAATATTCACTCTGCCGATTGGCTAATCTTCTAAAGAAATTATCAGTACATTAAGAAATTCTCTAAAAAGATAAGCTACACGCGAAACAGATACGGTAAAGTAATCGTCGATATGTCCCGAAATTCAGAGAGAGCGTCACCAAAATTTATATCATTATCAGAACCTGGTATTCTTTTGGTGTCATTATAATCTTAATTTAAACCTAGTACCTATGGTTCTTACGGAATATTTTGGGTTGCTCAAAAACTTATTATGCTCCAGGTTACAGCTCCAAGTAAACGGGTTGCCCTTCAACTAAACACTTCATTCGGACAAGAGAGGTGAATCGCAATCATGCAATGTAAATGTGCTACTTTTTCTAGAATTTTTTTATGACCTACTCTGATTTACATAACAAATATTTTGTCATCCTCCAAATGCTTCCATCAATGTTGAGTTAAAATCTTTATTCTACTCTCACACCCTTAGAGCTAATATCTCTACTGTGCCTAAGTGTGGTAATCATCGGGATCAAGCATCACACAAAGAATGTACACAATGACAATATTCGAAGCACATTTAAGTACTGTGTAAAGAAAAGCCAATAGCAATACATAAGTGAGACCTACCGTTGAAATAATGTTTCATTCAACTCTGCATGATTAAATTGTGAGATGTGGAGTTAGACCTTCAAGATGAATCTTGCAACCACCTTGTGCCGCAGTTTTTTCATTTAATAGCCTTTAGATTGAAATAACCTTTGCTCAGGCAATAAATAAACCTACTAACTCCAGCTTTAATAGCACTATATGGTACTCTTACGTTTATTGAACAACCTAGTAACTCTGTATGCGTATAGAGTGCAAAATTATCTCTTTTTCATGGTAAATATTGAGGATATGGGGCAAGCCACGGTATTCTTGTTTACGTTCACAATATACGACCCAATTGCTTAGGATTACTAAACAGCTGACACAATCCCTCAAAAAGATCCTTTTAGGGGTTATAGGTTCTGGGGTACATATGGGCTTCGCGGAACAAACTGCTTCGCTAAACTTTCCTCATAGAAAGACCAAATATCCAAATCCATAGCACTTTGTTGACCTTCAGATGATAGGCGGCGCAGCGTATTGCTTTGAAGTTGGTTTACCGAGCTCAAAATACGGACGAAAGGACTCAACGGAGTGGGTTTTTCCCCTAGATTTTAAGCTGCCACATGGGAGTGCTTTAGTGGGTCAGGATCTGGCTTGAATGTAACGCCCCGTATAAAATTAATCCGCAACATATCGTTCTAACTCTATGATTGGAACACAAAATTAAATAATTTAGGAGGTTGCAGTGGCATGATTAAAAATATTCACTATTTTATTTTAGGGGTTTCCAATATTATGAAGGTTTACTAAACCCAAGGACCAAATAAAGTGACTTATTTAGCTCCACCTGAAGTATATTAGCACGACCCGGGTGTCGACACTTCATGTCATCATCAGGTGCAACTACAAAAACAGTAACAGTATATATATATATATATATACTGTATGGGATAACTATATATATATATATATATATATATATATATATATATATATATATATATATATATATATATATATATATATATATATATATACAAATTCGTGACAGGGGAGGGGAATGAAGGAATCCTCCGTGCTAATAAACTACAAGTGGAATTAATAAAGACATTTTATTTGATCCCTAATGGACAACTTCCACAAAGTAAAGCCTGCAACTATGAAATGAGACCTCACTTTGTAGCCTGCAACTATTTCGTTTGTGATATACCTACTTGGAAAAAGCTATTTTAACATAACATTAGCGAAGCTGAATTGAAATTGATTGTTGTGAACAATTTATTTACAGCTCATTGAAGTATTTACACTTTCATTTTCATAATTACTTCTGATTAGATATGCGCTTTGATCATAACTATAGATTATGGAAAAGCGATATTTAACTTTAAAATATCCGGTGAAATGTCTTCAAATTTTAGCAAAAGGACTAAATTATTGTTTATACTAGACATGCACTTTTAAATAATGGATATTATTACTCACTCATTTCATTACATCACTATATATCTTAATATTCACGTAATTACCTCAAAGTTAATTTTACCTAAACTCTCATTAACTCAGCCCATGAATAGCACAGGATAGGTGAACTGAATATTTTCCTCTCAATTGCAGCTGGGCTAGAATTGAATGATAAATATAAAATTGGTGACAGGATACAACGATTACTGAGGAAATTACGTCGTAAGAGAATGGAAAATTTTCCATTGCTAAGAGCTAAAGAAAGTCATCAGTGCCTTTGACGGTTTAAAACGATTGTATAAAGATATAGATCCGGAAACGAAGAATTGATTGTTTTAGACCCGAAGAGGAAACAGGTTGGGAGAAAGGAAGAAAAGGGGATTTATAAGTGACCGCGACCTAAGTTCTCTGCAAAGTCGACTTAATTCTTCGGGCTCACTCCGCCTTATGTCATCGAGGTGTCTTCTCAGCCGAAAAATTCACACGTCTGCCCCTTTTTGAACACCTTTATCTGTAATCGCCCGAGGGGAAAGAGAGTGGGGAAGTTTTTGGGTAATAAACGCTCCTTTTTTGGGATGCTTTCCGCTCATCTCCGTCGAATTTTCGTTTCTCCCGTCCGTCCACGTCGTTCCCTTGTCATATCCCTCCTTTCCCTCCCTCATTCCCCAGACCAAAAGCCGTCCTCTTTGGTTTTTCCACTCCAACCGTACCCCACTCAAGTCTTCACCGCATATCCTTCAGAAAGTGGAATAAACACCTTCCCCATTTTTGCCGCCATTCCTCGGCTTTCACGGATTTTACGCGGGGCGGAGGAGCACTGTTTCTCTACCTCGCTCTTTCTTACTCAATTTTCTTTCGAATTACGGGCTTTTTGCTCGCAACTTGGAACATCAAAAGAAAAGAGGAAAATTTCGTTACATTATCATTTAATAAACTACTGCTTCAACCAATGACATGGGTTAGCAACTGGAAATATTAAATATTACGTTACATTTGGCTGAGCCAATGAATGTATGTATGTTATGAGGGTGCAATTTTGTGTTTTGGGGAACTAAACACTGTGTCAAAGGGAAAAAATGTAAATTGCCTTCAAAAACGCATTTTTTTTTGTAAAAGACAGTCTCAATTGTAGGAAAAATCAATTTTTTGCCATTTAATTCCTAATGAGAGTTCTAATCCCACGCCTAACGGTGTTTGGCAAAAAATGGAGTGTGTACTTGTTTAAAATTTTCTCGCCGAGGAGACCTAGTAATTACTAATTACATATTCCTTTATCACCAGACGTTTTTGGCGTTGACCATGCTTTCTTTTTACGATGCATTTGGTGACTAGGAGTAACAATTGATACATATAAACAGTAATTCACACTCCATCCTACGTTACAATGTAAGGTGACGACCAGAATCAATCGTCATGAGCAGTGTGATCCAAAATAGTCAGTGATTCTGGCGGGAATCATGTATTAAAAAAATGGGTTAATATAAAAGTGAGAATGATAGGATAATTTTGTCTGTCAGAACATTTTTCCTCAAGTGACACGGAGGTGGAAAAAATTACACATCTGCATATACATCTACACAATACCACATGGGCGTGTGGCAGGGGGCGTTAGGTCACCAATCGTGTAAAGATGTAAGTTTTTAGGAGATGAAATGTTGCCATGTATTATAGGAGTGTATTTAGTGGAGCTCAATTTTTATTGTGGTCACTTATTGTGCGCGGAAAGAACGAGTTTTTGTACCTATATGTACGGTAGTGCATCTTTCTATATTGTCGCATCTGTCAGACCTAGCGATCTTGTGAGGATTCATGTTAATATTCTATGTGTCGCTCTGAAAAATATGTTTTGAATTTCTCAAGTAACCTAAGCCTTGCGTGTAGCCTCCGAGTCTCTAGAGTCTCCCACCTTAATTTCTCTAAGAGCTGCGAGACACTATATGTACACTCGTAGCATTTTTTAACTAAGCGCGCTTTTTTCCTTTGTATTTTATTAACTTATATGGTTAAATCTTTATGACCAGAGTCTCAAATCCTCGCGGCGTATTCGAGGTGTGGCCTAACCAGAGCGAAGTAGCATCTCTCTTTCACTTTTTCATTCGAGGACCTTCCTATTATACGTTTAACAAAGCCTAGCTTTTTATTGCTGTGCCAAATATGTTTTGTATGTGTAATCCCCACGATATGTTAGAATTTAAAGTAATTCCAAGATATTTTACACGAGGTTACTTGTACGATGGACATTCTTTATTTAAAAAAAAGGGAGAAACCGACTTCCTCAGCTCCATCTTTTACTCTCTCTCTCCCTTGTCTTCCAATTCTCGACAAATAGAAAGAAAAAAAGTGAAAATTCTTCCCGCCATTCCTTCCCGCCGCCACCGCCGTCCCCACACTCCTTAACCGCGCCACCGTCCCATAATCCTCTTCGCGCCTTCCGCCCTGCTCACTTCCATCCACCCCGGGTTTGTGCCTGCCCCATCCAACGAGCGGAATAATGGCATCGCGTCCGCCCGAAGGCGCACATATTCTCCCGGGAAGGAGTGGGAGGAGGAGGAGATGCCGCCAGGGAGAAGAAAGCGAGAGAGGTGCATGCACACTGCACACACCCACCCTGCGGAAGAGCTTTAATGCCTTCACCCCGGGCTTATCTGGAGGGGTTGGACGAGAGGAGGTCTGCGTCCCCCTCTCGTGGAGACGGTGGACAAGCTGAAGGAGAGAAAAAGTTGTTTCGTCCTCCTGTCCCTTTTTTACCGATCCATCTACCTCCGTGGACCAGGATGGGGACAAAAATGGGAGATGGGGTTGCGTGGAGAGAAATGATACGCCAGAGAGCCTGAATTTGACCTGAGAGAGAACAAAGGAGGAGTTTAAGCAACGACGCATCTACTCTCAGCAAAAAGTAGCCTCAGTCCATCGAATTTTGAAAGGTATGTGGTGAATCCAGAAAGTAAGTTCCATTCCACAGGTCAAAGAAAACAAGAACATACCCAGAAAATAAAATTATCGTGAATAAATCTTAAGATCTTAAACTATTTTTATACATAGCACATATCATTTTGTAAACACTTGTCATAGAGCGGCACAAGCTTCAATATTCCCTCTTTATAAAAAGGTTCTGCCTGTGATTTCAACCTCGTGACAACATGTTATTTCATCTCGTCATCATTTTTGAACCTCTCTGAATGCTGAATTTCAAGTGCAAAAATGATGGACCTCACAAGAGTTGAAGTCAGGGCTGTATGGAGGATGGTTGAATTGCTCCCAACCTAAGAGCTGTAAATGTGGCTGTTTTATGTGCGGAGTGTAAGGGCGGGCAAACGGAACTTACTTTCTGGATATACCTCGCATATCATCAGATGAAGGGTACCAATACAGGATTACAGGAAATGCACCGGACATAACGTTCATTTCTGCGTTCACATATGTACAGTCACTTCATAAAGTATCGCGACACACTACTCTAGCGGTTCGTATAGCTCGGATGTCGTAGCTCGAAATAAGTTGGCTATCCTGAACTATCTCTGGTGGCTATGTCCCTCTTGACTTACAATAAATATCATACTGTACCTGGAAATGCTCATAGTCAACTGAGATGGCTCAGGATAGCCAACGTACTTCCAGCTTCGAAAGCCGACAAATATGTAATTTGTATACAAACCGCTAGCATAGTGTGTCGCGATACTTTATGAAGTGATTGTACATTTAGATATTCTTCCCATCGTAAACGCAGTTTTATTATACTTTTCTCGAATTAATGTCACCGTTTTTGGCGCATAAAACGATTTCCCAATTTCAACTGACGAGCACGCAGTTAGTTTCTATTTTTTTAAATTTGCGATTCGGAAATATTTCAGCCAAGAATGTGAACGAGTTGTTAAGCCAAGGAACAAGTTGTCCTCACTGATACCGGACACGGTGCAACTTTCATAGCTGTTTATTACAGTATTCCCTAAAACATTGGCGAATTTTCATTAAAATCAGTGTTTTCTAATTTTTTCTTATTTTTTTTTCTTTCCATTTACCATCCTGTGGCATACCAATTTAAATCGGATTTCCAGCTTGATTCTGAGTTTAAATGTTTTTTTCTCGTCTTATAGCCTTTCTATTGCTATCTTTTAGGTCTTATTTTCCTCTTTTTCAAATCCCATTGATCTTCTCCATACCAGTTTGCCCAGCACAAGATAGTGATCTGATCAATCTTCTTCAGCTTCTCTTACACTTCTAATATTAGTGATGCTGCTTTTATTCCTGTTGTCCACGAGAACGTGATCAATTTGACTCCTGGTTCAGCCGTTAGGGGATATCCATGTTTCTTATTTTCCTCCTCTCCATTAATCATCTTTTCTTTTGTGCTCCGTCTTTCTCTGTCTTTTGTGCATATCCTTCCTGGGGAAATATGTGCTAATCACCTTAAGGTTATTTGCTTCAGCAATGCATAAAAGGTTAGCTTTATAAATACCAGAATCACATAAGAACATTATAACGATAACTAGAACTGCATATAGAATCGAGTTTTGGTATGACCGTTCAATTTCATCACCATAAACTTTGACGATGCAACGTAAAAGCGGCAAGCGACATAGTGTTAACGGTGGATGGAATAAATGCCTCGGGAAAGGTAATTTAAAACGCCCAAAACGGTGCCCGTTAGGTAACTATGGAGACTCGTGCTGCCAATACGAATGGTTTATCATCTTGCTGTAGTGGAAGTGGATTAATATATATTCTTTGGGTGAAGAAGATATCGGACAAGGGATATGGAAGAGTGGATACTTATACTGAAGAGACAAAGATGTCATTAGGCGATGGAATATCGAGCACGAAACCAAAACGATGATTTGACCATAGTTCTGCCAACATTAACATAAGAAGCGAAGACTTGGACAATTACAAAGAAATAATTAAGTAGACTCTAATCAGTGAGGGAGGAATAGGAGAAATGTCCTAAGAGTTACTAAAGTGGAAACGTCATAGGATGATAATGATGCATAAAGCCACTTGTAACTCTGTAATGCATTCTTCCCCATCGAATCTATCTGTACCTACTGGAGTTTGCTGATCAAATTTCAATAGAAGTCCATCAAGACTTTTTACTTTGCCACTCACTGTTTTCAAAAATATTGCATCAGTAGATGTAGTTTATAATAGGAAAAATTTTTATCACCTAAAAAGGTGACATCGGATATTTTCCAACTTTTCAATTGGTCACTGCTGTGGAATTTTAGCGTCTACCATAGTGATTAAAAACAAACATAGATATAATCCTAACCTGGCCACAATTGGCAAAATTCCAGGCGTTCATCGCACGCATAAAAGATAGAATGTGGCCTCAGTAGCTCCACAAGCCTGGGCATTACGCGTACAGTTTCGGAGAAAGGCCGCCTTATGGAAAAAACCCATCCACTGATGTGGAAGAGGTACTTTGGGAAAACCGTCAGACATCCCCATGTAGACAAGGAGTGGATAGGAGCCGGTGAGCTGAGAGTGATGGGAATGGATAGAGGAGTGGGGGAAAATGAACGAAAAGAGCAGAGTAGACACAAAAGAGCGGGGAGAGAATGAGACGGTGGCCAGAATGGTATGGGATTGAAGACATCGATGGAGAGAGGAACAAAAAGGAAACACCTCTTTGTATGTGTACCTGTGTTTGTGTACTTGCATATTTACGTACGTATTTGTTTACTGAAATATATTTTGTGTCAACATTGGTCGTGCAATCCTAAAATTGGTTGACTGCAGTCCTCCACCCTTGCCAATCTAATGCTAGTTCCATTACCTTCTGGTATGGTCCTATGTACTTTCCTCTTTATTTGGTCCATGAATTTATTCCTGGGTCTTCCTCTGGGGACTCGACCCTCTATTTTGCCTTCATTTATGTTCTTCAAATACAATTTATGTTTCAGGGTGTGTCCTATTCATCTGGTTCTTCTTTTCTCTATATTGTTCCATATGGTCCTTTCGTCTTCTACTCTTCTGTACACTTCATCATTTCTCATTTGTTTGTCCATTATATTTTGGCGTATGAACCATAAAATTATTATAAATTCCTACTGAATGTGAATGGTGAAGCTCAAGTATTATGCATGACACAAGATTTATAGTCTTTTGTCGGCAAAATCTTTTGTTGTGGCTCATAACTTTTCAATTCCAGTTCTTGCTTTCATGATCATTACCGTTATTTCATGGTTAAACATAGTTATTCAACAACAACTATACCTTTAGGACTTCATAATGCTTCGTTTACACAAATGTAGTAGGTACCCTTTTTCTAACAATGTGAAGCAAAAATTGTATACCTGTTTTTATTCATTCGTATTTTTGTGTAGCTGGAAGAGCTCGCTGAATAAAGAGGGCGTTCCCTGGCAGGAGAAAGAAATATATTTGGGGGTTCTCGAAAGGGAGGAGACAAAGTGGGGATATAGAAATGTTTCCTTTTAAATTCTGTCTCGCCAGCCACTCGAAATTGATTATTCAATCCTTCTGCGCCCCTCTCCACCCTTACTCTCCGTCTCCCTCTCTCTCTCCCTCCTCCCCCGGCCACTGCACACCCACCCTAGGAGGATAACCCGGGTCACAGCGCGCAACCGCTACCAACTCCACCCCACGCTCTCCAGCGATTACCCTCACAAATCTTCCCTAAACCCTCCTCCCATCTCCCTCTCTCTTAAGTTGGCAGGAGCAGTTTTTAAATTTATGAACAGTTTTGCGTGAAACTTTGCAAAAATATTTCATAATAATTCGAGTGCATGATTACGCATTCTCTCCTAACGCGTAATAATATCCATCTTGTCCATAACTACTATTGCTAACTCACTTCCATGAGTTATTTCGAGTCTAAAATTCGAAAAAACTACATTTTTGGATACATCGGTCTGTCATGAGGGCTCTAGCTGCATTTCAATTTTTCCAATATGAAAAGCTAAGAAGACGCGATGGATCAATTGACAGAGATGGCCGACCTTGAACGGAAAGATAATATTTCAGTCTTCAACGTCATTTTATTTCTGTCCGGTAAAAATATTACCGAGCTGAAAATTAGGGAATCCAAGGAATAATTGTGTATAATGGTTGAATTATGCTGATCCCAGGTGTATATGACCATAAATAATTATTGTGATGTTAACATTTTTCGGTTGGCAAAGGAGGAAAAATTTAACATTCTTTGAAGCCTGAGGAATTTTGATAATACTTCCGTGGAACTCCAGTAATTTTGGAAATTTTGTAAAATCATCGCAAAATCTCATTCCTTCGGAGAATAAGGAACTCATTGTGAGGTAAACAGGACTTCGGGAGTACAATGTGTGATGAAGGCGCACCTAACATCAATCAAGTTCCAGAAATGAGAACAATGACCTACTCTCTAAAACTCTTCGAGTGAAATCTGTCACTCGAGCTTCGAGTGAACGCCTCTTTTACTCGTACTCAAGTGAAATAAGCTGTCGAATCACTCCGTTCGAGTCAAACATTTTCACTCGTGCCCATTGAGTGAACATTTCACTCAAACGGCACGAGTGAACTACCCCAACCTACCAACGTTCGAATCGAGGGTTCCACCCATATAACCCTTTCGGGCATAATTACGTCATCAAAGATGGCAGATCGGCAATATTAGCCCTCTCAGTGCCACCGAAACTTGGTGGTACTAGCGAAAAGTGCCAGCGTGAACTTGAGAGTTTTGTAACACCTTAAAAAAAACAATATGATGTTACTATTTTAGATATGAATGTAACGTTTTTTTTATTTATTAAGAATGAATTAATTGCTGTTAATAATATTCTGATACATTGCATAAAGGATAAATGTAATTATTACAACAAAATTAGTTTGAAAAATAATTTGTGCTCGAGCCGATATATCATCTCATGGCACTTTTCGCCCATGGAGCAAAGGCCGATATATCGGCCCGTGGCACTAAGAGGGTTAGGGAAATATAAACATGATAATACAGCGAATGATAATTGAAACGAAATATTCCACAGGTTATTCGTTCCGGTTGAAAAATGTATAATGTGTGTTTGTATATCTTAGAGGTTAATTTTTGTTACATCCCCAATATATTTTTTCCTGGAATCAGTGTTGTATTTAACCCTGGCCACACAATTAAATTGTGTGGATGATTTCCGTTCCCAACTTTTAAGAATAGATGTAGAAGATGTATAAATTGATGTATTGCTCAACTATGTATCTTGATATTTATACTTTATGTGTATTTTGTTCAATTTTGACTCTGAATTTGCATTGTAATCTGTGAAGGAGAGGATATGACACAAATGTGATCATCTCCTCTCCTTCACGTAGTTGCCTAATTGAAAAACCCAGACAAGTTACAGACATACTTGGTAAGTGGGACAATGAAAACCATTTAATTATAAACGCTGAAAAAAGCAAATTGATTCATTTCTCCGCCACTAAAAATCTCACATCAAGCTTACTTATTAAGAGCAATCATAAATCAATTGAGCAAGTGTCTTCTCTTCAGTTCCTGGGCGTATGTTTGAGTTCAAATTTTTCTTGGACCCAACATACTGATCTACTAAGTCATAAACTAAGTTCCACATGTTACTTACTGAGACAACTTAGTAGTACGGTTAGAAAGGACACACTCCTTAGTCTGTACTATGGTGAATTTCATTCCCATATCCTAAACAGCATAATTTTTTGGGGTTCCTCTCCTCTTAACTCATTGCGCATTTTCAGACTTCAAAAAAAGGCTGTCAGAATCATAGCCCAAAAACCATACAGACATTCTTGCAGACCCTTATTTAAGGAGTTGAGCCTTCTACCACTTCCTTGCATTTACATAATGATCGCAGTGTTGAACATCAAATTGAATATTGGTAGCTTTCTCCTTAGCAGTGACCATCATTCCCATCACACGAGGTGCAAACATGATATACACTACACAAATATAAGAAGAAACATAAAAAAATCTGGCCCCAGGGAAATGGGGATACGATTGTACAACAAACTTCCTGCTGAAATAAAAAATATTAAAAATTATAATACCTTCAAAATACAATTAAAAAGGTTACTGCTACAAGGGTCCCTTTGAGGAATATTTATGTGAGTAAGGAAGGACTTGATGAAATGTTTACAATGTGTTTTTTTTGTGTATTGGATGTTCATTATTTGTGATATTTGTTTTGACTGATTCAATCTGTATTGTTAAAGTAGCTTATGTCTATGATTGGTGTGCCTTATATCATTGGACAGATGTACCTTGGTCTTTGGGCAAATAAAAACTATTATTATTATTATTATTAATTTCTATATTTGTGTGTTGCAAATAAATTCACTCTAAATCGATCGGCCCCGAGGGCGGCGGGGTGAAGTCCTCGTCTTCCAACCCTAGAGTTGCGGATTCGAGTCCCGCCTGGGTAGAATATTTTTTGCCCAGGACATTGGTGTTTGTGTCTCGTACGATTTCACTATTATTCACCCGACGAAAATTACCCCATTGTGCTGTATTCGGGGTAGTGAATATAAATAAATAAATAAAAATCTTCCTCTAAACGAGAGAACAATCACTCGACGCTCCGAGTGAATCTTTTACTTCCTCGAAGCCTCGAGTGAATCTATCACTCGAAGCCACGAGTGATTACACTCGATACGAGGGGTGCAGTTTTCACTCGAAGCTGGAGGGAAACCTCACTCTATTGGAGTGATACTTCACTCGAAGACTTTTAGAGAGTAGGTGACGAATAGGGAATGAAACAATAGGAAGCCATTTCGGTAAAAATAGTAATGTAGCTCTCTAGGTAAAAAATTGTATGTTGTGTAGGTTAATATTAAATATACGAAAAAGAAAATGTATCAAATCTAATGTTATTTAGCCATATAAATGTCAATGATACTCATAATCGTGTCTAATGAGCTAATTTGTATGAAAGTGATGAGTGTAGTAGGACTGGGTGAGAATGACAGACTTCTTATTGGAATGCTAAGAGCGTAATGGACGGCTCTAGTATTAGATGTGAATGAGAAATGAAATTAGACTGTGAATTTTCATCAATATCGTTTTGGAAATAATTCTTCGTCGTTTTTATCTAACAATGATTTATTTTGAATATACTCAGTATTCATATTCAGTACGATTTCGGGTTACAGCCTGAATGTCATGCGAAAAATATCAGGCTAATAAAATGCAACAATCCTCACAGATCTGATTTCAGTCGATGACCCCACATTTTCTCTTTCCCTGTGAATAAATCCCAGGGAATATTGCACTCATAGGTCGTCACCCATAGGTCATCAAAGGTGAAGTCCATTTCTTAAGTTCCCAGGTAGCAATCCCAATTTGTACGCCAATGCCAAAAATCTCAATTAATACCATTTATAGAATTGTAAAGACCAGAGAAACATTTCGCCATAACAGTTACGATTTGCAAAAAATACAATTAAATATTTCAGTTTCAGAAAAATAATATTTACCTCGTTATACAAACAGCATGAAAATTGCAGCCTAACGAATCATATTCACAGTTTTATTTTAATACAGTAAATATCTATTCTGTTTTGAAGAAGATACTCAATTTTAAATTTACGGTGAAAATATTTTTCGTACCGGAAACTCTATCACGATGAAATGATGTCAATTGATAGTTGTATTGTTGGCGCAAGTGTATCTTTTTCACCTCTCGTAAGCAAACCGAAGAATCACTCTTGATTGAATAGGTTTTCCATCACTCAAATTCAAGTTTTGAAAAGTTGTTTTTTTAAATCAAGAGCACATATTTATCAAATATGTTTGAAAGACTTTACCCAAAAAAATCTCAATTTTAAACAAATAAAGACATTATTTCTCTACTTTTACAAAAAAAATCGAATGCTCATTTCGTACTATTTCCGTCATTTTGCGCCACGGACAGTTACCAATTTCAGACAGTAGTTTATGGGTGATAGAAAAAAATCTAGTCTCTAATTGATAATGTTTTATTTATCAAGGAAAAAGCAGACAAATTTTCTATATAATATTGATGTTCCAACCACAGGTTTACGATTGAGTCAGGGGAAAAAGACTGTTTAGATTTCTGGCTCAAGGATGAAATTGATGTGTTACCAACCATTATTACAAAGGTAACCAACCGGTCAAGGAACCCTTCAATGGAAGTTGGATTTCAAAACACGATCAACCTAAATAATTTCTCTCTTCATCTCAGCATACGCCCTACCCTTCTTCATCCCATCCATAAAACCAATTCTTTTTCCTCCCTCCCCGATTTTCCCAACATCCCCTCATCTAACACAGCTGAAACAACCCCTTGCCATTAATCACTTCCCTCAGCCACCTACTTAGCCTATTCCTAGTCTTATATTCTCCTCATTTACCACAAAAAACACTTCTTCATTTATTTTCCTTCATTTCTTTACCTTCTCCATCATCCAGCAAATCTGCATCTCCAACGCCTAAAACCTATGGTTTGTAAATAAATGCGCTTTTTAATATCCTACAATGGTTTTTATTATTCCGACCTAGGTTTCGACTCAAGTTAAGTAATTATCAAGGTGACAATATTACACCACCAGCCACTTATTCTAATGCTCGGACCCTTTCCTCCCCCCCCCCTTATCCGGACCAGTCATCCACTCTCCGCCCCTTACATTAGCTGCTTTCCCATCCTCTACTTCCCCTCCCACCACACCTTGACAATGTATAAAAGTGGCTCGTGGTGTAATATTGTCACCTTGATAATGACTTGAGTCGAAACCTAGATCAGAATAATATAAACCATTGAGGAATATTACAAAGTGAATTTATTTACAAACCATCGCAATGTTGTTCCACCAAGTGAAGCCTGAGAACTTATTATACATACCTGAAACCTACTTTTGCCTTCCTGTATTACAGTACACGTTTCCGCCACATAAGATGTTACCCACTGTATCTAATTGTTCACTAGCCTCTTCACTACATCCTTGCCAAAGATTCCTGTTATAAATCTACTTCTTTTAATTATCCGTCTTTCACTAGAGCTGTTCTCTGTCTGGTGTCTTTGCTACAATGCCCATTGTCTTCTAGCGAACTATCCTAGTGATGAATTTGATCTACTTGCGCCAGATCATTCCCTCGATTATGACCCGCCTCGCTTTTTTGTCCAGGAGAATCTCACTAACTTTGTTTTGTAATGATTATTCTTCATTCTGAATATTCCGCAATGATTTTCCAATGCATCTCTTTTATCTTTTGGCCCCTCCGATTATCGACTAGTCAACGCCTCGGTTGTCCACAAATCTGTCCAATTTTATCAGCTGGCCAACTATTTTGATTCTAACAGCTCTTTCTATGCCCTTTCTATTCTTACAATTTTTTCTCGTCATAAATGTCAAAAAGGAAAGGCCTCAACAGATCTTATTGCCTTAACTCTGTCTGCCCACCATAATTATCCGTCGGCAGTCCTCACCGGTGCCTTATGGGCCATCGGTGGGCATCTTTTCTCATCAATCCCTTGGGTCATCATATTTTCGCCATCCAATTTCTACCCGTACCTTTGCGAAATACGAAAGTATAGGTCATGTACGTGGGGACGCAGGTCTCCCGAGGGAAACCCACAAACAAAGGATGAGAGTAAATCATGCCGTTGAGTTAAGAAAAACTGAAGAAAAGCTAGCGTAAATCGGTCGGGAAGGTGGTAGAACACAAAAGGGAATCAAAGAAGTCCACGGGTAATACTCCCCTAACTTTTTTTATTTCCAACCCACCCATATCCGACTGGTCCATCACCTTTGTACCCCGCCACCGCCGTTGCCAGCGCAACGAAAAACCCAGAGGGCGTCGGCCGAGGCGACGACTCCAGAGGGGAAAATGGGATTATCCTAACCCTCAACAACTCCCGCTCTCGCCCCTTGCTTCTAGCGTCCGCCCACTTCTCCCCATAAACCCCTTGGTATCTCGGTTGGGAGCGGTCCCTGGCGTCTGAAGAGGGGAGGAGGCGGCCGGGCCCTGGGTTAACTTCTTCGAAGGCGAGCCAGGGATCGCGGGGGTCGACGAGCGGAGCGGGAGCTTGTACCCGCTACCGTCGACGCCCGTCTGAGAGCGTGGGCGGTTCATAATAAGAAATCCTCATTGCCTCGTCCCCGTCTTTCACATCCCGGTCGCCCGCCTCACCAATCCCCGTTCCCGTCTGGCTCACCTCCCCCGGGATAGGGAGGATAAATAGGAGGCCAAGGAATCCCTGAGGCATGCGTAAAGGTTCATAGGGATGGCGAAAAAATGAACCAAGGAATAGGGTCATTGGACGATGTAAAAACGTTCTATTAATATTACTGAACCCAATGAAAACCGTGATACCGATTACGGCTTGATGTAGCAGAATGCATTCATATTAAAGCAGATACAAATTGTACTTTTACAAAGGATTTTTAATAGGCATACTAAGCGTTTCAATTTACAGAGTCAACTTCACATGTCTTGCCATTGAAGTTGATTCTCTGAGTTAAAAGGCGTAGGGCATTAATAAAAAACTTATAGAGGTGCTCAACTCAGATATGATTTACAATGAAAACTACACTCGCCGACAGTATTAAAAAGTATTTTCAACACATTTGAAGAAAAAAATGCTGTAAAATAAAAAAATGAAAGCCTTGCTGATTTACTGAACATGAAGACAGTGACATTAAAAAAAAATAAGTGAGGGAAGAGACTCTTATGCATTCTGTAAATTATGCTTACAAGTCTAAGAACAGCCAGTTATGGAGAAGACTGGGTCTCGCTCTACGCTGCCTCTACATCTACTTATTATCCTTCATGCCACCACAAGGGTTTTTGGTAGGGGTGTCTGCACAAGAACCCTGAAGTATTTCTCAATCCAGAAGAGCCTCTTGTACAGGCTGGGACTGCGACGGATGATTACACAGAGATACTGGAGGAGAGTATGTGCGCAGCCACGACAATGATTTATGATTTAAACCTCTCGCTACATGAAATTGTGTAGCGTTCTTGACTTCTGCGTGATATTTTACATTGAAGGAGGTTTTCATGTTCATATTTTATTTGAGGCAAAAATATAGTACAATTCGAAATTCGTACAATGTGAAATTCGAATTTTCAATTTGTTTAATTTATCCAAGAATATGAATTATCCAGACGTGGTGCACGTATAAGTCGTCATTGAAAATTTAACATTGAAAATAAAGCTGTTGATTACCTGATTACAATTGGGGGTTACTAGTCACGTCGATCAGTAATGACTAGTTTCAGGTGATAGTGATATTTATTTCAAGAATCAAGAGACAAAAATTCAACGGAAAATAACGGCATGATTAACTCACTTCCTTTGTTCGTGAGTTTCTTTCGGAGACCTGCATCCTAACGTACATGACCTATACTTTCGTATTTCACAAAGTTGCATAGAAGTTGGATGGCGAAAATACGAAGACCCGAGAGATTGATGAAAAAGATGAGACGGTGGCCCATAGAGCACTGGTGAGAGCTGCTGACGGATAATTATGGTGTGCAGACAGGTTTTAGGAAATGAGGCCGGTTGTCGCCTATGCTTTTTGATATTTATAGCGAGAATAGAAATTGTCAAGGGGAAATATCCACCAGAACAGGGGTTCGAACCACGGACCTTAAGTTAACCAAACTATTGCGCAGACCAACACACAAACCAAGCTTCCTATGCCCTCATAGAATTTGAGAGGGACTGGAAGGGAGCTAGATGGTCGACCCTGATAGTAGATTAAGAATCGATTTGGTGAGGGAATATGGACTTCAAAGAATACACTATTCTACGCATATCTACGCATTAGGATAATCAACTTATAAAAAAATCATTAATCATATTATGTCATAGTAATCATAACAATAGTTCATCAGAAGGGAAAGTTACAATAATAGGAAATTAATAAATTGAAAGGAGTGTGCTTCGTTGGTTTGGCCATGTTGAGAGAATGGATGAGAGTCGAATAACGAAGCAGATATTTAAGAGTGAAATGAATGGTGTGAGAGGGAGAGGTAGGCCGAGAAAGTTGTGGTTGAATGCGGTTGAGGAAATTCTTAGGAGGAGGAATAATAGGAGTCTTAAAAACAGGAGGGCGTGTATGAAGCAGTGTATGGGGGTAAACGAGGCGAAACAGGTTTTATGAGGATAGGTCAGTATGGAGGAAATTATTGAAGCAGAGTTAGGCGTACAAATATGTATTTATGAGTGAAACTTTATGAATGTGCCTACCCCGGAAGGGAACGGCGTGATTGGCATGTATGTATATTTTATTAATTGTTCGTAATTAAAATATCCCATGAGCAGATTAAGATGCAGCATTTGGGATAAATCGATTGGTCTAGTAATAATTTTCAATTGCAACAATCATGGCCTATTTAAAGTGCATGAAAATTTCAAGATATCAAGTATTTTATTGCCCAGGTACTTTATGTTATCATTTTTAGATAGGTAAGGTCTCCTATCTCCTCCGTCTACATTTCACAGCACTCGGAACAAATAAGTTTATCACTCATCCAACTTTGATACCAGCCCAACTGCGATGCTCTAATTCGGCGAACGGCGATGGTTACATCCCGCCACGCCGTTAGTAGCTGGTAAAGAATACTATAAAAATAAGATTTTATGGTATAAAGAAGTATGTAAATACATATTATATAATGTTTGACGGTATTTGAAAAGAGAGAGAAGAATAACTGAGCAAATTTCTTCCTGCAAAATGGTTAGATTATGCCGGAGTTTATTTTTTATTTGGATAACTCCATATGTGGGTTTGTTCCAACAAAAAAATAGCTAATCTCATTAATGATATTTTTTCCGTTCATTTTATTTTGGAACGAGTTCAAAAAAGACATTTTGAGAAAATTGATGCAAAAGGAGCGGCAATTGAATTAATGAATTAATGCGATCGTATTCCAGTTGCGGACACTAAAGTTAAATATTAATTACGATAAAAAAGTATTTTTTAACGACTTGAGCTATGCAAAACCATGCCAAAATAGGGAGCGTAAATGATTTTACACAGATTCAATCAATAAGAAAAAGTACCCTCTAAGTAAAGTCTCAAAGAATGCCATTTCAAACGTGTAACTTCACGTCCACTTTGATTTAGCAATCCAAAGTTACAATTTTCTTTTTTCCCTGATGGGACAGTACATTTGAATGTAGTCTGGAAAGTTTGTCTTCATGCTACGGTAAATCTGTCCGGCGCTTCCAAGGAGTAAACCACATACTAGAAACTGCCGTCTCGAATGAATCAGCTTGTTGCTCTTGAACACTCTCAATGAGGGGGGTCTTCTATTTACGCAAGCCGACGCTAGAAAGTTGCTCCTCCTCACCTTTATTCCAACGACCGATTCCCCATTCTATCAAGTATTCAAGTTGTTTGGACAGCGTGGATTACACAAACTCTAATCATTTTAAGAGTCCATTAACTCGCAATCCAATTAATCTGTTAATTTTTATTCTCGCTCTCTTAAGCGCTCGATTTTCGATGAATAGATAGAAGCACGAAAACGGGTTTAAGCTTCAATGGCGTGAATTGCTTCCTCGGAAATCGCGAGAATATTTAGAGTTCAAATCATTTTACTGCGTGGCAGAGAATTTGAATGCATTGCTTTTGCGACTGAGGTTATTAAATGTGGATGAAGAGGCCCGCGGCACGGGAGTGTGACCGCATTTCCCATAACTCACGCGCCGAACTTTTCCGCGTAACTGGAAGCTCCGAACGATTTTTTAATAGCTCTAGGTCATCAAAGTTGAAAATTAATCCAGGACCGTCAGCCTTAAACAAGAATTCGACCCACGTAATCAGTGAGATAAAAATTAACCTTTTCTGAATAATTGATTTTAAACTCCAAATGTTTTAATATTTAATGTTATTTTTGGTAGCATTCATTTTACAGCGTCAACTTTTCAAATGGTCACGTTTAATTCAAAACCCGTTGTTGAGCTACAAGTATATTAATGAAACACAGAATACGTTTATCATAGTAATGAAAATAAAATCAGGTTACATGACCAAGTGGAGAGGCATTTCAAATACTGAGCTATCTATAAACTTTACACCTTCTGGTGTCACCTCGTGGAAGAACTCTATATTCGAATCCATAGTGAAAATAAGTATTATACTTTTCCACAATTATTTATTGAAATAGTACAACGCGTTTTGCAGCTTGCTGCATCTTCAGGCATAATTGTCTATAAAGATGTGACAATTGTACCTGAAGTATAATTATTTGTATGAGATAAGATAGAGATAAAAGATAAACAAATGTACCTGCATAAAGCTGCGAAACGCGTTTTAAGATTACAATATTAAACTGTGAAATAAAACAATACTTATTTTCAATATTGTGCCACTTGTTCGCACAAACAATTTCCAAGAGGGATTCATTAACAGAAAAGCATGAAAAGGCCATGAAAGGTAGAAAATGAGGAGGAGAATAAAGAACGGGAAGATTGACGGAAAGTGAGACAAACAAGGATGTGCAACGTATGGATGGGGAGTCGATGAAACTTTTGCGGACGAGATTAAGAGGCTAAGTAGGTGGTTGTAACAGGTAATGAGGGACGAAGGGATGTTGAAGACTGGGATTGAGGAGAGGATGTCGGGTGAGCGGTGAAGGGAAAACAAAGGCTTTATGCTCGGGATGAAGAGAATTGGACGAATTCTGGGATGAAGAAAACTTGTTTGAGTTGATAAAGGTCTACGCGTGTGTAAATCTGAAAGATTCTTACTCTCTTCTATTAGAAGATACCTTGATTGATCGATAACCGTAATTATGACGATAGGGTGCGGTAATATAGTCACAAAAGTCAACTTTGCCATTGCCTGAATTGCCTGTGGTTCAAATTTGGTCATAAAATTACACCAAAACGCCAACAGAGCGATTTTGAGTATTGGTGTGCACCAATAGATGGAATTCGCCATGAAAATATCATTTGACCTGACCGAAATACGAACCCGGATGTCCCGGAGGTCAAATAAATTTTTTCACGGTGAATCTCACCTTTTGGTGAATATGCACCAGTGTGAGTGAATTCGTACCTTTCAATTGCGAATTCAATAATTGGGAATGGCATTGATAGGGTTAACCAGCCTCCACACTCTCAAATTGGGAATTTCCTATATCCAACCCTTCACCATTAAGTATTCTAACAGCTGATCGGTAGGTTTTTAGACAGTACTAATTCTAATACGGCTTTCACTACTTAGGATGGCCCGCCATTAGATCCCTCTTGAATTCATCATATCTTCTCCCCCTTAAAATTTCGTCCAGAATTCCTATTCTCTTCCTTCCTCTACCGCGCTTTCCCCAGTTTTTTACTTGGCAAAAAAAGTTAACTTAACGCTCTCCTTAATCAAAACAATCCTCAAGATGATCTCTGTAGGAAATAAGAGTAAAATATTTCATCACTCCACTAAGCTCTATTATAGATAGTGGCAACGGTTGTGAGTGAGTAACCTGTCGCAATAACTGCGTACGTGGTGTATTGCACTCACTAAGGACGTGGAATTTTCATATTCTATGTTTCTCTATGGCTTTCACAGAAATTATTTACGCTTTAAGGCACCGTTATTTTAATGACTTCGGGAAACTCCTTAGTTTTCATTGATTATATGTACGCAGAAAAATACTTTTTGTATCGAGAATATAATTAAATAAGTATATTAGAAATTGACCTTTCGACATGAGACTATGATCCTTTTTGTGCGTGGAAAAAATGACATTCTTCTATCGGTTCTGCAGTCTATTTCCTTAATGTTCACCTACACCTACATCTAATTATTACCATGCAAGCTACCACATGGGTGTTTGGCAGAAGGTGACTTTTCACCAACATGAACTACAGCGAAGAAATTTGCTTTCAACAACAAGCACCGCACTATCGGTTTACTACAAATGCTACAGAAACCACTAAAATAATCTATAATGTAAGTATAAAAACGTGACACAAGAATCATGCAGAGAGTATGCAAAATATTCATCCTTTCACAAAGTTTTACTAAATCTCTTCAGTTTCACTTGGGAATCGTATAATGAAGTTAATTTACTCAGTCTAGTTCAAGGAGCATAAATACACTCAAGCAAAGGCTTTGGCTGATTGAATGCCATCTCAGAGATCGGACGAAGGTCTACATTTCCATCATTTGTGATTCAATTCTATGTCATCGCTCCCTCTTCTTGTGTCTAAGTTCCCAGGAAGCGGTCGCAATTTATTCGCCTCCGGTTAGAATCTCAAATAATACCATTCACACAACTGTATAGTCTGGTGATAAATTTTACCAAAACTGTTACAAATTGCGAAAAAATAAAATTTCATCTTTGAGTCGCAGAGAAATAAAATTTACCTCGTTACACAACAGACTGAAAATTGCAGTCTAAGGAATCATATTCACAGTTTCATTTTCATGCAATGCAATTGTATTCCGTTTTGTAGAACACACTCAATTTTTCGTGAAAAATATTCACGCACCGAAAATTCAATCGTACTGAATCGATGTCCATCAATAGTTGTACTGCTGACGCGAGTGTATTTTTGAAAGGTCTTTTTTTACCACTCGTAATCAAACCGAAGAATCATTCTTGATTGAATAGGTTTTCCATCACTAAACTTCAAGTAAGGAAATTTTCGTTTTTTCAATCAAGAACACGTAATTTCCAAATACCTTTCAAAGACTTCACCCAAAAAATCTCAATTTTTAACAAATAAAGAAATGATTTTTCTACTTTTACAAAAAATCAAATGCCCATGTCGTACTATTTCCGTCATTTTGCACCATAGACAGTTACCAAATGTAACCAATATTTTATGGCTGATAAAAAATTCAACGTTCAAAATTTATGGGAAATTTTCCTTTTTCAATCAAGTATCAAGGACACGTATTTTTCTGATATTTGGGGATTGAAATGAAAGCAAGATATTTCATCATTCCACTCAGTTTTACTATATCTCTTCAATTTCACTTGGGAATCACATAATGAAGTAAACTTACTCAGTCTAGTTCAGAGGAGCATAAACACATTCAAGCCAAGGCTTTGGCGAGTTGAATACTATTTCAGCGGATGGACGAAGGTTTACATTTCCATCACTTGTGATTCAATTCTATGCCATCGCTCCCTCTTCTCCCATGGACCCCCCCAACGATCTCCTCTCCCCCTTCCACTGCCCCTCTTCCAATCCATTTACTCGATCCCCGCACTCGACAACACCGTCCTCGTCTCTCTACAATTGCTCGACACCTTCCCCTCGTACAGGTACTCACGTACAACCTCGTCGTCGGTGCAGCACCTAAGAACATCCCAAACCACCTCTTCGGCTTCCCCTTCATTCTTCCCCCTACAAAACTCCAAACCCTCTAATACATGCTGATGTCTCTCCATCTCCCATCCCTCCGTCTCTTCCCCTTTCACTTACCCATGGATCCTTTTCCTCCTTGTCTACATCCTCCCTCCCCCCACATCTTATTCTTAGGGTTCTCCTCTCTCCTTCCGGCTCACCCTCGTGGAGGATACCCCTCATTCAAATTCCAATTCAAACAACGGCCGAACGAAGTCGAACGTCGCTTCCCCTTCCGATCGATTTCCGAAACAAGTGGATACTCTCTCCAAGTCTTCCAGCCTTTCCTTTCCCTATTCTTCCTTTCTTCCTCTCTTTCTCTCTCTCTGGCATTTCCTTTTCAGATTGATCCCAGTGTACCTTCTTGATATTGTCGATGGACTCTTTTTTTTCCTCCCCTATTCAATTCGTTTCCCCCGAGAGGCGAGCACCGACCGAGGCTCACTTTCCGAGACCGCGCAGAGAGGAAGAAATGTGATCATGGCGTCTGTTCCGCCCCCAATCATTGTATTATTAATACAAGGTACCTAGGTCATTGCGCATGTCATTTTAGGTCAAACTTAGTGACGTGCGCGGTGTATATTACATCAAGCGCCATCAAAGTACGGAGTGCATTGTGTATTCAATACTTTTGTGGTATTTGGATACAATAGCAGTGCGATTAAACATCAGCATCTGAGAAATGGCGAGCAAGCAACATCTATGGCGTGCGGTACCGGCTAATTCCATACTTATCCCAGTACTCGCAGCACTCATCCCAGTAGTACGAGATAGTTCTCTAGTCATAATAGAGACCATATTCGAATTGTGCGTTTTCATTTCTCCTGCTGTGAGACACACGAACTAAATTTTAAATTATTAATGGTGCAATAATATAATTTTTAATGACAGAAAGATAAAGTTATTAAATAAAAATATCTAAATAAGTCTTTAACTTGATTCATTTTTTTCATGCGGTACGTTTGAAACTCCATCAAAACGGAAGGTTTATTGTGATCCCGAAGAATTTACTGCGGTGACAATATGATTAATTTTCAAAAATAGTTGATAAAACGTACAAAACTACACACTGTTGATTTTTCGACGAGATCTAAGCCTAGGGAATGCCTCATTTTTAAAATATGGTCTCTCTGGAGTGCATACACGTAGCATTTCACTTATAAAAGGGCTGGTATTTTCTCGCAAATATCTCGGAAAGTAATCTGGTAAGGAATTGAATTTTTTGTGTCTGTGGAAGGGTGATATATTTTTCTTTAAAATGAGACCAAATTCATTGATTTCTAGGTAAAATTATATTTCACTCAAACTCCCTTAAATCAGAACCGCGCACTTTCCCCCGAATGCCAGGCGCAGGCCAAAAGCAGTCAAGATAACAATGCGCGGACTGACCAGAAGGTAAGAGAAAGATATGCATGCTTAAATGCTACCAAGCAACGCTGGCTATTATGATTCAACTAATGGAGAGTATTACAAGAGCGACTGATAAATAGTTCTACGAGGAACTCATCCACACAAAGCTAAATCATGACGGAAATTTTATGCGGGGTGAGTGGTTAATATTGACGATAAGATATAAACACAAGAATAAAATCCCCTCTGCCAAGTGAGGGCCAAAGTTTCATAAAACTGACCCATCGGCAATAGTATGGTCCCTTAATGTGCGTGGAAAAAATTAGATTCTTCTATTGATTCTGCGGTGTATTTCCTTAATATTATGCATTTGATAGTTTCTACTGAAATAGTGTGGCTATAGCAGCATATGAGAGATTAGAATTTTTTCAAATGTCCCACAGATAAACCAACACTGGCGAAGCCAGTCCACGTTTGCCAGGATATGGGGTGACTAAAATACTGAAAATAGTTTCAATTTTTGTCCGAAAATAAATAGTCGCAAGTGTAATTTCCGCCTTGAACAGTGCTGCATTCGCAAATTACACGTTTACTTATTATAGCCGATAAAATATGCTGCATTGTCCGTTCTTGTAAACATGTAAACGTCTATTTGACTCTATGCTTTTACTTCCCGGATGACTTCATGCACCGGTTTCATTTTGATCACGTGATCGTCCTTCCTTTCATTAGTAATGGCAAGTCCTCAATTGAATCAATCCTCGTTCTTAATAACGCTGTCTGATGACCAGCATCATTCAATTAAAGAATGTAAACCAGTTCACGGCGGAAATAACACTTGCCAGAATTTATTTACGATTTTCAAAACCAATTTATTTTCCTACGAAGTTATCGACATCTTACGAACTCCAGCATACTACGGTACATCAGATCATGAAAATAAAATAAGGGAAAAAAGATTGCAAAACGGACATATGAAAAATGTCGTTTTTCCCGCGGTCGATGAGAGACCATAATGGCTGCGTAAAGACTTCACAGTAGGTGAGTTAACGGGCAGTGAAGGTGTTTAATTCATGTGCACCCAAATGAGTGTTTCTAAACCTGCCGAGTGGTGCTAACACTATGTTTTTCATGTTACCCATATGACTCTTGAATCATGTTTACATGGTTACATTATATATTATTTTAGTTTTCCAGTTTTTATAGCATTTATAGCACACCCATAGTGTGAGCGTTATAGGCTTCACTATTATATCCATGATGGAATATAACTCAAAAGTAATCTTGATAACGACACTAAGTGTTGAAACCATGGTCGGTTATTCATTTTATTATACAAGTGTGGATATTACTATAGAGTTTTATTCCACCATGCATACCCAAAGAGTGTTGCATGTTGGTAAAAGCAAATTTCTAGACTGTAATGCTTGCTGGTGATAAGTCACTATCTGCCAAACACCCTTGAGGTGGCTTGTAGAGTATAAAAATATGTAGAAGTAGAATCATAGTAGTCAAGAACACCAAAAAAACTGAATTTTCCGTAAAGTTGACATGTTCCTATTGTTTAATTGCGTGACGGTAATACGTTGAAACCGCCAGAGTAAAAGCGCCTCATCGGACGAAACTACAGCACACATGCTATTCAAGTACCTCAACCCTCGTGGACATATGCTTCTTTATTCGCTCTCTCATTTCCTCCTTTGATAGACTCAGAGACGCACACCGCATGACTTTTCCCCGCGAGCTCCCACTTGGATGAACTGTCCATAGACTGACGCAGGGAATCGGAAATCCTGGGTTGTGTCGTCATCTGCGAATTTTCCCGGAAACTTTGTTGTTAAGTTTGCTTGTATATGTCCTTAAGTGTGTGTATTGTTACACGGCCACTATAAAATGGCACCATAGATGTATGTGGTTTTCTTTCTTTAAATAAATAAAAAATAAATAAACACGCGGGTCCGTGGCTAGACTACCGGTGAATTCAGCCCTCTGGCTATTTTCAACGATTTTTTAACCGTTCATTGTGCCAATGGAGAAAATATTCTCGAGATTGAAAGTATTTTTCGGCGTATACTCAATGAAAACTTAGGGGTTTCCCGAAGTCATTGAAAATTCATGCCATAAAACGTAGATAATTTCCTTAAAAGCCATAATTAAGCATAAAGAATATGACAGTTTCACATCCATAGTGGGAAGACTTCACCACGTCGGTGGTTATTGTGACGGGCTACTCACAACCATTACTACGATCTATATAGTAGTTCCCCTAATAAGTGCTATCTCCTCGTAAGGGGTGGTGCTTTTATCTGGAGGGGGAAAAGAAACAAAGGAATTTACGGGGGCCGCCAGAGGCTGGGTTCCTTAGTCAACCATACCATGCATATATATGCTGGGGTAAATAAACTATACAATACATCTATTGGATTCGAAATAAACATCAATTTGATGAAATTGCTTTCACTTAATCTTCAATCTCTTCTTGATTTGGTCATGTAGTCAATGATTTTAAAAGTGGCAGCAGGAGGAGGCATTGGGAAAAGGGCTGAGAGGTACTCAGGAGTAGGGCTGTGGTAGTGGGTGGCTCTAAACAGTTTAGGAAAAACTGGTGAAGAGAGAGAACTCGCTAGATTGCACCAGCAACACACCTCTCCTCAAATTCATTAATGTATTCAATTCTGTAGATGAAGCCTTTAATTTTTGTCCCGCTTCAGCTATTTTGACTCATTTTTAGTCTTTGTCATTTGCGTTCGGCGAACCCAATTACAAGAGTTCAGGCATTCGGGTCGGTGAGTAACTCAATGTGGGTTATTCGAATCGGAACATGACTGCAGATCCTCGAACCGAAGGAGGCACTTCACCAGATGAGGGTCCTTCCGAAATCTCCCTACCTCCGCTCGCAACCTTCAAATCCCACCTCCTGCCATCGACCAATTTACTTCTCTCCTATCTTGTCTTTCCCCCCGCAACTCTCACTCCCGTCTGGCGTAATCTCTCCCAGTTCCAAACCCTCCTGCATAATCTCCGACCCCCGTCTTATCTCCGAATCTCATTGTTCCGTGTTATCTCTCCCGCGTCTAAGCCCACTGCTGACTTTGACAATGAGGAGAGAAAGGGAAAATCCTAAGCTCCCATGAACACATGCCTCTCTCTCCCCCTCCCCAGTACCTCAACCCCGTCCCAAAACCACCCATCGACATCCATCTCTGCTATCCTCTTCTAAAATCTTCCCTGACGAGATTTCCCTCATCCTTCAGGACCTTTAAAAAAAAATCACTAGATTTTACGTTTCAATTTTTTTGCTTGAAGACGATTCCATCCCAATATTTGGAAAATTTCTTGGCCTAATTACGGCGAGTGTTCGATATTTAAACTGCAATACCGCTTTGCGATATTAAGTGTCCTTAAAAAGCAGGTGATTTAAAACATAAATCAGTACACCGCATTTTATCGCATAACATCGCCATGAATTATATTTTTAACGCATTGCCCAAAAAATTATTTATTGCAGCTCAATATCTCAGATTTAAGGGAAAATTGCAATGGCCAGATACGCTTTTATCAAAAATAAAAAGTTGTTATGTATGCAAAATTGGGCTTCGGAAAAGGTGAGCAAAGTGTTATCCTGGAGCGTCTTATCGTATGGTTGTGAGACATGGACGGCTTTGAAAAAGGATATAAAACGGATTGAGGCATTAGAGATGTGGATATGGAGAAGAATGTTGAATATTAGTTGGGCAGACAAAGTGAGAAATGAAGAGGTATTGGCCAGAGTAGGGGAAGATAGAGGACTGATAAAGGCAATTGAAACCAGGAAGCAAAACTGGCTGGGACATGTATTAAGATGAGATTGTTTGATGAAGGAGGAGTAAGAAGGGATAGTAGAAAGAAAGGGTAAACGAGGAAGAAGAAGATAGAAAATGACTGATGATTTAGGAGAGGAGACAAGCTACACGGTGATGAAGAGGAAGGCAAGAGACAGAGTTATCTGGAGGAGAGGCTACTGAGGACCTGCTAAACAGCAGACTACCAATGATGATGATGATCTCGGGCATTTCGCAGCCGATGCATTGTAACATCGGCAAATCGGCTATTTGATACAGTATTTCCCATTGCCATCTATATGTGCTTATTACCCTACAAGACACCTCAAGGGTGATTGGCAGGGGTGACTTATCACCAACATGCATAATAAAGTACATGTAACTTTCACCAGCACTTAGTTCACTATATTTCAACTTTTGATTACACACCCTCTATTCATTACATTTCATACCGGCTATTTTTATATGATTCTTAAGAGAAATATACCAATATTACAAAAAACTATTGAATTAATATGTAACTCAAGAACGTAAACGAGATACATGACATGCAGGGAGAATGCGAAACGTGTTGTTAGTAGTCTTACTCTTACAAGAATGAATGTACCGAATATCCAAGAAATATCAAGAATATTTTTATGTTTTTTAAGAGTAATATAAGTGTAGCGTTGAAGCTGAAACTTCAACTGCAGCACACCGATCTTCAGATTGTTTACTACTAATGACATTGACGATCACCAGAGACAGAAATACAGAGAAATAAAAACGAACCAAAACGTATTGTTCTTTTAATTTCTCTTCCATTCCAACTGTCTTATTTTCTTATTTTACTGGCCAGTAAGTCAACAATCCCTGCCTAATGCCCTTAGGGTGACTTGTAGTTTAAAACGCAGATATAATTCATATAATAATTTGCGATAGTCATCTCCCTCGGAAGCCACAGCGCTTTGAAATCAAGGTTTTTGTCACCGATAAAAGGCGCAGCGGATTTCTGCGATGGGGTTGAGGTGAAGCAAAAACGTTCGTAGACTTGAAATGCGGTGTCACATGACTGACTGTGAACACTCGCGGTGATAAAATCAGGTTATCTTGAATGAGTCCCACAGCAATTTGACGCACTTGTGAACATGTCAAACAGAGAGCGTGAAAAGACAGGTAATCGTAACATGTTCTTGTGCTCGATGGTGCACATGTCCCCTCGCTCCTCAATTCATGATTTGACAAGTGGCGTTGCAGAAAATCATTCCTTCAGAACGATAATTACATCAAGAGGTTTTCTTCAAAATCCAATTCCCTAAGCTCCTATTTTGAGGATCTAGAGGAGATGTCGATTTTTATCTTGTGTGATATCCATATTACCGTTTAAGTTGGACTGCTAAAATGAGTATCCCGTACGCGAATTAACTTCCAACGAAGAATATTCCACAGCGTACATAATTAGATAAAGTTCTATCCATATCTACATCTACTTTTTATACTGCAAGCCACCACAAGGGTGTTTGGAAGGGGGTGACTCATCACCAGCATGAACTACAATGAACACATTTACTTTCACCAACTTGCTTGGCACTGTGGGTGTGCAATGAATGTTACAGAAACTAAAATTATCTAAAGTGCAGCTTTGAAAAAAGTGACACAAGATTCATGCAGGGAACATGCAAAACATGGTGTTAGCACTACTCGGCAGATTTAGAAACATGTATCAAGTGGAATATGAATTAATCGGCTACACTACCTGTCAACTAACCTAAGTCTAAGTCTTAACGCAGCCATTATGGTCTCTTTTCGACCGCGGGAAAAACGACATTTTAAACCTATCTATTTTTAAATATATTTCCCTTATTTTATTTTTATGATCTGATCTACCGTAGTATGTTGGAGTTCGTTAGATAGGACTACGGTGAGTTAATTATTTATTTTTTTACATACTTGAGAATTATTACAAATAACACACTATTAAATATACAAAACGCGTTTAACTCGTTGAGAACTCCTCAATAGTTAAAAAAAAGTATCTTTGGAATGTATATCCGAACCATTTTCCGTGGGAAAGGGCTATTATTTTCGGAGAAATAATTCGAAAAGTCGTGCGGTAGTGGCTAATATTTTTAAATCATCAGAAAGAATAGTTATTTTTTATTTATAATGAAGTCAAACACGTGGATTTGTTGGTAAAATTATTTCTCGTTCAAAACACAATCGTTCTTAAAATTTAAGATGTAAAGTATAGAATACAAAATGAAGTACTTTTTAAATGCCATAGAAAATTTTACACAGCTCTGAGTTACGTCTCTCGGAATTGAGAACTTTCCACAAGGGTATTATGTTATAATATTAATAACAAATTACATTTAAAATATTAGCGGCATCTTATGAAAGAGTCTGATATCGGATGAATCAGATCTTCTCGCAGCATACCAATTCACTTGTTTCCTATTCGATGAGGCAGATATCCGGATGAAAGGTAAACGTTGGCAATTTATGTTACGGATATCAGTAGGAAAAACAATCTACGTTTACTCTACATATGGAACACCATAGAGAAAAGAAGAACAAGATGGACTGTACACACCCTGAGACACAATGGATTTATGAAGAACATAATTAAAGGCAAAATAAAGAGAAAAGCCCCCAGAGGAAGACCAAGGAATAAGTACATGGACCAAATAAAGAGAAAAGTACATAGGAAGAGATACCAGGAGGTAGAGGAACTAGCATTAGATAGGAAAAGGCGGAGGGCAGCAGTAAACCGAACCTAGGATTGAACGACCAATGAATGATTTACACTACACAGAATCATAGGGACACATTTCGACGGTAGAAGTGGTATTACGGTATTCCGCATCTCTTGCGAGAAGTCTTTACGGATTAATCTACGATTTATGGATACAGCCATCACTTTAACACTTATTTCTGTCACTTCAAATAATCCGAAGTACTTCAATGAAGCAATGATTACACAATGGTGTTTCAGGGGTCAGGGTAGTTTTAATAGTATGCGTCTAAAATACAGAGCTCGTTAAAAATATCATAGATAAACAGCTCTGAGTTACTTATCACGGCATTGAGAACTTTCCACGCGCAAAGAGATATATACACATAACTATTCCTCACCCGATTTCAATTAGCATCCAACAATGAGAACTCTTGACAAAAGGGAACAAGACCTCGCGAGCATTCGTGTCGTTTTAGTCGGTGCCAACTGACTGGAAAGTTAGCGTTTGATTCCCGACGCTCAATCAGGTGCAGCCCGCTACGTCAATCCCGAAGTCCTTAGGCTGATTTCAAGTTTTAATTGGATTACAGCGTTCGCTCTTGCGCCTCCAGGGCTGACAGCCTTTCATTAGAGGAGATGAGAGACCGCTCACCCTAGAACGGGCCTAATTGACGTCTCCAGCGCTTAGAAAAGCCTAACTCTTACTTAATGCTACCTCAACTCGCAGTGACTTCTTTATCGTATTAACCTGTTATTGCACGACTCAGTAACATCTTTCTCATCGGGTGATCTTTATCTCTCGATCTCTTTTCAGTTATCTATTGATTCGTCCACTTGTAGTGGTGGCAAGACCGTTGGCTCCTTATCCCGATAGGCCCATACTCGATTCCCGGTAGCGGCAGAGATTTTCATGTCGAAACTCATTCATTAGTCTGCGAGTGTAATGTGCATATACATCTATGTATTACCCCGCAAGCCACCTCATGGGTGTTTGGAAGGGGGTGACTTATTACCAACATGAACTACAGTGAAGAAATTTATTTCTACCACAAATCTACCTACATGTCCTCCACGGCTCTTGAGTTGCCCTAGGTAGGGATTGGCGGTTTTCCGGTGCACCGGTTCAGTGGTTCGGTATTTTTCAGAACCGGCAGGCCGGTTCAGATTTAGTGAAATAACGGTGCACCGGGAAATCGAATCTGAACCTAAGCACCTGGGAAGCGGTTCTAAACCGGGGAACTGGGGCATCAGTTCTGAACCGGTGCACCGGGGAATCGATTCTGAACCGATGTACTGAGGAAGCGGTTCTGAAACACCGATGATCGTTCGCTACTCAGCTTTCACGCCACCGCCTACATCCCCGTCTCTGCTCGCAGCCAGGCTGGCTGATGAATACATCTGTGAACATTCCTATCCCTTCTGTGTTATAAGTTGTTCCCCTGACTATCGTTTCACAAATAATCGGCAGCCTCCTTTCAGTCACTTGTCATTATTAACTAAATTACTTTCGTAAATCAAAAGCAAGTCAGCTCTATCTCTCGGAGGATTGGTAGCCTTAAAAATAAATCTTTTGAAACCCTGTAGTTATGGTCAGGTATACTGAGATGGTACATCAAACATATCAAATACGCCACTAAGCTGTTAGCCGTAATTGTAGAAAAAAATAGATAATATTCAGATGACGCTTCTACGAGAATACTGTAATGTGATAACTCCTCATGCAAGTGCGGAAGATCAAATTGAATCTTTTAAAAAGTATTACGGATTTCGATCAGAAACATTAACCAGGAATCGGGAGAAAGAATAATAGACATTTGGGTTCATTGAACTAACGGTTCTATTTTGGAATTTAATTTAACTGCAAAAAGGTTTTATATTAAATTGAAATATTTTGTGGCCCAACGTCCAAACCACATGTAGATAAGTTTGACAGACAATACCTCGCTTGCGGCATTGTAACGAAATTAATAAAACACATTATCCTCCAAGTTACTGCAAACAACACGAAATACAATATGCAATTCACAAATTTCTCGTTATGTCCACCAGGACAAAAACTTGGAGGTGCCTTAGCTTGGAGGGGGAGATCAAACCTGGGGCCTTTCACATTCAAAGCGAACGCTCTACCACTGAGCTACACCCCCACATTGTTAACACATGCTTGTGCGTGTAAACGCACAAGTTACGACTGGGATAGGAATCTTGGAGACCGTCGCTTTAAATTTTACCGTAATGTAGTGTGTAATTTTTCAGCCTATTCATTCTCTGAAGAGGTCAATAACATTTTACAAAACTCGACATTGGTTCTTCAGTAGTTTAGGGCATGAGAATTACATTAGTAAAATACCCTGCAGGACGGACGGGAAATAATGCAATTTTTCCTTGAAAAGCAAGAGGTATTACCAGCTGCCAATGAGACTTTAAACGAGGATTATCGATAGGCAGTTTAACTAGTTGGTTGATTTTTTCCCTAATGCCAGTACCCTTATCTACAAACTAGTGCTAACAGAAAGTCGTACATTTTTTTCTCCATAGCTCTTTTATTTGTATGTATTTCTGTAGTTGCAGAGTACATAATGAAATAGTTTTTTTTTCTGAAATTGGTGTCGTATCTATAGTGCAGTGTATGTCGGCAGCATTTCACCTCCTAGGCAGTACATTCACGTTTTTGGTAACATACCAAAAGTCATACACTTTACTAGCTTACAGTGTGGTCAATGGAAGGGATAACTCACTTCCTACAGCAAATCCTTGAGAGTGAGTGGCTTTAAGGAAATTTTGTAAACTTAGATAAATTAATAATGGTTAACTATCATCCCTGCCCCTCCTCCAGCTTCCGGTAAATTCCTAGCAATCATGTCCGCTACGCATCAGTGGAAGGAGCTCCCTTGCCTTTAGCAAGAGAGAGAGAGGAAGAATTAAAAATATATTCCTCCATGAATACTACTAGGGGAGGATCCTAAGTAAGCAGAGAAGTGGAAGAGAGGAAATAGGTTTCCTGGACGGGGAGAAGAAGAGTGGGACGTTTGCTGAGATAATGAAAGAAATTGTAGTACATGGGGATAGGGGCATGTGCCTGTAAGAACTTTGGGAATACTTACTGCTTTCCATTTTATCCATCCCTGGCTGGTTGATTATCTTAGTAAATGAAACATGATGAAGTTATGGAAACGGTTGAGTTAGGACGAAAGCGCCTTAATTTGGGCTCGGTGTACCAGGAAGATGGGCAAAATAAGAAATATTGAAGTTTACAGAAAAGTAGAAGGGGAAAGGCATTTGGAACACGATACAGAAAAGAAGAAATTGATGGATTGGACACACTCTGAGACACAATAGGTTTTTGAAAAACTTTATTGAAGGATTCAATCTTTTTGGCGTAACCTTGTGGAAGTAAATTACTGAATTAATAATAATAATAATGCCAACTATGTTTAAATCCACAGAGTTCCTCATTGGGACAACTAGTTTCAACGCTACCTCGTTGGTACCTGAAGATGACACAGTAGCGTTGAAACTAGTTATTCCAAAAAAAAACTGTGGATTTAAAAATAGCTGGTATTATCATTATTTATTCAACGTTATTGAAGGTAAAATAGAGGGAAAAGTCCCTAGAGGAGAATAATTTCATGGACCAAATAAAGAATAAAGTACATCTACTGAAAAGAAGGAAGTAGGAAGAGCTACCAGGAAGTAAGAGGCCTAGCATTAGATAAGGAATGATGCAGGATGGCTGCAGTCAACCAATCTTGGAATTGCACGGCCAATGAATGAATGAGGTAAAAGGAAGATATAAATGAAGCTCGTGGGCACAGAATTCCAGTTTGAGCAAAAATAAAATCCCATTGCACGCCATTCAGGATAGTACTGGCGGGAATATTCCATCGCGGTACGATGAATCACGAGTATGTTTACCACAATACGTTGGTTTTCCTGCTAATGCGTCTAGACCTTTTGTTACAGCCCATTCTGTAAGTAAAATACAAAACAAAGCGTTGAAGAAGTAGAAAGTGAGGCTCTGAATTTAATTTTTTGACATGGGAAATGGTGTCAGGCTATACTTAGTGGAATATATCCATTATTGACCAAATAAAATGACTTTGTTAACTCCACTTAAGGTTTATTTTCACGACCCGGGTTTCGACACTTCGTGTCATCATCAGGAGAAGTTTACCTGGAGATGACACGAAGTTTCGAATCCCGCGTCGTACAAATAAACCTCAAGTGGAAATAACAAAGTCATTTCATTTGGTCCATTAGTTTATTAAAAAACTAGGCTGGATGGAATTGTCAAGTTATTCGTACATATTCTTAGATTTAAGAGACAGTGGAAATATCGTGAAGCTGAATTTACGAGTGCTGGGAATATTAGGTGTCGGATGAAAGTATAAAATATGTGCAAGGCCAAGAGAGCGGCGAAAAAGGAACAAAATATGGTAAAAGCTCCAGGATAAATGTGACTAGAGAGAGAGAAACCTTAACAAGGTGACTGTTACCGAACAAAAAATGGTGGTAAGAAGGAAAGAAGTGAAGAACGGAGTGCGACTGAAAATTCTGTGAGCATGAAGGAAGAATGAACAAATGAGCATGAAGGAAGAAAAACTGACATGAGCGCGTGAGAAAGAGGTTAAAAATCACGAGCGAAAGAGTCACCTCCAATATTTTAATAATTGAATAAATAAACAACGGTGCAAGGAAGAGGATTTCCTGTCGTTTCCAGATCAAGGGAGCGAAGTTCGCGTTGCAATAATAATTCTTATTTTTTTCGACTGAATAGGCTCTTCCTGGCATCTCAGGGTGATGCGAGCGGAAAGGAGAAGAGGGACTTCCCTTCCATTGGCCACTGAAATCAAGAGCAACACGCGGCCCGCTCGTCAGTGCAACAGAATTGTGTTACATTAGAGAGAGAGAGAGAGAACGGACGTCGTCTTTCCTTGGGCTTCCTCCTCCTCACCGCGCGGCGCACGAGGAAAACTCGTCCGAATCCGCGCTGAGTCACGAAAGAAGCGCTCATCCGTCCGGTGTCCGGATGGCGAGTGACGTTCTAATCACGCCTCATTCACGCGCTCATTCAAGAGACGAGTTTTCCTTTTGCGAGAGAGAGATAGGGAGAGAGGGAGGAAACACTGCAATGCCTCTGTCCCGTTGTGGCTTGGGTCCCTTCATTTATTAGAGCAGTCTGTTCACGTCTTCAGTTGGATTGTAAAACTGTATTTTTAACTAAAACAAATGGCTCACTCGGACTCCTTTTCGTGTTTTCCAGCTAATTCTTTTTAGAGGGATTACAGTGGGAGCTCCTAGAGACTCGGCGGCTATATACTAGACTTAGCTTCATTTAGAAATTCCGAACTGGTGAGTTTCAGAGCGACACAGAGAAGTTAGCCATAACGCCTCACTTCATCTCTATGCCACACCTATACTGAGGGTGGAGTAGACATAAAATCTTCAGATACAATAAAATATCTTGAAATTACCTTTACTTCTGATATATCGTGGGGATTATACATACAAAACATATGTGGCGCAGAATTAAAGAAACTAGATTTTGTTAAACGTATAATAGGAAGGTCCTCGGATGAAGAAGTCAAAGAGAGATGCTACTTCGCTCTGGTTAGGCCACACCTTGAATACGCCGCGAGCAATTGGGACCCTGGTCAAATAGATTTAACCAAAAAAATTAATAAAATACAAAGGAAAGCAGCGTGCTTCGTTAAAAACTGCTACGAGCGTACATATAGTGTCTCACAACTTTTAGAGGGATTAAGGTGGGAGCCCCCAGAGACTCGGAGGCTACATACAAAGCTTAGGTTGCTTGATAAATTCAGAACTGATATTTTTCAGAGCGACATGGAGAATATTATCATGACTCCTCACTACATCTCTAGGTCTGACAGACGCGATAAAATAAGAGAGATAAACTGCCGAACAGATTGGTACAAGAACTCGTTCTCTCCGCGGACAATAAGCGATCACAATAAAAATTAAGCTCACAAAATACACTCCTATAATTTATTTCACCACTTTATCTCCAAAAAAACTTACACCATTACACGGCTGGTGACCTAACACCCCCTTCCACACGCCCATTCGGCGGCTCGCGGGGTATTCTGCAGATGTAGATGTAGATCTGTAGATCTGACAGAAGCGATAAAATAAGAGAGATACGTTGCCGAACAGCTTGGTATAAAATCTCATTATTTCCGCGCATAATAAGCGGCCACAATAAAACTGAACTGCACTAAATACACTCCAATAGTACACGTCTCCATTTCACCTGCTAATACCTTATCCCTTACATCTTCACATGGCTGGTATCCTAAAAACCCCCTGCCGCACGCCCATGCGGCGGCTCGCAGGGTAGTACGTAAATGTAGGCGTAAATTACACTGTTCTGCAAAAAAAAAGTTCAAAAAATGCTCGGCTACAATTTAGGGTGTTTCTGGCTAATTTTGGGTCGCTGAATCCGAAAATGACCTCCGTTTTTTTCTATCACCCTCCATTTTTACGAGCAACCCCTAAATTGGGGAAACCAACCCCGTATCTAAACTTATCCCTTTTCAAGGGACTTTTACTAATGTTATCTGCTTCTGATTCAAAAAACTGACGTTTTGAGGCTATCAGGGTCATGAAAGAGACAAACTTGACTGGGGTTGAAAATATTTAGGGGGTTAAAATCGAAAAAAACTTAAAAAACCATTGAAATAACCATTAAACTTTAACAAAGTTTTCGTCGTTAAAGAGTTTTTTGATTTGAGGTCCCACGAATACACCTTTCAATTTCGCGTCACTGATCATCGGAAATTTCGTTTTCAAGTATTCAAATCCTTTCCCTTCTTTATTCATAGCTTTCACAAATTGCTTAAAGAGGCCTAATTTTAGATGGAGGGGAGGAATAAGGATTTTACTTGGATCCATTAAAGCCTTGTTAGAGATATTTTTTTCCCCGATCGCATGACTTAGACGCAAGGGCCAGTCTTTTTGCTTGTAATGTTTCGCGTATGCTCTGCTGTCCCATTCGCAAATAAAACAGGGATGTTTTATATATCCTCCTTGTAATCCTGCAATAATAGCTACAACTTTCAAATCTGCATAAATATACCATTGGAGCCTTACGTAATTGATTTTTTCCAGAGCTCTTTCCAAATTTTCGTAGGTTTCCTTTAAAACAGTGGCATATCCAACAGGAACCGAAGGTAAATGGTGGCCGTTGTTCAGTAAAACAACATTTAAACTTGTCTTCGACGAGTCGATGAATAGCCTCCATTGGTCTGGATCATACGTAATTGCTAATTCTCTAATCAGTCCTTCAATATCAGTGCAGTAAATCAGATCATCATTTTCACCATCCGTTGAAAAAAAATGGAGTGAGGGTTGACTGTCTGCCTCTGTAATAAGAAACATTCACACCATCGGCCAAAAGATTCTACTGCTGTAAACGCGAGCCAAGAAGTTATGCTTTACACTTTGGTAAATCTAAATCTCATATTAGATCACTTAGCTCCTCTTGTGTTTTTGGATGAGGTGCCCTTTTTTGACTAGTCTGGGGTTCTTCCACATCAGGGCTGTAATCTTCATCTCGGCGGCTAGGACCTGCTTCCACTTCCAGTGTAGCTTCGTTCATTAAGACATCAGAATCATCGAGGGTGTAAGTAGCTGAAGCTTTAGGGATAGGAAGAGCATCACTATGCTTCACCGGGCGAATTGCTGACGGTACATTCGGATAAATCATTTGAGCTTTGTTTTTTTTTGAAAACCCCATAGTGTCGGTTTGGCAAAAATAGCAATCCGTTAAATGGCAAGTGGGTTCACGCCAAACCATTGGCACTCCGAAATTAAGGGAATGATTTCCCCCGTTTAACCATTCACAAAGACTTCTATGACAACCACTGCAACAGAATTTAGGGGCCCACGATTTGTCTTGGTCACCAATTTTACACCCGAAATAAAGTTCATAAGATTTCCGCACAATTGCAGTCATCGCTTTCCTTTGGTCTTTAAACATTAAATCCCCACAGATGTAACAAAATGAATTGGGATGATTTTTGCAAGATCGCGGCATGATCGCGAGAAAACACTTTATCGCTCGTAAAATAACACGCTAAATCGAACACACCACTAGAAAAATAAAGAAAGAACTTGGAAGATTATAACCCGACACGCACGAAAGAGAGTGACGTACTGAATAGACCACTGGTTTATTTCATAGATGAACATCAGCAAGTGCGACTGCCAAGACACATGAAGACACGTTACAACGTGTCCAAGCGTGTCAAAACATGTGGTGAGTAACTTTTACAATGTATTTCCCAATGTTTCCCAATGTATTTACAATGTATTTACAATGTATATACAATGTATTTCCCAACGTTTCCCTATGTATTCAATGGAAAGGTCTCAGCTCTTACTTTAAAAGTAAGGAGGACAACGAAGTCAAATCATGAGCCCCCAAACACTGTTACAATAATATTTTGACAAATCTGATTTGTGTCCAGATTTTTGTGGCAGCTCTTTATACCACCTCCTATACCCCCCTTCCCCTCTTATATTTTATGTAATATTAATCCTTTACAAAAGGGGGGGGGTGGGTGAACAGTGTATTCATCCCTTAAAAACTTTTCTATTAGCTACCATATCATATGCAATAAAAAGCGAAGAAAAATGGTTATTTCAATGGTTTTTTAAGGTTTTTTTCGATTTTCACCCCCTAAATATTTTCAACCCCAGTCAAGTTTGTCTCTTTCATGACCCTGATAGCCTCAAAACGTCAGTTTTTTTAATCAGAAGCAGATAACATTAGTAAAAGTCCCTTGAAAAGGGATAAGTTTAGATACGGGGTTGGTTTCCCCAATTTAGGGGTTGCTCGTAAAAATGGAGGGTGATAGAAAAAAACGGAGGTCATTTGCGGATTCAGCGACCCAAAATTAGCCAGAAACACCCTAAATTGTAGCCGAGCATTTTTTGAACTTTTTTTTTGCAGAACAGTGTTACTGGCGAAATCTACTGGTTAGGGTAGGTCTAAATGCGCTAGTTAAAATCCTCGATACTTTAACTGGCTTGGACCTTTTTCAATCAACACAATTTCTTTCTTTGCTTCCACTCTACCTCTCTTCATCCCGTTCATAAAATCTTTTCTCTTCTTTCCTCATCCCCACTTTTTTCCCACTTATAAATAGACAAATGAATTGCCCCGTATCTTATCCTATTCGTCACATTTTTTCTCAGTCATGGTGGATAATTATTAATTATGATTGACAATGAACAGTGCGCAATTGCCAGGATAATTGTTTATGCAATGATAGCCAGAACAGATTGGCATTTGTGTGTAGTTATTTAAGAAAATTATCGGGGGGAAATTACTAATAACCGACACACTCGTCATTACTATGATAACGATAAATTCTTCTTGTCCTAAATTATGAAAATCAATATTAAATATACAACTGTGGAATTAATTGTACCGTAAAAATAAAACATTCATTACTGATCAGATTGCAATTAAGGCACAAAGTAACAATGAGCTATTTCTTACTATAATATGACGCGTAGTCTTGGAAACCGCCATGAAAAAATCCGTGAGAATTTATTGCCCAGAAGAAAAATAATTACTCCACGATCTTGAAAAAATATCAACAAAAACGTGAATCTGTGCATTTTGTATAAAAACAGCTAAAAATTTACAGAGAGTCTGACGAAAAAATAAATCCTGAGTTTGGGATGCTGAAGACTCAAGTGTTTTTTTCGCATCGCTAAGATTCCACGTCACAAGTACACGGTCGACGCAGAACGTAGATTTTCATCCCCTCACTGCATCTGCATAATTGAAAAAAGGCCACTATACGAAGAAAAATTGTGTTAAAGAGATATGTTCAAGGGTCCTTTCACCCATACGAACGTTATTGGCCTTGCCTTCTCTATTTCTTTCACATCCTCCTGGCCGTGGTACCGTGGAAAAATCAATCGAGTGACAAATTCTATTGTGCTGGTGCGCGGTTAGGCTTTGATCTGCGAGAATCCCGTTAATGGATGGAGCTATTTGTAGTGCTGATGGGCCTTAGTTCGTAAGAAGCATCGTGGTTCACTGAATTTGACGAATGCAGTAGAGTGGATATGCTTATCATAAACCCGACCCTCTACTGCTTCATTTAATTGAATATATGGGTACAAAGCATAGTTTTCCTTTACCATCTGCAGAAAGTTAGATTTAGAGATGATTTGCGTTTTTAACGCTTCATTATTTCCGTCATATTCAATTTTATTTGGACTATTATTGCCTAAATTATATTTTGATAAAAAAATCATCTGAGATATGAAATTTGACAGTACATTATTCTATCTTAGATTATTCTATCTAGGGAATTACAGTTAAAAATTTTTACCAAGCGTATTGTACAATAAATTCATTTCTCATCGTAACCAGTGAACTGGTAAATTATGTTACACTTTTCAGCCGTGGAATTTTTTCTGCATATTTTCTTTCGAGCTGGGCTCAACCTCTCGCAATAAAATCGTGGTAATGATTATTCCTAATGCAGCAAACATCCCTCAGCCCACACAGTTGGACTCCCTTAATGAAGTAATCATGATGATGCTGTAATATGATTATCGTGAATGGCGCGAGTGAATGTTTTTATATAAAATGGTTATTTTAAACTTTGGTAATGAAATCTGAAACAGCTAAAGGCTCAAATAAGAGCAGATCGAGGAACTAATTTTTTACAAAACACACCTCAGACGCCGCATCTAGTCAGTGATTATAAATTTCCTCCCCCTATTCCTTCTTCCAAAACATTCCCTCTTTGTAGCTGGTGTCCACAAACTCCCTACCATGCGCCCTTGCCTGGGCTCAAGGGGTAGATCGATGACGAAGTTGCGCTACTGATGAGACACCTTCCAACTCAGACCTAACAAGTTAGTTACGCCGCAGCGTGCCGCGTGATGCTGGGGACCCGTACGCATTGGAAGCGCAAGGGGCCCGTGACGTGACTCAACGATAGTTAAGTTTCTCAACTCATTCCTTCAAAACGAGATATCAAATAGACGAGATTGAAAAATAATCCTTGAGAAAATTACGATAAAATTCCACATCAAAGTGCATACATAACGGAGGCCCTAAGCAAATACTCCGCATTGAGGCACAGAATCTGTAGATACGGCCAAGTACTAGTGGTACCTAGATGCAATAACTCACGATTAACAAACCTAACGGTCGCTATATTTTGAAATTAACAATGAATCAATCGAGAACTATTTTTGGTAGCTCTCATGCGATGAAAGGTAATTTCGATCAACAATATCAAAAAGGTAATTTCGAGATGTACGTAGAACTACCGAAGCCCCTCCGTTGTGCATACATCAAATGTTAGCAAACAATATCTGTGCTTTCTCACAATTCATTCCGCGGAGCCCAACATGAAGAATGCATACATGTTCAAGCCGCCTGAACGACTAACTAAACGCCTGATGGAAAACAGGAATATCTTTGTAATGATATATGTTAATACGGAGGAGATTCAGTTGGACATGCAGATCAAAAAACAAATCATCGTCAATAGCGTTTGAAAATATATAGTTTTCAACTGTTTGAATATTAAAAAATTGCTACTGAATCACTCAAAATGACTTTTCAACTGTCCGATTTGTTTCTACGCATATTATTCCTCTACCCTTCAACTTTTATACTTCCACCCTTACTCTTGATATTTCCAAGCAGGATATAAGTAATTAAATTCAACACTTACGTACATCTATTGGCACCACCTGCTACTCTCTGGGACACGCTACTTCCATCACATGGAGAACTGATAGGTATACACTCATTTGATTTATTTTGATGCTAACCTAAGGAGAAAACAGCGTTATCATTTTTCAGAAAAACTTGTGGCAGTACCTAAACATGATAGGAGCATAAAATCTTACCACTCAGAAGATATGAAAACATGACTATCAATAAAAAACTACATAACTTTGCATCACAAATGTAACTATCAGGCCAAGAATTCAATGGAGGCATGATTTGTCCTGGGCGAAGTCAAACAAAACGCTGTCAATAATTGATGAAGCAATATTGGTGAAGATAAGTCATGAAAATTGGGAAACTTACCGCTTGTAACCTTCTCTTTGGGGATGTAAAGTTAACCGTTCCTTGTTCAACACCCGTTGAAAACACTCACTGTTCACAATCGTCGATAAAATTGCTATTTGATTTCGAAGTTGTATAATCATCACGATGCACATGACTGACAACAGACGCTTGAAACAAAGATCAAAAACCTAAGCAAGCAAATGTAAATCAATCGTATTTGCGAATCAGCAAGCGTCAGTAGGAATAACGGAATTCTCTATTGCATCGCTGATCTGCTGCTATCACTGCACTGCACCAATAACTTTTCCTTGTTTCACACCACAATATTATACGTCTAGAGTAATTTTTGTAGAGGATATTTAGATTCCTCCTTGATCGTAACTTTGTGCCTCTAAATTATGTCTTCTCTGCTAAACAATTTGTAGCCAACTACACCAACAATGAGATTAACACGACTTCTCATTACAATGACTAAAATATTCACACTGGCTTATGGCTCAAAATGTGTCCTTCATCTGAAAGTCCGCTTGTCACGAAATGACACCGCTTTTTATTTTTTAGATATCGTCCTTCTTTTGTCTCGGTTGTTTCCATAAATATACATATGGATTTTCCCTGTCTACACACACTTATAATTAAATATGTCATTAAGTTAAATACATGATTAAATCTATAAGTATGTTCTACACATAGATATTTAAACCGACCACAGCGTCACCAACGTGGAGATAAAGAACTAAGCCTAAGTTGACTATCGGTGAGCGTCAATTACGAAAATTAGCGAATGCAGGTTGAACTGCACTAAATAAAAAGAACAAATGATGCGCATTTGCGCGACTCTGGAATGCTATGACCATCACTTTTACAAAAATATATAAAATACCACAATAGAAAGAAAAATAGCACAGAAAAAATACCACAGAACCATTCACGAGAACTAACAAATTGGAAATACTCCACCTTCATTCCGTCAAATATTTACGCATCTTAATTACTTGGGACCTGTTTTAGAGTAAATATAATTGGTAAATATGCTATCAAGCTAACAGCTAACATTTATTAAGACTTTACTACAGAAATCATTGCATTTTTTGGATGTATTATGAGAAATATAGTGAAAAACTGAACGAGTGCTGTTATTCTACTTTAGCTATATACAAGCCAAGAGTCTTCACTATAGTTATTAGCCCCTACTAGATTATGCGCTCAGAATTTGGAATCCCTTCGGAGCAGGTTTGATACCAGAATTCGATCCCGTGCAGCTACGTTTGCGCAATGATGGTATGTCTTGGACTGATTCGAAGCAATATTAAAGGAATTGAGATGAGAGCCACTATCACAGCACAGAGCCGAAGTGAAATATCACATAGCCAAAGAAAAATAATTTTTGATCTAAGTATATTATTGTTAACATTATTGTTTACCAATATTGTTTGCTACTATTTTTTACCACTACTCTATCATTATTTTTCATGATATATGTATTTACCAGCATCAATGATCTTTGAAATGTTTTATTTCTGTCGATTTTAAACATGTGATGGGGAAATAGGCTCCCATAAGTCTTAAGAATTCATTATAAATTCACAGATTGTACATTCAAACACGTCTATGTTAGCTGAATAAGTTTGAAGTTTCAGTCAAACAGAACACGTTCACAAGGTAAAAATTGCATTTTCAGATATTGTAGATAATGACTATAGCAACCCAAATGAACGCCACTAATTTGTATTAACAGATAACATGCAGCCGTTTTGAATAAATCGAAAACTAAGGGTTATTTTCACGATCTCGATAAATTTTACTCCATTCAAGCAAATATTTGGAATTTACTAACCATAGGGAATTCTTACTGATGCTGCTAATAAAAATATATACCTACCAATTAAATATAAGCCAGTAAATTTGAATAGTCTTCACATACCGTCGCCTTGAAAAGATTCTTCTCATTCAACTGAATTTGGCATTTTTGGTCCTCATTTGCCGGTACCCTGTTTTCCAGTCGGGTACAAAACAATTTCTGTGTAGAAAATGCATTGCAAAATCTTGAATAATGCCGAGGACGCTGAAGAATGGTTCGGTGTCTCACGATCAACCAAGTGGACTCACGACGGAATATTCATACGTCTTTTTCCAAACATTGCATTTAACAAATGATGTAGTACGAAGTCACTCGCACGGGTGCATATACACCAGGGTTGAAATTCGCTATGAAAAAATCATTTGACTTGACCGGGATTCAAACCCGGATCTCCCAATTGCCGGTCAGGTGTGTTAGCCAGTTACATCGCTAAGCCATATTCCTTCAAAGCAAATTTCGAGGGGGGTTTATGCGAAATAGATGTTCAGGCCTCAAGCCTACATTGTGGCACATGAGACGAAGTCGTGCTTACAAAGCCACTGTCGCGGTGGATAAACCCAACATTGTCGTTATTTAAACGACGAAATTGACAAATTTCCAAACATTGCATTTAACAAATGATGTGGTACGAAGTCACTCGCACGGGTGCATATACACCAGGGTTGAAATTCGCAATGAAAAAAATCATTTGACCTTTGTTTATACCGTAAAAAAAATTGTGCTTTCACACTCGAGTGTGTGAAAAAAAATGGAAATTTTTTATTCTATCCTATCTCTTAGCAGTCCTTTGTTCCTTTCCAATTACTTCCGAAAGAATATGCGTGCGGTTAATTTTAAAGCGATACAACCAGAAGGAATTGTCTTCGATGAGGGTTTTGCAAAATTATACATGAAATGTAAACCTGAAGTGAGACATCGGAACGAACCTCTTCTTAATCGCACGTAGAAAAGTGATGTTTTACCTACATGTTTGAGCTGCTGAGGTAGTCTTTTACAATACATTATCACGAGCCTGTCTATTAGAATGGCTGGAATTCCGATGTACACATAGCCATTTCCCCAGTTCTTTGTATTGATCATCATTGGTCGTTCAATCCTTAGAATGGTTGAATGCAGCCCTCCTCCCTTCCTATCTAATGGTAGTTCCCTTACATCCTGGTATCTCTTCCTATGTACTTCCCTATGTATTTTTTTCCTGAAGTTTCTCCTGGGCCTTCCTCTTGGAACCTTTCCCTCTATTTTTCCTACAGGTATATTCTTCGCCAACCCATTGTGTCTCCGGGGGTGTCCAATCCAGCTGGTTATTCATTTATGTAAGATTTTCCATATGGTCCTTCCCTCTTCTACTCTTCTGTACACTTTATAATCATATTTTGTCCGTCCATTTTATCTTCAGCATCCTCTTCCAGCACCAGGTTTCGAAGCCTTTTCTGGTCAGGTTTTCCAATGATCCATGCTTCCGATCCATAGAGTGCCACTCTCCACACGAATGTTTTCAGATACTGTTTCATGGTTTGTACTCCTATCTTCTTTTATAGCACAGCAGTTGTCTTTTGCCCATGAATGCCTTCTTAGTTTGGGCTCTTCTCCGCTTGATGTGCGTTGTACTTCCTCTGTCCCAGGTTATGGTATTTCCGAGAGAGGTGAAGGAAACCACTTGCTCTAATTTCTCTCCTCTCGGAGTGACTTCTGCATTCAGCTTCTCTCTTATTCATACTAGGATTCTTTGTATTGATGTACATAAAAATATTTGGTTTTGTGTGGAGTAATTTTATTTTCGAACGAGTTTCTTCTAGCTAGTGTGGTAATTCATAAACCCACCGCATATTTAGCGCCTCATGTCTTCGACTTTTTCGCAAAACTGATGTTGAAGAGAGAGGGATGGCGGTTTGATATCTACTGCGGAAGAACTTCAAAAGGACTTGTGTGCGTCCTTGAGAGCCCTCAACCGAATGATTTCCAGAGAGCAGTCCACGGGGTGCTTAAGCGTCGTAATCGTTGTTTGAGTTCACAAGAGGGATAGCTACGAAGGAAATCAGAGGTCAATTTATGAATAAATTATTGAAAAATCTTGACATGAATTTTTGATCGGCGCAGCTCGGAACCTTTAGACGGAACCCCGTGGAATATCATTCCCTGCTTGGAAGGTCATCTGGGGAGGCGCCCAACTACTGAGGTTATTTGCACCGTTGAGAATATACGGGTAGAATGCGGTAGGTATGATTGTTTGGAAATGGATTTTGTTTGGAGAAAAATTCCTCTAATGTTGTGACGAAAGGTGCCAAGGGGACCTCAGTGTTGCGCCACATCCGAAGGATAGTGTACATGAAGAGCTCTTCAAACAGCCAGCCAGTTGAGACCGGGATTTATTTGAAGAGTCTCTGCCAGGAATCAAAGTCGAGCCCTCGGAATGGGAAGCCAGTACTCTATCAACCACAGTGATCCGATCTCTCATGCTATTTTCAATCAGTTATGGTGAGTACTCTCATTTCCAAAAGTGTAAAAAGGAAAAAAAAAACAGTTTTGTACAGGTCATCGTTTGGCATGGCGTGCCAAAACCAGTAGAAGTCGGTTAATCCATATAAGTGTGAAAGTGTACCTGTGCATTTTTCTCAATTGAAGATGAAATTAAGAGCTCCCACAAGGATAGAAACATCACTCTTTCATAGCAGGTAGTTCTATATCTTAGACATTATCATTATAGAGATATTATGAATTACTACGAGGCACAAAACTGAAGCAATGGCGGACGAGGAAAGACGAGTATTCCAATGCTCCCGAGCGGTGCACCTGAAAACGAATTGTGTGCCCCGAAAATGGGGAGGATGAAAGCACTGACTCGGCCGGGCCTAAGATTTCGGGCATGATGGCGCAGTTCAGGAATTTAATATCACGCGTGCTCCCTCGAGAGCAACTACCTTCCCTCATGGCATGAGCAGCCGTGGGATGTCGGTAACCGATCATCGATTACTCCCATAAAACACGGTCTGTGATCCCGTAAGATCTCCAGTTGAAATGGAAGAGCAACGTACGGCATATGCTATTAAGCTAAAGGCGGAATGCTGGTATGAGCTACACAGTTGTTACCTAAACTTTTGGCTAAGTTTACTCTGTAAAACTCTCGGGAAAATAAATAAATTACTTTGGTGGATTATTTTTTGCCAATCGTCAAATAAACCTTCAAATAATGGGCAATCAAAGCCGCAAAAGACGTTCAAACGCTTCTGACTATGAAAAAGGTGAGTTCAACATTGAAGAGAATATGGAAATATTTTAGTAGCCAAAACCAAGAATGTAAGCAAAAAATCTTGAACAAAATAGGATCTCAAGAAGAAATAAAAGATAAATGTTAAGCAGGTAGAAAGGGGAGAAAGTATAAAGAAATACTGGATGCCGTGGAGGTTGGCAGGAATAACTTCCGCGTGGAGATATGACTGAGCCGCGCAATCTAAGATTACGGTTAGGAGCGGAGTTTATGAGTAACTTGGTGTCGTCCATTCAATTCTAAATTACATATATGAGTCTACATGTTTAAAAAAATATGAACCTGGTTGCTAATGAAGGCAAACTGATAAAAGAATGAGGGATTTCGAATACTTTCAACCTAAGTATTTATGAAATAGTGAGTTTATAGACCTATTTTCGTTCAATTATAGATTCCAGAAATAAAATAAGTACTTTCATCACCTACATTTTTTTGAAACTTAGTTTTTTAGAGAAATTTTTACTCCAATTTAGTGATTTAAACAGAGGAGTACGGAGCGTCTACGGCTACAACGAAAAGCTCAAAGAATTCTCTGAGAGACGATACTGGATTACTTAAAAACACTTACGGCTATCCTCAGTCATTGATGGCCTTTAAGTACGTGATCATTTCCTTAAGCTTACGAAGAGTTTAAATAACTTGTTTCTATGCCTTGGTGCTTATCATGTCGATGCATAAGTTACACAGTATAATTCAACTCATTGAGAGCGAAATTTATTATACGTGTGCACAGCCTCTTGAACTGTATGATCAACCGATAAAAAATAACTCCTCCTTGCCATCTCTGGACTTATCAATCCGCAGAATATTGGCTTAAAAGTTGATGACGAAAATAAAAGAGCAAAAATAAAGCGTTAAAAATATAATTTTTAAATACTATTGAGGCTATGATTCAGTCAAGAAAAAATTAAGAGAAAGAAGTCTTCCAGATGCGAATGACACGTCTCACTGTTAGTCATTCCTACAACCTAATTCCTCTATCATGCGATTCATGATATAGGAATTCATTTATCCATGATTCAATTATCCGTGGCCGCAGCGAGGTTCAAACTTGTGATATCTGGATTGAATGGGGGGCGTAATACCAGCCAAGATGGCTACCAAAAGACATGTGACCAATGTCGGGCGGCCCAAGAAACTGGTGCGTCCGGTTCACCTGAAACGTGATTCCGTAACAGAAACGTATTCGTTTTTTTCCTTCCCCAACGGACGGACGTGAAAAAATTAGTATCTTGTGCCAAGGAATTAGCTCCAGGAGAGGGAGAGGAAAGAGCTAAAGAAAAAAGATGACCAGCCTCGAAATGTGACACTAAATGTTCGAGGAGACTATCAAGTAAGCGCGTCACCAAGCAATCGCTTAGCCCGCAACGAGTTATGCTGGCACTTTCACAAGCATAAAACCATCAGTGAATCCCGCTCTAAAAACAACCGTTTGCTTAGCTGATCGCGTCCAAGGGGAAAAGCAGACAAGAGGTGATCGCATGTTGAGAAGCGGAGGGCGCTGAGGATGACTGTTGCACGTGGTAATGAAGCAGCAAACAAAAGATTGTGGAAAGTTCTTGGAATGATTTGGAAAAATAGTCATTTTGGAACTATCTGCTAGTACGGGCGGTTGACGTTCGGGCTTGTGCTTGCAGCAAGTGTTAATCTCTTTAACAGTGACATTTTTAAATTACATTTTTCAGTTTATTCGTGAATTTTAACTAGCTCGTGCTATGAGGTGGAAAGGTACGAAGACAGCACTTCAACCCCTGTGGAGCGAAGCTATACATACAAAAAGGACTTATATGACAGGCGGGGATACTGACCACTATACTACAGAGGAAAAATGCCATCATCGTTCCGTTGTACAAAGGGAAGGGAGGAAAGACCGAATGTAATAATTATCGGGCCATTAGTTTATTGAGTATCCCGGGAAAAGTGTTCAGTAAAATATTAATCAAAAGAGTGAGAAATATTACTTCCGACAGAATATGGGGTGTGCAGTGTGGGTTTATGCCTGGGAGAGGATGTAGTGACTTTTTGCACTTCAGCTTTTTTGGAGCTTTTTGCACTTCAGCAAGTGATAGAAAAATGTATGAGTGTCCGAAAGAAAGTGTGCTGTGCGTTTGTCGATTTAGAGAAGGCATATGACTGAGTAAATAGAAAGAAGTTGTGGAAGGTTTTGAGTGACTATGGAGTGAATGGGCAGTTATTGAATGTTATGATGGCGATGTACGACAATAGTAAGGCGAATGTAAGAGCTAACAGGGCTCTGAGTGATTGGTTTGTAATAAATCTGGGTGTAAAGCAAGGATGCGTAATGTCTCCATGGCTGTTTAATGTATTTATGGATAAATGTGTTAGAGACGCATGTAGAGATAACGACGGTGTTTTGATTGGAAATGTAAACTTTCGAGTTCTTCTATATGCGGATGATGCTGTTTTGATCTCAGAGAGCCAACAGGGATTACAGAAGCTCCTAGATAAGTTTTGTGAATCAACGGAGAGAATGGAATTGAAGGTAAATGCATGCAAGACTAAAGTAGTAGTTTTTGATAAGGAGAATGGGGAGAATAACTGTAGGATGAGGGCGAATGGTGAAGTAATTGAACAGGAGGATGATTTTGTGTACTTAGGTAAGATGTATGCAAAAGATGGAAGAATAGATGAGGAGATAAAGAGACGTGCGAATGCTGGAAGGAAAGTGGTAGATAGAATGTGGATCATATCAAGGAATGAGTGCTTGTCTAAGAAAGCGAAAATTGCCGTGTACAAAAGTGTACTTCTTCCCACTTTGCTATGTGGTAGTGAAACATGGGTATGTCAGGATAGACATAAGAGTAGACTAAACGCCGTGGGTATGAGTTATCTGAGGAGTATTTGCGGCAAAAGTAGAATGGATAGGGTCAGGAATGAATGGGTCATGAATGAATGTGGTTTAAATGCTCCAGTAATGGACGTGTATGAAAGGAGTGTGCTTCGTTGGTTTGGCCATGTTAAGAGAATGGATGAGAGTCGAATAACGAAACAGATATATGAGAGTAAAATGAATGGTGTGAGAGGTAGAGGTAGGCCGAGAAAGTTGTGGTTGAATGTGGTTGAGGAAATTCTTAGGAGGAATATAAGGAGTTTTATAAACAGGAGGCCGTGTATGAAACAATGTATGGGGATAAATGAGGCAAAAGAGGTTTGCAAGGATAGGTCAATATGGAGGAAATTATTGAAGCAGAGTTAGGTGTACAAATGTGTATTAATGAGTGAAACATTTTGACTGTGCCTACTCCTGAAAGGAACGGCGTGATGGGTATGTATGCATGTATGTATGTACTTATGTGCTTCAGAGGACAATTTTCGTTACACATATATATCGGAGAACATACACTATTTGACGAAACTTAACTACCATGTGTTGGGCAATGAAATTTTGCTTTGTTGATCCAGTGGTTACATTTTGATTGTGTTGAGTGCTTTCAACCCACTATCATTGCATAAAACACAATTAATACCGTTGATTTTATTTCAAGCAATGGGTATTTCATAACTTTTATTTCATACAACGGTGTATCATGAAAGAAATAAATTTTATTCTCTTGATATCTTCCCCACTTTTTTGATACCTCCGAAATAATCTAAGGAGCAATTTTTCTTTTTATCCACAGCAATACAACTTACCCATGGGGCATGCCTGACACTATGCCATCAGAGTAGAAATGCCGGTGCCTCTCAGAGGCGATGAAAATGCAGGTGATATGCAGGCAAGTTTTAACACTAGAGATACCTGTTTTGCGTCAGAAAACTCCAATGAAGTTTGAGATGCGCACATAGCTCACAATCGAACAGTCGTGTTGAAAAGAAAACAGACGATAAGAAATTTGTGTCAGTGAGTAATTTATGGCTTTTTCTGTCCAACGCTGATAATTCAGAATGCACGATCGTCTAATCCTAGTTGGTGATTCATCAGTTTGATGAATCAATGGTATCTTGATATGGTGTGAATTATTCTCAGTAGACGCAGTGCCTATAATCAAAATCAATAAATGCATATGACATTTAATATGAGTCTTCATTAACCTGAAGTGGGAAAAGGTCATGACGAGAATAAGGTAAAGTGACTGGAACAGATAATGAGGGATGAGGGGATACTGAAGGCCGTCAAAGAGGGAGGGAATGTTGGGTTATCGGGAGAGGGGAAGAAAGAGAATAGGCCTTTGTCTAAAATTTCCTCGGCGAATATGCCTCGGCTTCATTTCTTCTTCCGCGATGAAGTCGTTTCCTTCATGGTAGTACGAATTCAATACAGGTCGTTCCTGTGACCTAAATGGGTCCATTATGTACATGATGTCACACCGATCATAGAAGCAGACGAGAATTGGTGAAATGTACGGAGTGTATGTTGTTTTGTCGTCATTAGGTTTGGGTTTAATTTAACAAGGACAGTATATAAATGAATTATAAACCTCTAGTGGGATGTATTAACCTCTAGTAAGAAGTATTAGCCTCTTCTTGAATTATGCATAGCTGAATCCATTGTAGAAATCTCCGAAGAAAGATTGTCCTCATTATAACTTCGGTCAGCTACATCTGATATATATGTGCAATCGTAAAAAAATGTGGGCATATAAAATCAAATACGATAACTTACAGATATGTTCTGTATATTTTTATCAGTATAAAATAATTGATCAAGTATAAACCTGATGGAACCTCGAATAGTGTAACATAGCTTTATGACAACAAATTGGCGTTGTTGTCCTAATAGCGTATTAAGGTTAAACCATCCATCCACTAATGGTCGACTATTTTCACATTCACTGAGACAAAGTCACGCACCGTGCATCAAACACTTGATTCCCGAGTTAAGTATTTAAGCGAGGCATATTCGTGCTACCACGGCGTCGTTTCTTTTTTTCATTTTCGGCCTGAAGACGCCTCCAGAATAGGAGGAGATAAGTAACGACGCGGGTGAATTCCAAAATAAGAAATGGACCAAGAGAATAGGCTCTATAGACTAGATTGGGAAAGACAAGGAGTAAGCTGAGCTGATGAACCACAGTCTACTGCATATTATTGTTTACTAATAACATTGATTTTCTGTTTAAATGATGAATAACTTAGTTTTCCACAAAAAATTTAATCCTTTCTCACGACCCGGGTTTCATCGCTGCGCGACATCATTAGGTAGAGAGCTTGTAAAACACTTCGCTTAAAAATGAAGCAAAGCAAAGCGTTAGCACTTTTAAGCAAAGTGCCAATGCTTTGCTTAGCTCTGTATCTGTTGTTTTTGCGCAGCGATGAAAGCCGATCCGTAAGAAAGTAATAAACCTTTTGTGGAAAACATAGTTATTCATCATTTCATTATGAAGGAATTCCACCTAGTTACTGTCAATACCATTAATTATACTGATTTTCTATTTTTTACCAGCATTCAGTACGAAGTGTTCACTCTTGAAAAACAACTAAGAAAATAATGAACATTCAATACGTAACTCGGCATGAGAGCCGATTTCACCAAGACGTTTGCGCATGTGAATGCTTCATAGAGTAATGATCATAGTAAGTTTCCAAAAATAATTAACTAATTGAAGTTAAAGTTAATCTCTGTACAAGTAACTTGTTAAAGTTAAAAGTTAACTCTTCCAAAACGTAATGGTTAAGTTAAATAGTTAACAACGTTTTCAACGATTAATTTTAATCTTTAATCCCAACGATGATGCGATTTGATGTATCCCAAGTTGGGAAAGTTACCAAAACGTTAACTGATTAAAGTTACAGTTAATCTCAGTAAAAAGTAACTAGTTAAAGATAAAATTTAACTCTTATAAATATTAACGGTTAAGTTAAATAGTTAACAACATTTTTAAAGATTAATTTTAGTCGTTAATCCCAACTATGATGCGATGTGATGTAACCATAGTTGGGAAAGTTACCAAAAAAATTAACTGATTAAAGTTAAAGTTAATCCCAGTAAAATGTAACTAGTTACAGTTAAAAGTTAAATCTTCTAAAAAGTAACGGTTAAGTTAAATAGTTAGCTACATGTTTAACGTTTAATTTGAATCGTAAATTATTTAAAACTGCTAATCCCAACTATGGACTAATGACATAGTAACTCTCTGGGCTGGCTGAGCTGGTTCCGTTGCGCCTACGGACAAATAGACGAAACCTCCCTTCCTCATCCGCTCCACCCTCTCACCTCGCTGCTTTCCCACCTGTAAAAGGGTTTCAACCGATGGCACGAGGCGAGAAAAAGAAGTGGAGGTGCAAAAGAAAACGCCCTCCTCTTCCTCCGACAACGCCTTCTTCTTAACGGATCGATGCCGACGCCCTCTCCGACGGCTCCCGAACGGAAGGTGTTGCACGCATCCTCACGGAGACCGCAAGCTTCCAATCCGGAAGAATACCTACTTCGTCTCACGTGCGCCGGCAGAGGTCGTGAGAGAAAACTCTTCCTTCCGTTGAGAGGTGCTTCGATTGGCGGTGAAAGCTTTGATCGCTTGCCCATCGATCGTGTCGCCGTTTAAAATTGACTCGATACCTTCTCCACACGTTATGTGTACCATGAGGAATTTCGGTTTCTAATGAGAACTTTCAACTTCTTTGAAATCAATTCTCCAATGTAAGCGTGGCGGAATATTTTTTAAAACTCATACGTATGGAAGTGTTCGGATTATACTCACTCTGGTTCAGAAGAATGCAATGCTATCTTTTCATGTGCCCCATGTATCTTTCGTCGTGTGTTAAAAGGGGGCTCGAATGACTGCTGGCTGACGAGCTCAGATTCAAACAACGGCAAGGGAGTCGCAGAGCTGCATTTTTAAATAAAGCAGAATTCGGGTTTCTGAGGCCAAAATGCAAAAACCAGGTTTCTTGTTTCATTACACGGCCAGTCTAATTGTGACCGGATTTTAACCCGTTCCCCTATTCAATACCCTGTCACTAACCTTTTCCCAAATGGTTTGGAGCCAATCCTTCTTTGCCTATGGGCGATCCCACGGTATTAAAGGGTTGGCGTAGGTGACCGGGGATTCGTCCGGCGAATTGATCCTTTCCCCCCATTAACAACCTCGCATGCCATCAATAGGTTGGATGGTACTGAGTGTGAACTCTGTGGAAATTGATAATTATTATTACTAAGTAATTTACCGATAAATTTAAGATAAAATGGAGATGAGTGAAAATTCTCCTGATCTGTACACATGCAGGGCATTTTCAACCAATAATATTTCTCCGCACTAGCAAACGTCGTACCCTTAAGAATTACGTTCATAAAATGAATTCACAGACCAAGGCTTCTGTTAACTTATTTCTTTCCTTGACTCCTCGATTGAGGAGGGATTTTTTCATTTCATTTGTTGTCTTATACCTACATGTTAGTTAAAATTAGTGGACCTTCCGTCCCGTGAAATTGGATTTTCCAACTCTATCTGTAAGCTCCTCGCAGTTCTATTAATTTTGTACTATTTTATAAATCCCACCTTAACTATTCGATTTTCTTCTGGATCGGAGTGATTCCCATCCTAGGGATTCTAACATTTCCTAACATTATCTGTTCAACTATATCTTCCTAAAACGTACCTGGCACCCTTCCTCTATACTTTATCAAGCTTATGTGAACAACCATTTTCCCTTGGGTCTCAGACTTACTGTCGGCGCAGAAATTATGTGCACTCGAGTTTGGGTACAAATAAAAAGTTAACGAAAAGACTTACAGAAAACCTAACGACACCATCATTTTTCTCATTCATTTCTACGTTTTTTAATGACAAATTTCAATTTTTTGATCAATTTTTATATTTTTTACTACAGTTATAACGTAAAAAGTACCGGTTATTTACGGCGCGCGGGAAAAGCTCCGACTTTGACACCTTGTAACTCAAACACAAGTTCTTCAATGACAACTATATTTCTTTAAATGGAGGATAGATATGTTTGCTATAGATTTTTCGAGTTTCAGCTTTGTATGTTTCATAGAAATAAAGTTATTATTAATTATTTAAAATTATTGCATTTCAAAACTGGGGCATCGTAAGATTTCGTTCTTGGTCTCGTTGCAATTGGCATGCCTTGAACGTTTCCAATATGTTATTTTTCAAAACATCTATCAGCGCGTTTAATTTAAATCGAGTAATATTTATAATGGACGAAGTGAGAGGTCCCGTTAGGCGTAACGCCTAGCTGAATCGGTGCTGTGTTGCCGCATATAGTATACAACGTCCTCCCCAGTATCACTGCCTAAAGGGGCCCCTGGTAACCACCACCTTATCCACATCCTTATCTTATCCAGAAGTTGAAACAGAGTGAGGTAGTAATTTTAGCGATCGATTGAATAGTCATAATATCTCAAGATGTAGCGGTTTCCCACGGAAAAGGATTCTCACATTTGACGATTATATTCAGCATCCTTGTAACAGTCGATGTCATCATTTTTACATTCAATTACAATCAGACTTGGAATAAAAAATAAAATTTATAAATGAATTTAAACACGGATTAAGTGTAAAAATGGCAAAAAAGAGCCCAATGTCGACGTTGTTATGACTTCCAATACCAAGATTTTTCCGATATTTAAGAGACTCATATCTAAGTTTATCTAAAACCCTATTTCTCTTTACTTTTTATCGTTGCAATATATGTTTGGACATTTCTCAGATGTTCATTTAACTTTCAGCGATACGTTATTTAATGATGTTGGGCGAAGATAATGTAATTGTGTGAATGGCCACGAAAAAATGTCATGAGACACGTGGTACGATTACGGTCTAGGCCGATTATTTCACTTGTCCATTTCTACGAAACTAATATCAGGCGTAAATACTTATAGAAAATCGGCATGATACACATTTTCAGCACTTTTGTTTAGGATGCATAATATACCCGACTAGAACGAATTGTTTGCCCACGAACAAGCGAATCGCCTCGCGGTGTCGAGAAACGGACCACAGTCATAATGATTTCCCTCCTGGGGCACCACCCATAGGTTACCGACCCCGGTCGGGGACTGCAATCCATTCATAAAGCACGGAGGCCGCAATGGGACTCGCCCGTGACGTGATCCATAGACGGAAAGTACAGGTGACAAAACGGGAGCACAAGACCGCTTCTGTTCGGTTCACGCGCACTTGACTAGGAAGCAGCAAACGGTGTTCCTCAAGCGCCCTCGCCGTGTCACATTCAACGATGAGTGGGGTACACTTTTCCCGGGTATCAATTAACCCATTAAGGACTGCGAGATCCGCAGCATTTTCCATTAAAAAGCAAACAAGGATGAATGTGACGAGTCGAAGTGATAAACTATTTTGCATTTTGTGTGTATTTTCATGGTTATACTTTTGACAACGAGGCGGCAGACAAAATACTTTAGTGTTTGTAGGCATTGAATAAGTTTTCTGTTTCTTGATAATATTTCCAGTCATAAAAACAACGGTTTTGTAAACACGAACGTATACTCGATTTAAAAAAAAAACATTGAATATAACCCCATGTTCGAGAGTACTAAACTATGTTGGCACATGAATTGAAAGTGGTTTTTATATTTGCGACTTTTCCATTTTTTCCTCTATTCATTTAGTTCCTTGCTTTAAATGTCGTATATTTTAAAAAATGTCTACCAATTTTTTGGAAAAATATCAAATACAATCGCTGAAAATTTTTGATAGATTGCCTTACTACCATATGGTAAACGATTGTCACCGTTACCAACATCAAGAGAGTCGCTACGTAAAAAACATAACTCAGAATATTTTTAATTTAAATGTGGTATTATATTTTACTTTCTTACTCTAATAAATAATATCACTCAGACGGCTACTCACGATTTTCAGCTCCTAAGAATGCTTTAATAATTCAGCATAATTGGATATCACCATAAAAAAGCACTGGCATGTTGAGTGAAGGTATGTTTACTCTATGATAGTACATAAGTTCACATCTTAAAAGCTCGTCCTCATCTTAGTTGCACGCTCCAATTCACCTCATGGGGTGAAGGCTGAAGGCAAATTTTCTTTTAAAATACAGTATTACATATTTGGCGTAAGTTTATGAAACTACGCTGCGCTGGCGTGAGTTCAAACATAATGTATGCGCAGTTAGGCCCACAGGCGTCAAAAAAATTTAAAGGTAAAGTAGGCTTTTAGTAGCGGCTAGATTTACAAAAAATTCGTTGTTATTAGCTGTTGTAGGCTGTCATGTACAGTAAGTCCTCGGTTTACGTCGGAGATGCGTGTGGAAGAAGAGCGACGTAAGTCGAAACAACGTTTAACGGATCCAGATATTCGAGACCACTTTAACCCCGCGATAATTCTAGGCATTTCCATTTCTTTTAAAACACCATATAACTTGAAGAACTTATTCGTTCAGTGTAAGGACAGAATAGACAAGAAGAAGAAAAGTGGTATCTGTGAACTGAAGTGATGTGACTGTAACAGTGTTTATGTTGGACAAACTCTTAGAAATTTTAATGTAAGGACAAAAGAACATTCCTGTGCTTTTTTGAATAATTGTGAAAACAGAAGTAACTTTGCCAAACACCTCCTGTGTAATGAACATAATAGCAATTTTAATGTTAGCATTTTACATTTTAATAATAATCGACGTGAGCTTAATGCTCTTGAGCAATTAGAAATTTTAAAACGACTTCGGTACCCTAACGTCAATGTCATCATTGAGTGTCTGTTTCCTTCCCCTTCTCCTATCCTTGAGTCTGTGACGCATTCTTCCCTTTCAACTTCTTACTAACCTCGATCCTTTAGCTCCCCCCACCCCCTCTCCCCCTTCCTTTCTCCCCTCCCCCTTCAATGGTTTTGTATAAATAGGAGATTCCGACCATGACTCTGCTCCTGAAGATGGTGCTCATGCACTGAAACCCGGGTCGTGCCAGTTTTCTTTATATTTTTGGCATTGTAAAAGTGATACATTTTTCATTGATAAATATGACATACCACCAAGTGACAAGTGATCTTGTTTTATAATTCAAGGCGTTAATTTCGAAATTCGTTTTGTGCGTTTATCCCAGAAAAAATAGCTATTTCAGATAGGATGATTATTTCAGTTATCAAAAAATGCAAGCATATTTGCATACGGTCTATTTTATAGGCATTAAAAGGGTAACATTTTCCGACGACCCTTGTCAGCATGGACGTAACATCGAATCAGACGTAAATCGAAGCGACGCATACCGAGGACTTACTGTATAACTAGGCAGCTTTTTCTTTGGATTAGTCCCTTCTGCCCTCCTTTCGATTGTAAATTTAATCCGATGATTAGTAAAACTAGTGTCGTTACGCCACTTCCTGAATTTGACGAATTTTGTACTCGAATAGCACGAATTGGCGCTGATTGGAGCACTGCTTTTGATAAGGAAGTGTAGTGTGGTCATGGGAAGAGTAGGATGTCGACCGTCGACCACACGACCGACGAAGTGTGGTCATCGGAAACGCTTGTTCGTATCCCTACAGGAAGACTTGACTTAACGTCCTTCTACTATACTCGACTCGTATGAACAGACGCGAATGTACTTAGTAAACACGCGCTCGCATTGGGACTCACCTGTGTCCCGCTATCTCTGCCTCACTCGTCGCTTAAGTGGGAGTGAGAAATCGGAAGCGATTTCGTGACAGAATTTGAAGGGAGGGCCCGAGAGAGCACGCGACCACTACGCTCCACCGTGCACGAACGGAGCCCGTCAATTGTTTTTTCTGTATTCTTGCATTCACTTCTCAGCCGTGACTCTCCAATCCGAGCCACAAAGAAATGTATGAGTTTCTTCGTAAATAAATAGAAGGCTGGAAAATAGATATGTAGATTTTCAACGCATTTTATTCAGAAACTCCACCCATATTCACTACAGCGCATAGTAAATTCATTCCGCCTGCTCGCTTCCGAATAGAACGCAGTCATCGACCACTTTCCATTCACTCTAGTGCGCTTCTGCCTTTGTAAGAAAACAGCTCACTTGCATTTCATTTGTAGGATTTAATTTTCAATTTTTTTATTTGATAATAAGAATTTAATTTAATAATAATAAGTTAATTTTATTAGAAGAGACGAAACGACTCGGCCTCTCCAAAGGATATCTACATCTACATCTACATAATACCCCGCAAGCCGCCTCAAAAGGCGTGTGGCGGGGGGTGTTAGGACACCAGCCGTCAACAAAAAAAATAAAATAAAATAAAAGTTCCGCCTAGCATTTATTTAAGTCCTTAATTGTTCGGGGGAAAAACGAATTCCCAAACCTATCCGTTCGGCAAAATATCTCTCTTAATTTATCGATTCTGTCGGACCTGGAAATATAATGTGGTTCTAATATGATGTTCTCCGTGTCGCTCTGAAAGATATCCATTCTCAATTGCTCAAGCAATCTAAGCCTAGCGCGTATCCTCCGAGTCTCTAGCGGCTCCCACCCTAAATCGTTCAAAATCTGTGTAACGCTTTCTGTACGGCCGTAGCAGTTTTTGACGAATCGCGCAGCTTTCCTTTGTATTTTATTAAGTTCATGGACTAGGTCTTTCTCCGCCGGATCCCATATGCTCGCTGCATATTCAAGGTGAGGCCGGACGAGTGCGAAATAGCACCTCCCTTTCACTTTATCATCAGAAAATCTTCCCACAACACGATTGACAAATCCTAGCTTCTTCAGGGCTCTGCCACAAATATTTCTTATGTGTGTCCCCCACGGTAGGTTCGAAGTTATCGTAACTCCCAGGTATTTCACTTCATCTGTCGCATTTATGCTAACGCCATCCACAACATATACATGGGGATAGTTGGACGACCTACGCAAGAAATGCACCGCCGTGCATTGGAACAGACTAACCAAAGAGGCAATTGAAATCCGCCATGTGAGAAAGAATTTCAATGGAGAGTCAAGTCATAATATGCTTATTTCCACACAAAACAATACAATGTAACAAAGAACAAAAACAACTGTGTGGACCAGGTTTTAGGCTGGCGCCTCTTCAGGGCTCTTCAATAGAGACGAAAGGTTCCACTTAAGTAGGACCTGGAACCCAATCCTGTAAATGGCTTGGGAAAGTGAGAACACATCCACCAGTGAAAACCGGCCTGACCTGAGAGACTTCCTAAATAAACTCGGCACCTTGACACCCGGCATCAACGGCCCTGATGACAATGGAAAAGTCTTCCCTCAAAATGTCGGCTACGAGGAAGATGGAGCATCTTACCCGCACAGGAACCCGGGAAAAACTTACTGCTTTCCATTTGTTTCGGACCCAGTGTACAAGAGAGCTCTCTTCAAAACAAATGGAGAGCAGAGTTGATATGTACTGGAGTGTTCTTGTGAAGGTAACAGCTTCGATAATTGCATCCACTGTCGTTTATTTGTCGTTGATTTTTGTTTCCCTGATCTCATTGGAAGGAAGATCTTTGACCCTGATCTTTGGAAGGAGATCTCCCTGGTCTTCCCCGTTCCTTTATTCCCCCGCCTACCCTTGGTTTTTTCTGCTATTTCCTTGATTTTTTTCAGTTTACCTCCCCCTACCTTACTTCTGTTCTCCACCTTCCTTCAAACATGCTGAATGTACAAATGTGAAGTGCCCCCTGCTTAATATATCTTGTACCTAATAATTGCTCCGTGAGCCGAAGCGCGTCGTGCTCATTAAAATATCCTGTGGAAAAGTGCGATTATAATATGCCGACCTTCCAAGATATCTCATCTGAATCTGTTTATATTATTAGTGTAAATTATTTCATCAAATATCGACAATTTTTGTAAATAAATACCTACTCCTTAGCTGTCTAAAGACTCACTATATCAGGAAGTTTATCGATCATCGATTTACGCGTATGCTTCCAGGGAACATTCTGGAAGAAATAAATTTGGTAACATATGTTGAAATTCAAGCGTTCGGAATAAAAACATGTTCGGAAATGTAACTGGGCTTGACACAAAGATGAACACCCAAGATTGGACACACCCGGAGTCATCGTGAGTTTGTGAAGAACATGAATGAAGGTAAAATAGAGGGAACAGTCCCCAGAGGAAGACCCAGGAATAAGTTCATGGACCAAATAAAGAGGGAAGTACAAGGTAAGAGATTAGAGGAAGTAAGGGAACTAGCAGTAGATATAGAAGGGTGGAGAGCTGCAGTCAACCAATCTTAGGATTGAACGACCAATGATGAATTATGCAATTTAATTTCAATTTTCTGCTACTCTTTAAGTGCTATAGAGCTCTCACGAGCTAAGTCACCAGTAAAATAGTACTTCCATGGCTTCCGGATTTCGCTGCGAAACCATGAAAGTACCTGCACTACAGGGCTGCGAAAGCCTCAAGCAGAAACTCCAGTAAATTTTTTTGTTTATTTTCTGTACTTCTGAATATCTTCGTAATCTATAGGCCATAAATTCTCAATCGAGACAATCAAGTGGTCGATTTAGAGCGATGAACTAGTTTACAGTTACCATATTTATCTTTCCAGTTGAATCTTATACTTAATCTTTTTACCCTTTGTAGAACTTTTAATATTATCATATTCCATTGGCCTCATATTTTTAATAGTTCCTCCAACGGAGAAAATGAAGAATCAATATGGTTGATTTTTAACGCGAAGGTATTATTGCTACGAGCCTTCACCTCACACTTCCTTTCTATCTCCCACCAAATTCAGAGCCTCGTTCAGAAGAAGGTAAAAGAGAGAGTGATATGGGTGTAATAGCAGTGTGCTTTTTCGGAACTCGAGCCCGACTCCCGACGGGGAAGTAACAGGGACTTTAGAGGCGTGAGTGCACCCGATGCGCGCTCCTGGGAGAAAGGAAGGACGCGTCGCGTCGCCGCGACGGTGTCGAGAGCCGTCGACACTTCCCCCTCCTTTCCCAGACCGCATTCCTCGCGTGCATTACAGTTGTACGGGTGATGAGGAGTTGGAGAGTGGAGAGTGGAGAGAGAGAGAGAGAGAGGCATGCTGACAATCACATCACCCAGGCGACCGACGACGCTTCCCAGTCCGATTCGGGCGCCGAACCCGAACGTGGAAGGCCACGCGACGGAAAAGAAATCCGCAGACGCAACACGCGCGTCGGGCTGCCGGGAGACGTCCGAAAGACGACGCGCCGTTCCCGTGTCAGCCCTAAGCCATCCATACCCCTACGACGAACGCATACCGAGTGGTCAGTCGGCGACGGACACAACGAAGCCATTCACGGCTTCGTATCCGCTCCTCGTCGCTGGGCGAGACCGAGAAAAATCGGGAGGTGCCGTTCGGGCGAGCGAGCGTCACGTTGTGACTGGTGGACGTGACCTCAACGGCTCGTCCGAAAAAGGGTGCGCAACCTGGGAAATCGCTTTCGTCCCACTTGGTTATTGGTGTTGAAAGGTCTTGTCCGTCTTCGGCCTCGTCGGTCGGTCGGTCATGAGGGAGCATCTGCGAAGGAGCTTTTCGGGGGATTTTGAAGCCATTTCTTTCTTTTTTACGGTTTTCAAGCGTCCCTTTTCCTCACAAACCCTCCCTTACACTTTCTTGGGCCGGAAGGAGTCGGTAAGGTGGTGGTTGACATTAAAGGCCTTTGGCGTCAGAAGCGATTGCTCGTTTTACGCTCGATGGGGGAGAGTGGACGTGTACAGGAAGTTCCGGAAATTCCGACGGATGAAATGAAGACAGAACAGTCGTATTTTTTCACCTATATCCTCCCTTCATGTCTTTTTCCTTCATTTTTGGTAAGTGGATTTTTAGACGTACAGTTATTGAAGCTTTGGCCGTAGCAAAAATAGCACGAGTCCCTAGGGATCGTCTTTGAGGAAGTAGCATTTAAGATATCCAGGAAAAAGTCAAAATTGATACCCCTCAGTTAATTATTCACATTGAAAAGACGTATCTGGTAAAATAATTTCATTTGCAATGTCGTCAAATAAGGACAATCGTAAAAAGTATGTGAAAGAAGTTGCCCAAATGCATTTCAAAACATGAGTGCGGACGTTAAACCTTGACATGAAAACATTTTTTTAATTCAAAGTAACTTAGTAAATTAATTAATGCAATCCAATGCAATAAAAAAGCAATGAAAGTTTCGTGTTTAAAAGTGAAAACTTATCGTGGCGTATCAATCAAAACTTTAAAAACATTTCGACTCTTTTTCTGCCTTCTTTAAAAGACCGTCAGCCGGCATGATCCCATCTTATTCCCGATGTACGTGTCTGAAGAGAAAATACTGTTCATAATTATTCCGTATAATTACTTTGGCTGCAAAAAAGTCACGCTTTAATCAATACGATGTCATATAACAAAACGATGACATAGCTAGATAAATTGGCATAAGGGGAGATTTCACGCAAAGCATGCATCATCTAAATCGAAGGAAAGTGGAGGTCAGAACGAGGAACGTATATCAAAATTATTTTTAAAACCACGCATACGGAATTATAATATGGATTTTTTTCTAAAGTTCATGCAACGTTGCAATCTTGCACCAATTCGCCAACTTAGAGTTAATTTATCAATGATTCGATCCAGTAAGTGGGGTTGAAAATTGAGCTATGTAATACGTCACTCCCATTAACAGGAATAAGTTAGTGAAAGATAATGACTACCTGACTCAAAATGCTCAGAATCAAAGGAATTATGAATTATACTAAACAATAGAAAACAAAACAAAAAAACAATGGTTTTATAAAGGTTACAAATAGACTTTTGACAACCATGCATCCAGGAATTGAGACGGCCATATTCTCCTTATCATCAAGCTGTATTGCAAAATATAGCTTTTCCTGGAGAACATTACTGATTGTTTTCTAATTAATATGTATACCTACTACACCCGATTTTATGATCTCTGTTTGAATATTTCATGTGCATGAAAACCAAGGTTAATAATTGCTCTCTGATCAATGAAGCATACATCTATTAAATGGTAGTCTTGAGTGAAATATGCAATTTGATGTCTCAGTTAACATCAAGTAAACAAAACACTTCGTCACCTCGCGGTAAACTTCAACCAGGAATGAAACCGGGCCATGATGAAATAGTTGTGCCCACTCCCTGATCTGTAATCGTCCTCCTGACCAGATTTAGAGAATTACTTGAGCTGGACGAATTAATTCACGAATCTAAATTGCATTGCCATTAGTCGAAAATTCATCTCTAGACAATAACATGCATTATGAAATGATATAAATATTATGCACTATTCAATGTCACAGATTAGTTTATGCTGGCAGTTCTAGGAAAATTATCGTAGAGATACTGAATGATTGAATTTTCCCTCATCTGCGCATAAGGTTGTTCCCGTTTTTCAGGTTTTTCCCGTTGCTCACTCGAATAGAATCACGTCACGGGTGGCAAAGTGGTATCTGTCACCCCTAAATCAATAAATACTACAGCAATAGGTGAAAAAAATGCACAGCTTCGGTAAAGAACACCACATTGGTACAGAATACTATTAATATTACCCCCTATAATCGGTTCGACCTACTTTAAAAACAATTTACCATCCATATAAATTTAGCCGGGTCAGAGAAACCTCGGACACCACTAACACACTGTAAAGGCTTCTTTCCCAAATGAGTACATAGACGAAACCGAGAAAAATCCAACGATTGATCGAACCCATTGATTACGCGGGGAATTATGCACACTACACAGTCATGATTTAGTTTCACGTAGCATATAATCATAATGCATCCATTAATACTTTGAACGATTAATATTTTATAATCATAATATTCAAGGCCTGAATTGGGGCGTGGCGTTGGTATGAGTCTGAAACCTGGGGGTAATTAGAGAGGAGGAAAACACATGCGAATGGTTGAATCTGGAGGAGGATGTATAAAATAAGATGCACATGAAAGAGAACGAGCGAAGAGGATCCAGGGAAAGGAGGAGGTTTTTGAATGAAAACAGGAGTCTTGGGCTGCTCCTCAAAATTACAATATAGATAAAATAAAGTAAAAAATAAATGTAAAATTTAGGGAAATGGGATTCTTGAGGTTACAATTGAGAGAAAGATACTGTTTTGGTGATGATGGGATAGGAAGCCCAAAGGCGTAATGGATGGAATGAAGCAAAGTTGTAATTGCGATAGACTGAAAATGAAAGATTTCAAGCAATTTTCAGGAGAAACTGAGCGTCCAGGATTTTTCTCTTAACCGCATCAAAACCTAACTATAAACCGTAGGCAACAGAGCTAATGAATGATACGGCATTCTCTGGTCAGTCAGTGTGGTCTCAATTATGTGTTGTAATCAACCCTTGAATGGGATCTATGTGTCTATCCTCTCGAATCTTCTAGCAGTTAATCTCTTCTTGTTTTCTCATCTCCTCTGGTTTTATTTCTTTCGTCGTCAACCTTCGCATAGAACTTGTGGTCGCTCTACGCTGTTATTTCCGTAAACTATGTCAACTGCAATTGTTTCCAGTGAGCTCGAGAGCCACTGCAAACCTTCCCCAAGTCGACGGGTCGCGGTCGGCTTTTTGAGAGGCAGGAAAGGTTCGAGCCAAACCAATCTCCCGCCAGGTAAACAGCCAAACCTGGGGAACAGATAGAAGTGGTGCGGAGCCATTATCCTGTTTATTCAGTCTGGGGGACCGAAGACCTTAACCTCTCCACCCCATTCCACCCCTTCTCCCTCCATTCACCTATTCCCTCGCTTCCCATTCGCTGCTCTCACTGCCATCAGAGAAGCAATCTGAAAAGAGAGAATAGATTCAATAATAATTCATTGTGTTCTCTCGAAAGTGAGCTGAAGAAGAAGTAAGAAGAATAGAAGTTCGGAGAATCCTCATGTTCCTTCGTCATCTTTGTGATGTTTTCAGGGGTGAAAATGATTATACAGTAAAAACCCTCTTAACAACCACTCCTATCAAGCGACCATCCGCCTCAATTACCATTTTCAGCGTAAACGTCGGTTGTCGCTGAATCCAGGTTAAACTGTTTGTGTACATCAAATTTAAATGCATTTAAGTTTCCCAGGAGTTTTTATTTGCATAATATTCCTAAAAACTGAACCCCTGTCGAACGACCACTTCTCTTAGCGGTCATTTTTCAGTGGAACCGTTGATAGTTGCTTAATACAGGTTTCACTTTACATGGAAAGACCTGAGAAGAACCGTGACGGTGAAAGAAGCGCTCATAAATAGGAAGTGGTTGATGACGGGGAGCACCAGTAAGGATGCGAAGAAAAGCAGAAATTTAATGCACCGTTGTATGGTGCAGAAACGTGGACTCAAAGGAAGGAAGGCGAGAATAGGCTGCCGACTGGTGAGAAGCGGTTGTGCAGGGGACTGGGAAAGGTGCGACGGATGGAAAGTAAGGCAAAGGAGAACGTGCTTGGTATTATGGATCAGGAGAGGAAACTTCTGATGAATATTAGGATGCAAATTTTTGCTTTAAAGAGGAGACGAAAGACGAAATTATTCTGAAGGTCGTAATTGGGGAAATGAAAGATAGAACATCTACATCTATATCTTCGTATTACCCTACGAGCCACCACGAGGGTGTGTGGGAGGGGGTGAAGATCACCAAACATGCATTATTGCCATGACACAGGGTATTTAATGGAGACATGCTAGATAATAGGGTCACTTGCAGCTAAATGCTACATAATAAGAAAGGGTTTATTGGTTGTTATTACATGCATCATGCACTACAGACTACTCTAACTATATTTCACCTACCTATCCCTTTGCTACGCTGCCTATTGCTCTCTCTTATGGTACACGGGAAAAATGACATTTTAAATCTATCGGTACGACAATCTAGGCCTGACAAGTGTAAAATAGCTTCTTTCGCGTACTCTCTCATCGCATTTGCCTAGAACCCTTTTTACGAATCCTAATCTACGGTTTGCTACACTAGTTATTTCCCTGATGTGTTTTTCTCATGACATGTCTTCAGTGATGGTGACACCTAAGTATTTAATAGATTCTACGTTAGATATTTTCTTTTCTTTGATGCAATACTTATTCCGGGGAAAGCCATTCTTTTTCCAAAAGTTCATTATCGCGCATTTCTTCAAATTAATTCTAGCTGCCAACTATCACACCAATCATCAATCGCATCTAAATCCTTAGCAAAAGACTGGATGTCCTCTTCATTTCTTATTTCCTTATACTCTACTGCATCATCGGCAAAAAGACAGAGCTTGCTATTTTTTTACTACTGTATTCAAGTCATTTACGTAGAGAAGAAATAAAAGTGGACCTATCACGCTTCCCTGGGGAACACCCGATGTAACTTTTACTTCGCCTAAGCTGACACCATCTAATACCACCCTTTGAACGCGTTCATGTAAGAAGTCTCCTATCCAGCCTACTATATTACTGTCTATCCCGTATGATGCTAACTTCGAGAGTAACTTACAGTGGGGAACCTTGTCAAACGCTTTTCTAAAGTCAAGAAACTCTGCGTCTACCTGTACGTTACCTTCTCCGAAAACTAAAATATCATGAACAAAAAGACCTAATTGAGTTTCGCAAGACCGTCCCATTCTGAACCCATGCTGGTTTGTTATCAATAAATCCTGGCTGTCGAGGTGTCCCATTATTGATGTAACATAAGTTATTATGCACGGTATGAAGGAAGGTAGGCCGTATCTTGAGATGAAGAAAGATGTTGTGCAAGGAGACAGGGGTTTGCGCCAATAAAAACCTAGAAGATTCTTGCTCTCTTCCATCTACATCAACATTTACATGTACGAAATATCGTGCAAGCCACCACTAGGGTGTGTGGCACGGGGTGATTCCACATCAGGCATGCAGCACTCATCCCAGTTAAAATCAGAACCGCGCACGTTCCTCCTCGGAATGCCAGTCTTAACTGACAGCAACTGGTGGATTACCCAAATAATTATAGATAATCATATGAGATTGTCATAGCTGAAATTTCTATTCCATTTTAAATAGACAACTCTACGTTTGTCCCAGTCCGTTTTAACACGCCAGTCAATATAAATCGTCCGAAGTGATGCGGTATGAAGCTACCTCGAATGATACAGAAATCTTATACCATAAAATAAATGAATGAATTGAATTGAATAAAATGAAAAGTAATTCTCAAATAGGACGTATTTCAATATAAGAACATCAGTATCTACTGCATGTGAAGGGCATAAACCTTCATGCACGTGAGGGTCAAAATAATTGCGTTGATTATTGTATTTGTTTCCATTCATCTATTAGTGAGTTTACCTCATTAGCGGAGTTCATAACTGAACGACAATTTGCATGGTTATTCACCACTTAGGTATTTTGAGCTATTGAAAAAAGATGTGTCAGTTAGTAAGAATAAGGAAAGGAGAATACGTAGAGAGACAGCCGCCGTCAACATTGGTCGAACTCTGAACTAAATGACTGCAGATTCAAGTCCCATCAAACAGATGAAGACCGACGCAACAAAGTGATGCTCAAGTAGGGTTTGGAGGAGAAAATCTCCAAAATGCCCCGCCAACCCTACCCTAATTCGGACCCCATCGCCTTTCTGAGTCCTGCTTTACATCTAAATCTAAAACATACACATAACCGAAAGAGAGTGCGATTTGCCATGAAATAAATTTTTTTGACTCGAACTGGATTCGAACTCGGATTTTCTAATCACGTGATCAAATGCATTTATCCAGTCACGCCACCGAGCCATCTTAAGTCAAGGTGAATTTCAGGGAACAGTCAAATTTCAAACGTCTTTAATCAAAACGCGCTATTACCAACTGCTCTCTTCGAAGTCTCTCCATGGCAATTCGGCCCTAACAAGGAAGATGTCACTAAGGGTCCGAGATTATGAAGCATTCAAACTACTCATCAAAATCTCACGCAGTCCTACCGATCGATTTTTGTTCACGGGGATGTTCTTGATGGAGCTGCATATCGCAATTAGAGATACGACAAACAGTCAATCACACAATTATGTTATCCATCCGTATGGTTAAAACTCACCAATATCCCCAGCCGTTCATAATTGTACCACCTGACTTCTTAGTTAAGTGCTCGGAATGGTTCCGAATACGTAATTTAGGAGTCACGTGGTACCACATCAAACGGTTGGAGATTTTCGATGGCTCTACTCACACGGATGGATACCTTAAGACTCAGGTATATTTTTTCTTTCAGAGGATTTAATGGTTACCTTTACAAAACCACAACTTAAAAACACACACGACCCGGGTTTCAACGCTTAAGCGTCATCTTCAGGTATACGCTTCAACGCTATCAACGCTTAAGCGTCATCTTCACCTGAAGATGACGCTTGAGCGTTGAAACCCGGGTCGTGTGTGTTTTTAAGTTGTGGTTTTGTAAATGTAACCATTAAATCCTCTGAAAGAAAAAATATGGAATACCGCAAAGTTACCAAAGAACTTGTATTATTTACTCAGATATATTGCTTATTGTGTCTCCAATCGCGATATTCAACTTCATCAAAAATACACTGAACGGTATCTGGTGACATATTGAGGAACATAATTTGAGAAAAATGAAAGGAATTATTGTAAGGTCCACATGGTTTTTTTATTCGCATTCAACGATTATATCGTCATCATCAGGTACAAACCTTTTTTCTACCTGTTTGTTTGTTTGTACCTGATGATAATGATATAATCGTTGAAACGCGTAGTACGAATAAAAAACTATGTGGACATTACAATAATTCCTTTCATTTTTCCATCAACAGTATTCCCGTGGAAAAAACTCGATCGGGAGGGCTGCGTGAGATTTTAACGAGTGGATGTTTCTCGGGTATTCCACAGGGTTAGCAGGTCCATGAATCCCGACGTTTCGGAGAACGCAAGAGCAAGGAAGTAGGGGTTCAGAACATCTGAAGAGGGAGAGCAAGTCGTCCTCCGAAACGTCGGTATTCATGGAGCTGCTTACCCGGTGGAATACCCGAGAAACATTGATCCTGCAGATACGCCGGGAAAACCTAAGATCTTTCAACGAGTGGTTTATATTCATCAAAATCTCGTACTCTTCGTCACTGTACCTCGAGACTTCTTCGCTATAGGTTGGGAATCATTTCGAGCGGTTTTGAGCACAACCCCTCTTGAGCTACCATCGGAGGAATGCACCGTCCGCCGGAGAAGGACGTGCGGTGTGGGCGATGAGATAAGTGGGCGGAGATAGGAGCGTGGACGGGGGGAGGAGGGAGGCGTCCGTGCCGAGGGGGTGAGTGAGGGGGGGGAGAAGGGGCCAGTGGGTCGGGAGGGCTGAGTGCAACGATGCGAAGGAGTGATTGGCAGGCGACGTGCTCAGCACTTTATCCACCCCAACTCCTCCCTCCCTCCTTCCGAGACAGATAGATAAGCGACGGGCCCACCTTTCTTCTAAGAGAGAAGGAAGACATACTCACGGGGACGGGCGGCCCTCCTCCCCAAAAGTCTCCCTCCTACTTCTCTTCTGATCCGTCTCCATGCTTAAACACATCCACTACCTGTCTAACGTCCTCTTTACCTACCTCATCTCTCACCATTCGCTCCCCATGGTCGAACATTTTCCAAGGGTTCTGGGCTATGCAAATAATTCAAGATTGGAGCTCTTGTCCTTTTGTTCCCGATTTTGCTTCACCAGTTTCCTTGGATGATTATGAGTCAGAATTCAATTTAAATTCAATCCAACAAGAAAAAAGTCTCATTTCCTCTTATTCTGCCTCATTTGTCGCTTGAGCGACCCCGGCTTCATTCTGTTTCGGATGGTTTACGACACTGTTATGGCTGAGGCGTGAACTCTATTCTATTGGTTTTTACTCTAAATTGACGGTAATCAGAGCCTCATAAGCAAGCTGATTGATTGACCTGTCAATATTTGGTGATTCCCAATTTCATTCCGTTTTAAATTACGCAAACAAATTAATTTTGCCTGCCCACATTTATTTGTTTAAAAATGGTGTCCGTTGAATCAAAGCAAAATGAAACTGTAACATATTCTGTGGAACTTAGAAGCATCTTTTGATGGTAAACTTTTCAAAATAAAGGTCATGGTAGTGGATTTCAGGTTATGAAAGAGCTTATCTACGACCGAAAGTGTGATATGTCCCCTAAAACGTAAGTCTGAAAGGGCACAAAAATTGGAAAAAGAGAAAGGTTTCGGAAATTAAAAGTGGAAAAAATGAAATTCAGGAGGAAACCTCCTTAGTCATAGCTTTCATCCAAGGTCAAAACAAAATAATACAAATAAAATATAACATGCTCTCCCTTACATCTACATCTACGAAATAACATGCAAGCCACCACTCTGATGTGGCACGGGGTGATTCCACACCAGGCATGAAGCCCTCATCCAAGCTGAAGTTAGAACCGCACACGTTCCCCCGGATACCAGGCGCGGAACAAAAGCATTTAGACGACAATGTGCGGTCAGACCATAAACTAGGAGTGTGCTACGTACATGAACATACTGCCATGAACATACTGACATGAACATACTGGCATTTCATAAGATACAACTACTGGTTAGTGTCATTGATGCAACAGATAAATAGCACAACAAGGAATTAAATCATTCTAGAGTATATCATGCTGGAAATTACATACTAGGTTAGTAACTAATAATGATTTTAAGTTATTTAGCGCATGTGCAAAGACCTAAGTTACCTATTCACAGTCAAATAATCCTAGAACTGATCTATCGCAGTTATTATGGACCCTTATTCTACGTGGAAAAAAAGACATTTTTAATCTAACGGCTCGGCTGTCTATTTCCTTCATCTTATGCCTGTGATCGTTTCTACCTTAGAAGTTTTCCCCTAGTAAAATTTGTTGAACGTCCGGCATAAGAACAGTCTTTATCAAAATTTCGTAAAAGATTTAATCTATATTTGCTCTATGCGATCGCAGTGACCTGTCGCGAGTCTCAGTCGTGCATGCACGCACAGTTTGGGGGATTTTTCCTTCACCCGTGACCCGCCAATCACACAAAACCAACAAATGAAAACACGCAAAATAATATGAAAATTATCACCGAATCCCTCACGTTTGCGAATGCATTGACCTGTCGCGAGTCTCAGGAATCATAAATTTCACCGATGCGGTGAAATTTAACCGCAAATGGAGGACTAAATTTTCTTGTTACACGCCAAGAAAAATCCCTATAGCTACTAGCTTCTCGCATGATGTGAGTGACACCGAGGTATGCCAAAGTTTTCGTCATGACTTTGTCACTAAGTTTTAAACTAAATCTGCCATTTTCATACGCATATACGAGAGTTTCCGCGAAATCAGTTTCTTCCTCTGCATTAACAATGCAACCCGACCGTTACAACAATCCGATAAAAATAATCCACTTCTGGTCATTCACGCGGTGAATATTCGGAGGTCATTCACGTTCGCGGTGGTCCGCAAAAATTCTATAAAACAAAGGTCTTGAGAGGGCAGCAAACGTTCACGATCCCCACACGGAAAACTCGCTGCAACTCTTAATTGCACACGAGAGCGCCGTTTCTTTTTTCGTCGGGAATGCTATTTTTTGCGGGAACTCACGTGAAAACTTCTGCGACTCGCTTAAATTTTACGGCAGCATTTCGCAAGAAGGAAAAAAATGGCAAAAAAATGCTTGCGTCGGAAGGCCTCCAAAAATACACCTTATAAGCCTGTTTGGTACGATGTGCCACATGGGCCGTTGCAAAATATATTGTGCAATACTACTGCTCGAATAATAATAATAATAATGAATGATAATAATACTAATTTGAAATGTCATTAGATGGCATTTAAAAACCACAATAGACCGTCAAAAAGTTGTCGGAAACGAGACATTTTATCCATTCACACTCTAATGTATCGGTCATGCAAAAATTTAATCAACGCCTGAATCAAAGTATTCCTGTGCTGAGTAGCAGGCTTGATAAATAAACCATTCACGCAAACTATTTTTAAACTTTAGCAGGCCCACACTTCTAGCTGGAGAGGTAACCTATTAAAAAGTTTGAACCCCAATCAGGTGAAAGACTTATGAGATTTTTTCTGTCTATGAAAAGTTATTCTGCCCAACACCAAAGGTTATTTTGCCCAACACAATAATTAAAAAAAATTAAATCCAACCGTTGTAGAGGTCTTGATAAAACAAAATAAATCCAGAAAATCAATCAAATGCTATTGCGGGCAAGTATATCGTGTAAGATATTGCTTAGAAATTATGTTACTTTCGCCGTCGGTAGGATGTCTTCTTGTGTTGAGCAGAATAGTTCAATTTCTGTACTTCAATTTTCAAATGAAAAATCATGATTATAAAATTGTCTATTAAAGTTATTGAATCAGTCACGGGAACCAAAATTCCAGACGTGGTGCTAGAGTTAACTTGCTCTGAATGCTATTTTACTGGATGCGCATCTCAGGGTAGTTTGTTTTGTCATACCATCATTCCTCATCATCATATCATTATTCATGTAATCATCATAGCCTAGATCAACGTATCGGCATGTTAAACCAATCATGAACCATAACCTAAGATCCTGGTAATAGCATAAGGAGCAGAAACCTCAGTCGCTAGTTATTGAAAGTGTGGAAGTTTAACCAGTGATCCTCCAATCTTTTTATGAAGTGTTGTGTCAAACGCAATTCGCGGGGAACTCAAAGGAAAAAAATCGGCATTAAAGAAATATTTTCCCTTATATTCGGTTGTTTTTTAAATGTAAATCACCAGAGTCATTCATATACTTTCACAGTGGGAATATGGACCACTACTATTTTCCGTGAAATATCTCCAAATAGCTCATTTTTTAACACTTTGCGTGCTGGGCTTAAAATTGAAAATCCCCTCAGATAAACTGAGGATTATACACAACTGGACTGTGAAAGAAGATTCTTAAATCTGGGTTAATGAACATTTATTTACTATTATAATTAATTTTGGGACTCTTTGGTCGTATTTCTGTCTACCAGAACGACTGAGGCCATACCATTTCGTCCAGTTGCCATTCAACAATGATATTCCATGGACATTCTAGTACGTCCATTGTCCATCTCATAAAATATAGGAGGAAGTACCATAACGTCCATAACACTCAAAGTGTTAAACGGAGTGGGGTCCTTCTTGTTACAAGAGGTTAGTGCATTGAAAAAACAAAAATTATAAGCGAATATATAGCGAATCATTTACCCCAGTAGGAAGCACTTGTATCATTTATTGATTGTAATAATTTTATTGACAGAAAGTGGAGAATTGCGGTGACTCGAATTTGTATTCGAGTAGTCGCTATGTAGAGGACACTAGAATCCACCTTACACGAGCACTATCTGATTTTGGCCGAAAATGAATTGAAGGAACTCGAGGGCATTTATTTCACAAAAGCTGAACTCTTCTACGAGGAATTTCTCTTGGAGCTGTGGAGGCAGTAATTGGATTGCTTTGACCTTTGAAACTTGAACCCTCTTCCCCCGTCAGAGTCGTTTGGTAGTTATATACTGATAAAAAAATAACTTTTTTCCCACGCAAGGAGGTACGAATTCCACGAGTACTCTTGAAACCTCGGCATCGACAAAGAGCAGAGTGTTCACCATTCCTCGGAAGTCACTCCACGCACTGCATTTATGAAATTTCGAAATAAGGTAAATTTTGTGGGAAGTTCGACATCATTACGAATTTCATATAAAATTTGCCAGCGATGTTGTTTCCCATTGATGATGTCTTCTGGCAAAGACATGAAGTAAAACTCCAAGTAGATCAACTCCTAGACAAAGTTGAGGACTGCATTTTCACAAAATTTTATACCGACAAGGAAGAGAGCACAGGCTTGTGAATCATAGCAAGAGGGAAATTTTACTTTTGTGATACACTTGCGAAACATTTCACTGGTTTTATCCCAAAGAGATCTAGTTTTATAACTCTTGTTCATTAAGATAATTAGTGTGCATACATTTAAAATGAAATATCCATTGTTAGTACGAAGTATTCATTTACCAATTTTATGCCCGTGATAAATCATCATGACAGGAACAGTGACAGGATAAGCAACAGGAACACACCAAAGAAAGGTACAATAGATCTTCCGGTCAGGTTTACCTTGCCTTTCCCTCAGCTCGCCCAGAAGGATCCAACTAGCTGTTTACAAGATAGAGCAGAGATATAGATAGATATGTAGCCTATTCCACAGTGGTTCAACAATTTTTCTACGCTAATTAGAAATTAAATCTGAAATTTTTTTAATGTTCTGGGACCTAATGCCTTGGAATCAGTCGCGTGGCCAGACTTTGATTTCGGGGGGGTTTCCGAAGAGTGAACATGTTGATGGTTGCCTAAATGGCATGGTCAAGTTGGTTTCACCTGATTACATTGGGAAGATTAATGGTAAGAACTTCCCAACGAATAGAAACAAGAGAGAAAAGGAAGAGGCGTCGAATAACGAGATACTAAACGGTGCGGTTAGTCATAAATGAATGCTAGCTTTATATTGCATTCTGTTGTAATGCATTGCTCTCATATTTAAGAGAAACTGCGAAATATGAAAAAACATGACGAAAAAATCGAGGATTATGGTAGGTGTACAGGGATTGTCCAAGTGAATGTACTGGAGAGTAAGACCATTAAGTCTGTTCTGCGCACAGCAAGTTCTTAAATAATTCTTCAAATATGTGAGAGTTGAAAAAAATGTTCTGCTGTTGCAGTTGTTACTGGCGGGACAAAAAAATCTCCAGCATTTGTCACACCACTTGGAAGATGTCATTAAGACAAACCTACAGAACTAGAGGTCCAAGAGCCAGAAAGAACGCAAATTTAACATACAGTTGGCCAACGAAGGGTTATAAAATAATAATGACAAAAACCAATGAACGAAAATTTTGACGAAATCGCTATTACTTAATAAATGTGTAATGATATGCTTTCAGAAAAAAAGAAGAGTACCATGAGGGCTTCTAAAGCATTTCTTGGTGGGTCTGCAAATTTTGACAAATGCCGATGGTACAGTGTCATTTCACCAACAAACTTGTATTGTCAACAATCAAGATAATCTGAATACGTTGCTAGCAGGATATCGGCCTCCTTCGAGGCATCAGCATTAAAACCCTGGCAGTAGGCCTCATATATTAGGTAAAAAATAGCTGAAGCACGTCAGGAGATTGCGACGTGCCTGCAGTCTTTCATCAATCTGAACAAGAAAGAAGTCCAAGAAAGGAACAAATACTGCCTGCCTGATTTTCCCCAGGGACTGAGGCAGGGGTATCAACTCTGTATAGTTGACGGGCACATCGGCGAGGGACTTTAATTTCCAGTTCCAGTCCTGTCATAGCAATGGCATGGCAATGGACGTCACGTGCTATCAGGGACAAAAGAAACGAACCTGGCATGCCAGATGACGAGTGTTGTCCAGGTTCGTCTCTTTTATCCCTGATAGTACAGTAAGGAGGCAACAACAGTGAATACGGACCTTTGGAACTCAAAGATCCGTTTTCACCGCGTTGCTGCATAAAGCAAAGTATAGCGAAAGCACATAACTGAGAGAGTTATCTATAAAAGCAAGGAAAAACTAGAGACGAGTAGGTAGGTACCTGTAACTTCATGCTGAACACTGGTGAAAACCTTGAGAATATGCTCAGTAGAATCGTCTCAAATTTTCTGCAAAGCACCTTTGGCAGTGTCAGCTAGAGATATTGCCTGAGCAAGATCCATGAGTTTGATCTGAAGTTTGTGACTCTAGGGGAGCCTTGTAACAAAAAACTTCTGCAACAACACGTACAGCAATGAGAAACCTTCCGTCTTGAATGGGCCTTTGCAACGTACTTGCAGTCGAGATGGAATCCTTGTCAGTTCAGTTTGATATGACCTCATCCAGAGCTTGTAAAACAGAAGAATAAGAAGAATATAATTTATTTACTTTCATTTAAATAACAACAAATTAAGAAATATAATTTTAAAAATGTAACATGAAAATGAAAGCTCTAGGTGGGCTCCAAGGTTGAAACCTAAACTGAGCCACCAGCAATTTGTACGATGTTCCCTTCATATAACCCGCAGTCATATGATGTAATTACAAATTAGTAATACAAAATCAAAAAATTACATTAAATATAAACATAATACATAAAAACACAATAAATCATCTGAAACATAAAAACACAGCCTTTAACTATTTTTTAAAATTTCAAGTTGTATTTGTTTGGTTATATAAGTTGGATTTGGACTTTTTAGAAATAAGAACAAAAAACAAAGAAAAACTACAATATTTGATCATATTCAACATTTTCATTAAACAAAGAAACTATTTTAAACATTATAAAAATTTTACAATAATATTGGGGGAAAAATGTTGTGAAATGTCAAATTTTGTATAATCTTTAACATGAAATTCACATAAGGAATCAGAAAAAAGATTCAATATTTTTATGGGATAGCAGCCATTTATTAACCATTTAAAAAAATATTTTACCAGTTTTGCAAATTTTTATTATATTTGGCAATGAATTGAACACTTTAGGTCCCATGTACAGAAACGATTTTTTATACAAAGTTATTCTTGGTTTGGGTAGTATATAATCCAAATAATTTCTTAAATTATACTGACATTTGCCTTCAACACCTGGCATATTTCCACTTCTGGCATAAAATATTCGCAGGACCTTATAGATATACAAATGTCTTAGTGGTAATATTCCAAGGCTTACAAATAATGGATATGAGGGAGCTTAGTAGTCATTCGACGTTATCATTCTTTTTTCTGCAATACTAGCGCATGTTTTAAAGTGTTCATATAAGTACCTCCCCAGCAGATAATGCCATAGTTAATCTTGGAATGGACCAGAGAATGATATATCGTTCTTTGGAACTGAAGCGAGCATTTATTGCAAATGCAATAAAATTTGGATAGGGCAATCCTAAGACATTTGTTTACACTGTTATATGCATATCCCAACGTAATTTATTGTCCATGGTCACTCCCAAATATTTTAATTCGTGAACACTCTCTAGGAAAAAACAATTACACTTATTGCCAGTACAAGTCAATGTGTGATAGGACAACTTGCAATTAAAGGAAAATGCATTGTTACTTATTTCAACGCACATAAGTTTAGTCTTTTCACTGAGTTCCAGTCGGTTAAAATCGAACCATAATCTTAAGAAATGTAAATCTTCTTTAGCAAGGGCTTCAACATCGTCCCATTTAGGGGCACTGTAGCAGGGGGCCATATCATCTGCAAATGCTGTTAATTTTCCATGCAGTTTATGCTCACACAAATCATTGACGTATATCAAAAATAAAATGTGCCCTAAGACAGAACCTTGGGAATTCGATCCTGATCTTCATTTGATATTATCATCATCCGGAGTTTATTTTTGTACCCTTGTCCTTTCATCGAGACGATGTCACGATGTCTCCGTTTTATCAGACAGAAGGAGGGCTGAAATTGAAGCGTTTCCCATATAGCAGGCGGCGGGTCCGCCCCTTAACCGGCCAATCGACTTGTGATCGGCTGGATGCTTTTCCGTTTTCCGCGCCCTTTTTCCGTCAACTTGAGAAGCAGTCACTACATCGAAACATTGTCACCTACGTCTGCTCAATTATGTCGAATAAAGTAACCATCAAAAAGAAACCAAGTTCCAAAGGTTGCAGTTGAAGACGAGACCTCTCATGTTTGATTGTGGGTGAAGAAAATCCCAGTTCTCCTAGGGCCCCGTCCACCGCAAGAAGCTACCACTCACTACCAATCACGATACGCGACACGCGGAAGCGCCGCGACGCTTGGACGTACGACAGGGCTAAAAACTGAAAGGCTCGCTATGAAGTGAAGAATATTTTACTATTCCACACTATCTCAGACTACAGTCTCGGTTATAGCAGTTTGCTCGAGCGAACTTTGAAGCGAAAGATGAAATTATTACGGTCAACAGAAAGAAAGAGTTTAATGTTTGTGTTATAACATATTCTCTCTCTCTCTTTCTCTCCCCCTTCTCTTCTTTTCTCTTCCACTATTTTTCTCCTTTTCCCTTCCTCTCTTGTTTTCTCTTTTTCCTCAAAGTCGAAAAATTTCAGGGGGAGTTTTAATCCCCAAACCAGGGGGGGCTACCTGCCTGCTTGGAATACATAAAAAGCACATGCCATCACGGTAATCAATACAATCCATATATTATTAACATATTAGATTATTTTAATAATATAATATACATAATTACATGATAAAGTAGTCTTAATAATCAGTAAATAATTATGATCATAATAAAAATTACAATATTATCCAATTCCATGAATCATTAAACTTCTCTTGGGCCAATAGTGGTATTGATCAAATGGTCAATTATGCCCCCTTTGAATTGCAAACCATTTTTGGACAATTTAATATCGTTTGACAAAGAGTTCCATAATTTACGTGATGCAATCAAGATACTGATTGAAGATACGTGTAATATTATGTCTAACATACATTTTACGTTTCAAAAATAAACCCCGGGCTCTCTAAACACAAAGCTAGGTGACGGAGCGTTGCTGGTTAGCAATTGAATTGATGAACCAATTAATGATTGATTAATGACTCAGATCCTAAGAAAAAGTAATTCTCTAGTGACTGATTCTATTCCAGTCAAAGGCAAATTTTGGTACGATATAGTAGACTGCTAGATATTGCACAATGTCAACCACTAACTCAAGTGACGAAGAAGTTATATTGGTGTTTTATCGTTTTTAAATAAGAATCGGAATAAGGCATCATTGTCACCCTTCTCTCAAAAGGAACATTCATAGTGGATAATTCGTTTTAGAATATGCTGACAAAGTGTGTTGAGGGCCATATTTCATTTTCCTTCACGAACTTAATGCTGAAAACTCATTAATCCGCCATTGGCAAAGTAAACTCAGGGAAATTTTGATGCTTGATAAATTAAATTCGCAAGTCTCCTGGCACTGATCACAAACTAATTTTTAAGTTGTCACTAATTAAGATCGCCGTGTATGGTATTACAAAGCATTACCTAGGAAGTGACTCGCAAGTCATTGGCTAGATACGTCGCCAATCAGTTTCTAAAAAGTAGCTCCGTGCGTATGTGGCAAAATACCTAAGCGTATGATTCCTATTAGTATTATATAATAATTATTTTATTGCCTATTAAATATTGAGTAAAGTTACTTCAGGATTAATAGGATAATTTTAAAATAGTAACAATACAAACTTTTCATATATTCCTGAGAATATAAGAGGATTCTGTCCCCGGATATATTTATTTTGAATGGGTCGGGAGATTCGATTTTTATTTTCTTCGATAGAATCGAACCTTTGTTATCTTTACAAGAGACAGACCTGTATTTCAGGAATTTCAAGGAGTCCTTATTTGGAATGTAAAGAAGGCAAATTATTTCTGTGTTAAGACGTTTGTAAGGTGATAAAAGTGGACTCTTCACCTGTCTCTCCGAGTCGCTCATGCAAATACGTGTTATGCTTCATCCCCAGGTACTTTCTATGCGATTAATTTTTATGGTCGAGGGGCCAACCGTTTTTGAGAAAATTCATTTTAAAGCCAATTATTTTTAGAGTGAGAAATTTGGTGTTGATCAGTTTACGTTATAATTTCTAGAGAATTTGAGGAAATGCTTGGATTTCAATGGAAAATATGCTCATTCAGTTGGATGACAGAATATTTTTTTAGCCTGCATCAATGATAGTGAATTATTCCGAATATCCACTCTGTAAGGCGCTCTCTCATCAGAGAGAGTTGTTTTAAAAATTAAATTCTTTTTAATACTCAAATACAAAATTCCCAACCATCATAATTTTCAGTACCATTTATGTAATTGCTCTTTTGATAAATCCGAGTGCAATCAAATATTTCGAAAGTTTTATACATGTTTTAAAATGTAATTCAGAGCAGATATCTATTCGAAATGATCTATTAGTAAAGTTTTTTAGGAAAGATCTTCATGAGGTTTTCTTTCTTCCTTCCTGTCATAAACCAGTTATCGCTCATCTACTCGACCAATAATTTCTCAACAAATACTCAAATCGCGAATTTTATGCAGGCACAGATGGGATGATTGAATGTTGGAGGTTGCCATTATCACGATATGAATCGCGTCGATGTGTAAGATCACGAAAGAATGACCCGATATCCCTATATCATAATTTTAGAAACCGTTGCACAGAAATATGAACATCCCGAGAAAAAGAGTTTGACATACTTTCGGAAGTTAACCATATATTAAATATTCTCTTAATATCATCCATTCTAACATAAATACCACATACCCTTGTAGAGATCTTCTGGAGATTTAATGGGAAGATGGATAGATTGAACTATATAGCATTAAAAAGCTTTGTTAAGTGAGCTGAGATTGAGACTCTTAGAGTTCCCACTTCCACCCAAGAGCTTGTCACGTTGTGCAACAAGATACAAACGATCAATTAAACCATGAATTTACGGAACTAAAATGATAGTACTATAGAAAATGACATAATTAATAAGTTCATGGAAAAAGAAGTTCAGCGGCGTACACTTAGAAAAAATTTTCAATCAGATAATACATCAAAGGAGAAGGACATGCGTATCATATAGTCCCAAAAATTATCAAGTTTACGCATCGTAGAACAACATGTTATTATATGAAATAATGGCCAAAATAAGAATGATACAGTAGAATCTCACTTATCCGATTCTCAATTTACTGAGGTTTCGCATTATCCGAAGTACAGTCGCGAATCATTCATGTAATGTTTAGTTAGCGAATCAGTTTAACTCATGCAGCGAATCAGTTTAACTCATGCAAACGAACGTCAGGAGTCGACAATCAATTTGATCCCCAAGTAAAGGGCGATTTACAGAAATGTTTAGAGTCAAGCGTGTCAATGGAGCTCGTCAAAGCATGGTAACATTTGATTTTTGTCGAAATTAATTTTCGTTCATAAAACTCCCGTATAAGTTGAGTTTTTTTACCATTTTAGTTGGCTTTGATCCACATTGCCTCCAATGATTGAGACCGCGTTGTAAAAGTTTTAGTGAGGAAATATTTAGGATCTGGCTCTTAACCTCGAGTAATAAAAATACGCCGCAGGAAAACACCCGCACAAGGAGGGGTGTGCGAAAAACCATCGATGAAAAGATATCCTAGAGTTAAAAATGATTCCACCCATTTATGCCTTTCTGCTTAACACTTTTCCGCCGAAAAGGGAAAGAAATTGGTAAAAGCTTTGCGAAACAAGTGAACCAGACTACCTGGTGCGGATTGAGGCAACTACTCGAGAGTTCCCAGTCCGGGCTCATTATTCCGTCTCCCAGGCGCACAGTGGTTCTCAGCCTTCTCAAGGTGTCGGGCTTTTAATGACTCCGAATAAGAACAGTTGGTTGTCCTTGACCGCAGTGTGGGAATACCGCATGCTTTTTTGTGATTGTCCTAAGTGATTACTGGCGCAACAGCGTGTGCATCAGAACTCAATTCTCAAGGACGGAGCTAATGCGTTCCCGAAACGGGTGGCTAAAAATTAAACTCCGCTCCTACCGTGACCAATTTTATCAAGAAGTTTTGCGCAAAACAAATCTGTGGAGTACCGAATAAACACAGGAATAAATCGCCTAACGAGAACGTAATTAGAAGCTGCTGTTGAGGCGCCAGGGACCCTCACGAAGTAGGACTAGTTTAAGATGTAGCTCGAATTCAGCGGAGGGCAGCTAGATTTTTTATAAATTGTTACGAAAAAAAATAGCAGTTTTACTAAATTGTTGAGGAAACTTCAGGGGGAACCTCTAACTATTCGAAGGGAAACATATAGATTTAATGTTTTACGATTGTTTGACGCAGACTATTTTTGCCGGACGTTCAGTATATTTTGCTAGAGCCAAACTATTATGGAAAGTAGAAACTATCATAAGCGTAAGATTAAGGAAATAGACTGCAGAACCGATGGAAATTTATTGCCATTTTTCCATGTAAAATTAGAGATCGTATTAGTTGCGATAAATCAGTTATAGGATACTTTGACCCTGACTAGGAAAAATAGACTTTTTGCACTTGTGCTAATAACTTAACATCATTATTACCTACTAACCTCGCAGGCAGTTTGCGGCATAATATAGCTCTTGTATGAGTTAACACCTTGTACAACTATTTATCTGAAGCAGTAAATATAACCAGTAGTATTATCTTATGCAGTGCACTGTTCTTCTACGTATCACTCTCCTAGTTTCTGGTCTGACCGCATACTGTTGTCCTGACTGCTTTTGGCCTGCGCCTGGCATTCTGGGGGAACGTGCGCGGTTTTGATTTATACTGGGATGAGTGCTGCATGCCTGGTGTGGAATCACCCCGCGCCACACACCCTTGTGGTTGCATGCATGGTATTACGAAGATGTAGATGTATTTCCCACATATTAACTTGTATGAACACGGGCTATATGCTCTTCACTCACACGATGATTTTTAAAAAATCGTCCAATTTTATAATCAAAGGCAAATGCAAGTGTGCCAGGAATGACCAAGAGAACATGAGTAGTATACCCACTATGATTCATGTTTTAAGAATAATCTAACTTACCACGCCCATCAAGGCAATGATTCACTCTCACTTCAAACCGACATACGAGGCACTCATAGTGGCAGAAACTGCAAGTCACGAGCATTGTAAACCCTGGAGTTCATCAGATCAAAGGTCAATTAGTTGGATTGAAACAAATTCACTGAAAGATATGCAGTAACGTCAGTAAGGCCGGCATTCAAATATGGAATAAATGTTCGGGACCAATCAGAGAAATTGTTGATGTACGAACCTGGTAAAGATAAGATAAGATCCGTCTGATTTGTATGAAAAATACGGCCTTGACTAGACTTTTGCCTTCGTTTTCAGAAAACTTTTACACGGCTCCTGGTCATATGAAGCACTGAGCCGTTAAATTGGCTGATGTCTCATCACCCCTGTGACGCGCCCTCTTGCCGATAGCGAGTGACGCGGCCGATAGGGTATGGCTAAGATGAGAATATAATTGCCTATTCAAAGGTAGAAAAAGCATCATGATTTTTCAGAGCGCCAAGTCAAAATGTTTCGATGAATACCATTTTTCTTCGATAAATCGCTAGCCATCAAACAGGTATTGTAAATATAAAAAAGCCATCACGTTTACTATAGCTCCGAATCAATGACCAGGAATTAAAACACTGGGCTAGAATGTTCTGTGAAATGGTTTGCACGATTCATGCACATTTATCTCTACAAAATACCGTGAAAGCCACCACTAGGGTGTGTAGCATGCGGTGATTCCACACCAGGCATGCAGCACTCATCCCCGCTCAATTCAGAACCGCGCACTTTCCCACCGGTCGCAACGCGCATGCCAAAATCAGTCAGGACAACGATGCGCGATCAGACCGCAAACTAGGAGAATGCTACGCAGACTAACATGCTACCATAAAACACTATTCTTGATACCACTAATGATTAGTATCATTAACGCGATTTATAAATAGTCCTACAAGGTATCTAACCATGCAGTAAGCTAAAGTATGCCGGAAATAGAGAATGGATGAGAGTCAAATGACGAAACAGATATATAGGAGTGAAATAAATGGTGCGAGAGGTTGAGGTAGGCCGAGAAAGTCATGGCTGAAGTGGCTGAGGAAATTCTTAGGAGGAGGAATATAAGGAGTCTTAAAAACAAGAGGGCGTGAATGAAGCAATGTATGTGGGTAATTGAGGCAAAAGGGGTTTTCAAGAATAGGTCAGTGTGGAGAAAATTATTGAAGCAGAGTTATATGTACAAATATGTATTTATGAGTGAAACTTTGTGACTGTGCCTACCCCGGAAGGAAACCACGTGATTGGTATGTATGTATGTATGTATGTATGTTTGTATTATGCAGGATGAGTGTCTCGTAATTATGGTAAGATATTATAATTCATGCAAGAAAGCTAACGTGTATGATCATCAGTAAAATATAAACTCTTTCTTTTATTGAGAAATGGTTTAAACGATTCTTCCCTTAAACCAAATCATTCACCACGTTTATAAGTCTGTGGGCGTAGATTTTGGTCATCTAGGTCCTCCGCGCAGAAGCCTGTCCGATTCACTGATTGCTATTTTCTCCAGTGATACCTATTGGGACCTTCCGATGATTTCCGATAGGAATTTTCCAGCAGTATGGCTTAAGATGCTCTTGAAATCAACTTGAGATGTTGGGCTCGAAGCGGAAGGAAAAATCGTGATACTATTCACACAAAGTATAGAACGCCAAGAAAAGAAGAATAGTCTATTTCACAATTTATTCTTGTTTTGATGAAATCATTGGGTTAGATGGAGAGATACATTAGGTAATCGAACTGAAGCCTTGTAACCGAATTAACAAACATATTGGTTCTCCCTGTTCTCTCCTTACTTTTCTTTGGATAGCACGAGCGAATGGACGAATAAGCGGATGTAAGCCTAGAATATCAACCATCTGTTTGAAATTTACACCAAGTAACTCTTGAAACAATTATTGGAAACACATTTCTATGGATTCGACATTTCTGGAAGAGCGAGTCAAAATAAAATAAATAAACAATGTGTATAAGATTAATACACACCAAACAAGTAAGTGCATGCTAATTTCTAGCTATTGATGTAAAACATCGATGTTATCGATGGAAAAAAATCGTAAAATCGTTAAATTAGTGCGCCAGCAGGCGCTTAAGGAAAATCGGGGTTAACAAATATGGCGGGCAGACCACGCCCTCGTGCCATTCTGGCATGGACCACAATAGCAGGCGCTTTTTTTATTTACCTCAATGACTCCGATCCATCCAACAATAGCAACAATGAAGCCATATCCAAATTGATATTCACTGAAAGGATCAATAGATGAATTTAATATACGGCGTGAAGACACGCGTTATGTCACACCTAATTGTGTGAGGAATATTGATATTAAAACAGAAACAACAATTGCACAATTCCACAAGGTATTTTAATGCGTACAACGCGTTTCAGCTCACAGAGCCATCATCAGGTACCATTGTCTTGTACCTGATGATGGCTCTATTAAATATCTGGCATTAAAATTCCTTGTGGAATAGTGCAATTGTCTCTGTTTTAATATGATGAACTTCCACGATATCTCGCCTGAATCTGTTGAAATTATAAGAGATGTTGAACTCGTTATCTCAATCTTTTACGTAAATTAAAAATCAATTTATTTTCCGACGAAGCTATTAGTATCTTACAAATTCCAACGCAATACGGTAGATCAGATCTTGAGAATAAAATGAGGGGAATAGATTGTAGAACAGGAAGTTTGAAAAATGTCGTTTTTCCCGCGATCGATAAGAGACAATAATGGCTGCGTTAGGACTTTGAAGTAGGTTCGTTGACAGGTAGTGAAACTGATTTATTCATATGCCCCCTAATGCATTTTTCTAAATCTTAATACTGTCCGCACGCCACCCTCATAATATACATTACGTGCCTTCATGGGGGAACCGAAAAATTGAAAGTCTTTTGCGGTGATTAACAGTATTTCATAACGAGCTTTGACCTCACAACCTCGGTCGAAGTTCACACATTGAAATTAGTCTCGAAGCCTTGACCATTATAATAGCTGACATCTTCCATCCAAGGTTTGTTCAAACTAGTAGGTATCTGTGTTCTCAAATTTTATACAACGAAATAATATAATTCATATGCACCCAAACCCACATTTCTAAATCTGCCGATTTGTGCTAATTCCATGTTTTGCATGTTCCCTGCATGACTTTTATGTCACATTTACATAGTTACATTAATGTTTAGTTTAGTAGTTCCTGAAGCATTTTTAGCATACCCATAGTTTAGTTCATGTTGGTGAAAGTCAAGTTCTTCACTGTAGTTCATGTTGGTGAAAAGTCACCCCCTGCCAGACACCCTTATGGTGGCTTGCAGGGTAATAAGTAGGTGTAGATGTACTGTGAAATAAGAGAGGAATTTTTTTGCTGAATCTAAATCAAGATATCCTTTTTCTTTATGTGCATCGACATTTAAGTGCCACTCCGCCACCCGCCGTGGCCAAGGTGTGAGGTGGCGTGCAGCCACAAAATGGAAACGTAATACGTACCGATTCCCATAGTAACTGCAAGCACGAATCGGGCATAGAGAATAGAAACGCGTATCTCACTAGGAAACAATCGCACCTGTCGTTAACCTCGATTGAATTTGAGGAAAACTACTCTTCAAACCCATGCATACCGACGTCAAAAAACGTTTTAATAGTTAATTGCAGTCGAACTTCGTCGTCATAGTTCTTTCCTTTTCGTTACGAAAAAACACTATCAAAATTCATTCATGTGCTCTCCACTCGCGGTCTGGCACGAATAGGCACTCGAGGAAATTCGCTGCTGTAACAGATAAAATGTGAAGGAGATGTTATGGGTACTTCACCCTTTTCATTCACCAAAAATTGGTCGAAATGGCTGCTGCCCATGCTACAAACATCAGTAGCGAGTCTAGGGTAACGGTATAGATTCAGATCGATGTGAATATGTAAACGTTTACATTTAAGTTAAACAGAAACGATGGCGGAAATTCGTGGACCGGTTTTCGTGACACTTCAAGGGTAGCCTCCCATAAGACTCATTGAGATCGGATACGCATAATCATATAATCAGTAACAGAAGGTTAACAGTTTGTGGAGGGTCGCCATTTTTCCCTTTAAGGTGGTTGAAGCGATTTCCGTTTCTCCACAGATTTGCGTGAAACTTTTCATAAGCGTACTTATTAGTATTATGTAGAGATAAGAGCAAACAAATTGCATGTTGCGGATTTTGTTTCTTGGCTATTTAATGTTATTTTAACACGTAGTCCAATGGCACGAGTGTAAGTCAGTAAATAAGTCGTAAACGTCAGAATTTCATCATCAGCATCAGCAGTAAACATTTCATTGAGAACGCTTGGAACATCCACCGTACAGTCCCGACTTAGCCCCCAGCGGTTTTCATCTGTTCGGGCCCATAAAAACTCATTTGGAGTGCCGACATTTTGAAAATGATGATGCCGTAGTCCAAGAGTTAATTCGTTGATTTTGACAGCAAACTAAGTTGCCGGCTATCAAGGACTTGTAAAGAAATGGAATAAGTGTCTGAATGTACAGGGTGAATACGTAGAAAAGTGAAATAAATTTCAGGAAGATAATTTGATTATCTACATCTACGTCATACCCTGCAAGCCACCCAGAGGGTTGTGGGAGGAGGTGCTTCCACACCAGGCATGCATGAATGATACGGTCGAACACCGAAACTACGTTGAAACCCGCGTACCATACATGCAAGGCGCCAATTAACAATCTACTAACCAAGAAACATTCTATCGTCAATCGTTACAACGTGCAAGGGGTACAAGGACTACTGCTATAGATTCAAAATATCATGCATAAATAAGAACATCAATATTTACATCATGCATAAATAAGAGAGTAGAGAATATAACGAAAAAGATTTACTGTCTGCCTAATGTCACAATTCGAACTATTCATGACGACGATCACAGCTGTTATGGTCCCGAATGGTACGCGGAAAAAATGACATTTTATACTTATCGGTTCTACAATCTAGCTCTCTAATTTTATTGGCGCGATCTAATCTGCCGTAGCACGAGGGGGTCAATAGTATGTTTTTTACGTCGTCAGAGAAATGATTTTCCTGAAATTTAGTTAGGAGGTTAAGCCTATAATTTAATCTACGCTGTGATAGCGATTCCCATCCTAATTCTTCTAACAGTCCAGACACACTAGCCAACTTATCGTAGCATCGTTTCACAAACCTAGCTCCTCTTCGCTGTACGCGATCTAACTCTGATATCAACCCCTATTACCTCTCAATTATTATTGCCTCTACGCAGTTTTGTGTATAATTTATTGACTTAACCTCGTATATTTAGTGTTATTTTGATTACCTCTACGAACAAATACGGAAATGCCTTTCATAATGGTTCCACATAAAATCATGGTACGATGCCGAATAAAAACACGCACGATTACATATAGTTTTCGCTAAAATTTCGAACCCTAATACCGTGGTGATAAAAATGTTTAAATAGAGACGAAATATTTAAAATATATTTCTTGCATCATTCATGTTACAACATGCACAGATGTTTCCAATGTATAAATTTAAGTACAAAAGTGAAGTGTGATCCGAGGAATATTATTCAACTTTCTTAACAAATTATTAAAATGTGCCCTCAACGTCTCCAGCCACCTATACAGTGAACTTCCGGGATTATTTTCGCGAATAGTGCGACGGGATTCTCCCAAGAAAATACGCAGGAGAGCACAGACAAAGATAAGGGGATAACGCTCTGAATCACGTCCGGACCACAGAAGGTGATGCAATGAGCTTCTTTTCCTCTTATTGCTCCTATAGTAGACCTGCGGAAACATCGTCACATTTGATGACATCAACTCTCGTCCACGAAAGAGGACAATGATACACCATGACCACGGATTTTCGTCTAGACCGATGCAAAACCACAGAGCGAGTGGTATTCTTAGTAGTTTGTTCGCATCATATGAAGGTGGGAACCCCTAAAGACTCGGATGCTACACGCTAGGCTTCGCTTGCATGAGAAATTCAGAACTGGTGTGTTTCAGAGCTACACAGAGAATGTTATCATGACGCCTCTCTACACCTCTAGGTCTGACAGAAGCGCTAAAATAAGATAAATACTTTGCCGAAGAGATAGGTACAAAAACTCGTTCTTTCCGCGCACAGTAAGCGTCCGCAGTAAAAACTGAGCTCCACTGAATATATTCCCATAATACACGTCAGCATTTCACTTCCCAAAACCTTATCCCTCACATTTCTACACGGCTAGAATCCTTACACCCCCTGCCACACGCCCACGCCCACGCTTGCAGGGTAGTATGTAGTTGTAGATCATATTACAGTGCAATAAAAATGGGAAAAGAAAACAGTTAAGTTTATCAATGTTTGCGTTTCCAATTTTCATGATAAAATGTGACTAGACCATACGAAGACCGATTGTAAGCTGTCTTTTATCTCCTTAAACTCATTTGGAAAATATTCGTACGATTTCGAACTACCATACACCCCTGCCTCCCCCTCTACCCTCTGCCCCACGCGTCTGTTTAAGATAATGATATATGAGTACAGCGTCCGTTGAATACATTTCGTAGCGAATGGTATAGCATTTCATTTGTGATCATATTTCCTCAGTGAATTACCTAGTTTACCGAGGGTACCAAATTTATTTCTTGAATTCTAAGAGGCATTTGAAAATTTGTCTCAGGATTCCACTCTCCATTAATTGAACCATTTATCACTACTCCGTGGAAATGGCAGGTTTCCATTGGAATGTAAGAATCCATAAGGGTAAGAAAGCATGAACGGTGAGAATAATGCAAACAATTGAAGTAAATTTCGACATACCGTTATGACCATACGGTCATACTTTGCATTACCTTTTGAAAAGCTTTGCAAATATTACTTCTGACTGAAGCATATATATCAGAATATTAAAGCACTTCATAAATTGGAGTGGTTGTTTATGAGTGTGCAAATCACTAAAATTTGATATCATTACTCTTATTTAGCACTCCAGTCATAGCCTTCTGGGCTACATTTAGCACCGTAATTCCGCATGTACGAGTGTCACCTTTTTTTAAAAATGGGGCATATTATCCCTGTCTTCCACATCTCGGGCATTATCTCGTTTGACCATATATCGCATATTAGATCGTACATTTTGTAGCAGGGTTGGGCCTCCATTTTTCTATAGCTCAGCTCTTATAGTGTCTTCTCCTGGAGAGAGGTTGTTTTTCATTTTCCCTTTTGATTTCTTTCTCCTCCTCTTTGGATGGTTCCAGAGCAATTTCATCGTTATCCTCTTCTCTTGGCTCCAGCCTCTCAAAATTCTCATTGTCGTTCTAATTGTCCCTGTTGAGAAGTTCTTTGAGATGCTCAGCCCATCTCTCTAGCACTTTTTGTGATTCTCCATGATATTATTCCCAGCCTTATCTTTACTTTCTCCGAGTCTAGGGACATAGACAGTTTTCATTTTGTTCACAGCTATGTAGCGCTGTCTGACTTCATTTATTAGTGCATTTCTTCAATATCATCAGTATTTGTTTTTAACATTTTTCATTCTCACCTCTTACATACCTATATCATTAAATACATGGACATCGATGGATGGTTTGTCAATGAATGGAGAAAAATAAAGGTCTCACTCATTGCGCAAAGCTAAAGTTCATAGGAAATGATGGCTGGAATTTTCCAAGTATGTGGGATTAAAAATGCAACTAGTTTCTCGTGAAGAAACATTCAAATACTTGTAAGCAACTCAGTTTTCGGTGTTGGATAGGGTAATCTGAAAAAAAAGGTCTATTATTATTCACCAGTATCTTAAAGTATTTTTATTGAACAGAAGCGCTGTGTGGAGCGTATCACTCTATGGATCGGAAGCATGGACCGTTGGAAAAACTGACCAGAAAAGTCTAGACTCCTTCGAAACCTGGTGCTGGAGGAGTATGCTGAAGATAAAATGGACTAAAAATTAAAAATGATGAAGTGCGCAGAAGGGTAGATTAGGGGAGGACCATATGGAACACCAGACAGAAAAGAAGAACCAGGTGGATTGGACACATCCTGAGACACAATGGGTTCGTGAAGAACATAATGGAAGGTGAAATAGAGGGAAAAGTCCCCAGAGGAAGACCCAGGAATCAATTCATGGACCAAACGAAGAGGAAAGTATAGGAAGGGATACCAGGAAGAAAGGGAACTAGCATTAGACAGGGTAAGGTGGAGGGATACAGTCAACCAATTTTAGAATTAAACGACCAATGGACGATGATCGCTTAAAAATAATTAACAATCAAAGAAAATTCTTTATTTAAAGTATCCCGGAATCTATTCAGTGAAGTCAGAATCGATATTTTGAATGATTTACAAAATTTTATTACAAGAGTGAGTACATATCGAGCGTTCATGCATTTGCCCAGAACCGCTGCTAAAAAAAACAAAACAATGCGACGGATGAGGAAGACTGTAAAACGGTTGGCTGATCTCATGAGTTATAATTCAGACTCGTAAATGGGTGCACTTCAGCGGAAGCATTAAATTAAGCGGCGAGAATAATTTATTCACGTCTCAAGGACCAAATAGCGGTAATAATAACAATGGTAATTATAATGACACCGACTCATGAACTGAATTCGTCACCCTCGCACCCTTTCACACGTTTCAGCTGGGACTCTTCCCCCGCCCGAGGGGCTGTGAGCCATCTCGACGCCCGCCGGGTCCCTATTGAAGTTCCCTGCCCTTACCATCATAGGGTGTGTCGGACGACTACTCGGGTCAATTCAGCTCCGAAACTATGCCATTAAAATCCACGCGGCGCCCTCCAGGAGCAGGAGAGAGAGAGGGACCAGGCAGGGCCGATCGTTTTTCGAAAACTCTTCAACGAACCAGTCGAGTTCCACACGAAAACGGTCCCTAAATCTCTCCCTCTCCCCTTCCTCCCTCTCTCTTCTCAATCGATTTCTCGGCATCGCAGAAAAAATATCATAATTAAAAGAAAAGATCTTCCCTTTCCGACTAAATTTCATCCCCCTCTTTTCCGGCCGTTTCCCTCTTGGTCTCTCTTCCACTCTTTCTCACACTGCGTGTATAGCATTCAGCGCACCGTAGAGAAATATTTTATCGTATATAACGGGCGCTAGCCTTTAAGGGAAATAAAAATACATATTAATAAATTCGGACGGTTAAGGGAAGCGAAGCAGCGAGGCACGTCACATGAGTAGGTAAGCGCTGTCGCGAGGTGGAGAGAAGAGAACGAAGAAGGCGTAGAGGAGAGGGATAGGATAGAGAGTGAGAGATAGCCCGGGAGAGGGAGAGAGAAAGAGAGAGATAGGGCGAGCGAACGGAGCTGTAGCGCCGACGACGAAGCAAGCCGCGCTGCCGAGTTCACGCGTTCTCCCGCTCGCTCCCTTGTACAATCTCGCCCTTGACTCGAGCAGTCGTGACGTCACGGCTTGGGTTTGCCGCCGCCGCTTCCCCCTTGAGGAACGCGGGCAGCGCAGTCGCGCCAGAGTTCGTGCCGTGGTGGGTTTCGGAAAGTACGGTGGTCGTCCCAATAGGAACCAGACGAGTCAGTCGATCTCGCTTGCGCCGTCAGTGAACATTCCCGCCCTGTCAAAGGAGCCTGTTCGCTCTCTCTCTATCTCTCTGTCTTGTCTGTCTCTCTTGCGTCTGCTTTGTGATCGCCGGATCGAGCAGTTTTTTCAGTTGCGATTTGAATCGCTCCCTGGAGAGTAAATTTTTTTACGAATTTTACTTTCCCTCAAAGTAAAAAAAAACCACGTCGAGTTTTTTCGAAGTCTTCGAGGACCATTCTTCTTCTTTGTTGTAACCGAAGAGGAGTGTGAGTGTTGAGGATTACCACAACAACCGGAGGAGGAAAGAAAAAAAGAATATTTTTTACGAGCACCCACTGAAGGATTTTTGTACGATATAGTTCTCTTCCTTTGGCACCGGAGGTTCATATACGTAAACGCGTATTCTTTTCGGAGTTCTTCGCCCAGGAAGAGTCTCTGGAAATTTGCTTGAAAGCCGCTCCAGTTTGAGTTAAAGGAAGGAAAAGTTTTCGTATATTTTTGAAAATTACAATGGCCGGAGAAGAGGAACAGAAGACCGCGACCACGACGGAGAACAACAGCGCGCCGGCGGCGGAGCCCGCTAAGGAGGCCCCCAAGGAAGAGGCGGTGGCCGCCGTGAAGGCCCCCGAGACGGAGGCAGCTGCGGATGGCAAGGCCGCCGCCGCCGCCGCCACCCCCACGGCCGAGACGCAGCAGCCCCCCGCACCACCCAAGCCTTCCGTCCACAAGCCCAACTTCGAGAAGGACACTGTATACCTGTACCAGTTCTGTCGCACCCCTCTCCTGCCGTCCATTTCTCCGTACTGCCTCAAAGTCGAGACGTGGTTGAGGCTTGCCAGCGTCAAGTATGAGGTTGGTGTCTTTTATTATGAGAAAAATTAATTTTTATTTTTTCGAATCCATGAAAAAATATCAATTAAGAGTATCCAACGCCCATCTCTGGGGGGGCAGGGGTTGGTTGAATCCACCCTCCCTCTAGATAAAAAATAATTAGGATTGTTTAGTGCTGTGAGCTCCTGGATTGTGTTTGTGTGTGTGTTGAGAGGATACACCCTGTTGCGGATTTATTTTTTTGGCGGTCCTCCACGTTACCAGGGCGGATGTGCTTCGACTCCGATGTGGTCCACCAGTAAAAAATTACGAGAGTACAATAACCTATCTTGCCAAGGTGTCCCTTATTCATAAACTCAGGGTTTTCGGTAGTTTACCGTGTTTTTCCGAGGGTTCGGCTTGACGTCCCCATGAAGCGTCGGGAGTGGCAAGTAGGTGTGCTTCCGGCGTGCGGTTGGATTTTATTTAGTTTCTTTATTTCGACTTTTCCCGTTTATTTTTCGTGCGGGTGACTATAATATTAAGATAAATATTCCTCTCTGAATGCGAATCCGTGGATTTCCCGCCGCCTTCTCCCCCGTTACCGTGGGACGAGTGCGACTGAATAATTGATACGCGATTTGTTTTGTTAACGCCTTCGACCGGTTTTGAACATGGCGTCCGACGTTGCTAGCCGGTCACCTCTCGTTGTGTCAACCGAACCCCCCGCCCGTATAAACTCCCTCCCCGCCTGGTCGCCCGGCGTTCAGGGCCTGCAGCCTGCCTCCGTTTCAAACCGCCGCTTCTCTCTTGTTCCTTCCCCGCACGATTCACGTTCATTCTCTCCAATAATCCACACAATCACGCACTCCCTCCCCTCGCCATTCTCTCTCTCTATACCCCTTCAGCTTTATCTGCATTTAACCCATTCCTTCCTCGAGCAAAAATCCTTTTCCCGGCCCTCCGCCATCCCATCTTTCTGCACAGCCAAGCGACCACTTAAAAACAGCCCAACCCTCGCGTAATAGGTACAGATTGCGGGGAGGGGGGAAGCTTTTATGCCGTGTCTTATGGGGCACGAGTGTAGAGTCTAAAGGGGAAGAAATGCAATTTTGTGTACGATTTTGCTAAGATAATAGACGAGGGTTGGTCTTTACAATGATGGGCAATGGGAACGCATCGTCTATTTAGTGTTGAAATTATAGTTCTTGTTAGAATGGGGTTTTCTCTCTGTTTCCCATGAATTCCACGAGAAAGTGTTATTCCCGAGAGATTTTTTTTTGCATTTGCGAAGTAATGGTCGTAGAATTGTTTTCATTAATGAAACAGTTGCAACATTTCACCTACGTGGAGTGAAATATATCTGTATATTTTTTAAGTGGATCCCTTTTATTTCCCTAGTTTTTTTCAAATTCAATAGAAACATATTTTGCTGCCTATATTCTTACAAGTTGATGGGCGAGATTTGATTTAATGACGAGCGTTTGCAGTATTTATTTCAAATTTTTGGCTTAAACCTGTTCATTTTCATCTCGAATAATTTTCGCTATAGAATGAAGGTGGCGCTCCTTGGGCGATTTCGCAAAATATTGATAATTGATGGTATAATTTGAGGTAAATATTACGCCTCCTTCGTGGACAGAAATCAGTGCCGTAAGCAGAATATTAGTTTTCTCGCTAGATCTTCTCTTTTATGGTGTAGTAAATTAGCTCTGCAGACCGATTTTGTATATCATTATGATGAAGAGGGATTGCTTTTAGAAGTTAGGGAGAACGAATGTCAAATTTTACGTCCCATTTAAAAAAACGCTTAAATCAGTTAGATAAGGATGCAGTACATTTTGTAGTTTCGCCATTATTTATAATTTCCCCGTGATTCTTAAAGTAAAGCGTAAAGTGCGTGCCTAGGGTTCGAGCGGCGCCTTCCGCCATGTTATAAAAATGTGTCCCTAACGTCCTCTTCCACATTCCCTCGTCTCTTTTCTTCTCTGTTGCTCTCTCTCTCTCTCTCTCTCTCTCTCTCTCTCTCTCTCTGCTTTTCGCCACCCGACTCCCGTTTCAAAGGGCCTGCTTACGGTTCGGGTAGAGAGGAAGGGAGAAGTAGTAGGTAGGTAGGCAGCATTCGTTGGGCTTTTTTGCCGTTCGCCCCTCTGCCCAAATGGGAAGGAGGACGGGTGGGCTTTTGAAGCGTCCATGTTCTCCACCGAAATCGCTTACGAATCGACTCTCATTTCGGGAGATATTTTTTTTTTTTATTTGGTGGGAGGCGAGGGGGGGTTGCGACGGTTCTGTGTATTTACGACTGTTTGGGAGGTCCTTCGGCCCTGTCGAGCGGAACGGCTATCTCGTCGAAAATGAATTTTTTCGTGGGAGCTTGTGTGTCGCCCGGCACGTGAAAATACGTCGTTTGTGTGTGCGTGTGTGTATGGGGTTAGCTCATTTATTATTATTTGCGGTCCGACCGAGAAAAACCTTTTTGAGACCAATCACAGCTCGAAGAGAGCTCGTGTGTTGATCTCTCTCCATAGGGAGGTTATATTTTTTGAGCGGAAACTTCGCGTTAGCGTCGAATGAGAATTGGCTTGCATCGAATTGAGTTCGTGGAAGGAAAATAGCTAGTTCTTTATGGAAGGCTGGTGTATAATTATATTTTGAAAAAGTCCAGCTCGAGAGTCATCTCGAAAACGTTAGCAATTAATGACGGGTGTTAGCTGCTCTTGTGACTTACCCGAGAGGGAAGCAGCGTTTGCAGTGTGTAAGATTCTTCTGGGAGTCGTATAATCCATTTGAATTATTTGGGAGATGCATTCAATTCGTTAGCAACGTGAGGATAGCGTGTGGTGATGAGAAATACTACAGCATTTTTTCCGAGTATAGTGAATTTTTACTCAAGCTGGTTGCAATGTGTTTCGTTATGGGTAACTGCGTTGCGATTCCTTCAAAAAATCACCGCACTTGATAGTTGTATTGCGATTAAATCACAAAGCTAAAGAAACTGATGGTTTGCATGGGCGTGAATGGACCCAAAGATGTTTTTATAGAACGAAACAAATTATATATCCACCCGATTTTTTATTATGGGAATATAATTCCTTACGGGTTTTTAGCAGCATTATGAAGCCCATTCTGGCTTGAATGACTTTTTATAGTAGTGGTGTAATTACTTACGAATGCGGTAACTTTTTGACTCGAGTTCAGTAAGTGCATGCAATATGTTGCGTCAGCGTGTAATGCATTGCTCTATATTGCATTCGAATTTTCAAGACTTTTCCGATTTGGATGAGGTTGGCCTCTCTCTAGAGGTGTGATGTAGGCCACCTTGGCAATGAGAATTCTAAAACCAAAGGTCCATTCCGTCTTCCTTACTTGGCGGGTTTCCTTCTCGAGTTCTTCTTTCCAACCCCTCTGGGACAACGCCCGCCCGCCCGCGCGCCGCTCCTCCTATTCCGTTACACGTATCGTAAGGCATCCCATCCATCCCTACCTAGGCAAGTATTTCCTATTTGAAAAACCTCACTCACTCACTTCCCCCACCTTTTCTGCCCCCCACCTCCTCATATACATCGGCTTTTGGTCCCCGGAGTGGGTAACAATGAGGCGGGCGGAAGGTTGCCTCTCTCCCGTCCTCCCTTCAGTCAGTCGCCTCCAGCCCAGTCCCTACCGAAAAATCTCCTTTTGGTAGGGTTCTGCATTCCCTCCATTTCTCCCTCTCTCTCTCTCTCTCTCTCTCTCAACCCTCCCCAAGCCGGGGTATTGCCTTGCCTTTGCCACCACCGCTACCCACCCACTCTGCCTCCTCCTCCTCGGCAACCAACAACCCTCCCTCCCCTCTCTCTCTCTCTCTCTCCTCCCCATTTCTATACTTCCCCTCAACTTCCCCTTCCCCTGCTCTCTCTCTTCAAGGCCTCACCCCCCCCCCTCACACTCTACCCCTCTCTCTCTTTCATCCCCCATACCCTTCTCTCTGGGCGTCCGGAGGGGTTGGCTTGGGCTCGACTGGTCGCCGCCGCCTGCCATGGCGGACCACTTGCCTCCCGTACTCCCCTCCTCTTTCCTCTCTCTCCTTCTTCTCCTTCCTTCCTTTCCACGGCTCTTCGCTCGACAGCCTCCTCCTCCTCCCGCCGCCCTTGCCCCCGCTCCCCATCGTCTTCCTCTCCCCCGGCTTCTGACATCCACGGCGGGCTGTGGGAATGCCGGGGGATCTCGTATGAACTCCTCACGAGGTCTCCGCCAGGGTGAGGAGCACCAGTGTACGTCTACATCTACGTAATACCCTGGGAGCCACCACGAGTGTGTGTGGCAGGGGGTGAAGATCACCAAACATGCATTATTGCCATGCAACAATGGTGTTTAATGGAGACATGCTAGATGCTAGATAATAGGGTCACTTGCAGCTAAATAGTCAGTGTCTACATAATTAGGTATTTAGGACGCCTAAGTATTTAATAGATTCTACGTTAGATATTTTCTTTTCTTTGATGCAATAATTATTCCGGGGAAAGCCATTCTTTTTCCAAAAGTTCATTATCGCGCATTTCTTCATATTTAATTCTAGCTGCCAACTATCACACCAATCATCAATCGCATCTAAATTCTTAGCTAAAGACTGGATGTCCTCTTCATTTTTAATTTCCTTATACACTACTACATCATCGGCAAAAAGACGGAGCTTGCTATTTTTTACTACTGTATTCAAGTCATTTACGTAGAGAAGAAATAAAATTGGACCTATCACGATTCCCTGGGGAAAACCCGATGTAACTTTTACTTCGCCTGAGCTGACTCCATCCAATACCTCCCTTTGAACGCGTTCATGTAAGAAGTCTCCTATCCAGCCTACTATATTACTGTCTATCCCGCATGATGCTAACTTCGCGAGTTACTTATGGTGTATGGTTGCTGACCGTTTTGGTTTTCGATTCTCACATCGTCCCGCCGTAGATTCATGACTTTTGGGTGGTCTTTCATGTGCGCGTGTACCATTGTGTGTGCAGCAAGCTCTTGCGTTCGTTATTCGTGGGGGGAGGGGGTGAACGGAAACTTAGCTATCAACGTTAGTCCTTCAATGATGCGATTGCTTTATTGTAGCCCTCAATGTTACCCACTCCTTCGCCCTCCATTTATTCTACAGTCTCCCATACCAAGTCCTAAGTCTCCTTGTAGCTCTCTTGTTTCCTATCCCGTTTTAGCTGACCTATGTATCTGTTCCTCCTCTATGATCTGTTCCATCAGTAATGTTCTTTGCGAATTCGTTTTCTCGGCGTATCCATTCGGAGTGTGTGTTCCATGTAGTGTCCCAAGTTGTTTACTACCCTTCTATTATTCATAAATTGACAATCTAAAATTAAGGACTATGGCTAGGTCATTTTCATCATTACGCATACGATATTTGTAGCATTGTGAAGTGATAAAGTGGGTAATGGCCAGGTCCTAATGAAAAGTGTTGAAAGTACCATTTTCATCCGGAGAACGAGGTACTAAACTTCAAGTGCTCGCCATAAGGGATTCAAGTAGGGATTGATGGTAACCATGAAGTGTTGTGCGATTCGAACCTTAATATTGTGCATAGGTCGCCGGTAACCTGACCACCACCACGCCCTCTCGGTCTCACCAATCGTTATATATTGACGGAATAGCAAGCGAATCGGGACATATGAGTGGTTTTTAATCAGACGATCCTAGAATTTTGGGTGGTAGGTTTTTTTTCCTCCCCCCGGAGGAGGACTTGTGTCAGGGTGGGCCGATCATTTGTAGCAGCGTATTGTTTGTGTGTGCACGGTTGGTGCGGATGAAAAGGTCGTAACCGAGGCTGTTTCCACTGCTGGTGTGGGGAGCATCAATCGTGTGGTGGTAGGTATTTTTTTACCATCCCCCTGGGATTAATCTTTTTCGTATGCACCGAGGGATGTGCGAGAGGATGAATATCGGTATGATGGAGGGATTACGGGACCCACAAAAAGTAACTTCATTTACTTCACTCAGCTGAAAGCTGATAGACTTTGGAGTACATTTTTCTCTGGAATGCCATTCCGAGTGGTTTTTGAGAGGTACATAGATTAAGGCACATTTCTAGAGTCGTAATGGAGTGCTAATTATTTTATATCGATGATGGAGCGATTGGTTTATTCATTTTTTATCATTTTTCCTTGTATGAGTAGATATAGATAAAGACTATCAGTAGTGAATTCTGTATGTATACCTAGTTTTCAAGGCTAATAGGTTATTGTATCAATTCGAGGTGTAAATAATACTGGTTTTTCTCCCTTCAATCTTCGGTCGTAACTTACCCGTCTTTTCATGATGTGCATAAAATACTAAAGTTCCGGGTAATATATCTCCCGGGCATAGTTTCTTTTATTCGTTACTTCGATTTCTGGTCAGGATAAAATATTTATTTTTAGTTATATTCAACAAAGGTTAGGAATGTTGTAATATATATACATGGTATGCGGGTATAGTTCAGACTTGCGTGTCGGAGGCGGTACGTCTGTGATTTTCCTCACCATCCCTTCACATTATAATGATAGCTCGTAACTTCGTGATCTCTCGTATCCTTATTTTGAACGACCCAGGTTTCGACTTTCAACGTCATATTCAGGTCTCGTTGAACGTCGTTCACAGGAACGTTGAACGTCGAAACCCTGGTCGTTCCAAATAAAGATATGTGGAATGACAAAGTTTCATAATAATGGTTACAAATTCCACCAAGTTGCGCCTGACACTACCAATCCCATCACATCCTGAAGCGTTAACCTTTGGTTAATGCTGTGCTCCTGCCTCTAACCTTCGAGGTTGGTTTCCTGCATAATATCACGTAGGTTGCAGATGTAGTTATATACTCCCCCATCCCCAGCGCCATTCAATTCCTCTCCGTGCGTGTAAATGCCGCGTGGAGGAATGCTGGTGATTGTGTGAGCGAGGAATTCGAGCCGATATGGCGATCTGCTGGGAGAGAGAGAGAGAGTGAGTGCCGTTGCTTTTTCCATTCGGTCGTCTTCCTGCCCGTGAAAGTGTCTGGGCCGTGTCGTTCGCTCCTTTCCCTCTCGAGGGTCGTCGTTCGGTTGGGCTGGTTGACTGGTCCCGAAGCGGGCTTTCGGAGGAGGAAGAGAGGTTCTCGTAGAGTTTTTGGGACTCCGATTTGGGTCGGTGGGGCTTGGCGAGGAATCTCGTCCGGCGGCCCTCACGCCTCGTTCGATATGCCTCGGTGAATATTGTGTGCCTTCCTCATCATGAGGTTTAGCTCGGGAGTGAGGTGCGTGTTGCTACTGGGAAGCAGAGTAATCACTGTGCTGTATCTATTGGGAAGGTGAAAGATTTCAGGCCCCATTTTAACCATGAAGGGTAGAGGAGGAATGGTGGTAATTGGAACAAAATTATCGGTAGGGTCTACGTCTACCTGGTACCCGGCAAGCCACTTCGAGTTAGTACGAGGTAGAGTAGATGATAGTCGTCAATTTGTTTTCAACATGCGGTACACTCTATGATATTACTGATGTAGTAACTTTAATTATTTTATGTACTCTGCGATCTCATGAGAGCACTGAGTCACAAGAGCTATGTACGAAACGTGTGCAGTTGGTACAACCTACTGAAATGTAACTTAAGTATTAGTTATATCAGATATATCGAACAATCAAGGCATTAAGTCTCAATAGCATATACAAGGTCTATTTGTCTTTCACCGGAAGGGGCGGAAGGTTTTGAAACAAGGCTTTGCTAGGAAGTGATGAGAAAAACCAGGCGCCTTACTCCCCTCCTTTCTCTGAATGGTGGGCACCAAGATGTCTAGACTTTAAGACTAACTTGACGGACTAAGTTCTCTACTTCTATGTGGAAACTGTGCTGCCGAGTAATGCTAGTAGTTAACCTTTGTCCATTCTCCTAACCGATCTACCCTAAGCTTCAAGTTGTTTTCCTTTACAAATTCAGTTGAATCATGTTCAATTATTGTGGTGTTGCGATTATAAAATGGAGCTCGCACCAAGAATTTTTCGGAAAATCAGGTGATTTCACTTCTTCTTTGTGGTAGAAAAGTGGGTCTGCGACTATTTTTCCGAAATTGAATGACCTCAGTTCCGTTTTTCGTACGACCCCGAGATCGTAATGGGGTGGTGTTGGATGGAATTCAGTGGAGATCATTCTAAGATTCTCTGCGTCGCATCCCATCTCCCCATTTCGCGGTGATTGGTGCTAGAGAGGAGAATTGTTTGCCCGGGCCTCGAGGCGTGGTCCCCGGGGCTCATTTCCGTTGAAGCAGAACACGCCAGCGCGAGTCACCTACTCCTATCCGCCGTAACTTCTAGCCAACGCCCTGGATATTATCAGTGAATTGTGACTAACCCGCGTTAAATCGATGTTCATGTCTTCGTAATACAAAACGGAAATAATTGATGTTTTACTCCGTGAAGTCTCCCATCTTCCAGATTCATTTGAGGGTAATTAACCATTTTTGTGCTTGCACGTTCATACTTTGCTGCCACGGTTATTCAAAATGTCAGTCTAATATGTGTATTTTTGTTTCAGCGTAAACTACCGTAATGGATAGGTGGATGTAGAAGTGAGTAGGATTCCTCTAGATTCCTACATGTGTTGAGTCCCATTTAGTAATAACATTTATCTCTTAATCCGGGTTCCCGGCCTACCCTTATTCATATCTGATGAGTGTATTTTTAGTAAATAATAGGTAATGATCGAATGCCATAATTTCCTACCAAATGATGAGGAATATATTAGAATAAATATTTATCAGGAGCATATGCATGGAAATGATGGTTTGAATGATAAGGAAATTCCTTCATATATTTCACAGACAGTTGTTGCGTTTACATATTCTTCCCGTATGGTGAAATATCTGTGAAACTGTCCGGGACACTTAGGTTTTCATTTTTTCGTTTATTACGGAACATTAGATTTCCCTTGAAGTTTACTATAGATTGCGGCTGATGATGTGGCATACATTCGAAGGATCGGACGCGTGAAAAAATGAGTTTGGAAATGAACGACAATGGAAAATCCGCAGGCGAGTTTCCAAGGGGATAAGAATCATCTCGATGGTGCGATTGCTCCCTTAGGAAGTGATGTCAGGTCTCAAATCGTTCGGAAACAGTCATCCCGGCGGGAATCATATACTATCTGCTCTTCGATTCGGGTGGTCGAAGAGCATCGGGAAAAGAGATGAGTGAATATGGTGCGCTAAAAGTTGTCGGGGAGGATGTAAGGAAGACGGTTGTGGGTTGGAAATGGTGGTGATGATGCGGAGGCGAGTGGGTGTACCCTGGTCGGCTGCCTTGTCTCCTCTTGACACAAATTTCCTCCGTATGCAGCGTATGGGAGGAAAATACGTAACCTGGACAGCGTCTGTTCTGTTTTCTCCGTGTATTCGGTCCTCTCGCTCGCTCAAGCGCTTCGTTTTCGTGTTGCATCGTACGGTCATTACTTCGTTCGACCGTTCGGCTTAATTGATCGTGTTTTCGGAACGTGGCTTTTTAAGTGGCCCGAACGTCGGCCGCGTTTCCTCGCTTCTAGTATTTGTGTGTACGTGGTCACGATAGGGAACCAGTGATCTCATATGAATCACCGGTTTACATGTGTATCGCGCCACTCGACTTTTTAGTGGCTTTTATGAGTGTGTTCGCCGATTTCTTGAGGGCTCTCGAGTCCTCTTTAATTTTACTGCCTATCCTGAAATACGGTTCTTTTTATGGCGACGTTTACTCATGTTCGGGTTGAAAATTTCAAGTTACTTTATTTTAATATTTCCGCGTTTTTGATTCGGGTGTTGAGAATTTTATTATTTGGAAAGTCGTGTTTTCGCGTTAAAAAGTATCCCCCACTTGTCATAATTAGTGCCTCTTGGACAACGTTGTTTGGTGCTTTATCTCTCAAATACCGGCGGGTTAATTGCTCGTTTTCGCGTCTTATGCGCAGACACAGGTGGGTGTGGATGAGGATGGTGGAGATTCGGTGGAAAGGAAGATGAATGAAGTAGTGCTTGGTATTTTGGGTGAGGAAACTCTTTAGGGAGATAAGAAGAAGGCAGAGTAGGTGGTTAGAACGGGAAATGAGCGGCAAAGTGTTGCAGAGGGCGTTAGAGAGGGGAGGTTGATGAAGAGGAGGGATAAGAGAAGGCATTATGGACGGGATGCAGCGATGCAGGATTATAAGGACTATAAATAAATACATGGTATAAGGAGTTAGAGACCTGTGCCAGAGAAAATCTCATCGTCATCATTGGTCGTTCAATCCTCAGATTGGTTGATTGCAGCCTTCCACCCTTCCCTATCTAATACGAGTTCCCTTACCTCCTGATATCTCTTCCTATATGCTTTCCTCTTAATTTGGTCCTTTTTATTTGGTCTATGAACTTATTCCTGAGTTTTCCTCCGGGGAATTTTCCCTCTATTTGCCTTCAATTATGTTCTTCACTGATCCATTGTGTCTCAGGGTGTATCCGCCCCATCTTCTTCTTCTTTTCTCTATGAATTTCCATATGGTCCACTCCTCTCCTACTCTTCTGTACACTTCATCATTTCTTATTTGACTGTCAATTTTATCTTCAGCGTCCTCCTCCAGCATCAGGTTTCGAAGGTTTCTAATCTTTTCTGGTCAGCTTTTCCAATGTTTCCGCGCATCCGATGGCAAATAATATTCATGAGTGGTAAAATTAGGTTTCGATCGCTCCTCATGAGATTTCTTCTGCCCGTAAATTTTCACGCTTGCGAACCGCCGGCGTAAGAGGAACTTTTTCCCATTTTATGAATTTCCATATGGTCCTTTCCTCTTCTACTCTTCTGTACACTTCATCATTTCTTATTGATTTCCCTTTCTAGTGATTTCCAAACCTAGTGGAATTTAAGCCTTAAAATACCTAGAGGATTTCAATTCCCTTCCATTTCACTACCGTACCCGCATTTTTCATTTTGCATCAGATCTTACCCTACCTCATCGGCATTATTACCTTTTTAGTAATAATTCCTATTTATAACTTTTTATAAAATTCGCATCCTCTACCGTATCTATATACTAAACAGGTTCATTACTAATGGGTACTTCCAGTTTTGTTAGTCCACACGAACATAAAATTTTGCTTCGTTCCAGGAATACTTCATCATTTCATGGTCTCTCCTACAGCTAGTGTGTGCATCGGTATATTTTGGGGACAGTTCCGCGCGACCCAGTTTCAACCCGCCTGCATTCTTCCCTCACTTCACGATAGGACATTTGCGTGCTAACGAGAGTCGGGCAAGTCGATTCGCAATAACGTCACGGAGGTCGATTCCCCGGTGTATTTTGAATGACTTAACTCCCATGTCCTGGAGACCGCGACGAGCCACGTCTGAAGTGACGATCGCTTTCCGTGCACGACGCGACGAAGGGCAGTCTCGATCCCGCATGCGAGGACAAAAAAACATCCGCACAGACATTCATGAGATACGACGTCGCGGTCATTTCATTCCCGCTTGTTATTCCGAATCTTCCGAGTGTGATAAGGACGGTGTCGACGAAGAAAGCCGAGTCAGTCGCGTATGGCGTAAATGACTATATTTGAGTCGAGTGATTTCATTTATGCACCGGAAGTGGGCGACTTCCTCCTGCGCCTAGTTCCTCCTCTTCCTCCCGCTGGGCCCGGGTGGGTGGAGATCTTCGTTCGCTTATCTGTGCCGAGTGCGCGTCGTCGCTTTGCCTTGGAATGGGGACACGGGCGCGCACTGGAGGAAGCCCCTCCTCCCCTCCCTCAACCCCCCCCCCGCACCGAATTCCCCTGCAACACACGCCTAGCTCCTGCGGTGGGGAGGAATGGCATACGCGAGCGGGTTTCGGTCCAGATCTTTTGACGCCGTGGCAGTTGAAGAATTCTCTCTCTTCATGTTTGAGGTAGCTTGAGCATATGATGTCATTTCATCAAGAATTCAAATAATTTGTCCATCATTTTAAAGAGAAATATCTCACATTTCCAAAGAGGCAAAAAGATCTGCCGCTTTCCGCCTTAATTTTCGAGATATTGGCCCAAAAAAAAGGAAGACGTTTTCATGGGATGTGTTAAGTGCATTCCGGAGACACGTCGTTTAAAGCAAATAAGAGATTTCTTACGCTTGGATCTCGATAGAAATTTAACTGTGTATTTTTTTGATATTTTCTCCTTTATTTTTTAAATAAAATCAATTACCGCATTAATTTTTGCTGAATCACAACAAATACCTTCTGGTGGGAAGGCATTTTCAACGTACGCGGATGAGATGCCAAAAAAATGAGTCATGTTAAAGATTTTATAGATATGCGTAAATGATTACTGAGATTTTTAGATGCAAAAAACTAAAATTCTTCGCCATTTATGTTACAATATTTTTAAAAGCTTCATACAGCTGTTGAAATTAAACAAATAATACTTGAGGATGGTATCTGTTATGAATGCAGAAAAATCTCGCTCTGACTACATGCAGGATGTTTTGGTACTAATCTAACTGTTCCTCACTCATTTTGTTCTCATTCTTTTGCCCTCTCCACCGCGAGGAGATTATTCTGTCATTTTCTCACACATCGTTTCTGCGTTAAAACTGGTTTATATTTCAAGTAATGAGTTTCAAGGTTCTAAGTTCTTTAATTTCGCACCACTAATTCAACGGTGACGCAAGAGGTATTCACGGTTCCACAGCCACTCGCAATTTCCGTTGCATTCGGCCGCCGCATCGCCTCCTTCCTATATTTCGCGTGAGCCGAGTGATTTGACCGTCATCCCTGACCTTCCTCCTTTCCAAATTCGACGCCAACCGTCCAAAACGTCCGAAGGCCGATGCGCGCGATTATCGTCATCGGTTGCAGTGAGCTGTGCAATGCGCGCTCCATCGAGGAGAATAGAAAAAAGAGTAGTTTCGTGCCCATCACTCAGGTATTCAGGCAAGCGTGTGAGCGAGAGAGAGAGACCTTGGTGTCCATGTTTCAAGCAGACCGATTTCGATGGGGGCCAGAAATGTGTGACGCGTATTGCGTATGCATTCGAGTGCGGTCGTCATGAACGTAATAAAGGGGTGGGCCATTCGTAATAGGGTGCGTTTACAGCATTGCCCGACGCTATTTCTGTTCGATTGTTCCCAAATGAAACAAAATGCGACTGAATATTTGGAGAACTTGAGAAATGTGTCTTTTAAGGCCGCATTACACGGAACGTTTTATTGTACAAACGAATGTATGAATTCTTTCTGGAGGAAAATTGTACCGTGTAAAGCGGCGAATAGTATGGTTATCTGAATGAATGAACGGGAAATAGAAGAGTCTGATCTAATTTTATTAATTTTCTTGTAAAATCTATGATACATTCGTTTGTGCAATTAAATGTACCGTGTGAATAGACCTTTAGGGATGACAAATGGAACCGTAGAAATTGCGACATTTAGAAAGGTTGCACACACTTGCATACGACAGACCCGATTTTATTTTTGACGTTTAAAAGGTGTGGAGACCTATTAAATTTTAAATATTGCCCTCTCGAATACATTAGGGATAAAGATATCATGATCGATTTACCATGTCTGTGATGGGTTTATTAATTCTATTATTTATTGTGCATTACGCTCATTCATGATGCTTTCCTGTAAGTCGGGAATAAAATTAAGTTCGTGTATGCTCTAACTCACTCATTACTTAATGGCCAAAAACCATTAACTTTATTTTATTCTACTTCGGTATTCATAAAATTGTTTTTGATCATAGCAATATTTTTTGCTGAGGAAAGGTTTTGTTTTACTGTTCCACGCTATTAGTGAGGTCTGTTCGGGTGTTCCACTGGGTCAAATTCGGCGTTTCTGCCATCGTGTCAATGAATGAGTCGTCCATCGTCATCAGTGCTTAACCGTCATTCGATTAGTTAGAATGACATTTACTGGTATTTAGAACCTCGACAGCTTTCATTGTCCATTGTACAAATGTATTGTTTTATTTACATGATTAGTATTTGCATATTGCATAGTTTTATTTACACATATAATACACCACTGCTTTGTTTAATTAATTCATTGGCGTGACCTACTCGTAGATGTTCGGTACCGACATCAGGAACGATTATAGAGGACTTGTAAGTTGAATATTTAGAAAAATGGTAAGTTGAATTGTCGCGGCGAGAAGAATTAGTCGTTAGAAACTTAACGTTGCTTGAGCGAATCAACCCATAAAGGGCGCAACTGGGGGTGGATCTAAGTGAGGGGTGGTTCTATTTAAGAACATCTCGCAATCATACGAATTTCCAGATTGTTTGGTTCCATTAAGGGCTTCCGTTGGTACCTATGGTAATTCCTTGTTGATAACCCTCTATTTCCATCGGTGAGCGCAGACTGCTAGCCCCGGAACGGCGTCCTTTTAAAAATTAAATGTCCCCGGAATACTTTCATTTATCTCTTCCGCGGCACCACTTCCATATCTCTGGTACTCTCCCCCATACTTTTTATCAGCTACCTCCACTCCTCTTGGTGGTTCACCCGCCACCCACTCACTAGTCGACCAACCTCTCTCCCATCCCCCATAAATCCTCCACACTGCTGCCTTTTATTATTTGTTACCTGCCGACTCTTTGACTGACAGCGACAAAGCAGGGCGGAGCTCTTGAAATGCTGCCTCCCTTCGTCCCCCTCGGCATACATGAGTGTGCGATAGGCCTCACCATGGAAGCCCAATAGTTCTGACTGCCCGCTCCCTTGACTCTTAACATCTACATCTATGTCATGGTACACAGAAAAATACCGTTATGTAGCATGGGGAAATTTGTTACCAAACATATAACAAATACTTTCATCAAACATAAACAAATATATTCAAATAAAAATTTCTGGGTACATCTTGGTTAGTAGTGAAGCCTTAATTACCCTCTAAGAAAAAACAGAGTTGAGACTACCTTCACGGTAATAATAGGCCATTACTTAGTTGACTTTAAAGGAGTATAATAAACTTCACCCAACCTACTAATTACAGGCCAAAAATATGGAAAAAAATTAATAATGACTTTACACAATCATATGAAATAAATATTTTGCTTCTAACTGTTAACTTGTTAAATGGTAGTAGATTGTACACTTTTGAATCCATGCTTAACAAATGTCCTTTAAAGAAAGTTTTGACAAAAAATTCCGAATTATGCAAATTATGTACCGAAATATTTAATCTTTAGCGGGTTTTAGTAATTTATACAAATACATACTCATGTGCGAGCAAGCCCAGAGGTGTCAAAATTTCGAGAGCAGAGCGTGATTGATTGATGTGCTATTAAGCACTGGTTAACAGATTAATTGTAAGTTGAATACATCAGTAACTGTAACAGTAACTAACTGGGGTGTCGATAGAACAACCTCTTATGAAGACATATTATAGCCATTATGGAAATATATGATATGATTTGGTTTTTTCTCGGCATTTGATGCTAATAATGTTTTCTTGGGCTTACTACCAAGTTAGGTAGTTGTTGGCCGACGTTTCGATGGCAATCTCCGCCATCGTCCTCAGGGCATGACCTGCCCGGTCCTGAATTCATGCCCTGAGGACGATAGTGGAGGTAGCCATCGAAATGTTGGCCAACAACTACCTAACCTGGTGGAAAACTAGAGAGGACTTTATTGGAACAATTGTATTTTTAATCTTGAAAATATACGTATATTTGGTGGTACCTTTCGCTGAATACTGACGCCGTTGTTGTCTGCGCAGCACACTGGGGATCATAAGACTCTTTCTGGTAAACTTCAGACAGATTTTTCCCTCTTCAGGACCTTATGCCCCTGACAGTGGACTCTTGAGTCCCAATTCTCCAAAACCCTCAATTCTCTAAACTTATGTGCATGATCTGACTGCTCCAAGTATATTTGGATTGGTAGGATTTTTTCAAATCGGCCGAAAGTTGACTTCGAATTTAAATGAGATTTGGTTTAAAATATTTGACTGACAGTCTGATATCCATCCTGCCCAACTTAGTCGCCGTTGGCAGTCTTTTTTTCCCCTTCGAACGACCTCGGGCCCGAGTGCACTACATCCGTGCTCGGCGGTGCATTCCCTCTCGTTCGGCGGTCGAGTGGAACACTTCCCCAAGCGTCCAAGAAAAACGAAACAGGGTCATCCGTGTGTCTCGGAGTCACTGTGGGAGTCGTGCGGGAATCGTTCTTCTTTCGTCTCTCTCTTCCCTTCTTGGCAAAGGATTTTCGAGTGCGTGCCAGAACTCGAGTAAGTGGTTCGTGCGACCTTGCAGTGTGACGCCTGGTATGAGCTTCTTGCGAGTGCATTTTCAAAATTGAGGCGTGGCACAAGGTATGACGGGAGTGATTCATTTCGCCGCTGGATATCTTTGCTCTATCGTCGTTGCGGCATTTTCTGTCGTCTTTTTTTTCATTTTGCGATTGCGTGAGTTTGACATTGGATCACTCGTCGCCGAGGGACGTGGTCGACGCAGGATTTGGAATTGGGTAACGACGTGGAATTTACATTCTTCCATCATTTAGTTTAGCTGAAAGTCTCTCCTCAGTGTTCAAAGAATCTATTCATGAACTTATGACGCTAGTTGTTGATTGAAGGTCCTAATGTTTAGTGCGGTTGTGTAAGTCACAAAGTAACTCCTCCCAATGATCCTTCTCCCCCCCCCCCAACCCTTCCTCTATACCCTCCCCGTACGTATATAAAGTCATTGCATATTTACTTAACACACGGCATCTGATAATGATGCTATAACATCGAATCATGTTAGATATTTTTTTTTAATTGTTGAAAATACGAAGTTAATTTTCTTTTTTTTTCATTTTTCCATGTCAAAATTCCAGAGTACTAACGTCTACTATCACGTCTAATCTAAGTAACACTTTTAGGCGGCTACTTCTTCATTTGGTTTCATTTTTCTCATTAGTAAACTATTGAAAAAAAAAGTGTCTCATTGTTTAGCAGTTTGCTTTCACCTTTTACAGAGCTATGTATCCCTTCAGTAATGTTGTGCTTGAGGACTTTATCGTGATTGATTCGTGAAGTTTTACCTCTTTTATTTGTTGCTTATAGTATGTATAAGCAAAAATTAAATCTGCTCTTCATAGTATGTTGAGGCGAGGTTAAATATTCCTTTTTTGTGTCTCTTGAAGTGTAATGATGCGATGACTTATGTTCAATGGCAAGCGATCCTAATTGACCAATTATTTATTCGGTATTATGCGTAATTAACCATTGAGCACATTGTGAATAGATCAAAATCGTTCGATCTTTTCGCTTCCTTTCATTTTAAGTATGCAACGTCGTCGTAAATCACTCTGGGGAGATGGTGGCATGTTTAATCTCTTGTGCTTTAATCCCGCGTGGAATGCAGTCCGAGAGCCAACGCTAATGCGTGCGAGGAAGTTCTGCCTTGACGTCTTGTATCAATTTGTTTCGAGTTGTGAGTTCGCTATTGCAATCGTGCGCCCTCCTCGCGTGCTCTGCTCCTCCTTCAACCCCGCGCGCGCAATTTTTCTCTCTCTCCGAATTTCCCCCGCGGCGCCCCGCGCATTAACGTCGTGCGATGCGCGGGTACTTGCACGTAAGAGGGAGTGAGTGAGCTATTCGCCCTTGGACGCCTGTTTTAATCTTGCATTACCGATTCCAATGGCATCGTCGTCTTTCGCTTAGTCATGCATTCTCTTCGGTCGCTCGTTCACCCTCCCGACTCCCGCCCTCCGCGAGGCGACCGTGAAAATGTGCTGTAGTTGAAGGGGTCCGAGGAGAATGCCTCTCTCTCTCTCTCTGATTTGAAATTTACGTTCACACCTGAGCTGGGGTGTAGAAGCGAAAGTCCTGCCGGGTGTGAGAACGCGTGGACTGCCATGGATTCCATGTGCTCTACCGCGCAGAGTGCAGAACAAAAAAATAGTAATTGTAGATAGTGAAACCTATATTATGCGACCACCGACGGCTCCGCTGATAAATGGTCTTTTGGAGGAGTGGCCGTTCGACAGGGTTTCAGTTTCTAGGATTATTATGCCAATGCTGGCTTCGAAAAAATGGAAAAACTCTTCAAGCGACGGTTTTGTAAAAACCTACAGAGGTGGCGGTTATTTCCTCATAATTTAGTCGCTTCTGGGAAATTTCAATGCATATTAATTGGATGTGCGCATACAGTGAAACCTTAACTAAGCGACAACCGGCAGTTTCGCTAAGAAATGGTCTTTGAGAGGGGTGGTCGCCCGATAGGAGTGGTCGTGAAGAGGGATTTCACTCTAGCATGTAAAGTTATAACATAAATGAAGAGTTCGTCACTCAAAATTATACCTTGCTGGGGTATATTAATTTAACTGACAATACTTTATATCACATACCTCTATTGGAATTGTATTTTCTTCAATCTGTGATAGCAAGCGAAATATCTTTACAGGTAAGATTTACTAAACATAGTTGTCTATTATTTCTTAAAGCATTATATCCAAGTACTTTTTGCCATCCCTATAAAGATAAAATATTATACGAACTTCGAAGGTGCGTGAAAAAAATCATCGCTCTGAGAAATAGTTATTTTGAGTACAATTAGCTCTATCTTCATATAGTTAAACGTTATGTATCTCGCGAGGAAGTTGTTAGCTACACTTTGCTCGCAAAATATTTAGATCTTGAATTTCGTTTTTATGGGCGGAAAATGAACATTCCACGTTAATGTGTCACACAGTTGCTTCGCGGCGACTGTTGTAGTGACACCAGAGCCAGTCCTTAACAATCTTTGGTGTTGACGTGGCAAAACTGGGAGCTACTAGTCAGCGGAAGGTTTGTGGTGAAGGAGGGAAAATCGTGTGCTATTTTTGTAATAATGAGAGGGCAAAGATATCGAAGGACTTGACTTGAGCTTGTGAAGGGTCTCCCAGCCTAATTTTTTTTTAAACTTCTCTCGAGTGCTCTCCTATTCCCAACTTCTTCCTCTTCATTAGAGAATGCCACCATGTTTGGCTACCGACGTATAAGGTGTAGGATTTAATGATAAAATTGGGTAATAATTACATTTCTATTGTAACCTCCAGCTTTTAAAGAGTTGAAATCATTTCGTGATAACGGGCATAATGTATACCTTCAGCCACTGTAGTTCATATTTATTAGGCGTGGTAGATTTTTCTTTCAGCGAGTAACGTGATTCATTCAGATGCTTAATGTTTATAGCCTTCGTTTCATTGATGAGCCTCTCAGCTCGCTTCGGGAGCGTGTCTGAATGCCTCGGTTGCTGGAAATTATGAGTAAGTTCATCATGAGTGGGTGTGTCATTGAGTGTCTCAGCATGCTTAATATGCATTGAGTGACTTAGCCAAAGCTGGGAGGTATGACTAACTTAGTTTTCAATGGAGTTCATAGTCCCCATCTAATTTGTTTAGAGGGAAAATTTAAATATTTCATGAGCGCGACGTCTGAAAAAGATCCTTTTAATGGATGTATACCATATAGATTAAATATACTAGATGGAAGCTTGGAATTTTTATTTGAAGGCCTCCTTATTTATCTCTTTCACTCATCGTGATAAAGTAAGAAGAGGGTGAACTACCAAAATATTCAGTCAGCTTAATTCAATTAGCATTAAATTCACTGTTGATCTGCAGATTTAAAAAAAATTCATGTATCCTTTTAGCCTCTACTTCTCACCTTTCTAACTCTTAATAACTGCTTGCCAGTTATAACAGCGATGTTAGTTTTTTAACGTTTAATTAGGATAAAAAGGAGGTCACTGGTAAACTGTGGCGCAATAGTTAAATCTTAATATGAGATAATGGATAACAGACCCACTGAATTCACGCAATGGTCCAGTAAAGCCCCACCTATTCCCGGAAATAAACAAAAATGGGTGGCCTGGGTCATAAAGCAGCCGGTCCTCGGTCACAAAAAAATTAATGATTCCCTAACATCTCTCGTTCATCTCCTCTCGCGTCTCGGTAATGGGAAACTTAATTTGGCCTCGTGTAACGTCCGACTTCGATATGCATCTTGGGACTCGTCTCCCTGACCCACCCCCAACCATCCCACATATCTCCACCTCTCCCTCTATCATGTGAATTGGAAGGAAAATCATAGTTACCCCCTGTGTGTGTGTTGGTGTGTCTCGACGCGTTGTTGCCTCCACAAAGGGCTCCTTTCTCGCTCGCACCAGTTCCTCTCGTCGAGTGTGAAAGAGGAAGCGTGTTGATGATGATGAGGAGATGCTGCACAGCTGTAAACTCGCGTGCCCCCATTAACCATCGCCGGAATGAGAGACATAAATCTAGAATCGACCAAACGAATCCGTTTCCTTCACGTGCCATCCGTCTCCCCTTTCCTTCCTTCTTTTCTCCCCCCCCCACTCCCCCCTCATGCACGCCCCCCTCATGCACGCTTGCTCGCAGATGTGCTCATCACTAGAACAGAGAAGGCTTGTGGGGATGATAGGAGACGTCTAAATTGTTGTATTACAAACGGCTCTATGGGGTCGCGGTGGGGCAAGTACAGTTGAAGTCTCGATTATTCCTGCAGTCAGTTCAGTCCTCCTGCGGATCTGTTTGAGCCCTTTCCTGGCAATATAAGTGTTTTTAAGAGTAGGCGCAGGAACTTTATTTTGGACGATTGACTCATTGTTTATTTTAATGTTTTCTATTTTTCTACCGGAAATCGAGCCACGAGCCCAAAAGGTCCGTGGTTTGATTCCCGGTCCAGTCGACTTTTTTCTACTTGGAATCGGCCATCATTACATCTTCATACCACCACTGTGTTTGTTGATTTTGTGTTCCTATCCACTTCCTTTCTACCTTTCTGTATAAACGTTTGTGTGTGTATACATATTTCTGAGCCTAGATGCCATATATATAATATATATACTATATATATTTATTATTATAATATATATATATGCTTTGATGTTCATAGTTTTTACATTGTTTGGATGAAAAATAACCGTGAATTGCTTTATACTTGGATATTGAACTGATTTCCGAATTCTAAAGTTCATTTGTATGAGTCTAACTGCTGGTACAGTCATAACATGTGGATCTGTACTTCGATTAATGCGAAATCTACGTAGATTGGAACTCGACAAATTGTAATTCTTCTTTTAACATTTATTAGGTGCGAATATTACATTAAAATTTCCAATATATTAATTTGTCCAGTCGTCAGTCGCTTTTATCCTGCATTTCCGTACTGTTTACATTACTCACATTGTCAGCCGAGCATCATTGAAAACTGCTCTGGGAAAACTTCGGACCGCTTTTGACTTGCATTTCATATGTCACGTGTAACGTCTCTATTTTCATGATTTTCCCAAATGCTTGTGCTGATCATCGTAGCCCACTTCGTTACGCTCGCAACAGATGAAGCCATTGGCTGAGTAACGATTTCTGAGCCTAGGTGCCATTTGTTACTTTTAAAACCTTAGGATGGGCAGAGCAATATGAACTTCAAGTTTGTAGTAACTGACACCCGCTTTGCTTCTATGGTACGACTAATCGACCACGAGTGTTATCATGACAACGGGACAATGGATTGTTTTACCAATAATTTTTAAATAAATATTAGTTAATGCTCATCATATTTATGGCTGTCAATGCAAGGTTATTTTTTTTCGCATTTTTACATAAAGTTTAGATTCGTTCAGACCAAATTCATTGCATTATCATTGCCACTTGAGTGCCGAAAGTGGCAATGTGGTGCAAACGAGACTCTCCGATTCTGATTTCGCGGCTCGGAAGAAGTATCCAACTATGTATAGGGTTCGTGGTGGTCCCTGAGGTGCCCTACTACCGACACACTTTGTCTTCATGATGGGGGTGGGGAGACTCCCTCTGTTGAAAGAGGAATCCGACTCCATTCCACTATTGCGGATATATTGCTCACCCAATACATTTCCTCTCCTCGCTTCCTCCTCGTACTCTTCTCAAACTTCCCACCCTTCGGCGTGGTCTCGTCGGTTGTCGCCTTGCCACGGCCCCCAGGGGGTGGGAGGGGGTTTCTTTTAAAACTTCCCGTCGCCATATGCTGTGGTCTCGGCGTGTTTTGCTTGCCCGCGGAGTGTGGCAAACTTTTTCCTCCCCTCGTAAATTCATGCAGAGATCCTCTAGTGCGCCGGAGGGGAGGAAGGGGTGGGGTTAGAGAGATGGGTGCCGTGTATATTTTGTCTGCTGCGTGCAGCGAGCGGGTCCCGTCTCGCATACGCAGTGTGTGGGTTGACGGCACATGGGGTGGGTTGCTTTGATGGCGCCGGTGAGTGAGCGACGACAACTCGTCCAGCCCTCGGAGGGCTGGGAAATTACGAAGCCTGCGGGGGTGTCTTGTCCTCCCCCTCCCCTCGCTCAAAACCTTGTGGCGCTCAGTTCGGAGAAGGCGAATCGCAGTGATTGTTTTTCCGAGAGAGTATATGGTGACAAAAGTTGACAAAACCATTAACTGAGAGAGTGGCTTTCACTCAGGGGGGAGAAGCAGGAGACGAATTTTCTCCATTTGGTCCTCTGGATGCGGGACTCGGCCCAGGTGGTGACTCCAGGAGCCATCATTCTCTCTCTAAATGGATACTTTTTCTAATCGTTTAGTCAGTGGTCAGCAAACTCACATAGTCAACAGAGCTGAATTTCAACAGCACAACGAAAGATATTTCTTTTGAGAACCAAATTTTTTTTAAACTTATAGGTAGGTGCATTATTATTTACTTAATTAAGGTACTATTAAGCTGGTCTACACTATAAACGTCCTCAATCTGATTGAGGTACGTTCGCTGAGGTCGGCCCCTTCCAACTTTCCCATCCACAATCGTCTTGTAATTTTCGGCGGTATGTCCTTTTCAGCTGTCATTTTTTCAGGAACCTCTGTCAGTTTGATTACATCAGACTCAGCTTTCTTTCAATATTACTTGTTTCGAGTAATCCAAGTCAAGCAGGTAGTCTCGAGGGTGTCATAAGGGGTGTTTACACGGTGTATGTCCCCGTGCGAGTACGTGGCTGAACAGATGCGTGGATAAATGCTCCAAATTAGAACAGGGGAAAATTTCCAATCATTTTATTGACAAAAGATGTGGTACGAAGCCACTTGCACGGGTGCATATACACCGATGGTTGAAAATCGCCATGAAAAGATCATTTGACGTGACCGGGATTCGAACCCGGTTCTCCCAATCGCCGGTCCGGCGTGTTATCCAGTTACACTTACATTGTGTTAGTCATTTACCCTTCTAATCGAGCTAAGTCACGAGGGCTAAGACACTGACCGGAAATTGGGAGATTCGGGTTCGAATCCCGGTCAAGTCAAAATGATTTTTTCATGGCGAACTTCAAACCTGGTGTAGAACAGGGGCTATTTTACGGCCACGCGCTCATACATTTTCGCAATTTTGAGTGTTAACACGGTGCAATTTGGAAGTTGAATGTTCATGCATCTATCTGCCTGGTTGCATGCATCGTGTAAACACGGCTTTACGGATACCAACTAGTAGTATTCCCATCATCTGCGTTACACTCTCAGTTCGTTCGAAGCACTTCGCCGTTTGCTGACGATCATGATGTTTTTCACTTGCGAGAAGAACCAATATGGTTGAGTTTGCTGTTATTTACTTACTTAATTTACGTCCTAGTCCACGTTTACCGACGCCAATGATCCACGCGTCCTTGGCCAGCTTTGAAGGAATGCCTTCCGTGAGTTGCGCGGAGTCCCGAAGAATGCGAAACGACTCTTTGGAGAGATGTGTTGTGTCAGGGAGGGAAGGGAAATGACTCGGGTGGGATTCGGGGGGGAGAGACTTATTTTCTGTCGAGGACGCTGGGACTTTAATTTATTTACATCCAAATGGGAAAATAGTCAGCCCTTGGATGTGGTCGGGTGGGGAACTGGGTTGGAGGGTTGGGGAAGGGGGGCGCAGACCTCTGGGGAAGGGAGATCAAGGGTGTGGCGAGTGGACGGAATGACATATATGTGATATGAAAGTCTAAATGGATTGGTGCGAGGGGTTTTTTTTTGCTCTCTGTCCGATGGAAATAGGTTTCATTGGATAAGGATGCCGTAGTGAAGGGGCATTTTAAAATAAAAATTTGATGGCCGTGGAAGACGTTGTCGGTTTACTGGTCGGGAAAATATTGAGCTACAGTTGGACTTAATACGTTTAAAAGTTAAGCCTGGGGTTTCTGGTCGAAGTTCTGAATGCGTTTTTTCACAGAATTAGATCCGCCGATACGTGTCGTCGAAGTCGGAAATATTATGTTGAGCCTAGGACAGCGTTTCTCTTCACTGTGCTTGGCGAGGTCCTTTGGGCCCCACGAGCGATTTTAAGGTGCTCCGTCCGTCGCAGATATGACAAAAATCACAAAAAAAATCAATTGCTGCTTCCAAGAATTATCAAAGGCTTTCCCGGCATATGATGTTGTAAAAATTTAGTTACTCTGGCTTTCCACCGGGTCAAACTCTCCATCTTGGCCGACGTTTCGACGACCAGGGCTTGTTGATGACGATGGACGACTCGTTTATCGAAACGTCGGTCAATATGGAGAGTTTGTCCCAGTGGAAAGTCCGTGCTGTTTCCATGTTCCGTTTTTTACTTTTTTTCTTTATTACTATCAAACATTATTATAAATACATTCGTATACGTTTATAATGTAATCTGCCTCAAAGATCGTAGAAAGATTAAAGCACTAAATATGCCTTTGGGCTCCACGAGAATAATTTTGGTTCGGATAGGGCTGAAAGATTTTGGAGCCGCTGGCCTATGGCAACTTTAGGGTATGTTTAATATTGATTTCATATTTTAAGCGAAGGATAAAATGCGATGGGTTAAGTATTGTGAACGCTATAATGTTAGATTTATGTATTTTAGTTCGTTTCTGAATTGATTGTTTTCGCAATAGCGTTTCAGAACTTGAATACAGCATTGTTAAGGGACGTAAAAATTAGCGAGGTCGCTAATTGAGCGTAGTTGGCTATTATTGGACAGGGAGTCAACCACCGACAGCTTGAAATAGCTCTGAAATTGCGGGCGCAATTAGATTTTGCGTTATTGATTTGACCCAAAAATCTCGAGTGTAATTAGCCGTAGCTGACTCCTGCAAGTAAAGGCACCCTTATATATTTTGGGAAATATTGATGATTTTCCTTCGAGCTCTCACAGTACGTCATCGCCACTTTTTAATTATAAGTATATTTTTGTCCATTGTCATTTGTAAGAGAGGTGAGGGGGAAACTTTTTGGGGTAGCTTCGGTCCTGGAATTTTAAAAACGTGCGTCGGAAGAGGAAATAGGTTCATTGAATTCCTAGGATTTCTCTCTCTCTCAAGCGCATTCTCGAGGGATTTCAACTAGGAGACTTATTTGTATGGGTGACGGAACGGGGCAGCGTCGCTGTCACTTGTGTCTGCCTAGAATTCGTCGGTCGAATGTCGGGGAGAGTTTAAAGTTCCATCCACCACCGCGTTGGAGAGACACCGTGGAATATTTCTTCATTTCATTGACCCCAATTTGTCTCGTAGGGGCCAGACTCTTGGTGTTGGCGGTAGTGTAGGAGAAGGAGGGGGGGGGGAAGGATGGAATGGTGGTTGCGGCAATGAGTGAAATGGAGGAATTTTCGTGAGATGGAACGATGCCCCATCGCAGGGGTGGGAGGGAAGCCTGAGAGAAGAGGTGGGGGGTGTAGAGGAAGGCGCAGTCCTAAAGGGTGGAATCCACTCATGACTCTTCTTCATAGGATTCGATTATCGCATTCTACCTGCCTTTGCTCTCATAGCGGGGGATTATTCCATCGGTCTAAGTCCGGACGAAGAGGGAGCTCCGGTTTCAGTTGGTTAAGTGGGCGCCAAATTGCGTTCCTGGCCCACTTCGTCGGGGCAGATAATAGTTTTCCTAATTAATAAAGTGAGCGAGTGATGCAATTAGTCTCTCCGGAGGAGCCGGATGGATGACAGATCTGTTCCACGCGGCTGGGTTTGCTCATTCAGGCGCTGGTTGTTATTGCTTAGGCCAAGAGATTACCTCCTCCGTTTGAACGGTGTAGCTAATTCACATCATTGCGCTCGGGTCATGGTCTTATTTCATTGAGTGCAAGATGCTCGCGTAGTTTTGATGGGATGAAAATGCAGAGCTAAAACGTGTAATTATTGCAGATCGTTAAAGAGTAAAATATTAAATTTACCCTGCATTGCATTTCGCGATATTCGGGCCTCTTCCTATACACCACTCCAGCTTACTATAGTTAAATGGCGATTCACAACTGATAAACCATTATTTCTACCATTCATTGGCTTTAATTGTATGGATTCAAGTAAATATTTATTATTCATTTATTATCGTATGAAAACAAAAAAATCATACTTGAGGCTTTTTACATTTGATTCAATATGCGTAATAAATTATTTATAAAAACATCCCAAGCGTATTTCATTTATTTATTGGATTGAATATTGTATATACTTGAAGATATTGAGTTCAATTGATTCGGGTTTCTTCCGCGTTGCTTCATTTAACGGACAACAGTTTTGCTAATATTACAGCTAGCGTCGTCAGGTCCTGAATTCGGTAACGTTAGCAAAACTGTTGCCCGTTAAAATGAAGCAACGCGGGAGAAACCCAAATCAGTTGAACTCAATAAATCATCGCGGAAGCCTCCCTACCTTTCGAAGATATTGATCCATATGGTTGATTTAAATTTGGTGGAGATGGTGAGATTTAAAAAAAAATTAAAATCTTAAAGAACATTTTCTTTGGATAGGGTTACAAAAATTTTGTTGCGTCGTATTTTAACCACCTGGCTATCGACTAGTATATACCATCATCGCTTTCGTTCGTGGCTGTGAACAGCCCTCGTTAGCGACGAAGTAAGCCGCACGGGTTTTAAGCTGCGTCAATAAGAATTCGCACATGAGCACTGCAAGGTGGGGATATCGTGTCGCCACGAGTACTCGACTGTCTGAGCGCCAGACTAGACCGGGGCGAGTGGTGTCAAGCGTCTCTTTTTCCCGTCGCCACCCACGTGCGCGGTCGATGAATAAGAGGAGAGGCGACTGACCCCACCGTGATTCGCCAAGGACCCTGTCTCTCTCTTGGAGAAAACTTAAGGAAAGAGGAAGGGATGGATATGAGAAGCGGATGAAGAGGGAGAATTGAGGTAGTGAGAAGAGAGAGAGAAATGGGTTGAAGTGAATTACGTAAAAGCGCAAACGGGGAGAGAAGTAGACGTTGGATCGAGGATTGAGAGGTTGTAAAGACATGAGTGAACAAGTCTTGGGGAAAGAAATTTGGTGAAGACAGATTGGCGGAGAGGATACGGTAACATCTAAAGAATTAGTTGAAGCATCATAGACATAATCATGTACATGATACCCTTTAAGCCACCCAAGGTATGTGGAAGGGGTTGAATTTGCCACCTACTCTCATTGCAGCACTATATATTACTGAGGATAACGAAATAACATGTATGAATTTGCGAAAAAACTGCAAACACTTGTCACGATTTGAAACTTCACCAAAATGCACTACATAATTTGTATGGTACCAATGTCCTAGAAACTGTGAGTATGGAAGTATTTGACAACTAAATCCATGCACAGAGATATAAAAGTTATGCTGGATGCAAACGATACGTGCTTCTAGTACTACCTAGTACTACATCATCATTATTCGTTCAATCCTAAGATTGGTTGACTGCAGCCCGCCACCCTTACCTATTTGAAGCTAGTTCTCTTGCTTACTGGTATCTCTTCTTATGCATATACTTCCCTCATAATTTGGTCCATGAACTAATTCCTTGGTCTTCCTCTGGGAACCTTGCCCTCTTTTTAACCTTCAATTGTGTTCTTCACAAACCTATTGTGCCTCAGGGTGTGTCCAATCCATCTGGTATTTCTTTTCTGTACAGTGTTCCATATGGTCCTTTCTGCTGTTTACTTCATCATTTTTTATATCATCTGTCCATTTCATCTTCAGCATCCTCCACCGCCACCAGGTTTCGAGGGCTCCTAGTTCGTTCTGGTCTACGTAGTATGAGTTCGTACGTACTATAAGAGAGAAATTAAGTGGCAGCAATCTCATTTTCGCGGAAAAAAATGGCACTGTAAACTTGCAAATAGTAAGTAACATAGATAAATGATAGATAAATGGACGGAAATAGCCTCTATGAACAATATTGGAGGGCTAGGAAGGACAGAATGGAAAGGTGTATGGCATTCATGTTTCTTGGGGGGGATCCTCTCTGAGGTGAAGGAGAGTACGGGGACAGAAATACCATTTCGGGGGCGGTTGGCGGGAGGAATTCCGCATGGCTACCCTCTCTCTCCCCTTCTCGTTCTTTGACCCACGCTCTCCCCCTCCCTCCCTCTCTACCTCCCCGGTTCTTCCCTTCATAGCCTCTTCCTGCCCAACCGGTCGGTGTGCACGAGAGGATCGTGTGGTCAAGAGGGGAGAAGGGTGGGACTGCACCCATACAGTCAGGCCCACATATACTCGGGTTAGGGCGGTGCACATCCGAAAGGAAGCGCTTTTTCGTTCCCCAGAGCGAACGCCTCCCAGTTTTCCCCTTCCCTTCGTCTCCTCTCCCCATTTAAATGCCTCCTCACTGGACTCCAGAACCTTTGCAGTCGTAATATTGGATCTCCTTCGCTCCCTTCCCTCGCTTCTCCGAATCCTCGTCTCTTCTTGATTGCCGAATCATTGCTGTGGCTCGTGCTTTTTGGTTATCGTGGCGAAGGAAGCTATCGTATCGAAGATGGTTGCTGCCTGCGAGGTGGCTGGAGCGAGATTCGTGCGTCGTTGTGCGCACATTTTGATTTTTTAAGTTTAACCAAGCATTTTTTTCAAGCACGTCGGAAAAAATTCTAATACCACAATTCACGATAGCTTGAGCGAAAAATCATTTCACCTAGAAATTGAAAAATTTGGTCTTATTTTAAAGAAAAATATCGCACCCTTCCAACGATACTAAAATGTCAGCACCTTACCGAACAACTTTCTTAGATTTTTTGACAAAAAATACCAGACATTTTACACGGGAAATAGTAGTGATGTGGGAAATGGTTCTTATATGCACCCAAGAGAGATATATATTATTTAAAAAATGAGGAATTTATAACACCTAGATCGCGTCAAAAAATTAACAGTGAATGGTTTGAATATTTCCTCAACTCTTTTTGAAAATAAATCATAATGCCACCGCAGTAATTTTTTTCGGATTAGAAAAACCTTCTGTTGTGAAGGAGTTTTAACACTAGAACGCCCAGGCGGGTCATTTTGACCCAAACGTGATTTTAAATTCATTTTTTTATTTCATTTTCAACGAGAGCAGGATTTCCTCTCGTGACTTTTATTCATTTTAACATGGCTTTATGTCGAAAAATTTTCAGCTTCCTGGAGTAATCCGTACATTAGTTTTTTTAGAATTTACCTAGAACGCCCATACGGGTCATTTTGACCCAGTTATGTATTTGCACTTTGTATCACCACCAAAACTTCTTTTTTAGTAGTGTTTATTAGTTATTCTGCTGCACGTGTTGTCCGTCCCACTTTGTCCTATCTTCCTCATCCGGTTACCTTCCATGCCTGGATCACCTTTCAAAAATATTCTCATATTCCTTCCTTCCACTTCGTATCTCCACCCTTCTCGTTTTCCGTCCGGTCGATTCATGGCATATTTAGTAATTAATTTGTTGGCAGTGCACAGTGAACCTTATTACTATTTTAGAGTGCAGAGAACACAATATTGCTCCTTACTGACATATGGACTATTATCAGATTATCATATTTATACATGTGCATCACTGCAAAAATAAGAATCCCAAAGTTAGTTACTAGGTAGATTTCCGGGAAAATTCCTACTTCGACCGAAAAATAATATTTTGAACTTAGTTATTGCAAACAAACTTGGAAAAATAATAGATATGTATTAAATAATGTGGAAAGTCTTCGTAGTATATTGAGCTATGACACAATAAGCAAGAAAAATGAAATAAAATGGAAAAAACGATAAATTGACACAAATGTCGTAAGTTTATATATCAATTAATCATCGATATTGTCAAAGTTATGAAAGTTATAAAGTGAAATAATCTATGAATGTAAAGAGAAAGAGTGACAGTTTGTAGTAAAAACTGTAAAAATGTAAACTTAATAGCGCAAAGTGAGGATTAATTTCATTAATTACAGTGGGTCAAAATGACCCGCTTTGGGCGTTGAATGATGTTGAAAAGTCCGGGCGTCCTAGTGTTAAACGTAAAGCGCGAAAAAAATTAACCAAGTTTATGACTAATGCAGATATTTTTATTTAAATGCTTAGAATTTCAGCCATTTATAAGTATATTATTGCACCATTAATTGTGCAACATTAAATTCATGTTTCCTAAAATTTCTTAAATTAAACCGTACAATTCGTGCATGGTCTCCGTTAAGACCAGGGAACTATTTCGCTCAACTTTAAGTATGTGTAGAAATATTAGCGAAAATTGTTCATAATTACGAGTTTTTTACTCTGTATGATACTTGGATATCTGTTCGTAGCCTTTTATTATAGACACTGTATTAGCCGTAGTACGTAGCCTTCATAGGCAATGTTTTATTTCGTGGATAGGAGAAGCTTTTTACTTGTGCAATCGTATTGTTTATAAATATATGCGAAGTGCCATAACACAACTGTAAAAATTAACTTGCCATGAAACCAATTCAGTATTATGCAATTTTTTTCGCTTTTATCACTACATCTTCCCATTACGTACGCGTATGGAAAGTTTCTCACAAATCTGTACATAAACGAAAATCGCTCCAACCACCTAATGGAGGAATACATGTAAAGGGAGAAGGAGGTAGGATGTGCCACGATGAGATAATCTTGGCATTGTGGTTTTTTGAAACGAGATCTTGATAATGGATTTTTAACGTCATGCCTCAGCCTAATGTACACTGTTAAGCCACACACCCTTGATGTGATTTTGTAGGATATTGTAGTATGATGTAAGAAAGAAGCCCTACGGCAAAATTGAGATCAGGACGTACCGCAAGAAGATTGGTAGTAAAATTTTATCATGCGCGTTTACAAAGTAATCAAACATCTTAGGATATTATCTTCGTGTCTATATTTCCTTAAAGAGGAAAAAACCCATCATAATGAGTGTACATTGATTTCCATGCATTATCTAAAAATTTGAGACCTGTAAGTCGTCGGAATGAATGAACTTTTATCCGTAAGAACCTATTGGAACGTGTCTCAATTACGACTCTGCTTGAAAATGATTACGGGAACACAAAATTCAGATTTATAATTGTTGTTATTGGGTCAATGATGTGGGATCGAATGTAAATATCCTTACTTTTAATTATGCCATATACAATAAATGGGAGCGCGAATCGGAAAAAATGTCGTTAGTTAATACTGATTAATTATTGACTTCGTCGTCGAAATGGAGCTTGTCAACCTGGGATTCTTGTAGACTTAGAAAAATATAAAGGCTTAATCGTCCAATGTTTTGTACTGCGATGATTAAGTGCAATTATCCGTTCTGGCCATTTAGGTGGTCACAAAATATTGTGTATCCTTTTCTCATTATAGCACACGGTTGTATTAAACACACATTCTTTATAGCCTGAAGGTTCCCGGACTAAAATGAATATATTCCTCCTCAAAAGGTGAAAATAATTCGAGAGCTAGCGAAGTAAAAAAATCCAAAATCGAATAAATTATATTTTATGATCTCATCACACGGTAGTGGCCTAGTGGTACGCTGGTGGTAGCTTACGTGAGAAACGTGTGGATTTAGGTGATAGTCATCCATATGCTATCGCTCCACCCTTAAGGTATTATCTCCATCCTCATTCTCCCCCTTGTGTCCTGGCCACCATTTTCTTCGCTCCAATGACCCCGTCGTCTCTCTCCCTCTGGCTCACAGACCTCCCCAAACCCTCTCTCTCCCACCTTTGCGACTCCACGTATGGCGTCTACAAACCGTTCGCCCCTCTCAATCCCCCGACCCCCTCCCATCGTCCCCGTCTCCGTACCCGCAAAACCTTCCCGCCTCTTGTGTGTGCATAATTAAGCGGCCGAAATATGTGACATTCCGTAGATTCCTCTTATTAATAGTCCCTCCCTCTCCCAACCCCAGTCCACCTCTCCCTTTCCTAATCTCTCTAATGCCCGGCATTCCATTTCCCGTCCCTCCCGTCGAGGCGCGGCAGCGGTGAAGGAAGTTCAAGGGCCTCGCCAGAACTGTGTTGGTGGTGTGTTGCTGGAAGTGCACGGCCGTAGTTAAGGCGGACGCAGTGGAAGAGGAGGTCGGAGTGTGGGGAAGGCTTTCACTCCGGCCGTTCTTGAACCGCTTATCCCTTCCTCCCCCCCTTCCTATAACGCGCATTCGCAATCGCCTTCGGTAATAGCGATTATATCTCTCCCTCACTACTCTCGTCCTTTTCGGCTCGCTAAAGGCAGGACAGACTCCACCCAACCACCTTTGGCCCTGAAGATTTATATCTATGATTTACATGGAACGCCTAATCACTTTAACGAGAAAGATTTTATTTTTATTTTAGTCAGGCCTATATTTAAGTACGTTTCAAGTATTTTGGGGCTCATCAAATCAAGTAATAATGAAGGAATTAGAAGAAATTCTTTGATTGATGCTAGGGTCCAATTAGCAAAAGGAGTTATTCAGCTAATGTTGGTAATTTCTGGCTCAACTTCGATAAACCTCATGATGCAAAGGGAAAAATGTTGGATTTCACAAGGTTCATTGATACATCATTGTTTTTTGAATAGGGTGATAGCGTGAACTATTCGCTGAAACTTGCCGGATTACCTGTCGAAATCCTGTAAGATAGGGGCTGTTTTTCCTCCACTATTCTAGACTAAGTTGTTCTTTCCATGATAGAAATTTCAATTTCATTAAAAATGTTGTTGTATTTTCGTACGTATTATAATAACTTAACTTGATAATTTTCTTTGTTAAATCGGCCATTATTATTTGTTTTAGATTATTTTTTATTGCAATAATAGATGGAATAGTTTTTAATGCCATGCTGTTGAAGCGAGGTGACTTGTAATTTTTTCCATTCCACAAAGCTTCTCTTTCTGTATCAACTGAATGTTCCATAGAACATTCTGTCCTAGAACATTACATTTATATTCTATTCTATTCTACGAGTATTAAAACAGTCATTGGATGATATATAAAATGTGTTCCGTTTTTCACGAATGGTCTAACGAAAAAAATACTTTAGAAAGTAGAATTGAACGCAGGATACGAATTATAAAACTCCCTCACTTCTACAATAAGGACTGCTAAGATAACATGGGGAAATTAGCAACTGGGTTTTTATAAATCCCCTCGCACAGTTCGTAACCGTTGTAGAACTGTGGTGAAGAACCCAAAAAAAACAATTGAAGCATGGAGATTTTTTTGTAAGTTACTTTTTTCTTTTTGTCTACGAAGGCACTACAAGTCGTGGGTGAACTAGCGTTCATTGCCGCTCCCTCTGTTATGCGGCGGATCACTGGGCAACTCATATTTGTAGACTTATTTCCTCTATCTATTCCTCCCACACCGTTTCTAGTATCGCACGCGAGATACCGCTCATTGGTCTCATCTTTTTCATCCCTACGGTGTCATGGGCGTGAAACTGGTGGAGTGGGAAATCGGAAAAGAGGCAAGGAGTTAAATGGGGGGTGGGAGAGCCGGGGAGTGAGGAGGGGGACAGTTAGGTTGGGAGGGAGGGTGATGTCCAGTTGCTTTCCTCTCCAGAAGTAACAGGGAAGTCGACTGAATCGAAGGGGAATGGGGGGAGGGGGATAGATGAATGAAGGAGATGGTGGTAAGTCAAGCAGGAAGGGGACTCAGAAAAGGAGAAGAATAAAAAAAAACAAAATGAAAATCGGGAGAGAAAAAGTTGGTCAGATGGGTGGAGAGTGTGTGTTGAGGTTCGTGTGTGTGTTTTCTGGGTGGGAATTCTCCCCTCCCGACTCTTCCGAGGGGAAACGTTAAAGAGGAGTGGTGTCTGAATGTGAGTGTGTGGAAAGGGTTAATACGGTGGCCGGGAGAGGTCGAGATACGTGCTTCACAGATGAATAACTCCTCCGTATTCCTTTCTCCTCCTCTCTGTATCCCTCTCTCTCGCTGGAGGCTAAGTGGCATGGAGAGGATGAGATTTGAGATAAGTTCCTCAGAGAGAAAAAAAAGAAAACTTTTCCTTCTCCGATCTTCCGTTGATTCCTCCCGACTCCACCCCATTCTGCTTTTTTTTCTCAATATTGTGCATGCCTCTTTACTGAGGATGTGTTATTTCAAAGAATGCCTTTATTAGGGCTAATACTCTGGATTTAATGAAGAAAAACTTTCACAGAAGCACTTAATAAATGGCTCATACGACACTTGTTTCAAGTTGAGACCTTCAACGCCTTAAGAATCACCATCAGGTTATCACAGCGCCATGTGTGTTTTTTATGAAGTTGTACTGTAAAATTTTTCCTTCATTTAATCCTTTCAACTGTGTAATACTACCAAGAGTCACCTAATGACTTGTATATTGTGGTTCTTTTTTTATTTCTTCGTTTTGACATCATTTATTCAGTACTTATTTGATTCCAATTTTAAGTTTGTACTTGATTGGTTCGTTATTTGGGAAAGGAACTGGAAGCTCAAGTTATTTGCTCTATTAAGGATAGTTGGGTAGATTGATAAGTGAATATAGAATAGATGGAGGGAAGCCCAGCATTTGGATGGGCCTACTCCTGACGATGGGCGCCCGCTGGTCCACAGTTTAATGACCCATCTGAAGAACCAAGAACTACCATACTTGTAGCTTTCTCCAGCATTGTGACCGAAAAGTTTTTACAGTTCCTTCTGAAGCATCTTAGTCACTGGAATGACTCAATCCCAAGCCCTTGGGATGGGAAGCCGGTATTATGCAATACTGTACAACGGGAAGCCTATCATGACACTAACATTGAAGTCAGTCCCCTTCTCCACTTATTAATGTGATGGCCTGTGTTTGGATATTTTTTTTCTAGTCTCCTACTTGTTTTGCCCATTCGCTATGAATTATAACTCTTTCATGTTGATGTTGAAGGTATAGCCATGAACATTTAATTAAGATATTTCAAAACTCGTTTCAGATCCACGTATACATCGCTTCGTTTTTCTTCGGGAAGCGATTGTCTCCCAGCTTGTGCGATGGTCTCTCCCTCCGCGGCGAATTGGAGCGCGGTCTAACGCTCGCTCCAGTTTCCGTGTTGTTGCTTTTTGGTTTCCGTGCCCCTTGTAAGGGCAGATAACATCCCTTCCGTAAATTATGAATGGTGTGGGGTGATTTGGTTGGGCGATGTTCCTCTCGTATTCCCCTGCGCTTGGTACCGAGCGGTTCGTTCTCTCGGGAGAAGCACCCAAATGAGCACGCTTGCCTTCGGAGTCGAGGCCATTTCGGGTAATGCGAGCGACTCGCAACATTTTTAATTTAAATTATTTACCGCATGTCGGAGATCTGAAAAATACCGCAAGATTTAGCCTGAGTATTTATTCCTGTTCATTATACGGAAAATTTGGTAACCATGAGTTTATATTATGGAATGTAAGAGCTTTATGCGCAGCATATCATTTTTGTATTTATTAAATACACTATGTTGAACAGCTGCGTTTTGTTAAACGTCGACGAAAAAAAGTGACTTACGATTGGTTGGTCGACTTACGAGTGGAGCTTTAGGATTGCTGATTTTACTCATTACATTTCGTTCTTAATATTTATTTATCTTTTCGTTTATGTTCCTGAAATGTTAGAGCATATTCAAACTCTCTTGCTTTATAAGTGTTTGTAGGTCTAATCTATCGGAAAAAACGTTGAAATTGGAACCCTATAAAAGACGGATCCTGGGCCCCTGGTAATTTCATCAGTAATTAGTCGTAAAGTCGCGAACTAAGGTCCACGTAAGCGGATTATTTGAGCTGAAATCGTCACACATTCATCTGGTGATTTTCTCATTTATATGTCCCGAAGTTAGCCCTAAAGTGACTCATTGAACAAAGATGTTGAATTGCGAGAATTCTCCTCGACCATAATTTCCATGAAACCTGTCGTAGGATGGTGATGGAATAGAATATAAATTAAGTGATACGAGGTGATTCGAAGTATTTTTTTCGGGCGAAGACGGCCGGTCGAGGTATTTTTTTTCGTGCCGTGAATCGGACGCCGTGATGGAATTTGATTAATGCTTGAAATCGCTTTCTTCCTCGTACGTGTGAATGTTTTTTACATGGTGATATAGCCAGGAAGAAAGCAATATTTAGATGACGTGTTACTCACAAAAGATTAACTTTAAGTTTACTCGATTTTTATTCCAACAGTATTATTGTTTGTTTATTCTTCAGGTATAAACTTCATATTTCTTAATGCCAATCAGGGTACAGGCTATGGTTAGACTGTCGAAAAAGAATTATCGTACCCCTCCCTAAAGGTCTCCCAAAAATATTCGTTTTCCCCACGTCCCAGCTTTCGCTTAATGGATTGGCTTCCGTGAAGGTTTGAAGAGCTTCCATCTTTGAGGAGGTTAATTTAAACTTAACCTCTCTCTCTCTCTCTTCCTTTCTCCTCTCAGCGGTTAACTTTCACGGCACCATCACGTACCATTTAATACGCCGTCTCTATTGGTCGTGCGCTTCCGACTCCTTTTAATTTTCGGTGTCCGCGCCCTCAAAGGTGTCTAATTCAGAAAGCCCTTCCTCCTCGCTGTGAATACACAAACCGGCGTCGGCGCCGAAAACGGTCAGCTTTCTTCGAATTCTCGCGCGTTCGGACTTGTTTGGGGAAGGTGTGTGTGACGAGAGGACGCCATACCACGCGGTTCTCCTAGTTTTCCCAGTCCCTTGCACGCGCGCTTTTTACTCCCCACGGTCCGCGAAGCTTTCACCGTCGCTTTATTCCGTGTACCTCCCAGAGTGCCCATCCTGGAATTCGGCTCGTCTCGGCAAAACGCGTCGGCCTCCCGTCTCTCGCGGCTGGAGAAATTCCTGAGACGAATGTTTCGAGGAGGGACTTGAAAAGGGGAGCACGGGTGCTTGGGGGAAGGATGGGTAGTGAACCAATCCCCGAGATGGATCTTTGTTGCATCATCAGTCGCGTTCAAACTTCGTCTCTCTCTCTCTTTTTATCCATGTACTCGTTCCTGTGTCCGACTGAAGGTGGCGCGTATAGAATTTAGTCCTCAGCGGCAGTTCTCTAAATGGTGTGCACAACATTCCTCATCTTCAGCTGGGTAATTATTTGAAAATGTGGCTCGTTCATAAGTACTCCCTCCTATCTTTTTGCATAGCTCTGATGTTGGCGGTATTGAGCTGTGATATCGTCATTATTATTTTGTTTTCAACCAGTTAATTGTCTATTTTCCCTAGCTTAACTTCCCAAACTTGAGGTAATCTTTTTAGTTATAGATTGAAACACGTTGTAAATTACACATGCGAATTTTAGTTTGACGACCTAGGTTTCGTCGCTGTGCAGCATTATCAGGTGAGATTACTCTCCCACCATATCAAATGCATCTGATGATGTCGCACAGCGATGTAACCTAGCTTGTCAAAATAAAATTGTTATATGGAAATTACAAAGTGTTTCCATCCATAATCCTGAAGTCATTCCACAAAGTTACGCCTGAACTCATCACTGTCATTTTTTTACTTCAAGCCCTATTTGCGTAGTACATGAACCCGCGCGTGCACACGTACAAATTCATGTACGAATGCATGAACCAAATAGAGCAGGATCTATTTTTCTTTTTTTGTATTCGTACAAGTGGGTGTAATTACACGGTGATTTTGCTTTCATCCACTCGTTCATGCATTCGCACATTAACTCGTTAGGGTTATTGTATCGTGTAACCAGGCCCTGCTCGTAATCGGGTCTCTCTCAAGTTCCTCATATTCTGTGTATCTCCTATAGTCGACCGAAATTCCTATCCTCTACCACTCTTTTCAAGCATTCTCCCCTCCATCAACCTCTTCAACATTCCTTCACCTCTCAACATTTTATGTAACCTTTGTGCCTCTTCTGAATATGCGCCTCAAACTTCCTTTCCTCTCTCACCATATCCAATCGGTCGCACTACTCAGCTCACCCTCTGCCAAATCCTCCAAATCCATATCTCAAATGCTGACGTGTTGGATAGGTGATTTCAAAATTCAACCGAAAATATTCTGCCGAAAGAAGAGATGGGAATATTGCGGAAGAAAGAAGAAAGGTACGCAATGAAGTATTGGCGTATCACTAGACACATCAAAATTATGGAGAGGTATTTCATAATCTCATCTCTTTTCTAATTAGTACAATTTTACTGTTTCTTTCTATTTTTTATTTGACATCAGTGAAAATACCATGGTTTTAAACAGTCCTGACATTATTTTACGGCAAAACGAGGGCGGAATAAAGCTTTAAGTAATTATTTTTATTGGTATCATTCCGCTACCGGTAATTTCTTAGCACAAACTACATTAAATAGCCTACGTCAATTCCAATCCTCACTCAAATCCTTTGAATGGACTGCATGAAGCTAAAACTTAATTTTACGGCTCGCATTTAAGACAATCATTTTTCAGAATCGGTATGGTACGACTCTCGACTCCAGCACGTTTTCGTCCTTTTCTCAATGGTGCTTAGAGTTAGAACCGCATGAAGTCCAATTTTTTAGGGTCTAGGAGTTGGGAAAGGGTTTGGGTGAGGAAGAGACCTCTGTACGTGCCTGGGGTTTGCATTTCCCTTCTCTTTTAGTTCCCTCTTCTTGGTGTCCCTTTCTTCTTGCTCCTCTTTCTGACTCCTCCACGTTCTACGGCGCAGCGACCACCAAGTTTCCCTCACGCTCAATATAATCCTTCCTTTATAGACCGTCCAGGAATTCGTCCTGCCTCGTCCCATAATGACCGTTTCTCCGTCTCTTTCGCTCCTTTCCTCTTTTCTCTCGAACATATCCGGACCCTCCCACCTTTTCATCTTTGCTCCATTCTTCCCCAAAAGACGCCTCGCTGTTTCTTCGGCAGGAGTGGGTCCCCCCCAAAAAAAAACTATTCTCTTCGAGTAGATGAGGCGAGGAAATGCAGACTCACGTCTCTCGTCCCTTAAGCTGGTCGATATCTACATCTACTAGTAGTTGGGACCCTGCGAGACGCCTCAAGGGTGCGTGGCAGGAAGTGACTACACGAGAGGCATGCAGTAACCAGCAAGCACATTTTAGTTTAATTCACGGGTGTCTCACTAAATATCCTGTTAAGTGGAAGGAGATTCCACCGACAAAACGTAGTTTTGTAGCACCAAACTAGATAGAAATATCACTTATTCTACGCGCGGACAGAAGACTTTCTGCTACTGAGCGTTCCTCCGCGTGGTGACTTTTTAACGGTAACAGTTACGCCACCAGGATGGCCAACGAAACCGTTGGTGCTAAAAGTCACAACCAAGACCCGGAGGAACGCCCGAAAGGAGAGACATGCGAAACGCTGCGTAACCGTTCGTATCGACTTAACATGGTCTAGTTGTTCAAGACCATGCTCAAACGAAATACATGCAATATTGTAACTATATTATTGATACTGCATGGAATGAAATTAGTATCCCGTGTAGAGACGAAAATATAACATGAAAAACAAGGCTAATTATGTTTAACATTTACTCAATTGGTGGTTTCAGTCACGGCTATCGTGGTCCCTGCTCGGATGCGGCTAATGTGGGATTTAAAACCTGTCCGTCCCGTGATGCATGTGGTAACATATCCTGAGTAGTCCGTGGTCTCGCGTTATGGATTGTTTGATCTTCCCTTTCCGCTTCGTAGTCATTTTTTTTACTGATTTTTATAACCCGTCCTCAGGTCGTGATGGTCCTAAAATGCTTGACAATGTGAACTTGTTCCTTCCCGAGGTGACCATTCATGACCGCGAGGGATGAGTCGTGAGATCTTTGAGCGGTCGGGAGACGCCCATTTTCCTCGCGCCCCGCGTCTCGAAACGGGAGTTGGGCGAGGGCGTGGCAAGTGAGACGTGTGACTGGGTCGTCTTCATTCAGTTGAGCTCAACGCGTGGCTCTCTGGCTTGTCCATGCATCGTTTTTCTTGTTCCGGCATTCACTCCCATTTATGATGGATGAATCACAGAAATGGCGATTTTACATAAAATAAGGTTGAATTCGATCATGGTTTCGATGTACTGCATCATCATCAGGTGGCCTGACCTTTTGACATGATGTGACACGATCAAGTGACCTGACCAGTTTGACCTTATGATGATGCAGTGCATCGGAGCAATGGTCGTTTTTAACCTTATCTAGTGGAAAATTGCCATATCTGTGATTCATTATGCTGAACTTCCACCATATCACGCGTGAAACCTCTTTTTGCACTCCCATTTACTTCAGACAGTAAACTAGTGGTGACGATTTCGTGACCTCTTTGTTTTGAGAACATAAATTCATTTTCCTATTCTTGAGCGTGTAAGTTGCTATTTTTTAAGTTCATTGTTATATTTTAGAATATGAATTATTTTAAGTTATTTATTGACGCTAAAGCTACCGAATGAAGTACAACAGTTGATTAGTTATCGCATTTCATTGTTTTCCTTTTGAGTGTATGAAATGGCAATCAAGTTCCTCCTATCCATCGTTGTAATCACTCTGCCTTTGATATGCTTTAATTTATCCTCAGAAGGATAGTTATTTTCAGGAGAGTGAATTTGACTGCGCGGCGTTTCTATTCAGAAGATAAGTCTGTGCTTTTGGTGAATAGCTGCTGGAAATCTTTTCAATTGTGAGCACTTTGATTCGCAGCGTCTTTTAATGAGGACGGGGATTTTCTTGTTTTGTAGAATACCTTCATATACCTATAAGGTTTTGTTTATTACATCAATTTTGGTCAGCGTTGCGTTTCCCAAAATTTGTGTCTACTGTAAATGATATCTTTGTGCGACACCGGCCAAACGGATGTTATACATAGAACGGACTCTTTGTAAATCACCCTTTTGGTATATTTGTGTTCTGTCGGGTCGATAGAAAAGTGGAACATCTTGAACTTCAACAATATATCTCATAATGCTGGTTGAAAATACATCTGTATTGCAACTTTCGGTATTCATTTTAGATTAATGTGCAACTGTCATCACAGTACGACCCATCTATCATATTAGACATCGATTGGTAGCTCAGGACATCAGTCTGTAATCGGCTCCTCGTCTATAGTCGTTCAATCAGGATTTATCACTTCCGTAGTCGCGCACGCAAGATGACATGTCGTCTGGCAGGCGTTCGCCGTCCATAAGGTAGGGAGAGACTATCCAAAGGGGAAGTACTCCCTCTCGTTGAAGCCCTTGCATATTCCGGCCGCTTAGCGCACACACGCTCGGCATCCCCGTCAGCCAGTCTTCAGAGGCCCGAGGTTCGTGGGCGCTGGTGTCACGTCCTCCAACTCCACACCCTCCATCCCCCATCCTAGTACGAGACGGGAAGCAGGAAGTCCGTGAATGTCATTGTGATAGCTGACGGAGGTCGGCGTTATGTGGGAGAGCGAGCGAGTCGATGGGGTCTTATGGTTTTGGTACCCTCACTCACTCTCTCGCTCCTCCCGAGTGTTTTATTTTCATCTTTTTATTTTTTTACTCGTCTTGCCCGTCCTCCCTCTCTCCCACCCCTTCCACGTGTCATACCTTGCCATTTTAGGCTTTCTTTTAGGGTGGACGAGAGGGAGGAAGAGAGGGGATGCCTTATATGCATGCGGAGGCCGTGCCACATCCGTCTGCGGCCATATTGTCCGTGTAGTCCATTGGGGAACTCACTACTGGAAACCCCTTCGGGAGGATTAGCTGCATGATTTTTTTATGTGGAAAACATGACTTTTCAGATATCTGTAGCATTTTCCAAGCGGCTTTATTGAAGCCTTTGGTGGAATCGGTTCGAATGTTAGCCATAAAAGATTCATTTTTTATCTATCTAACAATTCTTGCCAGTAAATTAAATCAGATCCTTCTCCCTGGGAGCTTTATTATCATCCTTTGTTCCTAATACAATCTCCTTTCATTTCGTTAAGAAAAACATATTTCCCCGATCTCTTTCAATCTTTGGGCTGGTTAAATGAACACAGAATTTTTTATTCAAAAAGGCCAGTAAATGAAAAAATTCAATTAATGAGCGTGACTTGAAGAGAGAGATACTTGACATATACCTGGCGAAATATGACATGAACGAAGAGATGACTCATGATTATGTTAAAAAAGTAAAGTTGTCACCCTGTCACTTCTAATCCAAATTTCTGTATATTCATTGTTCAATCTGAGCTAATTGTTCAAGGTTCTCCTTGCAGAACCACACTAACGAAGTCCGTTGTTAGTACTATTAGAGTTGAGATCTCTAGGTCTGATAGAAGCGATAAAGTAAGATAAATATTTTGCCGAACAGATAAGTACAAAAACTCGTTCTTTCCGCGCGCAATAAGCAACCACAATAAAAACTGATATACACGTCACTATTTCACCCTCCGAAAATCTTATTCCTTACATTTTACGCGGCCGGTGTTCTAACACCCCGTACCACACGCCCATACTGTCGCTATCAGGGTAGTATGTAGATGTACTCTTCAATTTATGCTTACAAAGAGCAGCTACGAGCAGTACCAAAGAATGCGGTTGATATCGCTCCCCTATCTCCATCATTAAATGCCGCGGAATGTGTTATGAAGTGGGTGTGATGTGCATTTCTGCAACGAGCACATTGTCTAAGGGCTCTCGACGCATGGATTCTCCTTACTGACTCGGGGAGTTGAGGAAGATAGTCTGTGGTGGTCTCTCATTATTAGGGTCACGTACTCATCGACTTCTCTAGCTCTCTGCTTTCCCTTTCCCCGTGTGATGGGAGCCCAAAAAAGGTTTGCGCACGCGATTTGATAGCGTGGTTAGTTTTGCGAGAATGGAAGCCAAGAATACCTATCAAACTCCAGTCTGGCGCTCGCACGACATCTCGACGACCTGGCTTCTCCCATTGACTCTCTCTACGAAGCTATTTTGTCTACAAGGACCGGTGACTCCGCTGACACCACCACCTATCAATCTAACGGTGAAATCGCTTCCCGATTGTGCGACGACAAATAGCTTCCTCATGGGATTGAAAGCAATGGCATTGGGAGAACTGAAATCGCCGCGTGATATGGTCTTGATCTTTCCTCGCTGGTTGAGTTCGTAGTGACGTTTTATTATAACAATCAATGATCCCAAGTAAATTAACGGTACACGGTTTAATGTTATGGGCTTTGTATTTGCGTTGTATAACCGTGTTTTGGCCTAAATAGGAGGAATATACCTTGCTTAAGGCCGGGTGCTTTTGAAATGTGTCCGAGGGTAATTACAATTTTCACTCTCACGATGTGTATTTGGTAGTCTCTCAAGAGCATGTTATTTCTTGGCCACATTGGAAGTCTTAATTTCAAGAGTACCCTTAAAGCCACTTCTAGGTTGAATGGCTGATGGTGAAGTTTTTGTTCGAATATGTTCTCTAGTATTTACATATTCATGTCCAACATGTTCTCTTCCAAGAACGTTTTAGCAACTATATTGTGCTTTGCGTTCCACCTAAACTTCCAATTATAGAAATATTAGAACTAGATAAAAGTCAGGCAAGGCTTATGTTGGCAAATAATGTCATCATTGATTGTTTAATCATAAGGTTGGTTGACTGCAGCCCTCCACTCTGCCATATCTAATGCTTGTTCCCTTAACTCCTGGTATCTCTTCCTATGTACTTTCTGCTTTTTCTTGTCCATGAGCTTATTCCTGGATCTTTCTCTGGGGACTTTTCCATATAATTTACCTTAAATTGTGTTCTTCACTAACTCATTGTGTCTCAAGGTGTGTCAAATCCCTCTAGTTCTTCTTTTCTGTATGGTGTTCCATATGGTCCTTTCCTCTTCTACTCTTCTGTACACTTCATCATTTCTTATTTGTCCGTTCATTTTATCTTCAGCATCCTCCTCCAGCACCAGGTTTCGAAGGCTTCTAATCGTTTCTGGTCAGCTTTTCCAATGTTTCCACGCATCCGATGGCAAATAATATCCATGAGTGGTAACATTAGGTTTCAATCGCTCCTCATGAGATTTCTTCTGCTCGTAAAATTTCACGCTTGCAAACTGCCGGCATAAGAGGAACTTTTTCCCATTTTACCACCAGATTCGGTAGCCGCGTCGAGGGAGATCTGGTTCTATCTCGCCGTGGTGGGTTAAGAGTGTCATGAATCTGTCCGCGTTGACAAATGGAGGAGGTCGGCACAGAATGCTTTTGCCAAATGGGACAGTGTTTATACGCCCTCGGAGCTTGCCAACTCCTCCTTTTACATTCCATGCATTTATATTGTACGGAATGTTTTGGGGAGGTTGAGGAGAGTGTTGAAGGGACTGGAGCAGTCGAGAGAAGTGAAACGATATGGGGGCACGTGTCCAACTTACCGCGCCGCGAAGTCGCTTGAACTTCCAAAAAAAATTGCCCATTTGCTTAAAAACTCCTTTTAACATCGCTTATCTTGGTGCTTGTAGGCCGCGTGCGTGACTGATGTGTAGACTCGTCGAGAACGGGTTAGCTTTCTTCTCCGAAATGTGATAATGAAGAAGCAGGCGGGCAGTTGCGGTGAATTACTAGGAAATGAAAGCGAAAGTGAAAAAAATTGTCATTAGTGACAATGGAATTAGAGGAAGCCATTATATTTTTCGGAGGAATGGTGACAAAGACACGGTAATAGGTGAGACTACTCAAGCGAGATGAGGGAAACTTCCCGTTTCTCGAAAGGATTAGTTTTTTCGTGAGAAACATTTAGCAAAGTCAAAAGCCATTTCATCATTTTTAATCACTCTCCGAGTTAGTATCTCACGCTGATGGTATCATCTACCTACACTTTCGGGTGGAAGCTTTGAGTGGCACGACCTAGTGATCTAGATATTTTAACTTGGAAACAGTTATATTTCATATTCTTTGTCATCTTCCCTCTTGGTAACGTGTGTGCTAAAATTTTTAAAGGGATCATCGGGTAAAACAGCCCCGTAACTTCTAAGATGTTTTGAGCGAGTTATCATTTTACGTATAAATTGATGAATCTGGTTTCATTTTAATAAACAATATCGAACACTTCCGAAGATGCCAATATATCAGTCCCTCCCTGCACTTCTTGTCGATATATTTTCTATAAAACACCAGCCGTTTTCCATTTCGATATGGTACGCGTAGATATGGTGACACCTAGATCTCGTATGAATTCAACATGTTTGATTTGTATATTTTTGTAGCTAAATTTAAAAATAAATCAAATGCTTACCGCAGTATTTTGTCAGGAAAATAAAACAATCTTCCGTTTTGAAGGACTATTAAAAATACCGAATGAAACAAATAAGCTAAAGGCTTAAATAGGTATATCTATTTGATTACTTAGATTATCTGACGTATAAAAGCATATTATTTCATCCGTTATCCCTATAGAGCGCTGAGTGACATGTGAGTGAGTGAGGGTCAACAACTAGAAGAATTTTTCCTCTGATTAGTTTTATTTACGTCTATCTGCCTTGGTAACATCAATTGTACGGCTTGGCGACGAAAATATCTCTCATTTGTAATTTTTAGTTCCTGATTCTCCCACGAGTTGGGTAGCATGTGAAATGATAGCACATGGCGGAGGAAAAAATCCATGCATAGAGGGTGAATATTGCAGTGTTTATTTCTTGCTTCCTACACCCGCAGAAATTAGCACGTAAAATGCAAATATGGTTTCCATTATGCCAAGTGAAAAATCTCGCTCGAACTACCTTTAGCGGTTGAGACTGGGATTATTTCTGCTCACGTTCATCATCCTCGCCCTCTTCCACTCCAGTTCACTCACTCCTCTCTCTCTCAGTTCATGTCTGTTGCGGAAAACGGTGATATTGGAAATGTGCGTAATGTTCCCACTTTTTTCTCGAAAACTGAAAAACCTCCGCTTGCTCTTCGGTAACGGTTTAACTGCCGATAGGTGCATCTCTTGAGGACACAAAGGTGGAATCTACCGTTATCGGTGCTCCTAGAACGGAGTCCACTTGCGCCGCGCTTGAGTTTTACGGTCCCGGAGGAAGCAAGAGGAAAAAAGGTCGCAAGAGTGCATAGTGTCTTTGCCCTTTCGCGTCTCCTTCCTATAACGTCTGTCCCCCTCCTCACACTTCTTCTCAAGTCCACTTAAACCGTTCACTTCACGAGAGAGCAAAGGACCAAACGAAGCGACTTCCTTCCTTCCTTCCTGCTGCCCAGCCACGGTCACCTCACGCACCTAGCCAGTGCCACCTACAGATGGGGGAGGAGACTCATCCTCCCCCCCCCCGTCCGCTTCCTTCCGCCCCGCCCTTAAAAAACCGAAAGGGGGTGTGTCGGCAATCCTTAACCATTAAGCCCCTTCTCTCACCGGCGTATTTTTTCATTAAATCTCCTCACCCACCCCTTCCCTACCTCTCTCCCCTTCTCGAGTCTCCCGCGAATTAGATTTCCCCCTTGCCCACTGCGACTACATTTAGTTTATTATCGTTACCTTGGTTGCGTATAGTCGCACTCGTGCACGTCATTGGGAGTCCAGTTTTTAGTGCATTTGGTAGTGATATTAATATTTTAAAAGTTGAATAACTACGACGTTGGCTTTATTCTTTGCGACGGTGGAAAAATCAAATACGACATCTCCTGTGCTGCGCAGTATAATTGACTGCATTTTTTAAAAGTATTCTACCGGTTAAGGAAGGTTTGGTTGAATGCCAGAGAATATCGTTCCGGTTTTCTACACTTTCAGGGGCCTATCTCGCTATAGTATATCTTTTTTCGCATCACCATACGATCTACCCTTCTTCCTGTCCATGGAAACTATTCTCTTCCTTCCTCTTCGCAGCTTGCCCAACGTCCTTCCCTCTATCACATTTTTGGGCAACCCATTGCCCCTTATTACTTCCTCTAGCCACCTACTCTGCCTATCCCGAATTTCATTCAAAAGTTTCCTTTCCTCGGCCACCATCTCAAGCGCTTCCTCGTTAGCCTGCCTCTCTGTCCACCTCATATTCTCCATCCTTCTCCACACCCACATCTCAAATGCCTGCAGTCTATTCTCGTCCTCCTTTTTGCATTGCCCTCGCATCGCCTGTAGAGTTAACTGCTTTAGAGACGGGAAAATTTAGTTCGCCCAAACCACAACTGAAGTTCGAATCGAACTAAGATGCTAAGGACTAGAGTACAGGGTGTCCATTTGTACTGTCTACGGTGAATTAGCAAACAGGAGTTGCACATGTTCTTGAAAATAAAACAATCTCCAATATCGCAAAACGTCGAATGCATTTGAAAATTCTAATTCAGTTTAAAAGTATGCCTTATTGCTTTTTAGCTCATTCGCTAGGAACCGAGGAGAGGACAACACAGATTTACGATGTTAACTCTAAACCCAGTGTGAATGCATGTCGATTGGCTACTTTGGTGAAATTGATGGCGGTGGAATCGAAGCATTAAAGAACCAGGAGGGTAGTCGGTTATCCCTCGCCACTACGCCGTTCTCACGCTGGCGTATTTTTTCATTAAATCTCACCGCCCCACCCCTTCTGACTCCATTCCCCTCCTCGACTCTTTCCCTGGAATGAGCTCCCTTTACTCCACCCCAAACTGCTCCCCCAACACCCTTTTTTTTCTCCTCCTCCTCCTCCACCCAGGGGCTCGTAACTTCTTCTCGTCCGTACGTTTTCCCATTTTCCCTTCCTTTCTAAGATTTTACTTGCCCCTACCTCATTCCTCTCTCTCTCTCTTCAAGACGACGAATCTCCTGTGTCCCTAGGGTTCTAAGGGGGTCGTCCCTTAATCCCGTTCCCCACTTCCTCCTCCATATAAGAAAAACTCTCTTTTGTTTTACTCCTCTCTTTCCCTCTTGGGAGGGGCTGGTTCGTTTCCACCGCCACCGCAAGTTTCCTCTCCCCACATCGTCTAGGATTTGCCGGAATGGTTTTTGTGGTCCGGGAAATGGGGTTGGGGGTTCGGTGGCAGTATGTGTTAAGTGGCTCTCCTAGGGTCGAGATTCTCTCGTGTTGAAGGTAGTCAATTTGAGGTGTCGGACCCGAGTTATTTACTCCCCGCCCCTCTTCCTGTGTCTGCCTACCCTTTCCCGCATATCAGTGTCATTCCAAGCTGTCTTCCGGAGTTAACAAGATATGGATGCGGTTTAGAATTTCCCGGGGTTGGAGAATTGTGTTACAAATTTTAGTAAGTGAGGAAACGTGCAGCTAATTGTAATACTTAGCCTGGGAGCATAGTGTCTTCTTGGAACTGACGATCACGCTCAGCTTGGTGTAGATGTGTGGACGTTGCACTAGCCAATACGAGTATACCTATTTCGTATCTCAGCAAGCAGTTGCAACGCGTAAAATTCGGTGGGACTTTGCTCCAAAAATATTTTAAGAAATGATATCCGTCACTGTTTGTAATGAGTCATGGTCTATTGAAAATTCAATAGTTTCAGCCTTAACTTTGTAAAACTTTGCCCTAATGTTCATGAATTAACAAAAACTTTGTATGTTTCACGTAGAATATTTATTGGACGACCGGTTTCGTTGAATAGTCGACATCATCAGGTTTAGTATTGTAGAATCATCATCACGTGGACATCTTCGAATAGTCGACCTGATGATGTCGACTATTTGACAAAATCATCATCATCAGGTCGACTATTTGACAAAACTGGTTGTCCTATTCCACGTTAAACTTACTAAGTTTTTGTCGATTCCCGAACATTAGGGACAATTGACTTCTTGTTCTTCATCTTTGAAGTTTGGAAATGAAATTTTTTTCAATCGATGAATCATCGACGACATTGCTCAAATCTTGAGGTCTATCTTTGTCTCCCAAATCATTTCGTGGGTCATTCAAAGCTGTTTTAGTATTGTATTATCGTAGCATTTCTAAATTTCTCTTTTCAGCAAGCAAAATATAACCATAATGTCTGCTTTTTGTCGTCGTTTACTTACTTTAAGGAGAACTTCCTTTCTTTGAGCTAGACCTCTCAATTCAACTTCCACTCAATCTAGTTAGCACTTTTTTGTCGAAAAATTGACATGCGCCTCATCCATTTCGATCATCTTCCGTCGGCCTCATTTGAAGTCGACGCGTTTCGGAACAAGCTACGAGATGACGTTTGTATATGGAAATTCTAAACTCGTTTCAAAACTTCGCACAATATTCCAAACAACCTTAAGTGCTCGATTCTAACGCGCGAGGTATTTTCCACCCGGAAGTCCCGACTTGGGTGTTTGCTTTGCGGCTTTCGGCGGTAAAAATCGAAAGGGAGCAAAAACAAATGAGACGAGGAATGCGCGTCTCGTTGGGGGGTCCGAAAAATTCAAAAAACGGCGATCAAGCGTCCACCGCGCGGACATCTTTACAGAGCTCCCACTTCTCTCGAGGGGGGAGAGAGAAAGAGAATGAGAGCCTTCGTTCCTTCCTCGCCAGAGGGCAAGGTGGTTATTTTCGCTCTTCGTCTCCGACCATTGTTTTTTTTCCTCTCTTCTCTTTTACACACTTCCCTTTTCTTCCTCGCGTGCGTATGCCTGTTCCTCGTCTTTCGCGCCTCCTCCCTTTCCCCTTTTTCTCCCCCTCCCCCTCATCTCCGCACTCCCATCAACCCCCGCTTCAGAGTGGCCTCTCTCCATTAGCTCATTGCGGCCTGGTCCCGTTCATTTAGAACCTCCACACCACAATTTTTTGCCTTCCTTCGTCCAGTGGGGCCACACTCTTACACCCTTGAGTAAGTTGTGAGTCTATCGGTATCGAACATTGTTGTATGTGACTTACTACTTATGTTAGCGTTGACTACAACGCTATTCTTATCACGACTAAGGTATATAGGTATATAATCGTTACGATTGTCTTCGTCAAGTTTTGGTTCGTATCAACAATATTTTACGTTAACCTAACTGTATTTCAATTAGAAATTATTGAACAGTTTGGATTCCCCGTACCTCTGAGGTGAATATTGTTGTTTTAGGGGAAAATAGGGACCACTTTGTCGCGAAATGTGATATTAAGTCGATTTTGTGACATAAAAAAACTGCTATTTATTGTATTGTATTCTGTAATGCAATAGCAGTGCTAATGTAGATAATGCATTTGAAGAGACCAAATAAAATATTTTAAATGCTATAAAAATATTAATCAATGGGTATATTTTGAGTGAGACTATCTGGAGAAGGGAGATTAACATTCTGAACTGCAGTGGAAGGACGAAAAATGTTGAGAATCGGTTGAGGAAAATAAGTTGAGAATCGCCATCCTGAAGGGAGACTCGCTTGTCCGTCGGATGGGAAGTTAAATAATGGAGTAATTGGCGCCTTACATTTAAGTGTGGATCGGCGTCGGCTCTAAGTTTCTCCCCAGCCTCTTTCCATCATCCGTGAAATTTTCGTGGCAAACTCACCCTGTTACCCTTTATCGCATAACTGACGTAAGTCGTGGGTCGCTTCCCAAAATAACCGACCAATCTTTGAAGTCGCGCCGGTCCGAGAGCGCGTGCCGGACAAGGCGACATTGTCTCCCTTTCCTTCCCTCCCCTCAAGTCGCCGCCCCCGCAACCCCCAGCTGCCAGCCATCGTCTTCCACTCCACCTCTCTCTCTCTTGAAACTACTAAACCCTCCTCCCCGCCCCCCTTATCTAAACTCTCTCTCTCCCCCTCTCTCCTACTCTCTGCACTTCCCCTTCTTCAAGAACTCGGCTCCTCTCCACCCCCTCCGCTCCTACCCTCCACTCACTCTCTCAGCCATACTTCACCCGTCGAGTACTCCCTTCCTCATTCTTTGCCGTACTCTCCTCCCGCCGCCATAACCAACCCTCCCCCCTCGCCTCCTTTTTACGTAAGTACGGTTCGTTTGTACCCCCCCACCCTACTCCTCCCCCCCGCCCCCACCCCCTTGGTCGCTCGAGTATGTGTACCCAGTGTGCGTCTGCCGTTTTTTAAACACCCCCGTCTGGGTTGGAAAAGTGTGGAGGAGGGCGGGGCTTGGGGGGGGGGGGGGGGGGCGGAGTGGTAAAGGGAAGGGGTTGTACGTGTTGTTGTAAGGGTAATTGGGGGGGGGGAGGAGGAGGGCTCCTGATTCTGGGGTGCAATGCTCGTTTGGAAATTTGCCCGTTTGTTCGCTCGCGCGTGATGTTGCGGGAGGATATCCCGGGCAAAAGGGTACCGAAGGGTTGGGTGTGACATCGTGCGCTATCTTTGCGTAACGGTCGGTATTGAATGGCGTTGGTGGGTTCGTAAGTGGAGGCGGGGAGAGGAAAATGTGCCGATCGTTCGTGGGAGTCGTTTGCACCTCCATCCGGGCTTCGAGGGAGCATTTTGAAGTGATTGAAGATGCGTAACGCGGTGAGAGTGTCTGGCCGTAATGCGTTGAATAAAGTGAGGGTGTTACGTGGATATTTCGGGAAACATTAGTATCGAACTCAGAGAAGCAAAAATGCTTGATCGCGCGTTATCCTTGTCAGTACTCTAGTCCTGCTGCGATATAGCAAGTAAAGGTGATCATATAGGTATACATGAACTAAAGTCAAGTTTCTTTCTCCGTTAGATGTATCTGGCAGAGGTACAAAATGGAAGACTTTGGTTTAGTATTTGAAGAATACGTCGATGAACGCAGACGATAGCGTTTGAAGCAATCTTCGTTATTTTCAAGCGTCGCGTAGATAATTTTGGAGTGTGCAAACTTTTTGAATAAGTTAAAACAATAAGCTGTATTCGGATAAATTTTAAAATTTGCTCTCAACATTATGTTCATCCAATTTAGAATTTTTTTTTGTTCTTCTTGCGTTGTAACATACTAGTGGACAACCATTTCGTCGGCATCACCAGGTCCGGGATAGCGTTGATACGGTTGTACACTAATGTGCTGTAACTCGGGATGAACCCGAAAAATTTTAAATTACAAGAGAACTCCAGGGACTTTTTAACAAATTTTTCACCATTTTTTCAGCATTGACGAATAGAATCAATTTACCTCTTATCGCAATGATGTTTGCCTAATTTGGAAAGCGGTTATGTGGACCTTATTTATTCGTGGTTTTTTATCGATATATTTAAGACAATGGTTTTAGTTTTCATCTACGTACCTCTACATCTACGTAATACCCTGCGAGCCACCACGAGGGTGTGTGGCAGGGGAATTTTCGTGTCGTGCTTTTCTTTACAGAGAGGCAGGCTAACGAGGAAGTGCTTGAGATGGTGGCCGAGGAAAGGAAACTTTTGAATGAAATTCGGGATAGGCAGAGTAGGTGGCTAGAGGAAGTAATAAGGGGCAATGGGTTGCCCAAAAATGTGATAGAGGGAAGGACGTTGGGCAAGCTGCGAAGAGGAAGGAAGAGAATAGTTTCCATGGACAGGAAGAAGGGTAGATCGTATGGTGATGCGAAAAAAGATATACTATAGCGAGATAGGCCCCTGAAAGTGTAGAAAACCGGAACGATATTCTCTGGCATTCAACCAAACCTTCCTTAACCGGTTTTTGGCTCGTGTAGCCACTATTTGGATGTGACGACAAAATAAACGAAGGGAACAAACGACACAAGGAGTTCAGCGTAAAGTGCTTTCATTTAGAGTACGATTGAAGATAAACCGATTCAATGATTATTTCCACTCGCGTTATTTCGGCCTTCAGGAGTTTAACGAACAGAATGGGTGTAGCAGCTTAAAATATTCCCGAAAAATAGCTGTAGCCTGATTTTTACGACAATGTTATGTACGTCACAAGCTAAAAAGTGGCCGCTTTTTTCATCCTGAGCGCCCCTTTATGACGAGGTGCCACGCTCTGATTTGAACTTGTGGCTGTGTGATTAAGGCGGGATGCCGTGCATGAATTCCGGCCGCTAACAAGGTCGTTACCACAGGTTAGTCCAAATGAGTCCCGTGACTAGGAAGGTCCATTGACAAGGCGAGCGCTACGCTGACAGCCATTCAAAGGGTTGAGGATGCATCGTCACTTAGTGACCGTGGCCTCGGTTGTAATGTATGCCCGACGCCACCTCCTCCCCTCACCCCACTTTGATTCGGGACCATCCTTTCGACGCCGCGCTGGAAAGCAATGTTAACGGCCGCGGTTAATTGGAATACACGCTAGCATGCCCACCAAAAGGGGTATTTTTGGTCTCGGGAAGCTATTGAGGGAATCTCTTTCCCGCGCGACCGCCATCGGGCGTCCGACTCGCTCGAGCACGTAGTAGATCAGCGGTGAGAGATAAGTTCGGTTTGGAAAGCGGGAGTTGGCCGACTGTTTGTGGAATGACAAACGGGACAAAAACATCATTGCGGTTAAAGGGAGGGAGGCGTGGTCTTTTTACTGAACGCCCCAGTTCGCTGTATTTCTATCGTTTCTCATCCCCGCCGGGCTTGTCCCATTTGCTCCGCATGCTATGTCTCGGAAAAATTCTGTGGTCAATTGTGTTAGAAAGTTGATTTTGTATACCACTCTTAGTATTGTTAATATTTACCAGTATTATGAGTATTTATATTTATTTCTTAGTATATTTATTTATGTTCATTGTCCATAAACTTTTTTGAGTATGGAAAGGTTTTGCTGTCGGCATCAGTTTTTCCATTTCATACTTCATCAGACCGACAATCCTCAGGTCCTGAGAATAACCGTGTTGTTGTAGTTTGGAAATTTGCCGCAGAATGAAAAGAAATAGCGCGAAAGAGAAAACTGTTGATGAGAAATTTAAGATTTTTTTTATCACGTGGAATTTTGACAAAGTAGATGAAGTGCTGATGAATGTGGCTCGTGATTTGGCTTTCCCTTGCTGACCTTTCGATGAGCCACGCGCTTATTGTCTTTGTGTGAAATTTTAGTCTTCAGTATGTCTGAAATCTTAAGCTCGACTCAAGAATTTTTCCGAAGAACGATGAGCGAGTGACATGTCGGAAATGGAATGCACATCCAGTATGCTACGCCATGGGAACTGTTTACTTCACCCACCGGAAAAGCCAACGGTCTATCTTATCTGTTGGCAAAGAATCACGAGAATTTTTCAAGCAGAAATGAAAGCAATACTATTGAAATTATAGATTTAATACACAGTTGTTGGTAACAGACTGTGAGCAGTGTTTTTACCAAAGATAATTTTTTTCGAATGTCACCTTCATCTTTCTGATAATCTCCATGGTGATATTCCCTACGTTTAAGGATTCGTACAATTTAACAGTCGCCCCGCTGTCTTTCATATGGTTTTGATTGTATTTTAACACATGGTGAATGGTAGGCAACTATACTTTTGCCAATATAATCTCCTCATGAGCTTTGTGTATGGTCTTAATATCGTTTTGCTGTTCCATTTTCCGCGAATGTCGCAAATGGACACAATGTTTGACCATCTGACAAGATGCATCGAATCGATCTTTTCAATTCGAAGCACAATTGTCACCGTGTCGAACGCAAATTAATCTTATAACATGAAAATTTTCCAGTAACAGGTTATCTCTTCACCATCCAGCGAATCCTGTTGTCGGAGCCACCTACCTGGTGTGTAGTCATGGGAACGAGTCATTTAACCTCCACAAGTAGCCTCGCACAGTATCCTTTTCCGGCGCTCCCACGCACCGTCGCAACCCTTTCTTCGTAATCCCCTAAGCGGTGTCGCTCCCGTGGGGAAATCCTTAGAAGGGTCATCGCGTGCCTTAAGCCGCCCGTCCTTCTGCGGGCCGTGAAAACGCCCGGTGACCGTTGTATACCAACCCGTTAAGAAGTTCCTTCGCGTCCCTCGTCTCGACTGCCAGCCCGTCGTCAATCCCTTTTTTTCCTCCTTCCCTGCGCCGTCAGACCGGGCGTAATTGGTGTTGAGGTGTCCGAGAGAGGTTAGTCTGCCGTGGCGAGAGGGGATTCTCTCACGCCTTCACCCTTCGTTTTGCCTCCTCTTCGTCGGTGCACATCCGGCCTCCTCCGAGAGCCGCCGAGATTCCGAAAGGGGTGTGGGAAGCGGGCGCGTGCGTCGGTAATCGATCCCTGAGGCTGTGCCGCTCGTGGTGGAGCGGAACTCGAGCCGTCTGCAACGGTACCAGACCGGAAATTGATTCGGGCGATAGAGCTTACGGGAGCTCACGTCGCCAGCTACCGGGTGTGCAATAAAAAATTATACATTCAAAAACAGTGATTACTTGAAACTCGGTGATTCTACATATCTTTTTTGGGACGACCCGGATTTTGACGTTAAAAGTCATCTGCAAGACCAGACAAGTTTGTCTGTAATGTTAACAAATTCCTCCAAGTTATGCCTGGAATCGCCAAGTATGCATTCAAAATTCAATATAAGACTCTGTTACTCGGTGGAACTCCTTCGTAATGTATGAAAAATAAGTACCTACTTGGTTATGATTCCACACTTAATGCAACACGACCTAGGTTTCGTGAATATTCATTCACTGGCACACTGTTTTGAGCATTCAGTTTTCCAATCGAGTCCTCTAATTTTTCGGGAGGAAAATTTTTTGAACATTTTTTCTTCTATTCGTTTTCACTGATGACGGGGACAGGTTTTAGAATCTCCGGATCCGGGAGACTGCGATTTCTTTTTTATGTTTTAACATTTTTCAGGAACCTAAGATCTCTATAATGAAACATAATAATAAATTTTCTATCAAGTTATAACTATTAAATGTGAGGTTTCGCGTAATACGACGAGTTTCTTGAGGGATGGTCCTTGATTACTCGTCTCTTCGCCAAACTACTCCCTTCGTGGTAATAAGGTTGTTGCGGTATTGTATGCGCAAGTATCCACTCGGCGAGCATGTTGAAAGAAAAATATCCTTGACCTGTAGCGGTTACATATTTATAGATATCTGTATGTGGGATATGTCGACGGTTGCTCTCGTCCTCTGCAAGGCAAGCGAAAAAAATGACGGTCGTCACCTGTGCCAGCCGGAGGCTGTACGGTCTACGCAACAAACGGAGGGATTAAGGGAGCATGGGGCGTTAAAGGATTCAGAAGGGTCGGGCCTGATATACGTGCGACCCCCCAAAATTCAAAGGAATCGTTTCATTCAGTCTCGGTATCCTTTGATGCAATTCGATCCAAGGAAGCATATTTTCCTCCGCATCCCTCTTCCAAAGCCTTTACGATGCGTCGTTGGGACAAAACGTCCTCAATCCCTCCCGGTAACTCCCTCTCTTCACCTGTGGCGCGGGCATTACATATATTTCTGGCTGCGACAATCTGGATGGCTCCAGGGGAGAGAAGACATTTCCCGCCGAGTGCAGGGAGTGGACAAGAATTCCAAGCCGGTGATAAACACTGTGCGGTGGTGAATTTAGGCGAGGTCGCGGGAAGTCCAGTCTCGCTTGTGGCTGGGCGTGGCTCGGGAAGTGCGAAAAACGCTTTGTAAAAAACATGACAAAATGTTTAAAGCCAAATCTGAATCTAAAATATTTCAAATAAATAAGAGTGTGGGTGTATTTATTCGCAAACACCAGCACTAGATCGAAATACCAGAATTCAGAATCGATATACCAGAATTATCTTCGCGAAGGTGCTATAAGTTTGCTCTGTAGCTGAGAGTGGTTCCACGCTAGACATGAACTTTCGATGTCTACACGTTAGAAACCAGTAAGAGCAGAAAAAATCGTAAAAATTTGTTGCAGGGAATTATGGCCACAGTTTCTTCAGCATTGAAGCTTTAAAAGCCGTTCTATGTTAGTGAGGCATGTTTATCCTCATTAATGATATGCTCTTTATGGGATGATATTTCTAAATATTTATAATTTGCTCACCTGTGAGACTTTGATAATGTGTGCATTACAGTTCCTCTCTATTAATTTATTTCAATACTTCACCTGGTATCAATATAAAACGTACAATGTGTAAGATTTTAATATCTTTGAATAATAGTATATCCTTTTAATGTGGAGTGCACATGTTTTAACTTGGGTCTATTGTGGCAATATTCAATTGTAGCCACAAGTCGCGCTGGTCTAAAGAATAAAAGTGTGTTCTCAATTTTCAAAGGAATGTGTCTAGCATGCCTTCGTATTGAATAATTCCCTTGGTGGTTGTCTTTAACCCTCACGGAACCTCTTGTCCTTGTCCTTCTCCCTCCCATCTACACGCCATTGTGCAAGTGAGCCAACTACGGAACTGTGGAATAGCTCCGAATGCGTGAAAATTTTCTCTTTTCTACTCTATCGTGCAGTTTCCTAAAGAAGATGCTGGTTTTTAAAATATTTTAGGGATGATGTGAGGAATTTTACTCGACTATTCGTTTGTCTGTATCTGGATCCCACTCGGTACGCTCGTTACAAGGGCGAAATAGGGCTGATTTTGCTCAATTCCTTGCATTTCTCGTGGTTATCCATGGGAGCGTGAAACCGTCAGCAGTTTTCGAGTGTGTGTGTGTCGACGAGAGTGAATCACGTCGGCACGTAGGAGGAGGAATCTCCTGAGTCGGGAGACTGTGATCTCTCCCTCTCTCTGTCGCTGCTCTTGGCAAGCTGCGTCACCGACCGAGACGAGGTATAAAACCAGTGTCACACGAGCGCGTTTTCGCTAGCATAGATGCTAGGAAACACGCCACGCGCCGTGTATGTGGTCTTTTCGAGTTAAGAGCTACTTCGTTTTTATTCCGTCATTCATTAACTGTTTTTCGTTTTCATCACTTCCCACAGTACCATTTCGGCAGATAGTTGTGATTTTTGTTGGCATTTTTATTGGAAATGATCAATCGGTTAATATTTGATTAAATGGGAGAAGAAGTGCCTATGCTTATATTTTATGAACAGTAAAACATTGTCTCTTTTCAAGATTTAATTTTCCAGCTCTTTAGAGGCCCCATCCCTCTTCATCCCGTCCCTATGGCCTATCGTCTTTCTTCTCCGCTTAGTACTATAATTTCCCGAGGTGTATGACCACATTTGATGTTTTTGTCTGGGAGCATTTGAAAACTTCTCATTGCTTTTTTACAGATTCATGTTGAACTAATCAATAGCCTCATCCGGTAGAACCTTTTTAAATTAAAAAATTATGATACCTTCGTTATGTACATCGTCCATGTATACTCATTCTTTTTTCTCATTTGGGTGTTTTCATTCAGTTTTTCTGAATTCCTGTCTCTTAGTGAATATATAAAGGCATATCAACCGCATATAATGGTCGATTGCTTGTCAGTAACGCTCATGCTTGTGACGCGGTTCAAATGCGGTAGTCTACAAAATAGTTTTAGGGAAATGTGCTTGTAACGTACTAAGTTATCAGCGTTTTTAACATCTTAATCACTTTTTCTTCTTAGTTATTTAAGGGTTGCAGTACTTCAAAGCGCAATTCTTATATTTATTACAAAGATATTAATTAGAATTATCCATGGAGTCGTTATACTGGGAGAACGTAATAAAAATAATACCGTGTACTTCTGTAGAATGTTGCTTTTAGTATTGAGACATAAATTATTTATTGGTGACGTTATTCGTTATGGCACGGTTCTACTTTCAGTGCGTTCGATTTTAGAATCGTCCAGAATCATTGGTGTATTGTATAAAGTTCAAGAATATAGGTACCTATTTGTTTGAACAAACTCTGGATGGAAGGCGTTAGCTATTACAATATAATGGTCAAGGCTACGAGACTTATTTCAATGTGTGAACTTTGACCGAGGATGTAAAGTCCAACCTCGAAATGAAATACTGTAAATCACCGCGGAAGACTTTCAATTTTCCGGTTCTCCCCAAGGCATGTAAGATATATTGTGGGGGATGGGGCCGAATGGACCCAGTGGAATGTGTGTGAGGTCATCGGAGGGGGGAATGGGAAGAAGAGTCGGTCAGTCGACGTAGTGGAACGTTTGGGAAGGCCCTTGAAGGAAGGAAGGGATAAAACGCATTGGAATGCATCGCATCGCGGAGCCTTCCTTGAAAGACCCAGGGTCTCCGTTTTAGGGGCAGTATTAAGGAACATGCTTATAAAGTTTTTACACATCCGTAAACAATACACAAAACATACTCAAGGACTCCAAATATATTTAACCAGGTGATTGTGCGTCAATCTTAGACTAACATTATAATTTTTAAAAGTGCATAAATTATTATTTGTTTTTTTTTTTTAATTTAATAGAGATATTGAGCGGAAGATGCTCACTCGTGTAAGACATTCTTGATGGTGAAAGCTAACAGGTCTCGGATAATTTCATTCAGAAATTTGTATTTAAACTGACGGTTGGTCTCTGAAAGTTGTAATGTTAATTCATTCGTTTTCAATGATCAATGCTTTCATTTTACTGTTTTACAGCCCACAGCTCTCGGGCCAGAGTAGGGATGAACTCTCTTGTAATTTTATTGCAAGAAAAGTGACAATGAAAAGAATGATGAACTTTAGAGGAAGAATACGAAAAGTATTGTTTGAATTCGTTTTTATTTGTATGCCTCCACCCACCTCAAGACATTATGGTCGCACGTTCAGGAGTGAAACACTTTGTCAGAACCAGATTCCTTGTGGCTGCGTTATGTGTGAGCGCTTCACCAATCCCATTGAAAACTTAAGGTGACTTAAGAGTGATTCTGTTCGTATCGAAGTCCGTCCGTTCGAGGGAATGGAAGATTTAAGAGGGTACTAGTGTGTGTGCGTGGGAAAATGGAGTAAGAGGAAGAGGATGATGTGGCAGGGACTTTGAGGGAGGGAAAGCAAGGCTTTTAGAGGCTTATGGATGTGCATATGGGAGAGAGAGTGAGTGGAAGCGGGGTCGGAGGCGGCTTTGTATGAGCCGGGAGGACGGAATGGGAGGTCAGGGAGTTGATTAGAGCAGCGTTGCCAACTCCTTTGCTCCTTTGTTCGCTGCTCGGAAATTCTGTGGTGCGGTTAACTCGGAAAAAATTGAGTCAATGTGTACCGCCGCCCTCTCAGTCCTCGGATGGATGCCACGACGCCAGGGTGCGCGATATGGAGGAACATTCAAATTGTGTGGAGTTGACTTAATTAACCAAACATTTGATTGACGTCTCGCATTTGGAGCATGACCATATGAAGCTGCCGTGACATCGGAGGCCGTGTGTCTTTTCACCAAAGATCATAAAATTCGATCATAGAAGCCTGTGTTGGCCTTATTTGTGGGAGTAGGTAAGTTGCCGGGAAGAATGCGCGACAGAAAAAGAGTGCTTACGAGGAGAAGAAGATATTAGGGACCCGGAGTATGTTAAAATTGAAAGGTTGGAGTTATACCAATAGTGAAGATGAATGAATAGTTTAATCTTTGAAAGATTGTAGGACATAAATTGGCGCAATGAAGGAAATAATAATTAAATTAAATGTCAGAAAGTGCTTGGAAACTTTGACGATGTAAATAATAAATGTCTGTTAACTTAACAGTCCGATGAGATATAAAAGGCGATATGTATGTCTGAAATAATATAGAATGACAACCAGTGACAAATTCCTTATTTTTTGCAATTTAAATCTAGAAAATAATCTGCACTTCATCTTTGATAAAAGTTTTCAGTGATGCCACTAGATTTGATGGCATCAGTCGTACATCGTGAGGGTGCGGAGTATCTATACTTTTTTCTTCCTCGATTTTTGAAAATAAGTGTTACCGCTGTTGTGTTCGCGTTTTGGAACCGGTGCCGAAATTTAAAGGTGTATTACTATTCATCAATTTTGAAGGATACAGTGGCAGTAGTATCTGAATGTATGATCGGAAGTCACTTAAGCCCGAGAGACGACGTCGTAAGTTTTTATGAAGTCTTGATGGGAGTGGAAGATGCGGCTTTAAATAATACAATAAAAGGAGGCACAAGGCGTGTATGTAAGCGCTTCTGGATGGCAACACCGGTTTTGAGCGAGAGTGAAGGGGGTTGAGGGGAGGGGTTGGAAAGACGGGAGAGTGGTTTCTGGTGGAGGGGGGGGGGACGTGAGGGAGTGAGAATATGAGAGAGGGAAGGGGGAGGAAGGAAGGGTGGAAATAAGAGAGAGAGTTGAGAGCAGCTGCTCCTCTTGCGTCTTCCATCTCAACCGTTTCTCTCTCTCTCTCTCCCGGCCTTGCCTTCCACGTAACCCCCTTCCCCCTCCGTTCCCGCATTCCACCCTTTAAAAATCCCTTTCAACTCCCCCCCCCCGCTCTCCTCCCACAACCCTTCCTCCCCCCGAATCCATTGCTCCCTCTCTCGTCTCCCAGCGAGATGATGGTCGTGTGCGTGAAGATGCTTGTTCTCCATTCTCACTCGCCATCTCTCCCTTCGTCTCCCTTCTGGGGTTGGGTGATGTGGCGAAGCGCGGGGTGTTGTAACTATTTAAGCGGTCGCGCCATATTGCACTGTCTTGTCGCGGTGCTAAGTGCCTCGATTAATCGTCACGAAACTTGAAGCTCGAGGCTTTAAGGGAGCCAGGGGGATCGGGTTGGTGTGGTGGCTAGAGTACTGGCTAACCATTCGGACGGCCAGGGTTCAAGTCCCAGCAGAGGAGGATGTTTCTCAGAGAAAACCGGAATCGATAGCTACCCTACTTGAGTGCCTTGTGGAGGGCACTTCAAGTACAGTAATCCATCTGTCGGATGAGTAGTTAAACCGTGGTTCCCTTGGCGCTTTTCGTTAAGAGCAGGCTAATGCCGACGATGGGTTTCTCTCTGATCTCTTACCTGTCCCCCATGGCAAAAATAACGTTGGCTGACGGTTGCCTCCCCAATTCCCAATTCAATTTAAGGGAACCGTTTGCCATCTACTTATATCCATCCACCCACGATGAGCGAGGTGTGTAAAGAAATTTTGTGGATGAAGTGTTGTGGTGATAAATGCACCATACAATACTAATTCTCTATTGTGACAATGAGGTTGAAACGAGGAAAGAATAAATTAAAATAATATTTAGAAGCCGTATCGTCAGTTAAGTTCCTTCCACGTACGTATCAAATTTCAACATAACAAAATAAAATTATATCGGTAAGTAGCAAGGAACAGCATTAAAGTGTGCTTGGCGGTTGGTGCGGAGTCACTTCATTCCGCCCACCATTGAGGAGCCTTGTAGGTTTCTGCGTAAATGTATTTGAGAGTAACAAAACACAACTCTTAATCTCTCTGTGAGACTCCAATGGATTCATTTCAGACAATGGCAGTGCATTCACGAAAATATACTTCATTATTCTTGTAACTTATTTCCGTACAGTTTGGCATGAGTCAGTCGATAATAACGACTAGGTGTGCTATAAAGTTATTCAGAACGGATTCCCTTGCCAAACTGCAATGTAGTGTAGTGCCAATGCATTATGAGAATCCAAGGCGCCAAATCTGATGCATAGTTTCTTTTGTACTATTGAGTGCTGAATGTATTGTAATGAGTCTCGTATTGTAATAAGTGCTTGTGATAGCCGTTTAGTTATAAAGAGTCTGCCTTATATTGGAGTTCGTTGGAATTTCAGAATAAATGCATTGACGTGATAATCTACTATCTAGAGCCAAATCATCTTCGTGTGGGGTGTGGTAATACTTGCCGGGTTCTTCATTCAAAATTCACTTTCAACATTTACAACGGAATGCTAAAAGATTATTTCTTTTTAAGGCTGGACGTATGGCAGAAGATTGTTTCAAATATTCTAACGATCAGTTTATCCTAATATCGCTTTCTGTGATACCGTGAATTCGTGTCGGTGTGGAATTCTATTGTATTTTGTCTTCAAGATCCCTGCGAGGAGCTTGTTAGCTTATTCAAGGCCATAGATGGAGGTTGGCGTGGTCAAACTTACACATTATTTTATAAGGAGTAATGCAATGAAATAATAACAATGTTTTATTACTCCGACAGAGATTAATTACAGCGTAATATCTTTGCTTACATTGGGGTAACTTTAGGTAGCCATGAAGGTAAATCTGAATTATGACCACCATAGTTTACAGTACAGACTGGGTTATGCACACACATGTGGAAATACAGTAAGTGATGTAGGAAATACACCATTTTGAAATTACAGTGCATGTATAAAATATTATTACAGTTTAAAGAAAGCATCCTCTATCCATTCTTTAGTAAACAATCGAGATCGTACATATTGCATTGTTGTGTTTAGGATTTTTTAATTAAAACATGAAACAGGTGATTAATTATATTCATAAGGTCCTATGTGCAAGACGCATCGTTTAAATAACATCAGGTTCGGCATTGGTAATGAAATACGAGCTTAACGTAGTCCTCCAAACTCCGAAAATACTCCAAAAACATGCGAGAGGGAAAATGGTTACATTTCTGCTCCGATGAGGAAAGGAGTGATGAAGAGACAGTTGGAAGTTCCGTCGTAAGGGAAATCATTGTTGCCGGAGGTTCACTTTCTTCTGATGCCGTTCTCGCTACGCAACAGTGTTGAATAAAATGAGTAACAGGCTTGTATTTTGACTAAATTCGAGACGAATCTGTCGAAAAGAAATAAACGAATTCGTGAACGCGGACGAGCGTGTGGCGAATTCTTCGCTTGGGTTGATTTTTTTCTTTTAAAAAAATTTGTGTTCACGGGAGACCGCACCAAAATGGAACACATCGTGGTGAGGAGAGTTGGATGATTGAAAGAGAGAGATGTACAAATTATCATCCCCCCTTGTTTCTTTCGTTTAGAAAGAGAGAGGTGTTGGGAGGTGTTTGTGCGCCCATGAGAATTGCGCGCAGGGCGACCCCTGCGGAGCGAGGATGTCGTGAAACCGCACCGCGAGTCCCGACGCGCCGCGGAAGCAGCACCATCAGCACCAGCCAGCTGGGCCTTTTGATGCTGCCAGGCGATGCGTGTGCACCACGCCTCCTCCACCGTCGCGAAAAGGGGACGGAGATGGGTGGCGTCGGTAATGAGCGGTGGGCACGGGGGCTGGGTGTTTGTGAGTGTTACATGTGCGGAAAGGGGTTCTCGCGTTCTGGAGGCCACGGGTAGAGCGTAATGGAAGTTAACGCAGTCCTCTGCTGTTGCGTGTTGGTGGGTGGCATTCGGAGTGTGTGCGGGGTCGGATTTTATGCGTAGGTATATCGTGGAATGAATTCTTCACACTTCCTCGCATCCATTTCTCACGCTTGGCCGGGGCCGCCTCTCGTCACCTCCGGACGACGAATCCCATCCTTCCCCCGCGAGTCCTTTCCGGCCCTCTCTGCCCTCGGCAGTCGGCCCGAGGGTGTGTCGGTTGCGATATTACACTACGTGTCGAACGCGATTTGTCGCATTCATGTGATGTCGAATTCAGCATCTGCATGTTCATATTACCCTGCAGCCCACCCCTGTTTGGCAGGGGGTGGTTCATGCCCAACACGCACCATTTTGTAAAAATTAACTTTCACCAACATGCACCACACTGTAGGTATGCGACCAATGCTAAAGAAACTACCTATCGAATTGATCTCTAATGCTACTACGCAAGCGAGATACAAGAGTATTGCAGAGGACATGCAAAACGTGATGTTAATTCTACGTGGTAGATTAAGAAACGGGCATTAAGGCCTGATTACACGGTGCATTAACCCGTTCGGTTCATGTACAAGTTCATGTGCGAATGCACGAACCAAATAGAGCAGGTTCTATTTTCCTGTTCATGTGTTCGTACATACGCACAAGTTGGTGTGGTTACAGGGTGAATTTTTGCGTTCATTCACGAGTTCAAGCTTTCACACATGAACTCGTACGGGTGAATGCATCGTGTAACCAGGGTTTTAGGGAGCAAAATAACTATTCAGCTACACTACCTGTCGCCTAACCTATTTCAAAATCTCATTGGCAGCCAATATGGTTTCTTAATAGTATACATGCTTGCAAGTCACCATGTGTTGTCGGTTATCTAGGGAATCACTACGAGAATGATAACTTGATAAAATTGTCTTGCGCGGAATGAATGCTCAATGTAAGGTTGTACCTTTCTCATTTCAGTGCAAACTTTTTTTTGTATTATCGGGACTCAATTGGAAGGGGCATAATTGGATGCGTGTAATTCTGGAGCTGTCTTTGCGATCTCATGATGAAAATCATTAGCTATTCTGTGCGTAGGAACAGACTTATTATTGGACCAAGTTTTTCCTAGCGAAATTGAAAAATTCAAAATCTGGTTTTGTATCGGTGAAGATAAGTGGTATTCCTCGGTGGTCCTTACCTAAAGTGCATGATGCAGAGTCTTCATTGTATATTATTTTAAATGTTACATTAAGCGTTATATACCATGTATTATCTTTTTTCTGTTCTGAAAATAGAGCATCGTTCAGCCCAACTAAAGCGATTCTCAGTGGTTTTCGGTGGTTGTGGAAGAATTCGAGAGAAGTGCGGACGTGGGACGATGTTGAGAGGCAAATAGAACGGAGTTGGGAAGGGAATAGTTGTGGCGGGGTGAGGTTTGGTGTTTCGGAGATTGGTGCTGGTGGATGGAGGGGCCTGTGCAGCGTGCACCCGCCGTGGGGGAGGTGTGGGTGGTGGGTGCGGGTCTTTTTGGACGTGTGGTGTGGGGGGGCGGGACGTTTTTTGGGGAGTAGGGCATGTAGCGGGTGACAGGGCAAGGGGGTGGAGTCGAGGGGGCAACAGAAACAGGAAGGAGTGGGGTCGAATGGAAAATTTTTGAGAGGACTGGAATGAAGGGGCTATTTGAGTATGTGTACCAAAGCCTGCGCGTGTTTTTTTTTCTGTGGCCGCTGTAGTCTTCCAATTATCCGGGCTTCCCAATGTGGATCGAGGTCAATTCGGGATAGGCCGGAAGTGCCGTCTAGCACTCTGAAAAATAATGGTTCTTGCGGGTCTAGCACAATGATTTCACGACCTGCCATTTTTGTTTTGCTTTTAAAGTGATTCTTTCACTTGGTGAGAAACGGAAGAAATTATAAAATTCATACATAAATTCATTGCAATGATTGCTTTAAATTGTTTCCACGTTTCGACCAAGAATGTCATACGCATGGAATCATTATTTTGGGCCTTAGTACTGCTCTTCGTCAAGCAAAATATCTGTCGTGAAATTTCCCCGATTTATTTTTATGTCCCGTTGGGTTCAAGAATCGAGTACATCTATAGCTAGGTTCCTCGTCGTGCATTACATGCTCTCTATTGTAATCTTTTTATAAAAAATCATCTTAATCCTTCATTAGGTTACAGTTGTTACTTCTATCATTACATATACCCCACCAATGTGAAGACACGTACAAACAAAATGTGTTCAAGTGATAGTTAACTTTGATTCGCGTAAATGGGCCCGAGGCACTCTTCAGATGCTCCGGGGTTAATGTGAATCCAGGTAGTTCTCTGAATACTGGAAAAGCGACTCAATAGGATTTGTTGAGAAAACTGCCCTGAACGCGGGGACGCAGGAACGCGGCATGAGGAAGGAGTGAGCGTGATAAAGGATGAGGTGCAGTTCATTCCTCTGTGGGGAGGATCTCCTCCCAAACAACCCTCATCTTCGTCCGCTCCTCTTATCGCACCTTTGCGTGCCGGAAAGCATTTCCAAGAATGAAAGAGTTCCCCAAACAAATAGTGGGATCTCGAATTTATTTGATTTCTTTATTAAACTGATAACATTTCTCAGTATGTATTAACGAATTCTTCTTCTGTTTGGGGTTGACGGTTAGGATACCTGCCCATCCATATTGAATAGATCATCATTTTCTGCATAGACTCGAGTAAATTGTCTTACACAGAGGAAAAAGAGTACGAGAATTGGTGTAAACGTATCCTCTTTCTCTGTTATCCAAAGCACAAATGAACGATGAATGTGGCACCATTTACCCCATCGTATATACATTGCATTCGTTGCCATGAGCTGGGGTAGAATTATTAATGGTCCAAGTTTCCGAAACCATTTTAATTGAACGATGTAGTCTTAGCCACGTGTGCTCTTTCCCTTGCTAAAGAGTCATACAAGCATAATAAGGTTTATTTAAACATTTGTGTTGTAGCTTTTTTGCTATAGAAATTTATCTGTAAAAATTGGTGGGTTATTTTAAAATTTATTTCAGTGAATGATACAAGTGTAATGAATTATATATCGCTAACTATACCTTCTTTCTCTCTTTTCAGGTGAGTTTCTTGCTGACGAGATTCCACATAATTTGGTTGCTAGCATTGAGCTCGTGAGTATTTCCTCCTGTTATTTGACAAGAGTTGACTTTCTCTACGAGAAACAAGACAGAGATAGAAAAATTAAGAAATGAGAGAAATATTCAATCAAATTTAAGAGTATTCCCTGCTGCAATAAGCGCTCTCTGGCTTGTGCTGGAATTATGTCATGTCGTTTCAGGCGATCACCCAATTGAATAATGTTACAGCTTTGGTGTAATGTCTGCTCCAGTTAACTTTTCCTGTTAGCAAATTCATCGAAGAATTAGGAGAAATTGATATTTAAAATCTACTGGATTGACGTGTCAAATATTTGACCTAGGATTTTTGTTCAATGTCAATCATTTCAAATTGATCATTTCGATCATCGTATCATTGACCAATTTCATTTCAATGTAGTACACAAGCCTTGTCAATTTCAAGTGAGATCCCTATCGGTATTGAATAGCATTTGAGTTTTTTTTACCTGGTTTAATCACTGGGAACCAGTATTTAACAGCTATCACAGCCATCATCAGCAAGGCCTATGTGCGTGGCCCAACCATGATGACCACTGTTGAAGCAGTTGTCAAAACGTTTGTTCATAGTGGTCTGACATGGTGCAAAACCTTTCAATACTATTGCATCTGTTCACCGAAAAAGTCTAAAAACCGTCATCATGATGAATTATTTTACCAGCTGACTTCATACCACTGCTTTTCCGATTGTTCTTGTTTTTCAGGATGTTTTGCATCATAGGGTAGGGGTGAATAGTCGTTGGGAAGGGATCAAGGTGATCTTCTTAGCGGAAGGGATAAAGATTCGCTTTCCTAGTTGTTAGCCAATCAATTGAGCTCCAATAGACAGCGTGTGTGGGGAGCAATATGAACAGAGGGCTGTAATATTCAAACTTTGCACTCCCGTGAAGTGATCGTGAGTTTTGAAATGGACAGACGCACCCGAGGCCAAGCGCGATGTGGACCATAAAACCTTGCCGCCAATCCAGTGCGCCGCAAGGGCGAAGTCACGGGTCGAGACGTGGGAGTTTGGGAGGGCTTTGGGAGAGGTTTGAGTTGTCATCGCCGGTGGACAGCACCTCGGGAGAGGCGCGACGCACACAATGCCTTCCCCCTTGGGGGTGGTGGAATGGGAGGCGACGGTGGGGGCGTTTTCTGGGAAGCCTTATGGGAAGAGAGAGTGAGAAAGAGGGAGGAATGGTGGGTGCCGGGGATTATGCAGGGGGATAGTTTTCGTCTTATTGTTAAGCTCCCCCGTTATCGTCGCCACCTCCTCATAGTTTCCCTCCCACCCAACCCCCGCCCCTCCAGGGTCGAAGGGGGCGTTCACGAGGTGTGCCTTCTTAGGGATTTTTGGAGGAGGTCGGTTTTTTTTTATTCTTTCCATTCATGTGTGGGGAGGGGTTTTTTCGAGAGAAAGTGTTTGAAGGGTTCGTATATCTGTGTGTGTTGGCTTGAAGGGGGTCGGAGACGCATCGCAGACGGTGCAAGAGAGCGTGATAAAAAAGGAAGGAAAAAAAATAAAGCAAGTCCCTGAGAAAAAAATGTTCGAGCGCAGGTTCAGGCGAAGGTGGAGCAGAATTGTGTACATTTTTTTCTGTGGTTATGGTGGTACCGTGGTCCTTTTATGGGCTCTCGGTCGGGAGATATGTGTACGTGTTGAAAAAATGCATTCTGATCAGTTATTGCTACAAGTGACGATATCTCATTTTTTACATAGAAACAATCGTCGCCGATTACGCAACATATTGGGATATGGTTAGCATCATTTTCAAGGTATTCTGGCAATAAAAGATTCCTCTAGTGTGTAAATTGTACATGAATCGTAAAGCTGTCGGAGAATGAAAATTTTCCATGTTTAAGGTGCTGTTTAGCGTGAAATCACGACTGAAACATCCGCTATAATTATTTTTTTTTCGTTTGCTTGAGGTGATACCTCATTTTAGGTTTGTTTTGAATGCCAAATACCAGACGCACATGTTGCGGTTGGTGGTCAGGTTCAACTTGGCAGTAGCAACAGATATGTAGAAATGATAAATGCGTCGACTTCTTCATACCAGAGCCATAAACCTCCCGCTATTTCAGTCGTATTTTTGTGTGGCAGACTGGCTAAAATACTTTTTTTAAACTCATGTGTACCATCGCATTTTGTTTGAACGATTATGGAGCGAGCAGGGGCAATGATCCGTAGTACCTATTTATTTTGGAACAGTTTTACCCCAGTCGTTTTATGTGCCGTGTTTTCTTTAAATCTAGGTGTAGTTGAGTGCATTCACCGGGGAGTACTGGTCCGTTCATTTCAATATTCTGGCTAGTGGCTTCCTTGTTTCCCTGCTCTCCTCTTTCCCCCACAAGTAACCGCCTCGCAACCCCTACATCCATTCTATGCCACGCACTTTTTTATTCCTCTTTCCAACCAACCAACCTACTCCCTCCTCAATGGCAGGTCTCTTTTCCTACCTCCCCCCCTGCCCCATTCTTTCCTCCCTTCTCGACGCCCCCCTGAGGGGCTGAGTTCGTGCGTGCTCGCGTTCAGTTCCTGTTCATGGCATGGCCTGGCTGACTCAATCCCCCGATCCCTGTGTGCGTGCGTGGAGCTGAAGGAGTGGAGTCTCCCTCCCTCCCGCTTGCTTCTGCTGCATCGATCGAGTCTCCCCTCTCTCTCAACCCTCGTCGCTGCATTTCGGTGCAGTCGACGAGAGGGAGGGACGGAGGGTTGACGCGGGCGGGAAACGGGGCGTGGGGAATTGCACTAGAGGCGAAAGAGGAGGGAGGTAGCTCACTCTTTTCCCCTCGCTTGATGTGCCTGGTCAGAGGAAAGAGCGAGAAACGGCAAGCTATTCAGAATGTTGCACCATGCATTTCGGGAAGAGCCTTGCAGTTTCCTTAATGAAGTTCTCATTACGGAGCGTAACTTAGAGGACTTTATCCCTAAATTGAGGGCAAAAGCATTGAAACTTCTACTTGTTAACGTTGTGTGCGAGAGACATAGATTCCCATAAAATTCCCATGAGAATAAAATATCTACCACTTAGATTATATTTTTCTAAATAACAGCAAAAATATACCAGTATTTTTTTACGTGAAATAGTACATATACATATTATCTTGTAAGCCACCTCGTCTGTGTTTGGCAGGGAGAGCGTTATCACCGACATGCACTATAATGTAAATTTAATTTCCAACAACATGTGGTTCACTATACGAGTAGATATGCTACCAGTGCTACAGAACTATAGAAGTAATATATAATGAAGGTACGTAGACGAGACACTAAAGTAATGTATGCCAAACGTGATGTTAGTGCTGTGTGGCAAAATAAGTACCGGATTTGTACTCCTAAGAAAATTAATTAAAAATCATGAGAAATTCCTAACGTATAGATCAGATCAGAAATTCAAGTGTATAGTTAACATGCTTTATCAAACGGTACAAAGTTACTCGCTTTTCATCAGGTTTAAATTTACCTGTGCGCTTTCGATGTGAGAACTCCTTTCTCCGATGTGAAAGGGATGGCCACCATGGCAGTAATGTGAAAGGATGGACGTATTCATCTCACTCGGTATTTCCTTTCCGTGAGAGAGAACAATTGTCGCGAGAAAAGGGCCGCGGCTGTGATGGAGATCCGTTTCGTACCCCCAATGAGATTCGGATGTCGTAAAAACTTCTTGAGCGTCCCATAGGGCTTCCACTGACGCCACGCCCGAACATTAATGCTCTTGTAAATTTAGTGGAACACACCCCGGCCTAATCCTTACACTCTTTAAAACATGTTCTTCTTGGTAGTGGGACTCAATTCCCAAAATCTTCGGGGCTCTGAATAGCTGCCATATTTTCTTGAAGAAATGTTCACGCCTTTTTTTCGAGGGAAAGTGAGGGAAAAAGATGTCGAGTAATGTGACGGAGAAGAACAATCATATGTCTGTTGGCTATTATATGGTCGCCCATCGTAGATTCTGCTTCTGTTACGAATTTGGCGAGTTATAAGGCCAGGATCCAGGTGTCTTTTATAGGGTTAAGATCGCCTGTATTTCAGTGGTAGTCAAAGTATTTCCGTTATCCTAAATAAATTAACTAGAATGATGCATTTAAATGCGGGCTAGATACAGTCTCTCTACACCTGAACGTAAACCTTAAACGTTAACTTTTAGATATGCATGTAATGCCAGAGATCTTGTAGGGTGTAATCCGGCACCACTGGGCTTGCCTTTACTTCGTTGTAGGTCAGCGTTGTATGCTAGTTTATATATAGTTAAAAATTAGAGTCAAGTGTAATTTGAGCATCAATGTATAATGTGCGTCACTTCTTAAATGAAACTACGATTCTTTGAGCTGTCTCCTATCATTTTTTTGTTGTTTAAGTATTACACGGGTAAAAGATAGGATTAAATGGGAGAGAGTAAAGGTCTACTAGATATTGACACGCGAAGCGACCTAAATAACCCTAGTACTTATTTCCTCATCTCAGAGTACGTCCTACCCTCCTAGCTCAATACTTTTAAATGAATCGTGCTAGCGTGGCTTAAAATCGTCAAATTCCTGGCTAATTCAATCAGGTAAAGATCGAATTTAGCTAGAATTTGAATCTTCTGATTTGAATAACTTCTGCTCTTCTGCAAACAAAAGCTCTTCAACGTGACCTAGTTGTTCCGGTGCCTTAATAAAAATCTGCACATCTATCACACTCCAAATGTGCTGTCAAATATTAATCGTATGATTCTTTTAAATTGGATGTTGTTAAAAGAGGATTATAAACTGGAGGAAAAGATGCTCAGATATTAGAATCCACATTGTAAATATGTTTCGTACGTGTCCATAATTATTTATTTTCATACCCCCCGATGTGTTTCGAGAGTCGTACAAATTCGTGGACGTCCCATAGGTCTTCCACGGACGCCACACCAGAGCATTAATGCTCTTGTAAATTTCAAATTGTAAATGTAAACCTTTAAAATGTAAAAATGCAAAATGCGTTGTACTATTACATTAAAATGTCTGTGTGAAAGTACGAAACATATTTTCAATGTGGATTCTTATGTAAAATACTTCCACGAAGAGACGCCTGGGGGTGTAAAGTTAAAGCTCAGATACATTTCTTTCCCACCATATTCATTTGTACCAGTACCCGGTTCAATTTTTTGTTCTTATCTTGTGATATCGTCTCGTAGGCATATTTCCTGTATTTTATTCTCTCTTAAGAGGTCTTGAGAGGAGGAGGAGACCACCTTGGCCATATGTGCCGTCTTGATTTTTTCAAACAGTTTCGTATCTCTGTAGCAGACTCATTTTCGCTCCCTGGCGCAGTGGGAGCAGCAAGAGGGGCGTTTTCGCCGGTGTGCGAGCCCCCCATTAAAAAAACGATCCGCGTTTTCCGGTGTGTCTCCGTGTATCCTTCCCTTCGCCCACTCAAGAAACCCCTCCGACGGAGGCGCCCGCCGCCGTTGTTCAGCGGGGATTTTTCCTCCCCTTAAGAAAAGAATGAGGAGTGTGTGAGGCGTCTCTCTCTCTATCTTCCGTTTTTTCGAAGGGAGTGGCCCGTGTATAAGCCGGCCCGAGGCGTGTTGGGAGTCTGCCTGGTCCTCCCTTCTCATTCGAATTCCCAACTTCGCCTTCTCCACGCCCACGGTTTCGCTTTGTCTTTCGCGTCCTTCGCGCGTCCGTTTCATGTGTCAAGTTTGATGCTTAGTCTAGCGTTATGTTGTTTTGAACTTGTTACATATTAATATTCTTCATTGTGTTATTATCACTTTAAATAGTTGAGCATTATAATTACTTAGATAATACGCTAAAAGAAAACGGAGACGGTGGCAAAGACATACGGAAGAGAATAGTGCTAGCTAAGGAGGCGTTTAGTAGTAGAAGAGAGCTGACGACGGGGATATTGGGTGTGGATGTGAAGAAGAGGCTGTTAAAGAGCTTGGTATGGAGCTTAGTGTTGTATGGGGCAGAAACGTGGACCCTCAGAAAGAGGAGGAGAATAAACTGCAGGTATTTGAGTTGTGGGTGTGGAGAAGGAAGGAGAATATGCGGTGGACAGAGAGGAAGACTAACGAGGAAGTGCTTGAGAGGAGGCCAGGAAGCTTCTGGATGAAGTCCGGGATATGCAGGGTAGATGGCAGGATGCAGGGTAGATGGGGACGGGTGTTATAAAAGGCGATGGGTTGCTCAAGAGTGTGATAGAGGGAAGGATGCCGAGCAACCGGGGAAGGGGAAGAAAGAGAAATGGACGGCATGTAGACGGATAGATCGTATGTTGAAACAAAAAAGAATATACTAGAGGTAAATAGGCCCCGGATAGTGTAGGAGACCGTGAGGAGATTCACTAACATTCAACAAAACCTTCCTTTACCGGTAGAATATTTAAACAATCACTTTAAAGGATATGTTGCTTTGCTAATTTATGCGATGTTTTCTTCGTTTATTTGGTTGAGAAGGAGTTGTTGACGAAGGATTAAAGAGGGTTTGTCGACAGTGCGGGAACAAAGAACGGGTGTTCCATGAACTACTGTCGATAGGCAGCTCATGATTATAAAGAAATTGCTGAATAATGAATTGCAGCGTTCATTATAATTGACCGAACGTTGCTCACGTCGGAATGAGCTCCGCGAAGTAGTATTCTCTCACTTCTGCTCACGCACGGGAAGATGTTGCTGGGAGATGGCTCATCAATATTTACACCGGCCTTGTCACCCGCGAGCCGCCGTTATGGAGGGTTACTGAGAATGTTAGGATACCAGCCAGCTCTGTGCTATTGTGAGTTTAAAAGAATGCTTACTTGTATGCTGATCATGTTCTATTTAAATTTGCGAATGCTTGGCCATGATTCAGTTTTGATAGCGAATAAAACGAGGAATATGTCTTGAAAGGAAATGTCTTGCCTATTATTGCAATGTTCTGTTTTTTTGTATTTGGTCGGTAAGGAGCGGGATTGGAAAACGGGAGTGTGCGGTTAGACCTGGTGTGATTCCCCTTACGCTATCTGTAGATCGTAGCATAATTATCCCCTCGATGCCTTTATCATCTTTACCTTTCTTGAAATATTACTATTAATTTTTGTCCTCGTTTATGACAAAGAGTTTCAACTCGGATCATCCAAAAATACGGATCTTGTTTTATCTCCTAAAAGATATATTTTTAAACCCCGCTGGTTTTTTTTTAAACAGTCCGAGTCGTTATTTTGAACAGTTCAAAATTTTGTCCCTTGTTGAGATACTTGGTGACTTCTGATCGAAGTAATTAAATATAAGTATACGTCTAGAAACGAATGCTCATCGTGGGATTTAGTTTGATAAAAGTGCTCTGCAAAAACTAGGTTTAAGAACGTGGTATTTTAATACGCAGAGATGAAGACTGGTTAATCTACCTGTGACATCTGTGGGTCCCTGTAAAGAACTAATGAGTGGATAAATTCCCCGGGCTTTGATTTCCGCAGGTCAAGCCGCGTCCAACTATGACTCTACCTTAGCCGATAGATACCCTATATCACTAATTTTCAGTAATTTTAGTGTTAAGTTAGGCAAGTGAAAATATGGCTGTTGCTGTTAAAAGATTGGTCGTGGTTGCTACTGCTACAATGTTTACGAACCTTAACAGGTAGATGATCTCTAGTAAGAAAAAAACAATAGTGACTTATTTATTCCGCTGTCGTATGTCAGTATTCTGAACGCTGTAATTAAAGGGCCACCAAGAAGCCCTCGGATTCACGTTAAAAATATGATTCATTCATTTTTTTAGAAAGCTTTCGGGCACCTTTACAAACAATCTCCCTTTTTCTCTTTTCTCGCCCATTAAGCCTGCTTTTGCGAGTGAACGAGTTCCACGAAGTGGGCGAATGTCGCCTTGTTTGTGTATCTTATCTCGTGGTATGTTTCTCTATGTCGCGTTTGCGTAGTCAGGGACGTACAAATAATTGTCGACAGTCGTTTCTCTCCCCGATTGCAAGACCGTGCGATGTATCGCAAAACATATTGACTCGATCTGGCCTGCCAAGGCCAATGATAGATAACTCATGGAACAGAAGAGGAGAAGACCATTGAACCCGCGTGAGGTCATTTAGTTAGTCATTCTCATATCTTATATAGACACCAATGGATTCAAAGAGAGTACATATTTGCCTCTCGTTGTTATTCTCCGCTTTACATCGAGTAAGTGATATATTTTCCTCTTACGCTGAGCTTTTAAATGCGATTTACAGTCAGTGCGTTTTATGTTTGCTCTCTTTTTTATAACGATGAACAGGAGATTGACTTGACGAGCTAAGCACGCAAATAGTCAACATTGATTGAGAAGTTTTGCATTTATATCCTCATGAGGGGTGAATCAACTCTGTGAGATGCGTTAGGAAAGAGGACATTACCCAGAGATAGAATATCCATTGGTAACTACTCCACCCCAATTCATCTTTTCGATCATTCATAGGATGTGATGTGAAACAATTATTAAACCCAAATAAAAAATGCTTTATGCTATTCCTAAACTGATGGGGTTTCGAGTTAGCCGGCCCCATAAGTGTGAAAAAGCACACAAGGAATCCAGTATTCGTTCTAGTACAAAGCTAAGCCCTGAAATGCTCCTCTGACGTGAGGATGATATAGGGCTAGGCCACGGACTAGGAGAGTAATAGGCTCACTCATTCATTGGTCGTTCAATATGAAGAATGGTTGACTGCAGCCTTCCCCCATTCCCTATCCAATGTTAGATCCCTTACCTCCTGGTATCTCTTCCTTTGTACTTTATTCTTATATGGCGCATGAACTTATTCCTGGGTATTCCTCTGGGGACGTTTTCATCTATTTTGCTTTCAATTATGTTCTTCACAAACCCATTGTATCTCTGGATGTGTCCAATCCATCTGATTCTTTTTTTTCTGCTCTGTGTTCCATACGATCCTTTCCTCTCCTACTCCTCTGTAAACTTCATCATTTCTTATTTTGTCAGTCCATTTTATCTTCAGCATCGTCCTCCAGCACCAGGTTTCGAAGGCTTTTAGTCTCTTCTAAGCAGCTTTTCCAATGGAGTAATAGGCTAGAAAACAGAAATTTCATGTGGGAAACCAACTCACATTCTTCTAACCCAAGAGAGAGAGAGACAGATCCACGAGGTAATTGTGAAACGACAGGTGCGCCGTTAGAGGGTTTACAATGTAAACGATAGCAACACGCCTATATCCAAATGAATCGACATTCTCTCACTTCTCGGTCATGCTGTCAGCGCGTCTTGAATTATTTGGTTGCGTGGGTGCCGAAGTTCTCTCTAATCGTGTGCGCGACCCGCTGCACCCTGTCGCGCGCCTCCCGAACACCCGGCGAGTGCCCTCATGATTTCCCGCCGCACCTCATTTCCGCCGCTCCATCTTCATTAATTTACTCCCTAACCCACGCAAATGAGGGTGGTCGTGAACTATTTATCAGCCGCCGAGGACGTTCCGGGAAAGATGAGGTGTTGCCCCAGTCCACGTTTCGATTCGACCTCTACCGTTTCCGACGTCAGAAGCTCTCACATCCCAGCGCTGGTGTTCCAGTTAAGGACTCGTAAATTGGGATTTTTGATTTACCGCACACATTAATGGCCCCGAAAACTGCTTGTTTTCGCACTTATCATGAAGGATGAGGAGTTTTTATGTAAACGTATTCAGCCAAACGATTCTGGGGCAGAATGCTCGTTTGCCGTGGAATTCTATCGGCAAATTATCTCAAAATGCTACTTATAATCTCGCCGGCTAGCTACTTTCTGCAAGAATCGAGGAAATTTTGACGGAAATGAACAACCAAATGTGCAGTATACGAATTCTAGTCAGAAAATGTTTTAATCTTATCTTGGACAATACATCTTCAAATAGCGACTTAACCGAGCCATTCCCTTAGTTTTCTGATACGATATAAAATCTATGTTTTCGATTACTTAACATGTGTTCTTTCTCTTTCCTAAGTCTGATTTATTCCAAATTACCAAAAATTGGTAAAATTATTTTCGCTAATGGACGACAGTGGTCACGAGATAAATTTGTTTTGCTGTGCTATGATAATATTTCTAACGCAAATTATCGAGGGGTTTTGATGCACACGAAACTGAAAATTATCGAGGAAATATATTTTTTTAATCGAAATGGAACATGGCTTACATCTTCGTCTATATATTACTCCGCAAACCTTATCAAGGGTGTATGGTAGGGGGTTTCTTATTACCAACATGCACTGCAATTCAGACATTAACTTTCACCATCATGCACCACACTATGGGTATGCTACAAATGCTACGAAACTACTAAAATAATCTATAATGTAACTATGTGAAAGTGGCACAATAGTCATGCAGGGAACATGCAAGACAAGGTGTTAGCACTACTCGGCGGATTTTGTAACATGCATTAGGCAGTACATCAATTAATCGGCTACACTACCTGTCATCTAGCCTACATCAATGTCCCAACGCAGCCATTATGGTCTCTTATCGATCGCGGGTAAAACGACGTTTTAAACCTTTCCGTTCTACTGTTTCCCTTATTAAATTTCATTATCATGCTCCGAAATAGCTTACAGTTCGTTATGGTTGTGCTGCATTGCCAGTCCACTTTTCCTAGTTTGGTTCTTGTGAGTCCGAATAAACATTCGATAATGGATTAGACTCTATATAAATAATCAACATGGGAACCGTCTCTTTCTACTGGTAGTAGCTCGTAATTTTACACCCAGCTCCCTTTCCTACTTTCTGGTGGGCACGTTAACCCATTTCGTCATCCATTCTTTCTCGCGTCCCCCCAGCTGGGTTCTCCATCCTTTCTCCCCCCGCGTCTACGTTTTCCTCCAAGTATATCTTTCGCACTTCCCGGAAATTCCAAAGGGTCGGGAAAATAATACCAAATTCACCCCGCGGTGACTGATGGTGCTCGTCTTCCTCGCGGGGTGGAAGAACGGAAGGCGTAGGCAGGCTTACGTGAAACCGGTCGTGGTCTTCGGTGATGTACGCCAATCAGTCCCTTGAACCGATGTTTGTCGTCGGCTCGTTTTCTTGAAATGCCTCCCTCCCCTTATCTCTAGAAATATATGCTCTGGGATACTTTTAGGCGTTGCCGTCGTATTTATCTAAATGCAAATGGGAGTGAAAGAGCTCCGTCAAAACTTTTATCTTTCCCAGTTCCCTCAGAAGTTTTGTCGGGAATTTACTGCGCGCCGTCCGTTTACGTTCCAATAACTGTCGGGTGTTCTAAAGGGAGTGATGAAACTTCATGCTGAGCTCCTTGTTTAAGAAAATTATAACCCGGCTCCTGGTGATAATGGTCGATGCCGCGGAACTTCAGTTATTGTGTGCTAGCCTCTTCTGTTGTAAAGGGCTGCTAAAAGAATAATTGACAGAAAGTTCTGTATTTTCGAGGGAATCAATTATACGGTAGGTTTGCTGAAGAGTACCTAGTTAGGATTTAAGTATTAATATGGCTTCTTACGAAGACCCATTGTTTGTCTTACTATATAAGAGAGACATTGCAGATTGGGTATTTAGGTCGAAGATGCCACTTGGTTTTTGTGGTTAAACATAGATAAGAATATGGCCGATCGGTTTAGGCACGATTCTTTCCTACTTTAACCGAATTATTTTGCAGGTTACCTAGGAAAACCTTTTTGGTCTGAAGTAAGCCTAGAAATCTGGCAGTTAAGGCAATAAAATGAAGTTTCGAACTGCCTCTAAGGAGGGTTGGAATGTTTGGTAAGCATGAGAATGTAAAGAAAACGAGGAGAATTTGGGGAGGAAGAAGCGAACTTGGGACGTGACTACACCTATAGGAGGTTGTTACGGAATTGTGAGAGGTATATCGTGTGCGGTAAAGGGTGGGGATGATACCAGAAATTGGAGATAGTACTATTAGGCTGAAAAGAGGGAAAAGACAAGTACTCTCTCGTGGGTTGGCGAATTATGAAGGAAAAAATTGTCAGCTGTCGGACGGTTTATTGCGGTGAGGAATATCGGTCAGAAAAGAATTCGAAGCGAAACCAACTGGTGTGAGAATTATCACATTGTTGGATTTGATTCTGTAGATATTTGAATTGATTTAAAATGAATTTTCTTATTGTCCATTTAGAGATAAACTTGACACGATTGTTTATTTCTGTCGGGTGATATTTTCGATTCAGTCAAAGCCCTGAATGGCGGCGTTGGCTCCAAATTCTCAGAACTTCGTCGTAAATGTAGGTCAGACCAATTTGGTTATCACTTTTGATTTATGCGTTCCCTTCGATTTTGTGACACCTTGGTACTCCTTGAATACATTATTCATCCCATAACACAGGGTGTGATTGACTAAGTGCTGGAATTGGGTTCAAAATTTGAAAGGATACGGAAGATTTGTTTATTTTTCAAGATATAGATGTTGTTTCTCCTACCTCGAACCACGAATTGTGAGCCGGTCGATACCAACGTTTGTTTATAAGAGGCTGAACTAGACTGCGTCTTCAACCGCATGCTTAACTATGAGAGCGATGTGTCCAAGTGATATGAACTGGGTCCAATTTCATGGCTTGTGTGTCAGGATGTCGCTAGACGTCATTGACAGATCAAATCTGGAAAAGATAAGGAGAGGAGCCCTTGTGAAGACACTGTTGTCTGCTGTCATTTATCTAAATCCAGTGTAGGTCCGAGGAGTTTTCCATTGAGTGTGTTGCTGTGTATCCTCTTGAAATGCCGGCATTGTTTGCTTGCTGAAATATCCGTCCCACTCATTCTTCTCCCGATAGTATAATCTCTCCTCGCTGTTGTCGTGGCTGCTGTTATGTTTACTGAGGTGTTCTCATGCGTAAGCGTCATGTATCTACTTATCGTTATTTCAGGAAGACTACGATACATGTGTTGATCTAATTGTGTCCCGTCAGTTTCACTGTCCAAATTCTCCGTATGCGACGTTTTTTATGTCTCGGGTTTATGAATCACCAGTGTTCGGCTCTATACGGTGAACTTGATAATCCCGCGGCAATCGGCATAATTCCGTAGCCTTTTAAAATTCATCTTTTTCTCAGTTTGTCCCCGTTTGAAATCTCTTGTTTTGTCTATTTATTACTCTTTCGCTTATCCGTGTCACGTATGACCGCTGGTAATCAAATTTCTCCTCCCCACTTGACAGTCTCTCGTGTCTCGTTTCACGTCTCGTGTCACGTCTCGTTTCACGTCTCGTGTCACGAGAAATGTCTCTCGGATAAACATTTGCCGAGTCATGCGACGCCGAAAGCACACGTACTAGTGTCGCCCCCTGGAACTTCTTCCGTTTCGTAAGAACCACGCGAGCATCGGCGGGAGAAAAATTTTGGGAAAATATTTTTCCTTCGCGGCGGCAGCGCGTTTTTGCTGCAAAACTCCTGTGCTTCGCCTGTCGTCTTCGTCTCTTACGGGATTCATGGGCTTCCTTCCTTCCTCTCTTAGTTGGGCGAACGAGGCAACAATGGAATACGATGCCTCCGGCGAGATTAATCGTTTCGTCGAAACGTCTTTTTTTTTCCTCCCGCTAAACGCAGCCTTGTGATTTTTACTGCCGAATTCCTGCTCGGGGAGTTCTTCTCTCGACCGGAAATTGACTGCCGCGATGTTTTCCTTTTTCGCTCGCTCCCTCCGCGCTCACTTCCGTCCGCAACTCTCATCTGTTTTTCGGAGTCTCCGCTTCGATTTTTCCGGCGCGGCCATCTTGAATTTCTCCATTACGCAGTCCAGCATCTCCACCCACTCTGCTATAGAAAAGGATTATAAAGAGATCGTTTTCCCCTCTCCTTTATGTGGAAATAATTGTTGAGGATGGTTTGTCAAAACCATCCTCAACAAGATCGCCAAAACGTGCAGATACGCAGTCAAAGATGCACTTATTTTTCGTCCGAGTCAACTGATCTCCTTCATGACCATTTAGATCAGTTTTTAGTGTCATACCTGGAATAAATTTTACCCTCTTCTTGGCCCCATGATTACTTATTCGAACGAGAGTGAAAATTAGGACATTCAGTGAGTGGCTTCTACATCTACATCTACATCTACGTCATACCCTGCAAGCCACCCAAAGGGTGTGTGGCAGGGGGTGCTTTCGCACCAGGCATGCATGAATGATATGGTAGAACACCGACATTACATTAAAACCCGCGTACCACACATGCAAAGCGCCAATTACAAATCTAATACCCAAGAAACATTCTATCTCCAATCGTTCTAACATGCAAGGGATACAAAGACTACTACTACAGATTCAAAATATCATGCATAAATAAGAACATCATTATTTACATCATGCATAAATAAGAAAGAGGAGAATATAATGAGAAAGATTAACTGCCTGCCTATTGTCAATACTCGAACTATTCATGACGACGATCACAGCTGTTATGGTCCCGAATGGTACGCGGAAAAAATGACATTTTATACCTATCGGTTCTACAATCTAGCTCTCTAATTTTATTGGCGCGATCTAATCTGCCGTAGTACGAAGGGGTTAATAGTATATTTTTTACGTCGTCAGTAAAATGATTTTCCTGAAATTTATTTAGGAGGTTAAGCCTATAATTTAATCTACGCTGTGATAGCGATTCCCATCCTAATTCTTCTAACAGTCCAGACACACTAGCCAACTTATCGTAGCATCGTTTCACAAACCTAGCTCCCCTTCGCTCACTGGCCAACGCTTGATTGTCTGCAAATTTATTTGAATTTTAACTTGTAACTTTACAAACTACTTTCAATTCGGCTCATGTCCCTGACAATCTTATTCGGACGTTGATTCCGAATAGCATCAAAAGCAAAGGCGCTCTTGAGCACCTATACCTCACTCGTCGTGCTATCGTGATACTTTATGATACTCGATCAGTATCTCTAACATGCTAATGTTAATGTAGAGATTTCTAATAAGGCATGTGAGTTTCCAATATACTCGTTATATCATCACTTAAAAGGAAAGTTAAGAAAATGACCTGAGTGAGGGGTGATTTAGGGCTGGCTAAAAATCCATCGTTAAAGGAATATGGCACACAAAGATGATGAAATTTGAGTGCTTATCGCCTATTCTCAAATGCGACTTCGAATTCAAATCCACCAAACCAAACGGGGTCATGAAGAAAGTGGAAAAAAAGTTTTATTTTCTTGTCCGCTCATGAATTCTTGAGCAAACACTTGATAACGATTTCTAGAGTGTTCGATGTGATTCACTCTGCTTCGTCTCTGCCGTCGTGCCCAGTTCGTTGTCCTGCTGTGTTATCTTTCACGCCCGCGAGACGCCCTGCTGAGTAACGAAAAAATAATAATAAAAGTCGTTTTACGTGGAAATTCCGTCGAAAATCTCTCCCCTATCAACATATTCGGCGAATGTTTTCCTCGCGTCCGATGAATGCGAAAGCAATATTTTTGATGGAACAATTGTCGGGCGTCGGGGTTTTTTTTATGTGCGAATGATTCTCACTCGCAATTTTCATATTTATTGACTACAGCCACAGCCGACGATGGATGCGCGTGGATCAACAATTGGCGAGTTGAATTCACTTCTCCGGGAGGGAATGGGTGGGGGGGTTGGACTACTCTGACTGCATGGCCGTGTGTGTACATTTGGCGCGTTTTAAAACGCAAATAATCGCCAACGTACGCTTTCGATTCCCCTCCCTCCTCCACTCAGTCAAGCCTCTCATTGCTTCCTGTTGTGTCAGCTGTGCCTCCGCGGCGGTGGAAAATTCGTCAGATCCACCGGGTAAAGTTTCGATTGGGGGGGGGGGAGGAAAGGGGGCGGGGTAAAATTTTCGGCCGGGCGTCGCCTGATCTCTCTCTCGTGTGTGATTAAAGCGCATGTGCGCGATGGGATGACGGATTCCGTCTCATCTCCCTTTCCTTCTCACTCACAGCACGTCTCGTTCGATACACGGGGCTGCCAACTGATCCACCGGGCCGAACTTCTCTCTCCCGTCCATCAGTTCCCGGATCGCAGTGTGTCCTTCCCCGAGTAAACTGTTTTATCAACGTATAGACGTAGTACGTTAATATTTACGCGCATTTGTTTTTGTTAGTAGGTGTACTTTTCACCACCAATGGGCACAGCACTGAGAAAGCCCTTGACGGACCTGACTATGAAATCCACTACCGATGGGTGTTTCCTGTTGAATTACCACCTTATAACCCCCTTTCACTTACGCAGTCTTCATATAACCGTTAAAATATAAACTGATTTCCTACAAAAATTCCCCTCTGAACTCTGCGTTTGTTTTATTGCCATTAATATCGTCCAATAATCTTATCCTTCTTCCCCCTCATATGCGATAATCCATCATTTTCACCTTTTGTCTCTTATCTTAGTATTCCATTCGGTTTTAAACTATGGATGAATGCATTTATGGATTTTTCACGGCTTCGCGTCACTGCTGCGTTCTAAGTTGTCAGAATTGGACGGTTAGATCATGCTCGAAAGAACGTTGTTATTTTTCAATCGTTAGGCCTCATCTGGAATATGCTGTCTGTGTATGGGATCCATATGAAGCGGGGTTGATATCGGAATTAGATCGCGTGCAGCGGAGAAGAGCTAGGTTTGTAAAACGATGCTATGATAAGTTTACTAGTGTGTCTGGATTGTTAGCATAATTGGGATATGAATCACAATCACAGCTTAGATTACTTTATAGGCTTAACCTCTTAGCTAAATTTCAGGAAAAACATTTCTCTGATGACGTAAAAAACATACTATTAACCTCGTACTATGGCAGATTAGATCGCGCCATGCCATTGACATGCTTACCAACATTTTGTTAAACCAGGTGGGCTTTTTCTCTAGTTCTCATTCCTCATGATTTCTGCCATTTTTAAGTTTTTTAACTCGAGGATTTTTGATCTTCTAACGACTCCCAGGTTTATTATTTTGTCTGATTATCTAATCACTTAATAACACGATACGCTAATGAGTTTGCTATGGGTATGCGTGACACTAATAGACGAGCGCCATATCTTTGGATTAAATGGGTCAAAAAACGACATTACCTCTGTAAATGATGTTTCTACGAGGAGACTTTTGATCTCGTGCCTTTACGCGTCATACGATATGTTTTTGCATCAATCGCATTATCTAGTCTTGAAATTAAATGAAAAAGTTTATACAAAGTTTCAAGGTGGCAATAAACTTACCGATTAAAACCTTGCATCCTTCGAGTGTATGAGTGATAATAAAGTGACTGGGAGAATATTTTTTAAATCCCGCTCTATGCCGCTGTAACAGGCGAAGGCGACAAAATAAAGGATGTACACTACATTTACGTCTACTTATTACCATGCAAGCCACCACAAGGGTGGTTGGCAGGGGGTGACGTATCACCAACGTGAAATACATTGAAGAAATGTACTTTCACCAACAAGCACCACACTATCGGTATACGACATATTTATATCTACAATGTAACTATGAAAACGTGACACAAAAATCATGCAGGAAACGTGTAGAACATGGTGTTAGCACTTCTCGACCGATTTAGAAACATGCATTAGGGTGTATGTGAACTAATCTCCTACACTACCTTTAAACTAACCTACTTCAAAGTTTAAACACAGCCATTGTGGTCTCTTATCGATCGCTGGAAAAATAAAATTTTAAACCTTTTTGTTATACAATCTATTTCACTAATTTTATTCTCATGATCTGATCTGCCGAAGTATGTTGGTGCTCGTAAGATGATAAGTACACTGTCGAACAAATAGGTGAATGCTTCCTCCCTTACGAACGAGAGACAATAATGCAGTTAAAGACACTGATTTATTCATCAATACCTACTCTCCATCACATTTTCCTTTTCCCTTCCATGATGACTGTCATCCTTGTACATCGTCTGCTGGAGGCCTTTCCGGTGACTCGCTGGACTGCATACAGAACTAGCATGCGTGCATATATAATAATTTAGAGAGTTACCGAAGCTTGGCGTTGTGGGTGATTAATAAATGGACGTATGGCCTGCGACATCTCTCGATTAGTTGAGAGCGCTTCGTCCCTTGGAGGGCATTGCTACTCCACCCGAGTCTTTTGGGGCGTTAGTTTCACTTCTCCCCTTGGAGGCATGTATGTGTGTCCGTGCATGGGTCACGGGCGTCACAGGGGATCGCCACACTCTCTCTGCGATCGGCGTAATTACGGCGCGGCGATTACGTTTGACTCCGGACGAAACGGAAGCAGGAGGAATAAAAAAATCCAATCACCGAAGTGGGAACGGAATGGAAAAGAAAAAGAGGAGGAGAGTTAATTGTATTGACGAGGGGGGGGTTTTCTCCCCTCCGTTTGTAACATGCGCCCTCCTTCACTCCCTTCCTTCTCCCCCCCCCCCCGCCCCTTTACAATCATCACGAACGCACGACCGTGTGTGAGTCATCGTGGCTCCGCACGCATTACTCACGCGTCAATTCGCTCCTGCGGGCAGTTTGTTCGACGAATCACGCAAGGAAGGGGGAGGGAACGAGAGCTGCAGGAGGGAAGAATGCCGAGAGAATCGCCCTTGGAACTCCCCCCCCTCCCCTCCCTGTGGCATGGGAAGAAGGAGATAGGGCATTCATTGGGGGCGATCTGAAGAGGACTGGATTCCCACGTGAAGGACTCTGGTTCGAGTCCTGAAATTGGTCAAAATTTCCACTTAAATTCCTATCCATACTCGGGTTCTATTACGGGAAGATTTCCAGTATTCACACCAAAGTGGAAGATGAGAGAAACAAGCCGTGTCATTTTATGTAGTGTCCAGGAAGCCGTAAAAAGGACGCGTGGAACTAGCAGATAAGACAATTTTTTGCGTTTTGGGAAATGGAAGTCTATGGAACGTAGTAATTTGATGTCTAAGTAGATATATGATTAATTTTTTTCCTGGTTTAAAAGTCTGCCAAGATGAATTATTCCCGGATTCCCACCTATAGGTGATTTGCAATCCAATTATGGTCACAAATTTTTAGAGTATGAATGGAGCAGTATAACCCATTAAGTTTTCACTAACATTCCCATACGTACTGGGTTTCTATTAGAAGATTTCTAGAATTCCGTTCCTCGTAGGAAAACTTCTCTGGTTCTCAATAGTGAATATTCCACTGATGCTGGTGTAAGGCCTCTCTCCTCTCCTCCATCATAATTTTAGAGCAGTCGATGAACGAACTTTTTGAAACTTTTTGAATTTTTGAAAATGAATTTTAGAGTCGATGAACGAACGGCATCGTTAGATTCGAACGGTCGGATGAAATGAGGGAGATATATGCTAGAATTTAATGTGCTCTAGAGCTCCTTTCATGCTCTCACAATTTATGACCACAACTGGATTGCAAATCGCCTATAGTTGGGTTTTTGGGACTATTTCATCTTGGCAGACTTTTTAACCGTGATACAACCTACTCTTCTATATCTACTTAGACATCAAATTACTATGTTTCACATATTTCCATCTCCCAAAACGAAAAAAAAATTGTCTGTATTGCTTGTTCCACGCGTTCTTTTTACGACTCCTTGGGCTGGACATGAAATGACACGGCTTGTCTCTCTCATCTTATACTTTAGTTTGAATACCTTTCTTAACGATTTGAAGCGCCGTTTCGAGGAGAACAGGCTTTAAACTCCATTACTGCTTGTGTGAACTTAGTTTAGAGTCAAAGCAGAGGAGGAGGTCGGAAGGATGGGTAGTGAGTGAGTGATGTGGCGGAGGAGGGAAAAGTGGTAGGTGGTATGGCAGCTGGTCTGCCTACGGTAACGTCTGTGTATGTACGTCTGTCTGTTCGTGAGAGAGCGGGGTAGAGTTGTCGGCTGGCCCCTCCCCTTCCCGTACAGAATGCATTCAAGCAGGGGGGAGCGAGCTGGGTTGGGGGGTGGGGCGGGAATCTGTGAGGGGGGAGAAGGTTTTCGGTGGGTGGGAAGAGGAGAAGAAGGGATGTGGAGGGGTCTTTGGTGGAGGAGTAGGGCGAGTGGTTCAATTCTCCCTTATTATTTGAGCGGAGGGAATTAATGTGTGTGTAGGGTGAGGGCGGATATGATTCGATACACGTTAAACGAAGGGAAGTGGGAGGAGAAGAGGGATGTAGAGGGAGGGAGTGGGTAAAGTGGGATGGTGGAGGGTGGGGGGGTTCGAGAGGGGGGAAGAAAAAATTGTGCACGGTCTTTTGAAGAGGGAAGGTACAGGACATTGAGGGGTGGAGGAGAGAGGTTGGGTTGGCGGAGGTGGTACAATAAAAAAAATATATGTTGAGGACGGTCCTTTTTTTACCTTCCTCTTTTGAGTTGCGAGTGGTTGGGTGAATGGAAGTGGTAATGGAATACGAATTATTATTATCTCGGGACGAGTCCCGTGGGAAGGCAAAAAAAAATAGCGCACATTTTGTGCCGAAATAACGATCGGCGACTGGGAGAGTAATGTGTATGCTCGGGTGGCGATGATTGTTGCTTTCACTCTCCGTATGCAATACCGTGAATGGCTCTCTAGTTAAGAAACGCCCTACGTTATCACTCTTTGTATTTGATGGCAATTGTCTTGGTGTCGTTCGGCGTCCATATTAGTAGAAAGCTCAGCTTATAATTGGTATTCAATCAAATAATTGACGGATATGTTTTTGGGCCAATCCTACGTTAAATTCCCCATTTCAGGATTAACTTTGAACTTTCGTACATAGGTATGACTGTATGCGTTTACCTGCCAATAAGTCCCCCACTAATTCCTCAAGCTTTCTACCTTCTTATGATGTAGGCATAACTTCCTGCTCTCGTCCTTCTCTTCAGCTCACGTGAAGCTAAAAGAAACCCCTCTCTATAACCTCTTCAATATGCTCTATCATCCTTATTATATCAGCCACCCGTCTCTTCCTACGATCCACGCCACCTATTTCCTTTCCTTCCCTCACTATTTGTGGACTGCTCGTTCTTATTAGTCGCTGAAAAAATCTTCGTTTTCGAAATCGAATGTTAAAACATATCGGCAGCCTCATGGGAATACACGTCGGTAGCCTCAAATCTTGCCACCCTTAACAGTGTCACAACTTTTTTCGTTAAAACAGCGAAATACAGAATTCTTAATTACCGCGATGCATCCACAGACGAGACTCTATCCTCCCTCTCCATTTGTAGTCTCTCCCATCACAGACTTATATCCGACATAAAATTCATCTGCAATACCTTAATTCTTTCATTGACAGTGCCGAACTTACCTCATTCATCAACATCAGAGTGCCTTTGCGTCTTACCAGTTGTAACTCATTACTTCACATCACAATTCCAGGATTATCACAAATTAAACGTTCGCTATTCTTCCAACTCTCTTCCCGAATAAATTCACTTCCTACTGATATAGATGCCTTTTCTCTATATCGCCAAAAAACTTCACCAATTTGGTCGCAACATATTTTACAGCGGGCCTAGACAGTAACGGACCTAAACGCCATCTCCAGGTCGTCTATGTTAAGTTTTTGTATCGTATTTGTTGTTTATATGTGTACGTCCTTTTGTGTTTGTGGCAAGTACACTATACAATTGGCCATTTTTCTGTGTGTGGACTATTTTCTTTAAATAAATAAATCCCCTAAAAAATGCCACTGCGGTGGGTGGCATGATGCAATATTAATATATGTAGGAACTCGTTTAGGGAGAAGCTGGAAATGAGTTTCAGATAGAAAAGGGACGATAAAAGTCGCGCAATGTTTTCCACCGCATTATGGACGACTTAAAATTTACGGTGACACGTCGGTATTGTGGAGTAACGTTTCATGCATTATGGTCTCGAAAAGCTTTCGGTTTTTTAGCCATTCCCCCTAAATATATATACATATATATTTCTCCTTTCGTCCGGGAAGCGAGAGGATGTATTATGTGGGAGACCAGCGCGACAGTGGGGCGGCGCCGATTATCGACCGGTTTGGATTTATGCCGCGCGCACTGTGTATTTTTTCAATTCCACCGTTGGTGTGGAGTGTGTTATGTGTATATCTGTGTGTATTCTTAGGGTGTGGGGCGACGATAGAGCGTGTGCCTACTTTTCCCTCTCCACCCCCCACCGTCTCCGCAGCTTCCCTTCCTTCCATTCCCCCTAGGGGTGCGCACGGAACCAGGGCCGGCAGAATGGAACGCTGGTGGTGTGGGCGGCCGAGGCAGTTTAGTCTGCGGGGCGTGGAGACGCCATCTCTCTTTTCTACCCGCTCGCTGGAGCCATTGGGGTTTGTGGGAGGGTCCTTCGGGAAAGAAGGAAGGGAGTGGGGGGAGGGGCGGGAGCGTGGCAGGGGTTGCCGTGCACGAGGGCGTTTGAGAAGGGGTCGCGTCAGACGGGTAGTTTCCCTGCAGGACGGCGGCGGTGGTGGTGGTGGTGGTGTTGGTGCAATTTAATGCGCGATGTGGTAAGCTTTATGCCTCAAGGGGGTGAGTTTTCGAGTTGGCGTTTTTTCCTCCTTCCTTGCGGATTTTCCGTCCCATTTGATAGATTAAGTTGGGCAGGCTGCCGTCTCGAAGAAGTTTGTTGTGCATTCCACCTTCCACCGCCAGCATTATCCTTCCTTTCCTTTGAACCTATCCTCGGATGGTCATAAGCCTTCGTTTTCATTTTCATCCCCTCGCGAGCCGGTTTGTGGTCTCTTAGGTTTGAACAACTCTGATGAATATTTATCAATTCCACTTCAAATTTCATGGAAGAGGGCTATGGATTTTACAGAGGTCTTCACGGAATAATTAAAAGGGCGTCCTTATTTTTCTTGTATATTTTTTAATATGGAAATAGCCTGCGTGTAATAATATCAGTGCTAGTCAGTGTGTGCAAATGCCATGGGAAGTATATTCACGAAAAACTGATTTAAGTCGGAAATGTGTCTTGAAGAATATTTAAATTAAATTAAATTTTGGTCATGTTTATGGATTATTTTTTCACGTGGCTTAATGCATTCTATTTGAGAGAAGAGGTTAAAAATATTCACTAAGGGAGGTAAGGCCTTTATAATTACTGGCAGCTTTTGCATGGAAGAAAGGGCGATGAATTTATCTGAAGTTCCGGCGAATATACTTTTGGGAAAATTTAGTATCCCTTTTTTTTGAGAGGTCTTGTGAAGTTTAATGACCGACACATTGATTTTTATTAGTCTGAATAATATTTTAACCTCTTGAGTTTGGTTCTTCGTCTGTTTGACGAGCTTTCATTTTTGGGATTGGCCATTGTTGGGGGAAAACTAATCAAAACCCATGGTTTGTTGTTTTTTCTAATTCTCCCAGCATTGTACCATTTTCGTGGACGACCGTTTTGCCGGCATTCTATTTGGCTTCATCAGGTCCGCAGGCGACTGTAATGCCGGCGAAACGGTCGTGCAGGAAAATGGCTCAACGCGGGAAGTACCCGAAAAATATCGATAAACCAGATAACCGCATAAACGTTCGTAACAATTACAAAACCCAGGGTTTTTGATTGTTTAAAAATCTATGAAAATTTGGACCGTTAGTCACAAGCGTCCTTGGGCGTTGTTGTCGAAGCTCGTTAAAATGAGTCGTTATTCTCGTCGATTTACTTCTTACTCATCCTGACGCCCATTCTCGAAGACGCTAAGTGCGGCAATTCTCAGAGGGTGCTTAAAAGGATTACAGGCATTGCCCTGCCCTGCCCTCGATGGCCTCCCTCACTCGATAAGGAGAGGGGGATCTCTCGCACGCGGAGACGTATGGGTTTTACCCGGGCCAACTCATCGGGTATAATGGTCCAAACTGTTGACACACCCCCTAACACAACACAATACCTCAGCCTCCCTCCCAACCCCCTCGACTAGTCTCACAGAGCTCTTTCTCTCATCCACCCTCTCGGTCCTCCTCCCTTCAGCACACCTCCTCCCTCTTCCACACCCCCTCCCCACGTTCAAACCCTTGCTCGGGGGCATAGAGGCTGTCTGGGGGGTTTCAAGGGACACTCGGGGATGATGGTTGGAATCCTCGATCGTGATGGGGGTTTCGGAAAGGGGTTAAACCCTGACGGCGGCGTGGCTTATCTCAATCCTTCGGAGACGCCACCCCAGTCGCTTCCTGACTTCCGCCCTTCCCGTTTTCCCTTCGACATCCATCTCTCCTCGCCTCATACCGTGTATCCCTCCTCCTTTTTTTCCATCTCCTCTTTTTGCCTCGTCGAGGGTGTTTAAGAACGGGTGACCCCCGGCGTCACGGCTCCATCCCAGCGTGCATGGGAAGCGGGGCACCGCCCACGGAGCTCAATGGACGGGTCACGGCCTAAAATCCTCGTCTTTATGTTGCTGCTCAGCACTGTGGTGTAAATGAGAACTGGAAACTCCACCATTAAGTCTATAACCACATAGTTTCCCTTAAGCTGCCTCAAGGGTACAAAAACTCGTTCTTTCCGCGCACAGTAAGCGAACACAATAAAAACTGAGCTCCACTCAATGCACTCCCATAATACACATTTCACCATTTCGCCCCCAAAACCTTATCCCTTACAACTTTACACTTTGGATGTCCTAACACCCTCTGCCACACGCCAATGGGGCGGCTCGCAGGGTAGTATGAAGATGTACGGTGTATGGAATGAGGTGAATTTTCACCCTAAAGTGCCCTAAACTGTGACGTACAACTTTTATAGATACTACGAGAATTAATACTTGGTCCAAATTTATGTTTGAGCTGAGATTTGAAATTAGTAAAGGAAACATGAGAGACGTACTGTTAGTTCTACTCGGCATTAAAAAAATAGTATTTTATAGCACATCAACCAATTGCCGACATCAGCTAGTAAACGATCTTATCATAAAATGGGAGACATTGTACTCTGTTTGGAGGATTTAATTTCCCTCCGGCGAATGATTGAAATAAATTCTTCTCGGGTAAGATAAGGTTCTCCCGCGTAAGGTTCTCTATCTTCTTATTTTCCGACGTTTTGAGGAAAGACTTTTTCATCATCTTCATGGCCTTTGACCCTGATTACGATGACCCTGATGATGATGACCAGCGGCCCTGATGACGATGAATAATTCCTTCATCGAAACGTCGGCAAAGAAGAAGTCCTTACCCGGACGGAAACCCGAGATGAATTCACCTCACTTGTGCTCTGTAATTTTACGTGAAAAAATTACGTTTTAAACTTTCTTGCTGTTTATTTTCCGAATTATATTAATTTGAATTGAGTTCGTATTCTCTTTACTTGCACCTTTGTTGAGTAGTTGGTGACAGCAAACCTGTTTTCTAAACCACATTTTTACATGTTGTCCCATCTTGGAGGATTTGATGTGTGCTTGTCATTCGCAGAAGGAGCTCAGAAACACTGATGCAAGCAGGCAGTGAATGGTTCCAGATGACATCTTCTCGGTCGGCCGTTTTTTCTCGGAAAATGCTTCAACTTCTCTTTCTCTCTCTCAGTGAGTAGAGACCGATGTTGTTTCTTAATTACGGCGTCAAATTAGGGTTCTCGTCCTCAATGGGAAACAGCTTTTGAGAGGTGAGAGGAGGAGGAGGAGAAGGCAAAGGGGTCTTTTCATAGCTTCGGCCGTCGAGGAGCCTGCCGCACCGAGTCGCCTGAATCCCCTCTGAGATGCTGCTGCTGCTCTTGAAGGGGCCTCGGCGGAGAAAGAGGAAGCAGCCTCTTGAAAGGGGTGTAGGGCTGGATGGCTTGCTTGCCGACCCGAGGGGGTGCGGGGGTCCAGTCATGTCATGGGATGGGGGGAGGAGGGGGTTAGTGGGTACAAGCGCACACACAAGCCGAAGAGGATGATGATGATGATGGTCCAGCTGTCCCGGGCAGAGCGATTAGCCCAACCGACCGCCCCTCTCAAGGAAATATGTACGGAGATGGGGCGCGCACAGCCTCCTCCTTCTCCGACTCCACACTTACGCGTCTTAGAATTTCCCTCCCACACTCGTCTTGGGCCGACTTCTTCCTCGTGTCCCTGTATCTTCCTCCTTAGCCCTCTTTCCCTTCCTCCTTCCAACTCGCCCATCCCTCTCCGTCCATTTGCTCCACCGCTTATATATGTTTATTTCTGGTCCAGAATTTTGATCCTTCTCTGTATGGAATTCATCTAATCGCTAGCGTTGGCATTTGTCTCTCAGTCCGATTGTTTCTCTTCTCCTTTCGTCTTTCAGTGGGTTGGGCCATGGCCGTTTTTATAGAGTCTACAATAATTGAGGAGGAATGCAGATAAACCGTCTGCTGAGAACTGCTTAAGAATATCGACCTAGTGATCATTGCAATGTTGGTCGGTCAAGACTTCGGACACGAAGGATAAGCCCAACCGTGGCCGTCTTTATAGAGCCTATAATGTTAAAATTTTATAAAGTTCAATATTGAGAGCTTGGGTGAGAAACGAACCCAGAGAAAAAAATGACTTTATTTAATGGAGACGAGGCAATTACAGATTAAAAATGCTTACGATGCAACCAATAAGGAGGAATGCAGACAAAATACCTGCTCAGAACTGCGTGAGAATATCAATCTAGAGGTCATTGCAACAGCAAATGAATACAAACATGAAGCCCAACCATGGCCGTCTTCATAGAACAATTGCAATGACCTCTAGATTGATATTCTCAAGCATCTCTCAACAGGAATTTTGCCTGTATTCCTCCTCATTGGTTGCATCATAATAATTTTAAATCTACAATTGCTTCGTCTCCATTAAATAAAGTTTCATTTTTTTCCCTGGGTTCGTTTCTCACCCAAGCTCTCAATATTTAACTTTAAACTGTTCCTAGGCGTGCCATTTCAGCTGATGTGGTTTTCTTCGTGTCTCTCTTTGAGAGAACCCGCATCACGTGGCCATGTAGTGCTGCCGAATATGTCATCGCTTTCGATAGCTACAATTTAGTTTATGGAGGCCATTTTTAAAATCTCGATTCCGCATAGTTTACACGATTGCTTTGAAAAGGCGTATTTTGGTGACTCAACTCCAAATATTTTATTTGAGACTAGAATAAAGCCCCAATTATAATGTCATTGCATCAGTATTCTGCGGGACTCAATATTGAGCGGTTGGCACTTTGATTTACTTTTTGGTAATATTTTCAATACGATAACTCGAATGTTATTACTTGCATCTCGTCGTATTTTGTGCAATGCTATGTGCTGCGAACGCTCAAGACGTACACCCTATAAGCGGCCCGCATAAATGGGCGGTTTAGTGGAAAGCATGGAGGATTACCCACGTTTCTCGACCCCTCCCCCCTCCAGTACAATGCTTTTGTGTGCTCTCTGATCTATTTCCCTCTTTTACTCTTTTCCTGGCTCTGCTTTTACTTCCTTGTCCCCCATGTATTTCCTTCCAGCTGATTTATGCCTCGCACTGCCTCTTCTCACGCCTCCAGAAAGGTCGGGAAACGCGGCGCAGATGCGCTTGCACTCGTCCGACCGTCACGCCTGCGCGTCACTCAAGTACAAGGGGAAGGGGGTGCGTGTGTGAGCACGTAAATAGTTTACCTCCCCTCCCCCCACCCTCTCCCTCTCAACGTGCGGGATGTAAACTGTAAAAATCCCAGAGTCAACTCCGGCACCCCGTCGGCGTGGGCTCACTCTCTCTATCTCCCTCTATTCTCTGTTAAGTAAACCAATGGATGGCGGGGAGGGAGAGAGAATGTGTGTATACGTGAGTATGCTTTTTGAAGGGCGAGATGGTGGAGTGTATGAGCGGGAAGTTTATACCCACATAAATATCTCTCCCCCCTCGAGTGCATTGTTAGTTTTGTAATTATATTCCGTCCATGATGATGAGGGCCAGTTTTTTTTGTTGAATAAACGACGTTATTGCTATAATTTTTTTAACTCGAACAAATATGAATTTAATTAACCCTTAACGGTTTTCGCCATTAAAAATTGGCGGCGTCGATTAAGGCCATCTGTTAATCTTTATTAGCGGCCGCCGTCCCCGCGGCCGACGATATGCGTGACTGACGCTGCGTTGCTGCGATACGGACGGATGAGCTCGTGATTACCCCTATCTTTCGCCGCGTTTTCCGTGCTAATCCTCCTATAGTACACGCGATCCCACTTAGCTGGTGAATGTCTCGAGTACATCGCTGGTTAAGGATGGTCGTTCAATAACTGTAACTCAAAGCTCTCATGTTAATTTCTCTTTAATTTATTCTCAATCGAATCCCGGGGGAAATTTTTTCTCGGGTTCATTATAAAAAGTGATTTCTCTTTCGACCGTTGCTCGAGGATAACAGCCTGGCTGTCAGTAACTGTAGACCACTGGTTTGATTTATAACCTAGCCAATATTGTCGCGTCTATGTGATTATTTTCCTTGATTTTGTAATATAATATTTGGTGGTAGGTCATGAATCGGATTACAGTTTTTTCTGAAATCATGCAGGAACTACACGTGCTGAAAAAATTATTCTGTGACATCGTTGAAAACTACGTCACCAGTCCGTTAATCAATTATTTCTCCTGCTATGGTGAGTGTCATAATTTTTGTCGAAAAAAATAGCAACGACTGTGGCCATGACGCTTATCTTTAAATGGGCGATAAGCACACCAAAAGAGTGTTTGATCCGAATCATCTCATTTGACGGACCAGTACGTCAAATTATAACCCTAGAAAAATTAAATTCAAACTTTCCCTCGTGATTACGATTAAGTGTCACCGTCATAAATGTATTTTATTACATTTAAGATTCGTACTATAACAAACTCTACCGTGAAATGACACCCTCTTGACTCTTGACACCCTTTCTTTCATTGATGTTGTCTGGAAAACATTTCTGTGCTTAAAATCGATCCCAAAACGAATGATCCCTAAGAGCAGACGTAGCCCAATGAATTTCGTTCCATTTTCAATTCCAAAAGTCCCATTGATAACAAGTCTTACTCAAAATCGTTAGTGCCGTTGTCAAGATATATTTTAGATGCGTGATCATTCGAGTGTGTAGGGTTAAAGACTGGTCACTGTTGTTCCTTTGAAAACCATTTTGATCCCATCACAAAACCGTGGAGGGCGTTATTATTAATCGCATAAGAATACATAACAGGAAATGAGTCAACAGGATTTGGACTGTTGCCAGTCGGCCTCGCTAAAAAGTCGCGTGCTCGGAACCGGGCTGTGGATGGAATTTTTGTCCGGACGCCGTGCTTTCAGAGCGAAGCGTGAAGGCGGACGGCGGCCTTTTCGGATCTTCGTTCGTGAGGGTAATGAATCAATGAGAGCAACACCGCGAAAGGAAATGAAGCGTTGGGAAATTACGTTGACCCTGAACTTGAGGATGTGAACTTGAATAGACCGAACCTTGAGAGCGAAGAACTTTCTCGTGACCTTGTCCCATTGATTTCGGAATCCTCCGTATTTATGTTCGTCTAGAAGGATCAACTACTGATGAATATCTCAAAGCTAAACTCTCGCAAAACCCTTTGTGTTATTGCCGGGCGTCATCACGACAGTTTGGGCTCGAAATAAATTTCGAGGAATACTTTTCTATTGGCAAATATGATGTCAGATGCTAAAGAGTTTGATATAGAAGGGTTTTAGGCAGAGTAATGGAAATCGGGTTAATAAAAAGAGCTTGGAGAGACGTAATGCCGGGATAAGAAGTTTTACTTGTGTAGTTTTGAGTGATTCCGTCGCTGGGTAAATTACGACAGCCTGGGGAAATAGAAAGGGTTTTTAAAACTCATTTTATTTGTTGCATTATAATGAACAGTAATTATTACTTCCATACTTACAGGTCTTATTAATGACCTAATTAAATATTAAATTCAATTATATAGAAAATGTAATGACCGAGGAATAGTCTTTTCGTGATTTGATTTTGATGAGAGTTTTCTGTCAACGAACAGGAAAAAAACTGTTTGACAAGATCTACTACATACCTTATTTTACATCGGCTTTTTCTCTATTTTGTCTACATTTCATTTGTAAATTTTATGCAGCGAGCGGCGGCCTACAAAATTGAATATTTTAGCTCAAGAGTTAAATGGTATGTACTTATAATATGCATATACAGTATTGTACAACGGAGGTTTCTGGTGTTATCGGTCAAGGGGCGTACCTACATCTGCCATTAATCCAGGATATCTTAACCTGATATTTCAAAGCTGGGACTGATTGATAAGTGCGACGGTGAACTTTATTGGTGCCTCCGCAAATATTTGACGTCGACGCCATCGTGCTGAGTCCAAGATTGACATTTATCACCTGAGAATCTTTGTTGTTGTTGGTATATTGTAAGTGGGGGAGATTTGGAGTGCATCCAGCAAGCCAATGTCACCGAGCTTGTGAGGTTAGCCCACGGCTGCATTCGTGGGCGCGTCAGCTGAAGTCTACGCTTGTCGAGGGATACATAGCATCTGGAGTGGGTGGCGTACGCGTGGGTATGGCTGGACGGTTTTCCAATATATTGGTTACAATACTAATATTTCTAAATTGTGGGATACAAAAATCACAATTTTGGAACGACCGATAACAATATCCTGTATTGGATATTGGTAGTCGGAAAAACCAATATTTGTAATAGGTACATTTTATATTGGAGAACCATAATTTGCTATTGAAATATTGAATATTGGATTACCAGTGTTTAAAAGTGTTGAATATTGGAACCCGGCGAGGAGGGTGGTTGGAGAGCGCCCTGATCTTTGAAAACGGATAGTGCGCGTGGGAATCAGTGCAGCAATTCCTTTTCCACCATTATTCATAGCAATAACTGGGGAGAAGAAGCTTAAATTGGTGTACCCCTCTACCACCGTTTTTTTTTATTTTTTACCTACATATAAATTATTTTTGCCTAATAAATATTTACATTGCTATGTTCAATATTTTCCAATTTACCAAATATTTCATGTTTTTATTTTTCCAATATTACATTATTTCCAATATTCCAATATGTCAATATTTTCCAACATTCAATAGTCCAATAGAGGTTGTTGATATTGGTCCATTTTCAGTATTTTAAGATATTTTATATTTTTATTGGGATTCAAATATTGCCCAGCCCAACGCGTGGGAGCAGTTGTGTGCATGGGGGAGAAGGGTTTGGTTGAAGCCCAACGGGTGGACGTTTCCCCTTAGCTGCTTTTCCTACATCAACCCTTTCTTTACTTCCCCCTTTTCCACTTCCTCTAGGAAGAGAGGTTTAAGAGTGCCTCATGTTTCAGGGCGCGAGTGGATTGATGGCTGTTTGATCTTCCTTCCATCCTCTCTCTCTCCTCCAACTCCCTCCGCTACCCTCAACGTCGCTCAATCCTCCCCCAATCTTCCCTCTCCTTCCTCTCCGAAAAACCCCTCTTCTCTATTTTTTCACGTTGCCTTCCCCATACCGATTCCCTGCTTAATTTCCTTCAAGCGTGGATGGAAAACGTTTTCTAACGCTCTCATGGGTATCCGGCATAGAGGTTATACATTCCTCGTGAGACCAGGTGTAGAGGGGATCGGATTTTTGGATCGGAGAAAAGTGTTCGTTTCACATCCGTAGGGTATGGGTTCGGGCTTCATGAAATACGAAATTTTTTTCGAGCTTGAGCGTGCATTATAAAATCCTTGGTCTTTACTACTTTTGCCCTTAAAATGCTTCAACAAATCCCTTAAGCTATGAGAATTTTTCTTGAGCTAGTCTTTTAATGTCTCCGACCTTTGGCCCTTTCGCTCCCTCGGCATATTCCATTTTCACTCTCAGAAAGATCTCGGATAATTAAAAAAAAAATACACTGGTTATTTGAATTTCATTGTGAGGGTAATGTTTCAAAACTCTGTTTTAAGAAAATATAACTAGAGATAAGCTGTGTTATCGGAATTTTTAATCGATTTTAAGTGACCTTAGGAAGCCTAAATATAGGCGCCATGAGTGTCTAAAGGTTAATAAAAGCCAAGCTGTCTATACACTGAAGGGTGTAGTGGCTTGAGCCACGACTTCAAATACCGGCACCTGGGATTTCCGATCCCTAGTTAGGTGTTGACTTATCACCAACATGAACTACAATGATGAAATTTACTTTCACCAACATGCTCCACGTAATGGGTATCCTGCAAATGTCACAGAAACAACTAAAATAATCTATAATGTAACTACGTACACGTGACTCAAGAGTCATGCAGGGAACATGCATCTCATCAAAAGGCACAAAGGAAACCCCGGTTTAACGTTCCACTCGGCAGTTTACTTGAAATTCACTCCACATAGCAACCGAGCAGGGTTTCGAATTCGACTGAATTATCTCCACCATCGGCTGGATTCGAACGTGGACCATCGCCCAGGAAAGCCGCTACCCTAGCTACCATACGCATTCGACCTCCTCCCAACGATTTTCATCTCACCCCTAGACGTTGTCGTGTCCTTCGGCGAGTCTGTAGTTTTCCAATGTTTTTTTCTTTTGGAAATAAACGTGGACTCGTTCCGGCGGGTTATTACACTCAAGTTTTGGGAGCGTTCGTGCAGACCTTGAGCCCACAGTAGTGGTTGCAATCGCTCGGCTATCGGCCTTTTGTTTTCGTCGCTATTTTTATTCCCTCTCCGGCCGGTCCTTCACCTGAATCGAGTGATATTTTGATTTCGGAACTCGAATACATTAACTCGCTCGGATTTTAGTAGATAGGGCCAGTTGGGATGCAAATGTACCGTGATCATATGCATCACGGCGAATTGAATTGGTTTACTATATCCTCGGCTGCACGCAGTCTTTGTCACGACTAAGGCGATTTTCGGATTACATCGGCTTATTTCGTTATTATTGAAATGTTGCCGAGGAATAATTTTGCATGTTTTGCCGATTTATTTTATCCAACCCTTAATCTCATGAAATATCCTTTTCAAAAACCGAATGATATATATGTTGATACGGTTATAAATGGACATTTGCAACTTTTTTACTGTTCAATAAGCCAAAAAAAGCCCTTAAATTTTTTACAGTGGGCGTAAATACAATAAAAACGGCAAATTCGTCTACCCAAGTCCCTGGGTGGTGCTAAACCTAATCAGGATAGACTGATACCCACCATGTCTGTAATCATCTCGGTTTGATTTTTCTTATTCATGCCCATAGTTAACTAATATTTCATTAATTTTTATATTCTGTGTGCTGGTAGGTGTGTTTATGGATAGTTCTCATCCCAACCTCCCAAACTCTGGGACCAAATCTTACTTTCTCTCTTTCTCGTCAACCTTATCAAATACTTTTTCGTTCATCTTCCTCGCCATCCAGCTAACACACTTCACTTTCTGCACCAAATAAAATAATGAAAGCAAAATTACAGCGCAACGTTGAGGAAGGCTATTGAAGTGATTGTGCAGTCCCTCAGATAAAATGAAGGATTCGGCTCTGCATACATTGGTTAAATTTATTGATAAAAGAATTATCCCGGCACCTAGTTGATTTATCTAAAAACGTGTAGACCAAGATGGGATAGGAAGAGAATTGCTTTTTTAGTAACATTTATGAAAAATTGTCGCACAGAAGCCGTATTTTACTTTTTGTAGGTTGTTTCCAAAAATTTCCACAAAACGAGTCCAATGAATAGGATTTGTCTCTCGTCTCCCTTCTCGTCCTATACCAGCCTTCTCTATTGTCATTCATTTCCTTCGCGTTACACCTACACACTCCAGCACTTAGAACAGACTCATTCAGGCCTAAATTTGCAAGACAGAGACGTAATACTAAAATCAATGGCTTCTGCTCATTTTTAATTGAATACTGTCCATAATTTCAGCCACTGATTGCCTATTCATGGTGATTAATTCTCAGATAATCGCTCCTAACGCTTCTCACCGCTCGACTTTCCTCCATTCTTCCTATATTAACATCTCATACCACCCACCCTATCCCTCATCTCAGCCGTCCTGTCAAAGCTCGGGCGACTGACTGTAGAGGTTCAAATTACGGTGTCACCGCGGCTTCAAACATGTCGATTGAAATGTCTTAGCTTATTTTCCCCGGCCAGCAGGTGGCGATATCTTTCACAGGACGTCGCGAGGGGGAGGGCTCTTTGTTTCTCCTCTTTGTTGGCTCTGTCGGTTAGTTATCTTGATCGGAAGAGAACAATGGCGTCTCGTGGGGCCCTCTGTTGTAACCGCTTGCTTGTTTGGAGGACGCGGACAAAATGCGGCGATTGTCAGTGACCGTGAAAGGTCGGAGTTCCTACATTTTCACACTTGAATCGAGAGACGAAGACGCGCGGACATTGTTCCTTGGAAACGTAGTGTCGCGTTCGCTGATGTCCCTTCCTTCCTACGCAGGGAAGCAACTCCCATTTCCCTGGAATGGCGAGTTGACCGTGAGTGAGGGGAATCCCTTATCCATTGCCGAGTAAAATTTATTTTTACTTTATAGAAGTCGAGCATTTATGCGGATTGAAATGAAATGCTTAGCAATAAAGTAATAAAAACCCAAAGTATTCCTTTCTGCCGCATTATAAAAAGTTGAATTCGAATAAGGTGTCATGTCCCTTTAATGGTGGAAATATGTGTTTTTTATAGTTTTACAACGCGTTGATTTTATGATTTGGCCGCTTGAGACATTGAGACATGTCCGGGGGGAATATTGCGGACTAATATGCAAGAATTTTGGTGATTTTCTTTCTACCTGAAGCGTGGCTGTAATGACTAAGGATGTATGATATCTTACCCGGTGGCGAGCCCGAGAAATTTACACAAACTGAGGATGTAGCTATATACAAAAGTAGCAAAAATATAAATACATCTTTGCTGGAGGATATTTTGTAATATTCTTATCTTCGTTCTACAACTATGGTGTAATAAGAGTTTTGACTGACAATATGATTACGTTAAGTAACCAAAACGCTAAGCTTTCCTATCTACTGTATTATAAAAAGTTAAATTCGAGTCATTTGTCTAGTTCTTTTCATGGTTGCAATGCACGTGTTTTCTTAAACTTTTAAAATGCGTTGATTTTGTAACTTTGCTACTTGAGCTTTGTTCTGGGAAATATTGTGGACTAATATTTAAGAATTTTGGGTTTTTTTTTCTTTTAGTTGCAAGGATAGAATGATTGAGGATGTAGCTGTATACAAAAGCGACGGAAAAATAAATATATATTTTCCGGGGCACATTTTGTAAGATTGTTATTTTCGTTCTTCAATCGTGGTGTAATAAGGTTTTTGACTGACAGTACGATTACGTTACTGAGGAACAGTTAGTGCGCGGAAGATATTTTTACCATTTTCGGAAACGAGTGGCGGCTCAAATGCACCCAGCTCGTACCAAGCCTTGCTTGCCTCCCTCCCTTTATCACCAGATCCCCTCCCCTTCCCTAACAGCCATTAATTTCGTTTCTTCCTCGTTCCCCCCGTCCCTCCGCCGTCCCAATTTCCTTCCCCCACTCCACCCTCTTCCCGAATCACCCCTTTTGACCCCCAATGGACGTCGCGACTGCATCTGCTGGCGCCTAATGTCCCCGCCCGCCGCCCTCCCACTCACCCCCCAGTCCCTCCCCGAAATAAGAGAGCAAAAAAAAAAACACATTCCTCGAACCACGTGACCACGAAACGCATCTCTAATTTTTCTAACCCTTCCTCTCTCCCTCTTTCCTAGTTTTTTTCGTCCTCCCACCCCACAATTCCTTGTGTTTTTTTTTCGTGATCCTCTTGCCCTTTCGCCTTTCCTGCTCTCTGTCCTCCTCCTCCTCCTCCTCTTCCTCCCCCCCTCGCCCCTCCCTACTGTCTCCTCTCTCCCTCCCGAACCTCTTGCTGCACTCTTCGTTACACGGCGACGTAAGGGGCAAAGGGGGAGACCATATAGATGGACCGGTATGTTTTTTTTTCGTCAAGTGCTCCGGCGCCAGAAACCCGCAACCCTTTCTTTCCTTCACCTACTCCCCCCCTCCTTCAAGTTTGTCCCCCATCCAAATGGGGAGTGGATGGAGAAACGTCACAATGGGGGGTGCGGGCAATTAGGGGTCATTTTTTCCCGCATGGGCGGATAATAACTCTCTGTACCAGCACAAAAAGTCAGAGTGACGGGAATGTCTGAAAAGGATAGAGTTGAGACTACTCTTTTCAACACTCGATTCAAATTTAAAAGTCGTTTTATGATCATTAATGACACATTAAACCTTAAACATTCTATTGAAGCAACAAGTGTATTGAAGGCGCGGCGGAGTAAAAATTTATATTTGTGTCCGGGCTGCCTTCCATCTCTTGAGTCCAGTGTTATAATATCAGGTTGACCCTGACTTCCATTCCAGAGTGCTTTTTTAGGTACTTGAAAAAGTCACCATTTTTTCATTCATTAAGAAAGTATCATGATTGTTCTCAAATAGAAAGAAAGAAATTCATTCTTACTTGGCCATTGTTTCACTCCTAAGAATTGTTTCATTCATTCATTGGTTTATCAATCCTAAGATTCGTTGACTGCAGTTCTCCACCCTTCTCTATCTAACGCTAGTTTCCTTACCTCCTTTTATCGCTTCCTATGTACTTTCATTTTTATTTGGTCCATGAACTTATTCCTGGGTCTTTATTTGGGGACTTTTCTCTCTATTTGCCTTCAATTTATGTCCTTCACAAATTTTTTGCCTCAGAGTTTGTCCTATCCACCATGTTCATCTTTTTTCTATGGTGTTCCGTATAGTCCCCTCCTAATTTTAAGAATGGTTTAGTGAAGTGTAAATGAATTCATTAAGTTGATAGGGAGAGATCAAGCATTTAGAATTAAGAATGCGTTTGCTCTTCTAGGCCCATTTCTCTCATAGCTGGTAAGTTTGAAACTCTAGCGGACACGTGATATTATGTCATCATTCATTTGTCGTCAGTGTTTATCACTTTGAATCGATTGTACCTTAATCGTTCTCGTCATTTGCTGAGAGCGTTATTAAGGAAAGATGACTACTGTCATCGTACACATGACTTACAAACACGAGAGCTCGGAGCAATAAACAGGGCCTTGCAGCTGTAAACGAATTCTGCGTTGATTTTTCATCCTGCTCTCACTCGGCTTTCTTGAATTAACCGGTAGGAATGGTGGCTCGCACGAGTTTTTTTAATTGTAATAATGTTTACAAGGCCGTTAAAGTGAATGTGGTCGTAATGGGGAAACGAGAACGCATTATTCCCCGTCGTCATTTCGCGTGGTCCACCCCCCACCCCGCCTCTCCTTTCCCTGCTTGTTTACGTCGCCAGTTAAGACACGTGACGTTTTGGTGTCACTTTCTCCGCCATCATGCTCTCTGGGTCAGAGAAAGATATGGCCCCATACTCATTTATATATGTACTCATTTTATTGCCGTTTTCATTCGCTGAGAGCATGAAAAATTCATTTTTCACCTTTTGTCTAAACCTCGTCAGTGAATTTCTCTCTCCTGGTTCTCATTTATGGACTAAATATAAAGGGAGAGGGGAATTCAAACCCTTGCGTTTCATGGGATGTTGTCTCTCAGGAATGGCGAATTTTTGTCACACTCATTATTCCTCTCGTCTCTGACGAGTGAATGCCCCCACTTTGAAACCCTCTCAACACATTCGGCAGCTCATGCTTTCTTTGTCCGTTATTGCTGTCTCCCTTTTATTTCATGAGCCACTCAAGAAACGTAGTGGGAAGGTGAAATATTGCCTCCCCTAAAAATTGGCAACTTCATGATAATCGATGGTATTGCTTTGGAGATATGGGTTGAGGTTTCACTGTGTAAGTTCAAAATCAAACAGTTCCTATGTTTTTTTCTAGCATTTATCTTTCTAATACTTTAGCCTCATAGAGCCTTGCCTCATTAGCCTTGTCTTTTGTGCCCACATGTGGCTTTGTGCCATCTGATTCAGATTATCCACTTATGCAGCTTGGTAGATGGATCTGAAATTTTTCGAATGAAGGCTCATATTTTTACGATTTGGGTGTGGCTTTATTTGTAATCTAATGGCAATACAATCAAATATGAGGCGATTATATTAGTGGGCTATTGCTGGTCTTTTGCCTTTTTAAATAGGTATCCCTAGTGGTTGGAAAAGTAAGATTCTTGCCAGTATGGGTCATTGAAATTTTGTCTGACTTACAAGTGACCTATATCATTGTTTCGAAGCATACATGGCGTGGGTATGAATTTATTTTTCCAAGTTACTGATGACTGCATCGAGAGGTACGTTGGAAGACATCATAGCTTTAATGATGCATTAGTTCTTAATTTTAGAGATTATTTTTACCATAGGATTGATCTTCCGGTTAATGTAGGATTTAGATGGAAAGATGGCTACCTCTACAGGCCTTTTACTGGCGTCCGCCGCTATCTGTTGTCACGATTTCATTCTTCTCGGAATGCGGCCTACGTCTTTCCATCCCTTCCATAGTCCCTATCTTTTTCTTTTCATTCCCAGCTAATCCAAGATCCTCCCCTTTATCACTACTTTCATCGTCTCTCATTACCTGTTCAAAATCGCCCTTATACTTATCTCCTTTACCAGTTTCCACGACCTTTTTCTTCTCTCTCCACCTCTCCCTCATCTCGAACTTCAGATGCCTATTCTCATTCTCTCCCCTCTATAGAGTCCAGGTTTCTGCACCATAAAATGCCATACTCCATGTTCGACCCTTCGCCTGTCCTTTTTTCGCGTAATTACCCATCGTCATTGCGTAAAATCTTTGGAAATTGGTTCAAGCCCATCATATCTGAGGGCGAAAGATGAGGAATCCTAAGGTCAGGTCGAGAGTAACGGTTTCCAACATTGAGGAGAATGGAGAAGGCGCTTCCTACGGTGGCCAATGATAGAAGCTGATACGTGGGCGTGGCCTGTCCGCCATCTTTGTTAACCCCGATATTCCTCTAAGGATTAAGGGCTGACCCACTAATTTTGCAATTTTACTGTGTTTTCCATCGATAACTTACTAGATTCTCAGCATACATTTACTACTTTAATATGCATTCACCTGACATGTATTAATTATTTACATTAATAATAATCTGCATTCCCTGCGAAAGTGATGGTAATATCGATTATAATTCATAGAACTATGTAACTAACATATGTTTCACAGGGTGGCAATTGTCAGGGTAAAAGCGGGAAAACCTGAAATTGTCGGGGAATTTTGAATTTCAAGAAAAGTCAGGGAATTCTTGTAACAGTCTGGGAGAAACTGGAATAGGACTCGGTTATTTTTCTATCATTACGTTTATCTGACAGTCTTTCCCGCCCTTATTTTACCAGTAAAAGCTAACGTCCCTCGCTGACTTGCATGGAATAAGCCCCATCAATTCGTGGAATATTCAGTTGTGGATCTTATTAGTTGTGCATCTTAGTTATTTAGCTTTGAATCAGACGTACGATGTATCCCTTTCGTATATCCTCATTGCGATATTTTCCTAGTAGAGTTAAAATTCATGATCACAATGTATTACGCTAATCACAAGGAATCCGAGACTAATTTGTTCGGAAAATTTAACCTCGCTTTTTTTCAACTTACGAGACTCAGGTCGAGAGGTTGCTGAAGCACAATAGCTTATAGTAAATACTTACTTGCAGTTCTATAAATACGAGACGATGATTAGAAAATTTAAGGCTACTGTAAAGAATTCAATTCAGGAAAAATATATATTTCAATAGTAGGTGACCATTTGGCGATCCGTCAGGGAAATTGGTAAATCCATCAGGGAAAAGTCAGGGAAAGGTCATGGAATTTGAAAATTGGATATCGGTAGCCACCCTGGTTTCAATAGTAACTTCCCGTAAATTTCAGACAGATGGTGGATATTTTTGATTTCCACCCTTTGATTCGTCCAACCCGTCGTGCTAAAGGAAAATTAGGAAAGAACAGGGAAAACTAATATGGCTGTTATTTCGGTTGTCCGGTTAAAGTGTGATGACGTGATGCCTTCTCCGTCTGCCTCAATGGTTTCCGTCGTGCGGGTTTCCCCTCGTATCCGCAAGGCTGTGACCCACCTCAGTTCCCATTGTATCTTGCGGTGTTGCGTCTCGCTCACGCCCTGGCCCTTCGGCCGGGCCCTGCCTTCGAAGCAATAGAACCTCGCCCCTTCTGCTAGATGATCCCCCGGGGGCGGGGACCTTTCCCACGCCACCCACCGCGACCCCCTCCCTCGTCCCTTTCTCGTATGGGGTGGCGGCGACGGTGGTGGTTCTGTCTGCTAGACTTCCCTGCCCACGTCCACCCTCTCTCTCTATTGAACCCCTTTCTCTGTGGAAATTTTTCCTTTTTCTAATTTGGTCTCCCCCCCATTTTCATGTTTACTTAATGACCCATGTCTCCCTCTCTCTGCTCGACAACGTCTCCCTCACTTGAGGTCCTTCTCATTCCTTCGCTACTTCTTGTGATTCTTTTATTTTTTTCGCTCGAGAACTTCCTCTTGTACTCGTCTCGCTCAGTCAGCGCATTCGGTCGAATTATACCGATCCCTCGCCCTTTATTCGCCTCTACCCCATTTTCTTGCCCTGCTTCGCACTCGCTAAAGAATCCTGGTGATGCGCAGTCGGCGATGTAAGTACGTGGGCTACGGAACTTTCAAAACGTTGCCCTTATTGGTTCCAATTGCTGCCAACACATGCGGTTTCGGTAATGTGATGTTTCTCCACACTACCTGCCGTCTCGTTGCGACTCCTTCCCACAATGAGATCACATTGAGAACTATCTTTATGGTCGGTCGCTCTGGAGAGAGAAAAGAACTTTAACCACCCTTAAACTAATGTAAAGAGAATTATCTTATTGTCCTGATGTGTAATTGATCCATCACTCTTTTACATTTGATTTTCAAATTATGATTACAGTTGAATAGCACATATTTTTAACTTTTCAATTGGAAGTTATGTTGGAGCCTTTTTATTGTGAGCATAACCCTACCCGAAAGTTAAGTTAATAATTTTCAGTTAATATTTTGTCTTTAAAATTTCAGGAAAATTGGCCGAATTTCAGCCAGTTTTACTGAAATTAAGAAGCTAAAAATTGAAATGAAGAAAAATCTTAAAACTTTTAGCTTTCCAGGTTTGCTTAAAAGTTGGTACAACTAAAGTTAAGGAAACCTTGCTGAAATTAAGCAAATTTGGGGACAAATATGTTACTGTGTACAGAACACCAACAGTAGGCTATGGTCTGGGTAGTTTTACTGATCGAGTATTTTATACCTTGCAATTCTCTCAGTTAACCCTCAAGTAGGGATCGGCATTAATCTGGCAAGAAAACCTCCGCGACTTCCGGGCCTCAAATCCGGCCCCTCAAGAAGGGAAGCCAACACAGGCCAGTCCATCTACCCCGCCTTAGTGAATCGGACACCGGTCGCTGCGGAATGGTCTCGATTGCAGCCTCCCCTTTCCACAGGACCAGCCAGCACTTGCGCGAGTGCAGATGCTCTTGATACGTTGGGTGTGAGTGCACACGCGTTTATTGCTTAGCAGCAGCCAGCCCACTCGGCCCATTTCCGGCTTGAGCTGTGTCACGCGCATCTGGGGCGCCTTGATCCGGCACCGCGTCGGTCGCCCGGGCGAGCGACTGCGGAGGAGGCGGGTGGGCGGAGTTGCCTGTCGGTCGCGTCGCATGAGGCGGTGGCGTCGTCCTTCCGTGATGTCTTCCTCTCCTCACAAACAAACACGGTCGCGCCCGGAGCGGAGGCCGTTCCCGAAGTAAAAGTCCACTAAATCACCGTCGTTGGTGACAGCCGATATCTGAACTGAGTTGACTTCACTCTCTCCAATCCCTTTCGGCTCAACCTCATCTCTCGTACTTTTATCTCGTCTTTTTGTGTGTCATCCCTCTTTCAAGTCTGCCTTAACGTATGGATGAAGTCTATCTCGCGTCTCGTCTGCATCCCCTGTTATCTCATAGATTCCCATTCACTTTCCCTTCGGCAAGCTGCCTATTCTGTGATAAAATGTCTCTGGAGGCCATATCCTTTATTTTGTGGGTGCTTTTGATAGATTATTTCTAATCTTCCTGGGATATATTCGTTTTTCAAACGATCTCTACCTCATAGGATATCACTTTATCGTTCTGGTATCATTTCGTGTCACTCGTAACAGGAAGATTTACTCAATATCTCTAAACCTAATTAAATTTCTCTTGTTCCTGCATATTGGTCTGATTAGTTCCTGTTCATCAATCCAACCTAGTATTGTTGTATCTCTTATCTGAACGAATTTTCGATGGGCAAAAATATTCGCGCAGAGTTGTGCATAGTTAACTAATGATCTTGGAAATTTATGATTTGGCGAAGGATACACCCATAAATGTTCAAGAATTGGTTAATGTAACATTATTATTCTCGCTCTCAGTTACTATATTTTCAATAGTATGGGTATTGGATCTAAATATATTGAAAGTTTCAGGCGAAACTTTGTGGAAATATTGCATATTCATATTAGTAAAAATGACATAACTCGATAGTAATTTCCACTCTGTTTTAATGAAAACCGACCATAGTTTCGACTCTTTATGTCTTGGCCTTGATAATGACATAAAGTGTCGAAACCATGGTTGATTTTCATTAAAACAGAGTGGAAATTTCTATCGAGTTATCTAACTACATTGAATTCTGTCTTGACTTGAGGGCTGCCCCTATTATTACGTTGAAATAATTATTGATCCCTTTGAGCTGAACAAAAATACTGTGCCCTATGAGTATTTCTATCCGATTCGGGAGCAAGAGAGAAGTACTCGAGGCTATTTACCTACCATATCGTCGGATTTATCGACAGTCGGCACTGCGGGGATGTCAAAGGATACAAAGACTAAGCGATTCAGTGGAAGGTGAAGAGGAGTACACACATCCCACTTAGTCTTCGCCCTGCGTTCAAAAAGATTGCCTTCACCTTCCTCACCTCCTCTCGGAGAGAGTCCCCGAAAACTCCGAGCGTCCCGCCATCCATTTTGGAGCGAGATGAAAGTGATTCTTCCGACTCTCTTCTTCGAGCCCCCTCTCCATGAATGATTGAACAGGCAAAGGAGATGCTCCCTTCTCTCTTTATTTCTCGTCACGCCGCAGGAGAAGGGGGAAAAATGAGGGAAACGGGGAAAAGGTGGCGCGATAATGAATCGACGGCCATCAGTTACCGCCGACGGGAAATCGAGAAGACGGCCGAGTATAAGTGTGCGTGAAGGTTTTTTGGCCATCGCTGCCAACGTCTCGCACGAGCCTTTATCCCGTGAATAAGTACCCATACACCCTGCGTGACTCCGTGAGTGAATCGGTTTCGCGAGATCTCTAAGACAACTGCGTGGGACACGAGTCCCCTCTTTTTTAAGCGTTTCGTGGAGCATTCCACGTTTGGTTGACAATCTGGGCCTTAGGGAGAACGCCACTGCAAAACTCTGTCGTCGCATATCTACGTCCTCAACTCGTAGATAATTATTTATAACCTAAGGGCCAAATTTAAGTGAGTTACTTCAAGAAATAATATTTACCTATTGAAGTACTCCTACGTGAGCTGTTGGCATCATAAATTACCAAAATGTCAATCTTCCACCCCTATAGGCGTCATCGCACCTCGGCCTTTTCAAGATTTATATGGGAAACTAATTTCCATGAGAGCCCATGGTGTCAGCTGAATGAGGAAAGCCGCATAATATATTCGTATTTTGCCGATTTCGGTGTTCTTTATCCGAGTACTTGAGTATAATTTTTAATTTAGAGGCAAAGGAATCGTTGTTAATATGAAATGTAGATGTTATAATGATAAAACTATTTTGATTTCTCATTCCATCCAACACTTTGACTTGTAAAGTCATTTTCAAGACAGTTTTACGAGATCGAGTATTTCAACACACAGATAGGGGTGCTAGTGCATAAGAGAGAGGACAACAAAGCACTTGGGGGATGAATGAAGAAATCGGTAGAGATGGGGGCACTATGGTATAGGCCAACAAGTTTCACTGGTAAACATTAAAAATTCAGTTAAACTTGCATTGAAGTGAAGGCGTTGCGTGTCAAAATTATTGCCTGGTTCAGTTGCACATACGTTTACCTCTGTTTACATATACGAAGCTTTTCTTTTGAAAATGGATTAAGTGTCCCTGCTGTGACATGACTATTCTTCTATAGTAGATAATTCATAACTAATGGCTTATGAGTTTCTATGGACGGTTAGTTAAATCGATGTCATTGCGTATTTTGTACTTTTCTTCTGGAAATATTAATTTCTTTGCAATAGAGTCGTACCTTTCTGGGGGAATAATATATCCGCTCCATTGTCTTCTAACGAATGCCAATGGTCATGAAATGCAGCACATGATTGAAGCATTGCCTTTGTGAGATAAACACCATGCCATTTAAATGATATTGACTCTCAGCAAAAGCAGAGAATCCGCAGGAAATGCAAATATAAATACTTCCCTCATTTCGGGTGAGCCAATGGTTTGACTCCACTCGTCTTGGTAAAGCGACTAAATCCGGCATCTCAATTGGTTTTGGTTTCCGAAGTCAATCGCGTTTTCCATCAACTTTTTTTTTCACTTTTATTAAGGTGGACCTTTTTGAGTCTCGTTCGAAATGGCATCGATCCATGTCCCGAAAGAGAACCTTTTTCATCGATCGTGGAAAGAGACATTCTCCCCATTGCGCTACACGTTCATCACCTTCCCGTCGATTTAATTGTGAATGGACTTCTATCAGTGGGGGATCATCCCTCACGAGAGGGGGATCTGTCGGTATCCGAGCGCGCCCTGTCCAACGCGAGGTAATTCGCTAAACGGCGGCAGCGGCGGCTGTCTCTGACGGCTCTTTCCAGATTCGTCTCGCCCCAATTTTCCGCTCCTTTGAGTTCCCATTCCCACCGCGCCGCTCCCGACGTTGTCACGCTTTCGTAAACCCGTCACTTCTCGCCTAAAAATCCCCCTCCTTCTATTCCACTATACGCACCCTCACCGAAAAGTTATTTCTTTTTTCTAGACTCCTGGCATGAGCGTTTTCTTCAGATAGGTGAAATATACGAAAACTGGACCTGCGTGTGAAGTAGATAACTTCACACGCAGGTTCGGTAAAACTTCAAGTAGATAACCGAAATGTCCGTCGTGGAATTGTTTTTTTACAGTATATTTTCCCGATATGCTATTATAAGAAAAAAGGTGATATGGTGGTTGGCACTGGTGATGAGGGGCGAAGGTATGATGTTGACATTGATAGGGGGGAGATGTTGTGTAAGCAGAGGAGAAAGAGAAAGAGAATAGTCTTTGTGGATTGGATGAAAAGTGATAAAACATATTCCGGTCTGAAGCGTCAACTCATGCAAAGACTGAAGAGGCCCGAGGCTGTAAAGATCAGGGTACGAATACATTTCTTTTCTAGTCCAACTTAACCCGTGGATAATCTCTGATATTTTTAACAATCTCAGGTATTTTATCAGTTTATCTTTTAACTGAAATATTTTTCTGACATACCAATGGTTTGCTTCGCGAGTCATCCTGGCGCCTTAGAGTGAAGAGTTCTGCTAATGTTTTTCATGTTCGTCAGAATTTAGTTTTAGTTAATAAATGTACCCCCATGACGATTTAATACGTATTATTTTTTATAACTATTTTGTTTTGTGGATTTGCCAGATGAAAAATTGCACCGTTTGCCCCTCATTTGAAGCAATTTAGAAATATTATGCAATCCACCGACCCTTGGTACTTGGATCGATTTCTGATGATCTTTCCGTCAGTAAATGATTATTTTAAACCCGCCTCGTCAAGTGATAATAATTATACTATAACGTGTAATTTTTTCGAGAAAAATCACTTTGCCAGATTTCTGAGTGGAAGCGACGAAATATCAAAATCCAGATCGTGTATATATTACACGTGGATGCCAGTAAGTCTTAAATGGCCCCACTTGAATTCCGCCCGTTTCCGATCGCTCGGAAGATCTGCCTTCGGAAGAACATCTAGAAAATTGTTTCTTTGGCCTGTTTCGAGATGGTAACCAGTTGTCGTGGAAAGGGGCGTTTATTTGACCTGTCAGACTGGGCTTATAGAGTTTAGAGTAATCGCTCCCGAATGAGTGTCGACTTTGCCTCCGCTATGTCAACAGTCGAGTTCTGAGAGATGGAGAGTGATGGTCGAGACTTGAGCCTCCTCCTTGCCCGGAAGAGAGGGTGGCTTCCTCAGATGGACCGCTGCCATATCACCGGGATTCTGGGAAGGATGGCGGAGAGAGATTGTGTTTGGATGACTCGTGTGATCGAAGGCACGTTCAACAAAAATCTCTCTTATCCTCCAAAACTCATCGGTCTTCGTCATGAGGCGAGCTCGAAGACTTGCTCACAGATACCGCTGGAGGTCGTTTGACATGGTGTAATTTTTCTTCATGGCCAGCCAAAGGGATTTCATGCATGCTACCGAGTGGAATTTGCTGCTGGTTGCTTGGGGATCCTCACTGATGATGTGTCCCGGTTCACATGGAGGGTGGAGATTCACCTGTCGTCCACCGTTCTTTCCATTGCGGTAAAGTTCTCAGTCCATTGCTGTTAATGCGTTACCATTATCTAGCAAAAACATGGACCGTATTTATGGTCATGTGGTGTAGTTGTGCACGACGATTAGCAAAAACGGACGGCTAGAAGCGATCCAGGCGGGGAGATTTACTCCGAACCTTTTCTCATACTCAAGCTATATATCATGAAAATAAACGGAGACTATACGGATTGATACAAGCATGCATTGTAAAAATTACATTATTTCACTGGCTGATTAGTCTTGGTACCATGGGGTTCTTTGAAGGCCTAGTACTGCCTGGGCGAAGTAACTTTGTGGGCGAAAGAAACTGTTGTAGACTTGACTTTGTGGAAGTGGGGTTTGACACAAAGGGTCGAAACGCGGGTCGTGACAATAAATTCTCACAGTTGAGCCAACAAAGTAATTTTATTCTTCCGTAAAGTTTTTAAATTTGACGTCAAAAAAATAGTTACTTGGTGAAATTCCACCTTGTCTTTACTACATTGACTGGTATCGATGCTCACAATATCATGAGCTTTTAAATACCATAATCAAAATGCCATATGATTTTACTCTGATTATGACGTTATCAACATTGAAACCCGCCAGTTAATTAAACATATGTTGGAATATATTAGCGAATAGTTATTTCTTTAATCCTTCAGTAATCAGTTCAAGTTGTTATTTTGTACTCGGCATGATGTGTCCCAAGAGTTTAGTTTTCCAGTTTCACCGTCTCTGTTTCATTGGCTAGGATTGCAGCCTTTCCTTCTTATATATTCTCTCTTGTCTTCTCCCTCCCCGAAAAAGTCGTACCGTCTCATTTATCTGATTTCACTTCCCCTATGCGGTTTCACTGCCTCGCTCCGTCTTCCCGATTCTCTCGTCAAACAGTCAGTCCCAGTCTTTTCGTGATGAGGACTGGTAAGGATTCTCCTTCCCCCCCCCCTCTCTCTCTCTCTCCCTTCCTCTTGTATATATTTTTATACCCCTTCCCTTCCACCTCCGGGGAGCCATTAATAATGCACTATTTATTTATCTTTCTGTCCTGGGAGGAGGGGGAAGGGAGGATGGAGATATGAATAGGGTGCGCCAGTGTGTGCTTTTTGTGTTTTGAATCCCCTTTATCTCTCTCTATCTCTGTCTCCAGTAACTCCCCCCTTTCGATTCCCCTCGCATTCACCTCTTTACCCCTCCCATATTGCCCGCATTCCTTGCCCTTCGAGACAATAAATTCAATATTCCGAATTTCCTAATCGATAGCGGGAGACTGGGATGGTGCGGTTTCAAGAGTGCTGGCGTTACGTGCCAAATCGTCCGAATTTGATTCCGGCTGTGGTTGGGATTCCTTATTCAATTGAATCTGGCTCCCATCTTAGTTGCCACGTGGAGAGCACTTCAATAGCGTGGGGTTTGAGTTGATCCTGTGGTCATAGTTCTGGCTTCGATTCTCCTCGCTTTCACCTCTTTACCCCTCCCATATTGCCCGAATTCCTTGCCCTTCGAGACAATAGATTTTTAATTGGCGCGTTGCATGTGTGGTACCCTGGTTTCAATGTAGTTTCGGACCACACACCCTTTGGGTGGCTTGCAGGGTTAGACGTAGATGTAGATATATCGGAGGGGGCCAGGTTCGAATCCCGGCGATGGGTGAGATTATTCAGAAGCAGCTCAATCTGGGAAGCCCAAGATGGGTGCTTTTTGAAGATGATCCAAAGCAAATTGCTCAGCATGTCGAATGATGAGCTATGAAATTCTTGGTGTCTTTCTTTATCAGTAGGCTGAATTCGTCTCCGGGTATCATCTGTCCATCCTCATTCCGTTCCCTAAATATTTTTGGAATATATTTAAAAATATTTAGGGAATACTTGATACTGATTTAGAAAATACTTTATAATCCTCTCGTTCTAATTGCTCCAATGACCTCAGTTGTCGGATGCCTCCCGTAATAACAGAACAATTGCTTTCTTTTACTCAACTGCCTTCAGTCATCATCGTATCTTGTTACACGTGCTGTCTTCTAGGCTTTCTACGAGGACCCAGATTATTTTCCGTCGTCGAGCTTCTCTTTAGCTCCTCATAGCTTATGTCCCTACCTGAAACCATATGAGCTTGTGCCGCTCAAAGCCCCAAAAATTTCCCTTTGGTGCTAACATAGAGTTGCTCTCTTTGTCTCCTTTTTCAATATTTCTTCACCTCTCCATGCGTCCATCTATGGTACAGGATGTAGTACAAGATGCGCATATGGCAAGACATAAATGCAAGGGAATAACACCAGTTTTTGTATGAAAAAAAGAGAGTATGTCGATAATGTTTTTCCTGCACATCCGTGTGAATCCTTTGGCGCTCGCTGTAAAAAGTATGAGCTAAACCCTGCGCCAGGTATTCCCACCACCTGTCTTCAATTCCCCGTATAATCCAGCACATAACCACCTTTCCTCGTATCCGTAATGGCGCGGATGACCTCAGTTTTCGGTCGTCTCCCCAAATAACCGACCATAAATTCCATTTTCCGAATTTCTAATTCCGTCGCGCGTTGGCCTCAAGTCGACTCGACGAAACTGAGAGTCGAGTGGAGAGGTGGGAGGGAGAGGGGTTGGGGGAAGAAGGAAGGAGGGAGTAAAAGGGGTGTAAAGAGATTTATCTTCTGGTGGATCTCTTGCTCCTCCCCAACTCTTCTTGAGGCGAGCGCTTGCGTGTGTTTGTTTGTCCGCTCGCGCTTAGGCGTTGATGGCCGTTGTGATTGGCGCCGGCTCTTTTCAACGGGCGAGGCCGTCGCGAGAGGGAGCCAGTAAGAACAGGGGTTGGAGTCCTCCCCCTTTATTTTGCGTCAGCCTCGTTCGGTGGAGTCGCGGAGGCGTCGCAGTACCGGCGTACCGGACAAGCAAGATTCTGAGAGAGAGAGAGAGAGAGAGAGAGAGAGAGAGAGAGAGAGAGAGAGAGAGAGAGAGAAAGAGGCTACTTTTCATGTAGCTGGGCCCAGTAAAATCCCTCTCAAAGTGAAGGCCATAATAATGGTAAAAATCTATGCATGAAAATCAAAATCAGGAAAAAGGATATGTTACTGACTGTCGCCATGTACCCTTCCCTTGCCATAAAAAGTAATTCTTGAAGTTAAGGGTCACGGCATAATGTGAATAGATATATCTACATATCGCTAGATCTATAAATTGTATCGAGCTAGTGATCAAATAAAAACTTCTAAACCACAAAATCTCCTACAAAATGAAATAAGACTAAAGTTTCAAGGATGAATTATTTTCCACATAAGGAAGGAAAACTGATAATTTTCTCAAGAAACGGCGAGAAATTTTTCTGAAACAAAGTCATTTTAAACTTGGATATCGAAATTTAAAAGCTGAAATTGCTTCTATATATTGTAAACAATCAAGACATACACCATTGTCACTGCCAATCCCCTCATCCACATTCCATCCGTAGGGCAGAGTATCTGAGCCGGCTATGTGTAATGGTCCATACTTTTAAATTTTGGTGATAGCTGTTTCCTGCCTTTTCCAATATATGGCCAAAAGAACACTACAGCACAGACAACCAAAGCCGTTACTAACAGTTGAAGAGCATCACCTGTACTCAATAAAGTGAATTGTCACTTTTTCTTGTTCACAAATTTTTTCCCACAAGGAAGTTGTTTTCCACACGTTACAAGTCTATTTTATGACTATTTTGTACGCACTACATCATCAAGTGTCCAGCTCAAGTATTGTATGTATAATATGAATATAATACATAGAAATGGGGTAAAAGTAAGGGTAATATCATTTGTTGGGAAGAGAGATTGTACCCTCAACCTCCTCCTCCCTCTTTTAATCTTTCCGTACAATGTATTATGCAAGTAATGCTTGAGCTTGCCACTTAATAATAGAGTAGTACGTGGAAACTTGTGAAATGAGATTATTACTCGTGGAAAACTACGGCATCTGATTTTGTTTCCTTCATCATGGGACAATAATACCTCTTCGCCCCTGCATTGATACATTATGACAATAACTGCGTCTTTATTCGAGAAAATTTAGGTAGTCTGTCGACATTGCCCTTAATGGATAGAACTTGACTCGAGGGAAAAATTCTGCACCAGATACTATTGTAATTACCAAACCCTTGGCCGTGATAAAATTTTACTTTAGGAATCTGCCCAAATTTGTTATTTCTCAGTGATGATTTCACGAACTATCACCCGAATCTTGATAGTTGTTTTGGTAATATATTATGTGGTAAATCCCATTAGCCATAGCGATAAGTTGGACTTTATCACGACACATTGCTGTTATAACAGGAGCATAGTGATCCTAGATATTGGGCGTCAGAGGTTATGTCATTTTAATTCCTTTCTTCTGGCTAAATTTAATTATGGCTATTAATCATACCTAATTAAATATGACAAAAATTATCTGGTAATCTTCCAGGCACCTGTGTTTCTTTCATTCTGGAGCCACGGCGTGGGCGTGAAGCCAAGAATACATAAGGTCCTGATATCCAACAGGGGTTCCGTGAAATGCATCTTCTCTGCAACCAACCATTGCATATAAGTTATTTAAAGACGAGAGAAGGCGCATCTGAATCCCGTTACGCTGAAATTCGAAACTAATGGTGCGCGTAACCCCTCCTTAGAGTCACATTTACTTTGATTAACTCGGGCGACTCTTGCCAGTAGTTGCCGTGAAACGAATGGCTGGAAAAACGCATGTCTGCTGCATTTCTCAGAAAGAGTCGCAGTAAACTTGGCGGCCTGAGTTAAGCAGACAGAATTCACGCCACAAATTTAGCTAGCCGAACCTATTCATTCATTTTCTATTGGTGTGTTTAATTTTAAAGCGTCGTGATTCAACTTTTTGGTCGCTTTATTGCCAGAAAACTTAGCCTGTGGTATATTGTGGGCATAAATACTTCATTGCAGTAAGTTGTTGTTCCCTTGGAAGATATAAAGCCTCGTTTTTAGCGCTAAAACTGAAATTAAAATGTACTTAGCTTCATGAATGCGGATAGCAGTTTATCCAACTTAACCTTGGATATCGCCCTAATACATACATCTATTTTGCTAATGATAATTATCTCCAGGTTATTTGTTTTATTTCGAGAGACGGAATACTCGAGAAAAAATACACTGAAAATACTACGCAAGCTGATGTGATAACTTTCCTACGCATTGAAGACTTCTAAAATGTTCAAAGAAGGATGGTAGAAGTACTGGCACGCTGTGCATCTGAGTCAATAGGATTTTACTAGAAATACACCTTGAAGAAACGTGAAATATTTTTTTATAATCAAAATAAATTATTGTATTGAAGATTTTGTGGCTTTATAAACAACCACGTTACAGCGTTATAATTCCTCATATCATCCCTAGTCACTCTTTCCGCCTTCAAGAAAGGGAGAGTTCTCCTTCCCACTCTCGAAACGGTTGTCACTCAGAAAAAAAGGGTCGCGCTGTGTTTTTTTTTCTTCCAACACCGCTGGCCCAAAATCTTTCCGGCCGTGGCTCCACGCACAACTGTTCTTTTCGTCCCGAGTCCAAAAAAAGTGGAAAGAAAGGGTTCCTTTGGGAGGCTGCGTTGAAGAGGATGATATCCATCCATACTGCTACCACCCTCAAATTCTTCTCTCGCTCTCGAACTCTCTTTCCCTTAACGCGTCTGTCTGTCTCTCCTGTCCGCCTCCTCTCCCACTCTCCGCACTCACATCACATTTCGCTTCCTTCGGCGGTCCTCTATTTTCTTTTCTCTCGTCCTCCCACTTCTCCAAACCTCTCCTCCCCTCTGCTTATATCTTCTTCTTTCCGGCTCTCTTTTATGTGCCCCGAGTCGGGAAGAGGAGCGGCAAGAGGGCGGCGTGTGTCTTTCTCTATTCTCCTCCTCTCCTTTTGCGGCTCACTCAAAAACTCGTGAAGAGATCTCAAGGATGTGTGTGTGTGTGTGGGACTGTGTAGTGCCGCTTGAGACGACGTGAATTCTCGTGTGTGCGTGTTCCTTCTCCTTCCGTCTTTGCGGGTCGTGCGATAAGTCTCCACGCACCCGTGCGCTCCATATAGCTGAGTGGGTTCATGCGTGCGTGTTTCAAAGGCGGCGGGCGGTGGATGTCAGCTACCGTATTAAACTCTTTCTATTTCTTTTCTCATTCCTCTCTTTTTCGCCCTCTCTCTTGTGCTGCCTCGCCACAACTTTGTTGCGACAGTGTGGCAACTCTTTCGCTCTCGCGTCCATGATATTCTCCCCCAAGCCCTCTCTTTCTTCTTCCCTTCTCGTCTCCATCTTCTCTTCGACCTTCTTCGTGTGCCTTGACCGTGGTGTCACATCTCTCTTCAGCCTTGTCCCTCCCTTTCTGCGCGTATTTGTCTTCGTGACACAATATCGTAGTAGTTCTTTTTCGTGTCCTTCCGTAATCTCTTAATTCATTCATTCATTTCCGTCGTGTGTTCACGATTCTATTCCTCTAATTTCCTCCAGTTTTGTCCCAAGTTTTCTCATGCATTGCGGTGCCGGTAAACTGATTTTATGACCCTATTTTTTTGGTTTGTGGTGGTGAATTTTGTATTTATACTTTACAAATTCGCGAGTGACCATTTGACCAATTGATGCTTACGTGGGGAGTAGAAAACTCGTTAAACGCTCGAAGGTGGAATGGTCAAATGAATGTAGAAAGGCTTCTCGGGATTCCAACCCGGATGGAATCCCGAGAAGCTTTTCTACATTCTATTCACCGGGAAAACCTGAAATCTGGTCAAATGAATGTTATTTGGTAAGTTCTCTTGGTTAACTTGAAGGATATTAGCATATAGAAAATGACATTCAAGTGAGGACTAGAAACTGCTTATTACTGATAGATTTGGCAAGAAAGATTGATGAAATCCTCAACTGCTGCAGGTTTGTATAGTCTTCTGCTTGAATGTTAATTGGATATTTGGGGAGGCGACCGACGGCTAAGGTCATTGGCGCCATTGGGGATAGGTAAGGGAGGAAGGGTGGATAGAAAACCGGATTCCACATTAGCCTGCTCTTAACGAAAGGCGCCAAGGGGACCACGGTTTATCGTCTCATCCAACAGACGGAGTACAGTACTTGAATTTCCCTACACTAGACACTCAAGTAGGGATCGCGTTTTCTCTGAAAAACCTCCTCCGCAGGGATTTGAACCCTGGCCTCCCTTATGGTAGGCGAGTACTCTAACTGCCACACTACCCCAAACCCTTGGATGTTAATCTGATGCCTTCGTATGTTGCTATGAAGTGTTCATCATTTAGTTGACGTAGTGTGCCTTATGAATAAAAATGTTGCCAAAATTAATCACCATGTACTCACCGCTCGGCCACTTGGGCCACCATTTCCAACACCACGCTAAATTGATTTTGGTGACTTCAAGGAATGATGTTCTCAAATTGGGGAATTTCTAGATCCACGTTTAGCTAACAGAAATAATGCAAATTATCCTTCTTATATTGGCAGCATAGCTCATTCCTATCTATTGATATTTTATCAGGGAACAAATCTCCATATAAACCTATAGACACTAGTCAACTAAGCATGTATAGTACGGACTGAGCATATAAAACTACGTACAAGTCTCCCGGCACCATTTAGGTGTACTGCGTGCAACCATATCTAAATACCTTCCTACTTTTCATGTTTAGAATCGTCTCTCTAGATTGATAGTGCAGTAACTCGCTTCAAAATGTTAATCCCTCTTTCCTCCCCTTCCTCTACGCATTTCTGCCATTGTTTTTATTCTCCTTTCTCTTCTTTGCTCCCATCTCAGAAATTTCAAACCTTTTTACATCCCTCACCTCTCTTTTCTCGTCATGTTTCCGTTTTTCGCGGTTCTTCCACTCACCTCCCGCCAAAACCTTCCCCACATCCTCTCTTTCCTCCTCCTGAGAGGGATAATTTTTTATTTCTTCCTTCACTCTTCTTTTTCCCCTCCCACCCCCGCTCTCCCCTCTCCCAACCCCCTCGCCCCTCCTCCCAGACGTGGCTGTTATAGTCTGTCGCTATAGTGGGTCGTTTTTAAAATATTCATTCCCCTACTTCCCACCCTGTGCTCGTTCAAGTCCTCCTCCCGCGTTTTCTTTCAATCTCACATTCGCCCCACTGCCTCCTCCTCCCTCTCTTCATCCTCATTTTTGTCTTTCTCTCTTTCTCTCTCCATTCCCTTTTTCCCCTCTCTCTGTCAGTCAAGGACCCGTGTCCTCCTCGTTCCTGCTGCCAGCGTTTGAAGGGGGAATGAAGGAATTCGCTCCGTCTGCGCGTCGAGGAGGCCCGTAGGTTTACAAATGGAAGGTCGGTCGAACAGCCCGGTAACGTGGCGGAAAAAATGTCGGGACGAGAGTGTACTGACCTTTTGTAGTGTTGTTACTGGATAAGTGCTCACTGGTATAAAAAATATTTTTCGTATTTTTAAAACTAAATCTACCAATGTGAAATAACGGGAGTAATGACAAAAAATTGTAAAACTCCGCGTTAATAGAAAATATAATTTTTTCGGCTAGATTACCTGATGATAACATAAAATGTTGTGACTTGTTATTGTTAAAATGGAATTATTTGAAGTTCTTTTCTCATTACTTCAGTGGTGTAGAAATTTTAAGTAATTATGTTGAAGATCGTTCATTTCCATAAAATAACCTTTGAGGCAGTGTTTTGGAACCTTTGTATAATAAAATAAAATTCCTTTCAATCTTTTCCATGAAAGTAAAATAAAAACGGCCGCTGTGTCTTGAGCTAATTCCTATCAGAATTTTGTGTACGGAATGAACTCTAAAAACCATATTCAATTTTTACGCACAACAAGGAAATGTATCGAATATTGAATGACATGAATGAATAAAATTCACAGAGTGTAGAGATAATCCTTCGAGATCGGTAAAAAAATTGCATTGAAATGCCAATAAAGAATATTATCTATTGGCAGTGACATGGGTGATGAGGTTAAACGATAGACTGCACGAAGGCGGCTTCTTTGAGTAATAAAATCGGTGGTTGGCCCAGATGTTATCTAACTCAATTGGTCTTGAACCAGGGATACGATATTTTTTCAGACACATTTCGTAAGTGGTGATATTGATTTGTATTTGATCTGATGTTAGAAAATTCTCCATCGAGTCATATTATCGAGTAAGATAATGCCACGTGAGATATGGAGCCAGTGAAGGGATACGAAGTAGGTGGAATTAGTCAATTTTGCGCCAAAAACTTTGATATTTATGATTTTTCTTCCTGCATGGCTCGGAATTACCTTCAAAATCATACTTTTTGGCTCATGTCGCGAGTTTTTTTGGGATTATTAGTGCTGTTCAAGACTGGATTGAAAGAATATTTGGGGTAACACTTCGTCGGGATGCGTTGTGAAATAATTTCTTTGGTAGACATGCAGTCAGGATCATATATTTTCTGGTCAAGTACACTTCATCTGAATCTGCATTAAATACAATACGTGTACGTACCCCACAAGACGTCTTGTGGGGCTGAAGTGAAATCAAGACCCATTCGAACTGTCATAACTGGATTTTTTCTTCCATCGTAGTCGTCGAATGTAGCTACCAAGTGAAGAGGTTAAAATTTTGTCCACAATGCAAGTTTATTTTTAGTACTTTTAGTACGGAAAATTGAACGGAGAAGCGGAAACGGGCAGATGCTGTTAGTTTGGCTCGTATTGCATAATCAAACTATCGCGTTTTATTTCGCGGTGCCGACACAGGCAGCCCTCTTACACGCGATAGCGATTTTGATAGGCGAATAAATGCTGACTTTGAATTTTAGCAGCTCCTGAATCTCTAAGAAAGTGAAAACCTTCGTTCACGTGTCCCACTGGGTCCCACATCATCCCACGCTTTCGCAGATGCCCTTTCCTACGTTGAGTCCCCATCTCTGTCTCGAGTTTTTTCCCGTGACCCGTTATGAAGGGGGTGGGGTCAAAGGGGGCGGCGAAGGAAAATCGTCGCATTCCTGAGTCCTCCCGGCCCCTTCCGCTCGGAGAATTCTTCGTTGCCTCACCCTCCTCGCAAGAAAGGGGTTAAAGGCATGTTCAGAGGAAAAAATGCGCCGGACAGACGTTTGCGTGGACTTGGTGTGAGTTTTCAGTGCCTCTGCGACAGTTTGGGTGATCATTAGAAACGCTCAAGGTCTTTGCTCAGTTCCGGGAAAAATTAACGTACCGTTTGGTCGTTGTTCAATTAGTGTGTGATTGACTTCAAGTCGCTGTGTCGTTGTCTGTTTTCCCAACGCTTTTTAGTTTAAGTCCAGCGCAACATGTCAATATTTGGTTGAATTATAGGGTGAATCATGGGAAGGAAACAAAACAATTCCAAAAATTCAACTCAAGTTGTCTATTTGAAGGACAACACAAGCTATGCAAGCGTAAGAGCATTTGTGACTAATCCGTTCAAAGTGAACGGATGACGTCAATTATATTGGGTGATTCATAACGAATATTGGGGTTTTAAGAATTTGTAGTATTTATACCATTTGACTCACAATTATAAATTATACACCAAATGAAAGAGAAACTCCAACAGTTTTTTTACCTACAAGTGTTTAAAAAAGAGCCTCATTTGTCTCATGGCACACATTCAGTCGATAGGTGAGTTCTTCCCATACCTTGATAAGAGTGTCTGGAGTAACTGGTGCAACATCTGATTCAATCCTGTTTCTTAAGTCGGGTAGGTAAGCTGGTAGTGGAGGCACACACACGTGATCCTTTACGAACCCCTAAAGATAGAAATCCTAAGGCGTCTGATCGGATAAACTTGGAGGCCATGCGAAACAAGCCCTGTCATCCTGTCTCTGGCAGCCAATCCAGCTGTTAAGTACAACGTTATTTAACCAGTCGCGAACTGAGTTAATGCCAGGGAGGCGGTAGACCATCTTGTTGCCAAATGAAGTTCTCTGGTTCATCGTCCTGCAGTTGAGGAAAGAGCCATTACTGTACCGCCTCAAGTTAGGTAACGCCAGTTACAGTTGCTTCACTGAAAAAGAAATACCTACAATGCCTTAAAACCCCGATATTCATTTTGAAACGCCCTATACAGTAATTTTTTCTTGAATATTCGTCGCATTAATTCTACTTCAAGTGCTTACGGATACTTTACGTTCATTATTGTTCTATAATTCTTCCTTGAGATGGGGGGACTGTTCCCGGAGCAGTTTCGCGGCCGGCCTCCTCGCTTTGCAGAGCGGTTTGCCGACAGTATCCCGTCCCAACCCTCCCCTTTTCTCATCCCTTTCTCCTCCCTTTCTCCTCTTCCTCCTCTGGCGAATTTAATTTTATTACGTCCTCGGTTCCGGCGGAGCACATCGCCCAAAATTCCGCCCCACCAACCAACCGTGCGGTTTGTCAAGAGGGCCGATTATTTGCGCCTGCGTAGTGTTTTTTTGTACTTAGTTGTAAAATTCCATCGGCTCATTCGGTTTGCGGCCGCGCAATTGCTGCAATAATCACTTTAAAAAACGAAAGGTTTAGAGCGTGAATGATTGCGAAAATATACTTCGAGACAATATTTGCATTCCAGTTATGATGAATGCTATTACCAGCTATAAAAGAACGCCGAGAGGAAATGTTTTAAAGTTGAATCGTGAATGAATGCGTTCTTGAATTTTCAAGGATATCAGTGCTTTATTATTTGAGTATCTTTTTATAGAACGAATTCTGAGTAGAATTGTTCTATAAAATTTTTGTCGGCTTTTCATGCTCTTTTTTTTAATGTCTAGTCTTATTTTTAAATGTGAAAGGTCTTACTGTCAAAGTACAGCATGAATATCAATGGCAACAAATGAATGTCGTTTCTCGACCAAATATTAAACGAACGTGTGAAAGTCGCATTGAATAACCGTCCCAGCCGAAGTAGATAATTTGTTTTTCATGAACTGCTCGTGTGCATAGAAAATTCCTCTTTAGGAGATAATAGTCCCAACTAACTCTTTGAATCGGTGAACTGAACTGGAAATTATAATTGATATTTTAAAATAGCATTTTTATATTCATTCGAAATACTTATTGTCCTTCACTAGGAATACTATTATTATATATGGACAGGCACATACTGCCGGAAAAATGTATTCATATTATTGATGAATTAATAACTCTTAAAGGTTTACCAACGGTGGCATTGAACTTTCCTCAACAGAAGCTTGCAAAGGGAACTTAACGTCATCATTGACGACATAATATGCCACCTTCTCAACCACACTTCTCCGAGCCTTCTTGTCACCCCGGGATATAATGCTCAAATTATAACGGGTTGTCTCAAAGAGCTTCGAAGTGATGTGCTCTCATTTTGTTCTCATTGTTCGTTATCATGCGGACTTTTTCCTGGGGGGAAAATGCAGGCGGTTATCTCTCAGCAGCGTCCGTCGCAGAGGGCCCGAGGATCATTGGCGCCAAGAAGGGGGAAGTACGTAACTGCGACGCGAGTTTCGGGGGTCGTGGCGAGGGGGGGAATGGATTGAGGAAAGTGGGAAGATAAAAAGAAGAGGAAGGAGGAATGGGAAGAGATATGTAGAGGGGGAGGTAGAGAACACCCAGGAAAATGGGGAGTGAGAGGGATTGTGGCGGTGACGTCACTTCCGGATGGTTCGAATGATGAGCGCGAGAGGGGTGGAGGAGGGAGATGAGTTTTGGATCCCCGCTCACTGTATCTCAGTGTGTGATGCGTGCTTAATAATAGTAGGAAAGGAGAGGGGGTGAATTATGAGAATATTTTTTACCCCTCTCTTTTCTCTGGTAAAGAAATGAAAGGAATTGAGGATTCATGGTGGTGGCTTTAGGGTGGGGAGGTAGGACGGAGAAAGAGAACTGGTGGTTTGGGAAGTCTACATAGAAGAGAGAGGGAGACGGGTGGAGGGAAGGTTAGTGTGTGGCGGAACAGTCGTTTTAATTGTTGAGACGCCGGAGGGGGGCGTGGTTGGTTTTGTGAGGAGGGGTCGGAGGAGTTTGATAATGGGGAGTCAGTCGGGAGAGAAGGGAGGGGTGGTGGTGGTGACTCTGAAAAGGCAGCGGGAGACCTCTTCTCCCTTCCCTCTCCCGTCAATCCCCTTGACTCTCGTGTTTTCATTGCAAAAGAGAACACCCCCTATTTCCCGCCCCCTTATTTTTATGGTCCGCGTAGGCGGTGCTAAAGGGGGAGATTTCACGAGTGGGGACTGAAGTCATCAAGAATGAGGGTTTCGGGTTTGTGCGTTGGCTTCCCATTCTGATGGCCCGGGTTCAAATCCCGGCGGTGGCTGCAATTTTTTTTACATAATATCGTGGGATCTGCTTGAGGTTGTCGGTGAAGTACTGGCTTACCACCCAGAGGGCACGAGTTCTAGTCCTGTCAGTTGCGAAGATTTTTTCTTGAGAATTCAAGTTCCTATGTTGTGTTAATATTTTTGGGGTTGCTCAAGAATGTGATAGAGGAAAGGATGCTGGGCAAGCGCGGAAAAGGAAGAAAGAAAATAGGTTTCATGGACAGGATGAATAAGAGCAGATTGTATGCTGAGGCGAAAAAGGATATTATAGAGATAGATAGGCCCCAGAAAGTTTAGATATCGGGAAGAGATTCTCTGACATTCAGGATAACCTACCTTAACCGGTAGAATACTTTTAAAAAATTATGACCAGTGCAGTACTTCCTTGGGACCTCCAGTTGGCGGCCCCTTGTTGGGGCCCCTTGTTGGGGCCTTCCAGTTGGGGGCCCCTTAGCCCCTTTCAGTAAGAAAAAGCTAATGCAGACGCCAAGTCTCTCTCAACTCTTCTCTACGTTCCTCAAATGACACATCCATTGCCAACTTTCCCTCCCATCCATACTGCCGCAATTGACTTCAGTTATCTTGCTAGAGTTCATTATGGGGTGAACCAATCATGCTCAATAATTCGTCCCTACATAATTGGGCATAAAACTGAAGTCTCCTTGGGCTAAAGTAAGACATTGGACATATTCCATCTTTCGCAAATTGGAAATATTGGCATCTTTCACAAAAGGTTTGATTACGTCGTCACCAGGTTCCTTTCCACCCATCCTCTTTTCCAATTGTCCGTCCCCCCTACAAACAACCAACCATGTAAGGTGACTTGAGCTGTAATCGTGGGTTATCAAGTCATGAAATCGAATAATTATGAACTATATCATAAAAATGGGTGTTGAAATAACAATTTCCACAACACCAAAATCGGCGAAATGCAATTTTTTTCACTTTCACCTATAGATACCATTATGAATAACATGCGTGCGCGAATTGTACGCAAATCTATAAGTGGACAGGTCGCTCCAGCCTCTTTGAGCGGCACGCCAGTGGGTGGGGAAAGAGGTGGTCTCCTGTCTCGCCTCGTCGCAACCGCATCCAACTGTGCGATTTCGCGACTCACGGCCGGCTGGGAAGAGGCTGGAAGAAGAGAGGGTTTTGTGTCACTCTCTCTTGAAGTCGTATGGGCGGGCCCTTGTACCGCCGTTTGTGGCTTTTCCCCTCCTGTCTCGGTTTCTTGGGAACGACCAGGGTTTGGCGGTGGGATTTATCCAGGGGTGGAATTGCAATATTCTCGAGAATCATCTGAAAGGAGGCTTCGGTTAACTTTCCATCAGCGCCTCATTTGAATCTCGCCAGGAATAGCAGAGTTCGAGGGGGCTAATCCTGTCAGCTGAGGATGAGAGCTCGCTACGGGGAAATCCGTTCGAAACTCTACACCACTTTGGCTTGAACAATGAGATTGAGCGAAATGCCAAATAATAGCTTTAAACGTTCAAACTTCAGAGTACCTTTCAACGGGAGATTCGTGGTTTTTTGTGGTTCATCCTCTTGGCGTCTGGTCCTCTTCTGCCTTCCTCAGTGTTTTTCTTTATTTCCGTGGCGCGAATTTATTTCCATTTACTCTTCACAGAAAGCAAAGAAATTCCTTTTGTTACTGCTTGCTGGTTACATATTGATGCGTCACCAGTTTTTGTCTTCAGTCGTTTGGCTGAGATGACTGTTCACAATGATTTTATAAAGTTCATATTTCAATGAATTTTGCATACAATCCGTGTGTGGATGTGGAATTATTTGTCTTCACTCCATAGTGGCCTATTTTTTGCTGATGTTTATCCCTGAGATTTGTTAAGTTTCGAAGATTTGTTCGTAAATATATATGGAAAAGAATATGGTATCGGTGATTTGTTTCTAATGCACGTTTCTGCTTCTTTCTAGGTGAGTTACTGCTGTGGCTGTGAAACTTATTTTTCATGCCGTGACTGAGTAAGTAGAATATGTCAGCAGATATTCATGGAAATATGAATTCCTTTAGGAATATTAGAAATTTATTGTAGTTTGACAAAAACTCCAGTGAAGTTATTACTTATTACGAACAACAGGTTGAAATTTTATCCTTTTCAATCGAATATGAGGAGCCTAGACACTCAAGGTGAACCGTCAGAATTATTTAGCATCACTGCTCCCTTGCAAAATAAACGAAGTACTTATAATTTTGGAAACATACGACTTGAATATAATTTATCAATATGGATAATAGCACCTGGCAATCTGGCATTATTGCTAGTCCCTAGGCAATAATGGGTAGCAGATGTGATGCAACTTATCGCTGCTGAGGATCGTGAAAATCTCATTTTTTGATGCATGCCTCGCAGAGGTCTTCACGCTCTAGGGACACTTTCATTTTTTCCCATGGCAGCATCTCGCTCGTTAGCGCCGCAGGGGGGTCGTTCTCGTTTAAAAAAAGTAAAATGGAAAAGGTGAAACTTTTTAGTCTCCGCTGAGCGGTTTGTTGTCGTCACTCTCGGAATTCCGACGTTTATTGTCAAAGGATTGGCGCGTGTGGGCAGTGCTGTCGCTAGGGAGGGCTGGAAACATTATATCCCCTTGTGCATATTCTCTCGCCAATAATACCCTTGTGCATAACTCAAGAATGACTTCGTTCACACTGTATGCCGCCTGGAATCTAGCCTATATCCATCTCTTTGGATTGTCTATTTATTCGGGATGCGGTGCAAGTCTAGTGTGCATGGTACAACTACATATTCGTCTGAAGAAAAATACTGTCGGCCTAATTGTACATAATCCTAAAAGTTTAAATATCTCAGAGAATATCCCATACTGAATGCAAATTAGGAACATGCACCTATCGATCATCTGGTGAAATACTGTAATGAAGTTCGTTATAACGAGGGTATCTTCTAGTTGGAATTTCCAGCCCTGAGTTTTAGTCTAGTAATTCACCTGTCTTGCTACCCTATGCACAAGTTCGAATTTCACTCGGGCGTGGATGTTTAGTTTTGTTTCAGATCGGACGGTTCGGTACACCCTTGATAGCAGGAACAAGTTGATTGCCGTTAATCTATAAATTGGTTGGGAAAAATTGAGTTTTCCATTTTTACGTTACACCATAGTGCATTTGCCATTCATTCATCCATAGACCATGCGCATAACGCAGAGCACTGCATACTGATTGGGAGCAGAGTTGTCGGGCGCTATACAATGAAAGAAATGCGTTAATCGCATCTGCGATGGTTGTGGACGTGTTAATATTCATGAATAGCGTCGAAAATCAATTGCACTGATGGGTTCAATTACTTTGCAGTAAAAACCTTTAACTTTTTAAGCATGCAGTGGGAACTGTTTTAACTTTGACTTAAATTTTTAAGCGTGCACTTGGAATAACTTTGACTCTTAACAACATTTTTACCAATGACAATATATAATCTACAGAATGCTGCTACCACTGATTACGAAACGTTTTGCCGGCGCCCATCGTTCCATCAATCTTGGGTCGCATTCGAACGAGTGCGCTGATGTATTTTAATCTGCAACGATTTCAAATGCTAATATATGAATCTCCCCAGCGTTATGACTTTGTTCATAAATTTGTAAGTTTTCTGTTTACAGATTATTATTTCGTCAGTCAATATTGACGAGTTTTAGAGGCGCATTCCATTTATTTGCCACTCATTCGTCACTCAATAAGGTTTAAGGAGTGTTCCATTAATTTTGATGTTACGCTCACGGTCGCGTTTGTCGGTTCGGCGAGGAATATTTTTGGCGAGTGGCGACACCGTCACATTAGATTTTGGCGGATGTGTTCGGAGTCACGGGAAAGGGTCGACTCATCTTGTGGTAAAGGGTTCGGGAATGGATTCAGGTGGAACAGCCAGGATATGAAAGCACTGGAGAGAGTGGTGAGGGTTGAAAGGGAGAAAGGTGGAAGGGTCTCCTCGCCGCCGACCGACCTTCTGTATGCTAAGTGTCACACAAGACTTAGGGGGGATAGAGGAGAGCGAAATCCTTTTAATCACATTACCATGCGGGAGAGAGGCAGGCCGCATCCGGCGGGTCAACAATATCGAGCGGTGGCGCGCTCATGACTGGCCGGGTGCGGGATGCCGAGGGGTCGCGGGCGAGGGCGCGGTAGAAGTTCCCGGAGGGAGATTGGATAGGTGAGGTCGGGATTTTCGATGAGTCCTGCTCATCCTCCTCCATCCGACCTCCCAACTCTCTCCCTCCCCTTACCCTCAGTAGTCGCCTTCCTCTTCGTCTCGCCCTGCTTTGTTCCGCTTTCCGGTTGGCACTCATGAATGCCCGGATCTCCCCCCTTCCCCCAACCTATTCTCCCTTTCTCCGTCTTGTCTCCCATTTAACCCGTGTCTCGTCAGAGCGGATTCTCAAAGCGTCTCACCTTAACCCATCACTTAACCGCACCCGACATAAAATGTTGTGTCTGTCCGAATCCTTTCCCTTTTCGTGCTTTACTCTCTTACTCTACCTTTGTCAACCGCTGTATTTAAACTTTGATCTTTGAAATATGCATTCGGGATATTTAGTAACATTCAGGCTCGGATTAATAATTTATGGTTTAACTTCTGCTTTGCATGATAACATATGTAGATTCATAATAGCTTGTATATAACGTACGTCTCCTCTAGCGAAGCTATTTTACACTTGTCAGGCCACATTTAGAATATGCCGCTAATAAATGGGATCCGTACGAGGAAGGTATGATAAAAGAATTAGAGCGCGTGCAAAGGAGATCCGCTAGGTTTGTTAAAGGCCGTTATGATAATTGTGTAAGTGCTATGAGTTTAAACTAGAATGGGAATTACTATCAGAACGCAGGTTAAAATTTAGGTTAAATCTTTGAAATAAATTCGAAACTGATTTGTTCACAGGTGACGTTAGATATATATTGAGAACGTATTATGCTAGGTTTGATCAGATTGACAAGATTAGAGAGAGAGATTGTCTTACCGATAGATTTAAAACGTCATTTTTCCCGCGTACTATAAGAGAGAACAATAGGCAGCGTAGCAAAGGGATATGTAGGTGAAATAAAAGTTAGAGTAGGCTGTGGTGCATGATGCATGTAATAACAACCAATAATCTCTTTCTTATTATGTAGATACTAACCATGTGACCCTATTATCTAGCATGCCTTCATAAAATATCCTAGTTGCATGTCAATAGTGCATGTTTGGTGATCTTCACCCCCTGCCACACACCCTCGTGGTGGCTCGCAGGGTAGTACGTAGATGTAGATGTAGACTCGTATTTTTTCGATGAAAGTTACAATAAACGTCTAATTTTATAAAAGGATACATCAACAAATGATTAACGCCAGAATGTAATGGATTTGTTTTTCTTACTCCACAGCCACCTTTCCTTTTAGTTGCGATGCATTCATGTAAGTTCTAAAAGAGAACTAGTGAAATTATATTTTCACAATACATGATAAATATATTCGTGGTGCATGCGGCAGTAAATGGAACATTATTTTCAAGTTGAGGTTGAAGTATTTCGTTTCCTGGTCAAATGGAAATATTCTCAGTGATAAATTGGTACCCATTATGAGTTTAATTGCTTTTCATAATTTTACAGTGATGAGCACAGGAAATTGATATAGCCAATCTTTCTGCTGTCGTTAAAAACCACTCGGTATCCGGTTAAAAATTGTGAGAGTAGAATCTTTGAACTCCTTGTCTGTTGATGACAGAAAGGTATACATTACTATCTACATTCGAGCGCGAAAGGCATTTTTGTAATCAGATAAATTGAACGCTATCTTTAACAAAAATAGTGCTTTGTAATACTACACGCATCATTTAAAGATCATCTACCGGGTTCGATTATATTTACTCATCTTTTTTTAAGGGGATTACATTTAGGCCTCTTGAAAATTATAAATTTTAAAATCAGTAGAGGCTGATACGAAGGCTTTCGCGGTTTTCTTTTTTATCGGTAATTTTCGGGTTCTCCCCGCCTGGACCTGATAAAGCCGACTGGAATGCCAGCGAAACGGTCGGTCCATAGTAAAGGTTTGATGCGGGGGAAGCCGAAAATTACCGATAAATAATCAGTAGAGGTTTTCAGGAATATTATGAAGTATAATCATTGTTGATAATGTCTATCCACCTTAAACACTGTAACACCCGACCTAGCTTACTGAATTTTTCTGTGCCACATGTGAGGCGGTCCTCCATCGCTCTCCTCAGTCATAGCTCGGAAGCGCGCTAAACAATAGAACGCAACCAACCTCCTGGTGGGATAATAAAATGATGAAGTTCTAAGATAATCCACCTGTCGTTCAAATGTGGTTTCTTTTTTGCTCTCTTTCTGCTTCCCTACCTACCCGACTCTCTTCTATCTGGTGTCCGTCTGCCCTCGCACTCACGTCTCCTCACGGGGTTGACCGTGAATTGGATACGCCTCGTCTTCTTCTCCCTTCTCCTCTATTTTGATTGGAAATCTCGGGAGACGGGCATGGAATGGGAGTCGCTCGGTTGAGAGCGACCTTCGCTCCGCTTCCTTCCCATTCACCCACCCATCCCAACCCCCTCTGCCTTCATCCACCTGTTTTTTCAATCTCTTCTCTCTCGCGGAGTCATTTCCCGTCACTCTCAGCCGTCCACCTACACTTCTAGTCTCCCCCGTCTAGAACCGAGAGATCGGGAAGGTGACGTCGGTTATAACGTTTGCTTGTTGCCTTTCAGCATTTCCATCGCGACTCTTGGCTGCTACATTCTGTGAAAGGAAGGATGTAGTGAAGTGGCACGCCCGCGGAAAATCATACATCGGCTCTTCATTCCCATAAAAAAATTCTGCCTTCTTCATTTTATTTTTGATAATGTATGCTTTTATTGTGAAACTTGAGGCGGCTCAGCATATTCCAGTAACTTGGTCGTCCAGCTTTCTTACGACTTCGTTTTTATTGTTCTTTAAATATTCAATCCGATGTTTGTGTCCACTGAGGCGGCTGTCAAGTGCCAAGTCGTATTTGTCGGCTAATGTCGCTGTAGGTCGTCGTAAAAGTTTTCGGAATACGATCTGATAGCGTACACTCTGAAGGGTGCACTCTTAAAATAGGACTACGGTACGTTTTTTTCTTGTTTGTTTGGGTATGATTTGAATGCATAAATGAAAAACACCTAACTCTTAAAAAAAAAAGAATTTTCATTAGTTGTAGGTTTTGTTTTGAAGTTCGTACTCGTGGATATTGTATAGGGATATGTAATTGACTTGAGATAGTCTCCTAGGAATGAAAACTAATTGTGATATGATTGATGCCGACATTATTCGTCGCATTGTTAACGAATAATATTTTGCGAGATTTGGATTGAGAAACTTAGCTTTCCTACATCTCCAAACTCTCCTTCTTTGCGTCTTAGTGGACGATAACCTTTTGCTCTCGAATGGTCGAGGTTTATAGTAAGGTCGTTTTGAGCGTCGAGTCTCCAATATTTTGGGGCTTTCACGCACGTTTACGATCCATAAATTAGCGGCTCACCGGATCCGATGAGTTTTAGGGGCCGTGAGAAACACTTTCTGTGCCCGAATCAATAGCTTATCGATTTCAGTGATCGTTCTCTTTCGTCGGTCCTGGTTGAATATTGATGGTGCCTTTTATGGACGAAAGGCTTTTAGCTCACTTTCGCAATTTACGATTCCATGATCTCCTGCATGTTTGTCATGTGGTTTCCGTGCAATTAAACGCAAATTGGGGACGGCTCTTGAAAGGGTACTAACAATCATATTGTCGGATGAATCACTTGTTTATTAATCAGTCGCATGAGATAAGTTGGAGAAATTATCTTCCACCTCTCTGCTGCCTCGACTCTGAAATTTTTTTATCAAGCATTTCTACCTGCGGCTTATTTTCTTAATTTGAAGCCATTGTCGGGCAAGTGGAAGCAAAATTGATTATTGAGTTAGACAAATTTTACCTCATTTAACATAAGGAATGGAGTACCGCAAGGATACCTCGGTAAATATTATCCCTTTACCTCAACTGTATGTACCACCTACGGTTGGTTTCGGCGTAGTATACGAATATTTATTATATCCACCATTGCTCTGCTAAAATGAAGCCTTTTTTATGAACCCCTTAACCACTAAACACATACCCTTTATGGTATGTGCATCCCAGTTTAAGACCCGCTGCTCTGTAAGTTGTTAAAATTTCAAGGACGAGTACTCAGTCGTTGTTTATTCATGTCAAACTCATCATGCAGCGGGCAACTTTGGACTTGGTAATGCGTCATTTATTCTTATTACATATGATGTGAGTGTTGCACTTCTAATGAGGGAATTTACTCTTAAGAAGATGCGCGGAGATATGCATGGAATATGGATACGAGAAAAGCCGATGCGGGAGCGTAACGAAGTAACGAAGCCTGTGATAGAGGTTCCTCTGTCTTATCGCTCGTTGGTAATCGTCACTTTTGAGCAATCAAATATATGTAGATTAAGCAGGGAAATATATGTCACCAAATCGAGAAACAAAGCAAGAGTCTTAATTACGGGTTATCCGTTAAAATACTTTTCACATAGGCTTTATCCACTAATTTTCGCGTATATTTTTGGCTGATTTGGAATGAAAGCCATGCCGCAAGATTTTCTCTCCCGACTGGGTGATCCTGTTGGAATTATTATGTTCCTCAATCTCCATAACCCGTGTCATTTGACGGATGGTCACCGCATGGCCTGGCGTTTGGCGCAGTTTTTCTGTAAACGTTTGTTGCTAGTTTTTTTTACCTACAAAGAAAAACTAAAACTTTTTTGCTTTGCTAAGAAACATCCGAGTAGTTATGGATGATGAGAGGTCTTCGTGATACTCCTAACGGTCATTTATAATGTCGAATATTTTTCAGAGGTCTGTTCAGACCCACATTTTGGTTAACGTTGGTCCTCAGCATCAACCTACTTGACATTTGCTATCGTAATAAAACCTATCGCGTCGTGACTACCTAAGACGGCGTATAATACTTTAGTCCATTAATCATTTCTATTCTGCGAGAAATGAACTATCCCCGCGGTTTCGTTTTTGAGGTCATCCCATCATTTCCTAATTCGGCAATCGGTTTCCATAATAGCTTCATCCCTTGGTTCAGTTAGGATTCTCTGAGGTTTTCGAAGGCCGTATCTTCACAAATTGCGTGAAGGGGAAAGTCTTGATGCATACTTAAAAGAAGAACTTTTCCATTCCCGTGTCAAAGGTGATCTTTCTGTGAATTTGTCATCGTGGTCATCAACTTGTGATGAAAGTATTTCGAAGAGTCGTATTTCTGAAGTACTTATTAGCTATTTTCTTTGTTTTGAAACAAGTGAAAATTGGTTCTCAAGAATTTTTCGCGCCAATCCTTTTTTATGGCTCGAAATTGACCTTGCCGACTCTCGGGTAAAACTACTAGTCAAGGTCTGTTGTTCATCGTAGCGTGCAGCCATTTGTGAGGCATGCAACAGAGCAGATTTAAATGCAGCTACGGAAAGGTAAAATCCTCTATACTTTGACCTTCATCCGTTCCCATTCTTAAATATTGCGTTTAAGATAAACATCCTTCAAATATTCATAATTTTGATACGTGATGAAGTAATAATTGGTTAAATAGAGGGCTTGCGTGACTTTCGAGTGTGTTTCGACGAATTAGTGTTAAAAAGTACTACCTTTAATTGCGTACTTTGTCTAAACTTTGGTGGACAAACGGAAGCAAATGGTGATGCCCTGCTGAAAAGATGATGTAAGACAACAAAGGAAAAAACTATATGAAAAGTTATAGCGTTGCACTTAAGTGGTCCTAACTTTCTGAAAACGCTTCTTAAAATCACGAGTTAACCAATTACTTTCACGGTATACACCCTGAAAATGTACATAATGCTGATACTGTAATTATCGTGTGAGTAAAGGGCTTGCAGTTAAATCGAGGGCTGACATTAGATTCATGGAGACTTTAACGACCGAATCCTGGTGTTTTCGCTCTGACTCATTTTGAAGTATTGAACCAGATTATCTGATTCACTAAAGTCTAGAAATTTCGCGTCTCGTGTCGTGTTACGGTTTTTTCTGAACTTTTTAGACCCTTTAGAGGAAGAAAGCCAGATAGCAAGCTTCCATTGGGGAAGACCCCGTGTCAAGACTTTTTTCAAGACTAGAGTTTTTTCAAGCGCACTATGCGTGCACTCTTACGCGCCCTAGTTACTTAAGAGAACCTTATGCTCTCAAGACTTACATACACACACTGGTTGTTTACAATTCCTTCACGATCTGCGGTTGAGTCAGTTTACTTGAGCAAGACGCAGTGCATCCCATTACGGTGCGTGTGGTAATAAGGCTGTGGCGTCCATTTGTGATGCACGGCGCGCGTCTTCCTTTACCCTGAAGAACTCCACTGTTTCGCTACCCCGTCCATCACATCCCGTGGCGTAATGTCACGCCAGGTTCGAAACAAATGACGACGTTATAAATGTTAATGGCAGAGGCGGCTGTTTTATGCGGCGCAGTTGCTCTCCGGCCCCCCAGAGATGGATCGCTGGGCATTTATTTGACGCCTCCTTTCGGACGTGCCTGCATCAGGAAGAGTCGTTATCGCCCGCTCTGGAGGATGCAGCGAGAGACGGCGACGGATGTTTGTGTGCGCGTGGAAAGGACGCTTTTGTTCGTGCGCGGCGAGATAATCAAGCGTCCCCTGCACCCGAGGCCACCTCCGTCATTGCGGGGCTTACGCATCGCAGCGTTGAGTATTCAAGTATGTTTTTATGCTGTGCATAACCTTGAGTTTCAGGGAAGGAGGAGAGCACGGATGACCGATGATTCCAAGCCTCATCTTCTAGTGTTATTTGCGTTCATAGCCTTCTGAAATATTCCTCCCGCGTTTTATTTCAGCTTTACTTAAGAAAAGTGTGCCGGAAACGATCGCTGCACTCGATAGGCATGTCCTTGGCAGTGGACAGATTTATTTCGAGCTGAGTAGGTCTGGATTAACTGCTGAATATTCAGATAAGATTGGGATAATACCAAACTGAACTGAACTAACTTCACGCAAGGTTTCTGTAACTAATTGTGGAGGTGACCAATTTTTCGGTGGTAATCTGAATTGTGCGTATAACTAAGAGAAAGAAAGAGGGAGAGAGAGAGAGAGTTACAGAAGTTGATCAGCAATTGTATAAATTTGAACGGACATTTTTTTATTCTCGCTACCATGATCAAGGTAATCTCGACCCCAGATTTACCTCCATTCTTTATTTCCATTCTCCACCCTGTAATATTCGAGCCATCTTTCCCAAAATTTTACGTGCTTGCCGTCCTTCTTTCTGAAATGAAGAGACTGTGGTATGAAAATACATTTTGTCTTGTGAAATGATTATGACAACAATGGTATAGTCGCTATTATCGTGTTCATGAAGGGGAAAATTACTATGGACCCAGATTTGAGCCATTATATCTGTATTTTGTCTTTTTTTAAGGGAATAACAATTCTTTTATGACCCAGAGGCTGTCTGAAGAAATCGGAAGCAGGTCATGTCGCATTCCTCGTTACAGACTCTCTAGATCAGGTGCTCTCCCCTCTTTCTCTCCCTTCTCTCCGTCTCTCCCTGCCTTTTTTCCTCTTCTCCAACGCATCGAGCGGAACTCGCTCGGGACCCGTTTAGTGTCGCGCGCTTAACTCTTCGGAAGCAGCGCTCTCCTGTTAGCGCGCATGTATTTTACCGGATTGCGGCCGGTCCACTCCCAAAAGCCACTACATGAGAAGGGCCTTCGTTTAAAGAAAATAACGTAGGTTCGCAGAATTGGTAGTGGATGAATTTAATGAATGGCAGGAAGATTTTATTTTACATTTGTAAGTCGGAAGTTGAATATACGTCGAGTATTTGGTATCATGTATATTATTTCTCAAAGGTGTTTTTTTTGTTCTAACGCCATAACTCCCATAATTCTTCATCAAAATTAATCATTCAAACGTCGTTTTAAATCTTATGTTCCCCGCTATTGACAAAAAATAGACAAATGGTTTAAAATTAAAGTTTTAGTTAAAAAACCTAAAATTAAAGTTTTTGTCAAAAAAATGATCAAAAATTAACAGCGCCATCTGTTGACAATATAATCAACTAATATGTTGGCTATGGTTACGTGCCTAATAGACTGTAGGAGGCGCCATCTATTAACACATCGTTTAGTTTGATTGTTTACATTCTACAGGCAATCAGTGTTACCGTTTACGTTATGCATCTTTAACACAAACATAAATAGCATATAATTGTCCATGGGAAGAAACAGGTAGAAGAACAGGAAACAAGAAAGAAAAAATAGGAAGAAGCTGCATACTGTGCGAAATATTCGCATGGGTCAGCTAGTAGATCTGAAAAAGACTTGTCATAGGAGAGAAAAAATCTGAGGAAATGTCCGCAAGATTAAAAAAATAGCTCCGGATTAAGCATGAATGTAACTGTGCTAGATGGATTATCGATGGTAGGGGCGTTACCAAACATGAAGATGATGTGCGATCAGGACTAATGGAAAGGATTTGGGGACTCGAGTTCACTTTCGACCATGGCGAGAGAATTAGAAACAGATTCAAAGATTCAGCCGATATTATGTGGAATTTGGTAGTGATGGTTGCATAAAAATATTCATTTTTTCCATAAATAAAAACTGCTTTAATTACAATCCGGGTTTACCTAAAATACATCAACAATAAGTGCTACTTTCTACCTAATGAGGAAGTAAGTACCTGCTTCAAAAACCGCGTCGTAATTTAAGTCGTTCGTACTTGTGGGAAATTGTCCATTTATTTATCCATCAATGAAATGATTAGGGTACCTGCGTAGCCTGAAGATTCAACCACCAGGACTAGAATCAAGGATGTAGACTCTAGGACTAGTGACTGCGAATACTAATTTATTTCCTCGTAAGGTCCAGATCGGCAAAAAACAGGGAAGAATTACCTTGCATTTTAGATCTAACAAATACCTAACAGTATCTGAGAGGCTCATACACTACGTTTACCAATCGAACTCAGATCGATTTAGCCGGTTCAGCTCGGTATGGTAAACGCAACATGCTAGTGGGATCGATATGAGAAGTGGGCTAACTCGGCCCGATTTCTCTGCCAGTCTGAGATTTCAAATCGATATTTCACCCGATTTCGCATTAATTAACCAGGCGATCTGAGTCGGCTGGCTTAGAATTTTTAGATCGGTCCGAGTTCGTATAGTTCCGAGTTCGATTGATAACTATAGTGATAGTGGCTGTGGGCCTAAATTTCCTGATGCGCGCCCTTCGCGGTGGCTCATGTGGTGCCGTGTAGACATGGACGAGGAAGTAGGGCTCAACCTCCGCGTCGACAGATCTCGCGTGTTTGCGTGTTGCATATTTCTGAATAGCGGCCAGTCCACTCACTGCCCGTGAGCGTCCTTCCGCGATAGCCGCTGTCGCGTCCCTCGGATGGGAGACCCTTCCTACCGACCTACTGTTGTCATGGAGATAGCGAGCGACCCTCTTTTTAAGACGCGAGGCCCACATAGTCTTAACGTGGTGTGTATGGCGTTTAAACGAAAAAAAACGCCTTCTTTTCCCCTTTCCGAAAAAAATTGAACACACAACCCCGTGTCCTCCTCTCACGCTGCATGCACCGTGTCAACTCTCCGCGCGTCACGTGTGTGCGCGCGCGCACTCTGGCGTGTCGTCGTGCGCGTAAGCGCCTACACAAACACACTTTATCGTGTCGCTCTTTTTGCCACCGGTTATTATTTTACCGTGCCTGCTACTGCGCCTTATGCTCCACTGTGGAGTGTTTCAGTAGAACATGGTGATGGTTACCGTTACGGCGTTCTGCGATTGAAGTGGTCTTTGTTCAAGTTGGTGGTTTCCGGCGATAATTTGTGGACTTTGCTAAACATTTTGAATGAAAAGGGCAAACTTTGTTTTTCCACAATTCATTTTGGACAATTCACTGTGAAAAAAAAAAGTTTACCCTATTCATTCAAAATGGTCTTTATTCATTTTCCTCTGGCACTATGAATTTTGATGGATTACGTATCATGGTCTCGGCTTAGATCGAATGGCATGATTAACGGACCTTGGCAAGTTGGCTTTGCGAACTTGAGGGATGAGACTCCAAACTCGGTTTATCGCGGGAAAATCTTTCTCACACCAGTAAACTTCATGACATTGAATTGCAAATAAAACAGTGATTTGAATACATTATCTATTCTGTCTTTAAATGTTTACCTCGCCATTTTAACAGCAGCTAATAATAATCTCTTTACGACACTTCCCTCATCCAATAGCAACGTGTTGTTAAAATATAAACTGTGCTCAGCCTTAGAAGTGCCTGGTTTTGATATTATACGTACTATTATTAATGGTAGTAATTGCAGAACATCAATAATCTGTCTAATTAATAGCTGTTTTACGTCATCTAAAGGATTTACAATGGGTAATTAATCAAGACAAATGATTGAACCAGATCATAAAAATTAGATTATCGTTGAACCAGGAAATTTCAACGAAAAAATCGGGGAAAAGAGGATATTTAGGAGAGCACATTCTCTAAACAACGCTGTTTTGCAGGTATTTAAGTGGCACTGATTTTTCGTCCAATGATTTTTTGTTTGCAGAGGATTATTTTCATTTCAATCTCTAATACTTGTTTCTATTGAAGTATTTGTTGGATAGGTTGACTATTTTGCTCCACATAAGGGAATGAAATTTGTCAAATTTAAATACAGTAAGTCCTCGATTTACGTGGATTCAGAGATGCGTGTGGAAGAAGAGCGACGTCAGTCGAAGCAACATAAAACGGATTCAGATATTCGATATCACTTTAATCCCGGGATAAATCAAGGCGTACTTTCAAAATTCGTTTTTTACCTTGAACCAGGTGAAGGCTGAAGGTATATTTTCTTTTAAAAGGCAGTATAGCATATTTGGTGAAAGTTTAGGAAACTACGCTGCCCTGGCGTGAGTTAAAACATAATGTATGCGCAGTTATGCCCACAGGCGTCAAAAAAATTAAAGGTAAAGCAGGCTTTTAGCAGTGGCTATAATTACAAAAAATTCGATGTTATTAGCTGTAGTAGGCTGTCATGTACTGTAAGTCCTCGATTTACATCGGAGATGGGTGTGGAAGAAGAGCGACGTAAGTCGAAACAACGTAGAACGGATCCAGATATTCGAGACCACTTTAATCCCGCGATAATTCAAGGAAATCCCAGAAAAATAGCTATTACAGATAGGATGATTGTATTTTAATTATCAAAAAACGCAAGCATATGCACATACGGTCTGTTTTGTAAGCATTAAAGAGGGAAACATTTTCCGACGACCCTTGTCAGCATGGACGTGACATCGAATCAGACGTAAATCGAAACGACGCATACCGAGGACTTACTGTAAGCGGCACCCCAAAACAGTGTCTGGCATTGAGATCCTAATGCGGTCTTAATTAGTCACCAATTGCAGAATACCTCTCGGAAACTCACCGCTGTTTTTTCTCATGCTTACGCTGCCAGTTTTGAGAAAAATTTTGTTATGGGTAGTTTTTTTCCAGTTTTTTTCAAATTTTTCGACTCCTCCCTTCTAATTTTTTTTACTCTCGATGAGTTTTCTCTCCTGACGAGCTTGAAATATTAGAAGCCAGCGTCAAACACCGCATGTATCTTTTTTTTGTTGACTCACCTATCCAAACACACTCTCCAATCTTGAAGAAAACAAGTCTTTTCCTAGTAAATTTCAATTTTACTACAGTAATCTTAAAGATTTTTAGTTTTTCGATTACGTTTCAGCTTTGGAAATTTTTTGAGGTACCTTCTTTTGTGTGTGAATATAATTAGTTTGTTAACCTACAGTCGTTGCTCAGCGTAATAAGCTAGCGGATTTGAAAGAGACGTTTGAGGGCTCGCCTCGAGAGTCTGAAGGTCGTGGAGTTCTTCCATGAGGCTCTTTCAGATTGGCGAGTAATTGTACCATACCCACGACGTGCACAAATTTGCCGCAATTGGCATATTTATTCCAATTCAAACTCTTAAAATAAGTGACTTAATATTTATTTGGCATGAGCTTATTCTATTTACTGTAGTACCGAAGTTGGTGAAGGCTCTTCCCCAGTTTACTTACTTCTGAAAATTGAAATATAATTACGGAGGGTAGTATTGTTAACATTTTTATTGCCAAATAAATAGGTTGGTCCACTGTATAAAATAGCCTTTAATCGGTCCTCTTTGCCCCTTATAGCTTACCTCTTTTTGGCACGTATTTCTACCGTCAAATGAGGAAAATTAAAGAAAAAGGGTGATATGAGTAGTGGCGTATGAGATCTGCAAGAGTTAAGGCAATCTTCGTGGAAAAATTTTGATTGGCTGAAAATGAGAGGATAAAACGTAGTGGTTAAACGCAACGTACAATGAGTAAACGTAGGCATTAACAATGGTACAATTTGACGCGAGTTTAAGACATGAACGTGATGCAACTTCAGGGCTCTTCAAACGGTCACCGTGTTTCGAGTAGCAAATTTCGCTGAGGGAGAATCATGCGACTTATCCGGGACTCGAATCCGGATCCACCGATATCGCGCCCGGTACTTAGCCGAATATGAGAATGCCTCGGTTGCTTAACTAGCTTAAGCACTCGGCACGTATCGCGGAATCCTGGCTCGAGTGCCGGTCGAGGTGAATGTTCATCAGCGGAATTAGCACTCCGTCAAGGTAATGCCGCAACTAGTCCCGGCATCCTCAAAATTTGTGTTTCACGTTGCTTGATTCACTGAATTTATGGCTAACCTTGATTGTGTCGCGGTCCGTAAGGTTATATAGAGTGCAAATATGTGTTTGCAAGGGATAAAGCATATTTTTACGTGGCGTCAGTTGGCGTTGGTGAGTGGATGGGTGTTTTCTCGATATTCCACAGATGCTGAATGACATACCATTCACTCCTCTACTTCCTCACTCCTCTGAAATCCTTGGTGAGGAATTTTGTTGGCTCTCACCTTCTTCCGTGCACCTGATTCCGCACGATCTTCACCCACTGGCACACATTCCGAGTCGAAAAAAGTTCTCCTATCTTCTCTTCTTTCTCTCTCTCTCTTCGGAGACCACCACTCCCGTTCCACCTCCTCCCCTATCTTTTTTTCCTCCTCCCCTCCTCCCTCTCTCTTCTCTTCTTCCCCCTCCTTCCGATGCTCCTTCGAGGACATCGAAGGTCTCAATGCGCCTGGAATTCTTCATGCGCGCCTCTCCCCGCCCCACTCCTTCCTCCCCCTCCTCCATTATCTCCCGATCTTTGTGCTTCGTCTGCCCCGGAAGGGCAGGAGGATTCACTCCGCGTGTGCTGCCGAGTGGCCGACGCTCTTGGCGTCTTCCTCCAACCCCCACCGCCGCCCACTATTCTGCGCAGTTTTCTCTCTCTCTAGACGCCGCGATGGTTGGGAGGCAAAAGGCATGCAAGGCGAGAGGTACGCTGAGGCCTGACGCCACCCAATGTGTTGTGCTTGTGTCAGGTTGCGGACTGTGGTATGTAGAGGTGAATTTGTTCCAAAGAATTCCAGACCTAATATGCGTGATGTTGCACATTAGGTCTGGCATTCCTGCTAGTATGTTAAGAAAACTCTAATCTTTGGTGAAATAAAAAGAAAGTAACTCCAATTCCTGTTTATCAAGCAAGCTTATTGTTTATTTTTACTGTTTTTAACTCAAATTGTGTATAGTATTATATGACACCACACTCTATATGTCGAATACTACCGAGTGTAAATGTGAAACAAAACTCTTTAAGATGGATGAACTTTCAAACTCTCAAGAGTGTGGAAGTTTTTCTAAAGTTAAAGTCTCTTAATGATATGCTCAGTTTTAGAAATGAACTAGATGGTTTTCGGCTTGCTAAGACAGTAAGCCTGGGTCAGGGTACAATTGCGGATGAAAGCTGAGTACCCATGTTTGAATTGATTCGTCATTGCAGTATATTATAGAGAACATCCATTTCTAGTGAATTCAATGTCATGTAAATTATTAAATAACAATAATGTTTATGTTTTCGGGTATTTTTATCTCGTGCGAGTTATTTTCCCGATTACTTTCCACAATTCACAGCTCAGTTTTAATGTCTTCATCCTCATGTAACTCAGTTTTTGTCCAACTAGGCTAATGGTTTTTAAGTAATGGCCAGCCTCCTTCATTGCCAGAAATTTCATGATGCTGTTGTGTGAGCGCCAATGATACCTACGTTTTAATTTGCCTCATTCGTCTTGTGCGGAAAACTTGTGTGTGTAATGATTAAAGCTCATGATATCAAATTACACCCACCGCAGCTGTTGTTGAAATATTTGCTACTTCATCCGAGAATGTTATTCCGTAGCATATATCCAGTCATTAAGTTAACGATAACCATTTCATTATGTGGCAAAAGCTTGTTTATTTCATTTGGGAATTCAGGATGGTGAAATTCCATTATGTTACGCGCGAAAAAAATTGCTCATATGAAGCTAATGATGTCCATAATATGTCAGTGTCATCCTTCGGCGTTCTGCTTATACGTCACGTCTCAAAATTCCGGTGGGTGTGGTGGCAGGCCTGTCAGCGAAAGATGGTTTCTCTGAAAATGAGCGAGGGATGGCGAGGAAATGTGGATGGGAAGTCGTCGGCATGGCTCGTTTCATGATATGGGCGTTACCTCGCGGCACAGCGATGTTAATCACTCCCCAGTGTTAAGATTCACTCTAAAATGGTTTAATACGATGAAGACAGAAAGATGAGCAAAAAACCGGAAAAAATGGAATATGTTTACTTCGAGCGAGCCACGCATGCGGGATGCAGAGACTTAATTGGCCTCGTCAAGTAGTTGTACATTTATGCGGAATATATGATTTCGTTTTTTCCCGGCGGATAATATTGAGGAAGTCTTCTCGGGTCTTCCACCGGGGCAAGCTTATATAAGACCCGAGAAGACTTCCTCAATACACACCGTAAGTTTGTTCACTACGTGTAAGTGTTAGAAAGTAGCAAATATCTCGGAAAGTAGTGTGGAAGGGCTGATATTTTGGTATCTTTACAAGGGTGAGATATTTTTCATTAAAATTAAACTGAATTCATTGATTTCTAGGTAAAATGTTTCGCTCAAACCACTTTAATTCCGTTTATTTACTTTTTCGATTTGGGAATGTCGCCTGACTATTCATTGTCGTTTAGGCGTCATTTGTACTTGTATAGTTTGTCGTTCATTTCGTCAGCAACGTTCAGAGAATCAATGCCACTTTCTTACTTGACACTTAACCTGATAGAGTAAAGTGATTCGTTGGCAAGGTGGGAAATAACTGACGCGGAAGATCAAGGCTGTGCCATGGGTTATGTCTCTCGAAGTTAAAATAATAAAGTGTCATTTGAAGAGAAGACGAGTTGTTTATAAAATTTTCCGTCACTTCCTTTTGTTTCTTGAATTTTTACGACGTGTTCATTTTTTTAGATATCCGAGAGATTCCTTTGAAATCGTCACGCGCTTGTCAGATGTGACACTCTCCGTCTACTTGTTCCCCGTGGCACCTCTCTCTGCTCGGCTTACAAACGACGCCTGTGTTGGCAAGTGATGCCGTGTCCACGTCGTAGAGGGGAAAGCCTCCCTCGTTCCTGTTTATCGGACCGATCCTCCCCCCTCCCCCAACCATCCCTCCCGCTCTCCTCCTCCGTTTTGACGACGCTAGTCTGCAGGTGTCGTGCCGGCTAAGTAAATAAATAATCGCGACAAGTCGCGTTCGATTTTGTCATTCATCCCGACGGATGGCGTCTCTTTCCTCATGTAAACTTCCCCTCCGCACGCCCCCTCTCTCTCTACCTCTCTCCACAGCCCGTTCATTTCCATCTTTCCTCGCTTTCTCACGGGACATGTCGTTCTTATTTCGTGCCCGGTCGTCATTTGGCGTCGGCATTAGTCGCTTTGAGAAGTGAGGGTGGGATATCAGTAATGTCGATGTCCCAGCGTTGGAGAGGGACGCCGCCTCGTTATGAAAGAGAATTTTTGGGAAAGGTCTCCTAGTCTTTATTTTCTCCTTTTTATGGTTTACATTTCGAGTTTTCGACGCTTTTAGATTTGATTTGGTACGGTTTCCATGACCCTCGGTCGTTTGAGTAGATTTGACTAGATTTTTCCTCGCCACAATGGAGACTATATTCGAGTTCAATATTTGTGGTCTCGATAATGACGCACTTGCGTTGAAACCGTGGGTGACTTTTATTATAAAGTTTACCAATGAAATACGAAGGTTTTTCATTATTTTGACGCGCAAAACCTCCATTAAGTGGTGCCGTTAACATTTGATTTTATTCCATTAAACTTTGAGTAGGTCTATGAAGTATAGTGTTATAATTACGCAAACTTATGTTTAATATTTAAAACTTACGTTTTATACGACAAAACTTCTCTATTAATCATTGGATATACATAATCGGGGTTTTGACTTGAATAATAAGTCTCTTGTCAAAATCTAAAAATGCCTTCACCACGGAAATTATTTTGAAATTTTAATACAAATGTTTCCTTGGGTGTTGAGATTAATTTAAAAGTGAGAAAAAACGCAAACTATAAGCTGTTAAATTTCTAAATCAATCCGTTTGTTATATTTTCCTCATGTTTTAATGTATGAAGTGTAGAATGAAAGATCGTTTTCGCTATAATTTGGCCGAATTCATTGAGTGTAACGGATAATTCGTTTATTTAACTACAAAAATAAATCTTGAGATACCTCGTTGTTTCATATGATGTCGCTGAATAGTACCGTGTGTACTTAACACAAATTTCGTAGTTGTTAGGACTAGATGGTTGGTAGTGCAATTATTCCGGGAGCCAAAAAATGCTCATAAGTAATTGTCAGCAGGTCGTGTCTTTTGAGCGCAGGTAGTCTCAATATGGCAGCTGTTACCTCATTAATTAATCTGCTGTCATTCATTGATTTGGCCAGTTTATTTGATGTAGGCTATGAGCTGCATGTATTTAGTACTTCTCATTTCCGTTTCATTTTTAAAATTTCCTATACATAATCCAACGAATTTTTGGTCTACGTTAAGCCTCTCTTTAGCATCCTTACAATCTTAGCCTCCCTTTCTGTCGTCCAAATATCTATTCTCCGCTACGCTAATCAAACATTCTCCCTTCTGTCACACTTTTAGCCTTCCATCGCCTCTTCATGCGGCCTCAATCTTGTTTATCCGCTTTCTTTTAAACCCAGTCGCCAATTACGTTTCCTCTAATATCCCACCAGCTTTCGCGAAAATTCTTGCGATGGTTTCCCATGAGCCTGCATTGTTTACGGCCGTATTGCTGCAGATTATTCCACTCATGATCAATTTAGTAAAATATTGTAATCTGCTCTCAAATACACCGCCCTTTTGGACGGTCGTATTTGGTTCTCCTCGGGCTCGTAGAGGCAAAGAATCGTTCCGTTGTGATTGTGTTTAAATGCGAAAGTATTTACGAAAAAATTAATGCTTGCGTGGGAAAAGTGGATAAATTACCTGTACTAATGATGGCTGTCCGGAAAGAGTACATTTTTTTTCGGAAACGCCATGGTCATTCGGGCATGAATTAAATGTGAGAGCCTTGCATTCGAAATGAGGGTCTGAACCGTGGTAGAAAAACATAATGGCGGAGCCGCGCTAGGAGGAGAAGCCTCATCTCCTCTCTCCGTTCTCGGCCTTTGACGGAAGTGATTAACACGCGGGTAAATATTTAAGCGGCCGCGATAGCACAACACGTCCGCGACTGAGCGAGCACAGCACACACCCGTGGGAGACCTGGGACGGAAAAAATTGTCCCGAAAAAAACGTTTTGACTTTTTAAATATTTTTTTAAAGTGCATCCCAGGAGAAGTTGTTCACCCGCAGCAAATTACTTTTTAGGCTAAGGCTGAGGGGGATTGAGTTGGTGTCGTGTCTGAAGTGATTGTCTGTCTTAGGGCCCGGGTTCGAATCCGGTGAGATAATGGTTATATCTCTGATGAGTACGGGAATACGGTAGTCTAGCGAATGAACTTGGTTTGTTGCCGGCAGATCTTTGGTGGCTGTTTGCTAATTTTAAAATACCTGAAAAATTATGATTAGGCGAGTTACATTATGACGTAAGTTTTTTCCGCTCGCTTCTTCTCTGAAACTGGGATAAGCGGCAGTAAGAGATATACTCTATTATACTGATAGGAGCAAAAAGCCCTACTTTCCACACTCCGTCAGTGATTACAATATAAAAGAACGAAACACTGAGACACTCCGTTAACCCTCAATTCATTCAGTCGTCTTTTCCCCCATCCTGTTTATTTTCCGTATTTCCTCTCGTATACATGGGTGGGACGTTACATCCCTATCGAACTCTCCTGTGAACGCCTCGGGGGTCGGTGTGGAGGTGTTAACTTTATGCCTGCAGTAGAGTTTTTCCTTGCTTACGGGAAAAAATCTCGGAGGTGGAAGGATTTTTCATCGTACTCGGTTTCTTTCTGGAAAGCACTTTAAAAATGTGATACATCATTGGATTTAGCATTAAAACAGTTGAACTTTCTGTCCCTTTCGTTGGCAGTAGGCTGATTTATACTGATGTTTGTTTCGTTTTTAACTCCACCCTCTCTCCTTTCATCAAAATATTACACTCCTTACCCCACCTACCAACCTCACTGAGCGCACATTATGACAGTATTATGTCTCCCTTAACTCTCCGTTATCGCATCATACAACTGATTTAATGGAGAGGGATTTCGGCTGGGACCAGCGCTGCCTTTCATTCAAGATGTTTCCTTCCTTTCCTCTCGTCACTCCGAGTACTAATGGCTGGCCGTTGGTCGTGAGAATGAGGCCCGCTTGGCCCTCCCCTGCCGATGCACTTGGATAACATAACTCGCATAACGGACACCGGACGGAGGAGACTCCCAAGGGGAGATAATGGAAATTTTTTTGGATGGAGGGAGAGAGTGGCTCGGTCGTCTCTCTCTCTCTCATCCCCACCGCCAGAAACGGAATACTCAGAGAGAGGAAGAGGGAGACGCTCTGCCCGAAATGTTCTCCTCTTCCTCCTCCTCCTCCCCCTCCTCCTCCTCCTTCCCCTCCTCCTCCTCCTTCCCCTCCTCCTCCTCCTCCCCTGGCGTGCATCCCCATCTCCCGCACGTGTGCCTGGCTCTCCGGTCCTCCAGCTCGGTCTTGACTGTGGAAGAAGGGGAAGAAAAATTCCTCTTGACCTCTCCGAGGATTCTTAGACTTCCGGAAAATATTTTTGGTGGCGGCCTTCTCCTCGTATACGCTATTATAACTTGCGAGCGTCTTTTCCCATTTCTCTGTCCTCCGCTAGTCGGTTTAACATGGGGATGAGGAGAAATTAATCCAAGGGGCGGAACATATCCTCCCCAACGTTGACGACCCACAAAAAATGGTAGTAGTGATTACATTGTTCAGTTTTAATTCACTGAGCTGTACCGCATGGCACTGAGTCACATGCCGATATTAATTCAAGAAGGGAGTTACTGAAATTATATTTAAATGAAAAATTAATTCAAATCGTCAATTTTTGCTTTCATTAAAAATTTTGTTGGTAATTTAATTTTTAGTGTATCTCTCTATCGAGGGTGTTAAGCACGGGCTGGAGCATTTGTAAAAATATCGTGTTAAAAGAACGAATAGCGTCTGTCACTTCTTGAATTTCATTAGTACTTCCTCACGGCGTTTTAGCTCACAGGATGGAATCACGCATTTTTCGTGAAAAACGTGTCGCGCACGTTGGCAGCTATGCATCTGTCTACACCAGCTATGTGTAAAGTGCTAAGCATTTTTTATTATATTCAGTGGCTAAGAGTTTGGATACAGTATCACGCTATTGATGCAATTATTAAATTGATCCATTTGATTTCGGTTACTTAGCAGCTGAGGTCATTCATTGAATGAAGCCAATCACGCATTGAGATGGCATCCTTTAGTCTCTGGTCTTCGCATACCAGTCTCCCCATTGCTGTTAGTAGGTTGCCCATGTTTTTTCCTGGCCGAACTCGGTGGCGTCCTTCACCTCAAGGAGGAATGCCGGATACCCGACGAGCGATCGGAATTTGTCACGCCGCGGTAGCGTCCCCGAGTCTCTTCTCTTGTGTGGGGATCGAGCGCTGTTTTTCAGTTTCACTCGACCCGATAGCCTGGAAACGAAATTCTTTCTCGTTGGGCTTGTCACTCAATGACTCCGGTACTTCAACGGCAGAGGTTTTTCGCTACCGTTTTGGAAGAAGATGGCCATGGCTAAATCGTGATGGGATCGGTCAGATATGCGACACGCAGGTTTTTGAAAACCGAATCTATATACATGACATGATTAGTATAGAGGTAACGAAACCTGAGGTACTTGCTCGCGAAGATCGTGACGCAAAGAAGAAATCATACTAATTAAAAAGGGCCTGAGTGTACTAACGGTAGTCTTTCAGTTCCTTTGGTTGCTAATTACGCTTGATTCATATTCAGGACATGTAGTTCTCCTGAAATGAGTGCCGAAATGCTGTGTTATTCCTTTGACAGTTCGTAGTCGGTTGGAATAGCTTAGGCGGCTGCTACGAGTAAAAAGTTTTCTTGGCCAGCTCTTATAATCAGATAATTAAATATAAGCGTTTTATGTTCATCTACATTTACTTATTACCCTGAAAGCCACCACAAGGGTGTTTGGCAGGGTGTGACTTATCACCAACATGAACTACGGTGAAGAAATGTACTTTCACCAACAAGCACCACAGTATCGGTATACTACTAAACACTGCCAAACACCCGTGTGGTGGCTTGCAGGGTAATACGTAGATGTAGATTTACAAATGCTACAGAAACTACTCAAATAATCTATAATGTGACTATGATAACGTGGCAATAAAGCCATGCAGGGAACATTCAAAACGTGGTGTTAGCACTACTCGCCAGATTTAGACACACTATGGGGCATTTGAGTTAATCAGCTACACTGCCTGTCAACTAACCTACTCCAAAGTCATAACGCAGAAATTATGGTCTCATATCGATCGCGGGAAAAAGGACATCTTAAACCATTCTATTCTACAATATATTTCCCTTATTTTATTCTGATTATCGGATCGACCGTAGTACGTGGGAATCGATAAGATATTGAAAACTTCGTCTGAAAATAAATCTGTTTTAAATTTTCGTGAATGATTGAGTCTAATTTTCAATCGATGTTGGGTTTTTTAATTAGAGAAATCAATACCTTGAGGAAATACTCGTTTTAACGGGACATTTTTTTTTGTTTGGGGAATGTGAAGAATGTGCATCTCCTTTCCGACTTAGAGGAAGATGGTATGGTCAGGTCAAGATAGGTTTGCGCATTCCTCTCCCATTGGTTCAGCTTTTCTCATTCCGTAATGTGATCGGCGAACGAAGAGTCTGCAGCCCCTCCGCGATTTTCGCATTCACCAGTCTGACGATCCGCTAAAATGTCACCGGCGGTAGGTCACTCAATGCATCACATCTGTCGTAATGCATGACACCGTGACTCTGGCTGCTGTTGTGCGAAAGCGAGCCCGAAAGTGATTCCATGATGAGTCTCCCATTCCGTGTCACGCCCTATGGAGCCTCCACTTTGATTGAATTTCGATGGTTCAGCCTATGATCCTCCGAATGGTGACGCTTAATAGGGAAAGGTCCCCAAATCGCTACCCGATTCTGCCGTTTCTCCTGATCAGGCCGTTATAAATGGCGTCTGTTTTGTTGGGTGCTGCTCGGCGAGCAATTTCGAAATCCTTATCCGCTTGACGAACAATTCCTCTTCGTGTTGGAGAGGAAGTTGGGCAAGAATTGACGGCTCTCCGAGCGCTGCATGACTGAGGTTAATTGTCTCTCCCTAGCCTTCACACAGGTGGCCAAAACATTAGCTCGCTGTCCTTGGGATTTCATTACTGAGGAGGAATCGTTGAGCTGTTAGTCATGTCGGGAGAAGTGATTTTTGGCCTTACACGTAAACATCCATCCATCCAAAACAGATTCTGATCCGCCATAGGTATTAACCAGAGTTCACCTTTTTTCTGGCATTCCACGTTTCCTTTCTACACACTTCGTCCCAGGATCGCATGTCGTTCATTCATCCTTCCGTCCATCGCTTATATGAAACTTTCAGTCATACGGGCGTCCAGGGTTCAAATCCCTGCGGAGGAGGATGTTTTTCATAGGAAACCCGATCTCTACTTGAGTGCCTTGTGGAGAACGCTTAAGTGCTGTACTCCGTCTGTCGGATGAGACGTTAAACAGTGGTCCCCTTGGCGACTTTCGTTAAGAGAAGGCTAATGCCGACGCCGGGTTTCTATCCACCCTTCCTCCCTTACCTGTCCCCTATGGCGCTAAAGACCATAGCTGTCGGTCGGTATTTTTTCCTCTGTCAATTCTACTCTTTCCCGCTACTCTTCTCCATACCTGCGTTTCCCTTGCTTGCTGCCAGCTCCAATCTTTTTCATTCATCGCCCAAGTTACATTGACAAATGGCTGAAATAATTGTTTCAGAACTTACTGCCCAAATACTGCCCAAAATAGAGTGACCCAAAATACTCGATTTTGTCTCGACTTATGAGGCATGGGCCCTTGAGATGCCCATGAGGGCACATAGTGTCTCACAACTTCTCGAAGGATTATGCCCCTATGTGGGAGCCCCTAGAGACTCGGAGGCTACACGCTAGACGTAGGTTGCCTGAGAAATTCAGTTCTGGTGTGTTTCAGAGTAAAACAGAGAATATTATCACGATGCCTCACTGCATCTTTAGGTCTGACAGAAGCAATAAAATAAGATAGATTCTTTGTCGAACAGTCAGGTACAAAAAATCGTTCTTCCCGCGCACAATAAGCGACTGCAATAAAAATTGAGCTCCACTAATTACACTCCTATAGTACACATCACCATTTTACCTCCAAAAACCTTCCATCTTTATACAGCTGGTGACCTAATACCCCGCCACACGCCCATGCGGCGGCTCGCAGGGTATTATGTAAATGTAGATGCAATATACAGTTTTGAGCGCATATTGCCTGTCAAAATATTAATTATAATGCAAACGTTATCTCAAACTTATAACTATACATTTTAACATCGAAATTGTCTGTTCAACTGAATTACGTCGTGGGTAAGAGATTGTGCGATTAATTACTAATACATTGGATTTCAGTCCCAGTATTGGGGCAGGTTAATTATCATGCAAATGATCAAGGTAAAATACTACCTACCCCAAGGGGAAGTTTTCTGTTCGCCGAGATGTCTTTCGCTGTGACGGTTTGGCGCGAATTCAAGGCTTCCTGTGTTCCCAATTTAAAGCATTTTATTTGCATTGGGTAGAATGTTCCTCTAGATCCTAGTGAGCGTATTAATCGACGATTGCGGATGTCTATTCCTGTTGCCTTGTGACCTCGTCGTTCGACCAACTTAGTTTTGCTCGTTGGTGTTTGTCTGAGGCAGAAATGACCTAATGGTTGCAATTAACCTATTTTCGCGTAGACGTGTTTTTGCAAGATTTAGTGAGAGTGTCGCGTTGATCGCGACTTCGCGTGTTGAGAGCACACGCTTTTATAGAATGACAATGCTATTCCGTAATGATGCAGCGCTCAGCCCCGGGAATGAATGGGCATCAATTATTTATTCCATGCTGTTACGCCAAGGCATTTCCTGTCAGCCAACTCAGTACCGTGTAGTTTCATCTTCTCCTCTCTAAGAGTTACGCTGGATAATTTAACGATTTATTCCCGGGAGAAGAGTAACCTAATCCTCCGATAATGCTCTCTCTCGTGTGTATCACTGAATACTCATGATGGTAAATGCCTTCGCTCGGGTGCAGATTGAATATGCAATGGATGATGATGTATGCCTCCCAGCTACGATACTTGCTGCCTTTTCATTATAATGTGGTAAATTACGATCAAGTGCCTCCGGTAACTGCTTATTCATCTTGGTTGAAGCTTTGAGATGAAAACGAATTAAAATTTAATAAAAAATGAGGGACTGTGTAAGGTTAAGTAGAAGCGTTCTTTATTTCCCATTTACTATTTAAATGCATCGAATACATGAGATGAAAATGATTGTAAGAAGTATATCCTGCGAATAGTTACACGGATAGGAAAACAATCAATGATTGTTATTATCCCTGTATCAATTTATATGCGAGTTCACTCCAAAAGAGGGACCGCGGTCTGTATTCGGTTTAAAGAGTTTTACTAACGGAATCGGGTAAACTGCTTGGGATGCATTTTTTATGGTAACCATTAGATTACCACATTTAAGTGCTTTTTGGTGAGAATTATCTGCAGGAAACTGGGATGGTATTAGCTCTTTGAAATATTGAATGTTATTCTTTCTTATTTATGTAATGTAAATGTTTTCCATGGTGATTACACCGCCGCCAGGAGGCCTCCAGTGGATAAGTACTTCCTAAATGGCTAGTGGAAGTTATTGGTAGAGGACAAAATTATGAAAGAGGGGAAATGTTCAATTAGCGTAGGAAAAGATGGGAGGGAACAGAGAATTTGGAAGACTTACGGGAAGAGGCAAAAACATCAGGAAACTTTATCCAGAGATGGTAGAACGGGGTCTTCGTGGCGAGGGATGCATTCCCAGTTGGTCCGGTTGCAACCGGCGTGCGACTCCATCGTGCCCAAAGGAACGGAGCCGAGGAAGGCGATCGTGCGGCCGCTGACCGCGTTCTCGCCGGCGACCGTGCCGGCTACGAGCGTAGTAGGCGTAGTATATACACACCGGTGCCCACGCACGCTCCATGGTCACGGGTGCACCTGCACCCTCCCTTCCCGCCTTGTCCCAGCATCCTCTGCGGTTCGCCATGAGAGTGAAGGGGAGGGGGAGAGAGAGAGAGAGAGGGAGAGAGAGAGAGGGACGCTCCCAGCTGTGATTTTTAACATTCCTCCGAAACCCCGCCCTTTCTCCTCCTTCGTCCCTCCGTCCCTCCCTTCCTCCACCTCTCTCCTCTCGCACAGCTTCCTCTCTGCATCGCTCTCTCTCTCTCCCTTATCGACCCGTCGCCGCGGAGAGAGAGGTGCCATTGACCTTTAAACCCCATCCCCCCGTGCCCTTCTCTCTCTCTCTCCTCTTCTTCTTCTTCCACCCGGTCTTCTCAAACTCCTTCACCCTCCTCCTTCACCCTCCTCCTTCTCTCCCCCCCCTCTCTTACTTGCCCCCCTCCCTCGAGCACAGACGCCGGAGCCGGGTCCCCCTCCAATCCCCCCTCCCACTACCCCCCTCACGCGCGCTCTTTCCCACCTCCCTGCCTGTACCTCGGGCAGCTTTCCTTACCGGGAGGAGTGAGTATAAGTGCCCTCCCTTCCTCCCCGCGGCCCTTGTTTCCTAACCGCCGTTCCTACACTCCTTCATTCTTCCCCCCCTCCCTTTATATCCATAAGGCCGCTTCGCAGTGAACACAAGAACGCAGAGTAACTTGCAGCTCTGGCTGCAGTCGCCCGTGCCTTCAAATGAGAATACTTATCAATCTTTGGTGACAAATCACAAAACTAGCAAATTCCCCAAATACAAATGTATTACACGACCCAGGTTTCGCTGAGTGATGATGCCGTAAAAGACGAAACCTAGGTCGTGTAATAAATTTTCTCTTGTGAAATTTGCTCGAACTGTGATTTGTCAGTTATGCTTCGGTTCCACGGAATACCGCCGGAACCTTCAGAATTTGTAATCTTTTACGACTTCAGTTAAAGTTTCAATTCCACCTTCTCGTCGCTGGTGGCGGATGTTTTCCCGCCAAGGTATAGCTTCTGATTTAGTCCGTTAAGAAATTACATGTAGGTACAATACGTAATTGTCTTGGAAATGTAACATTCACAGTAAGAGTGATGTGTTCGAAATATTTTTTGCTTCACCTCATCCCCGTTGTTTAATCTTTTAAATCTTCAAATGTTTTATTGTTAAGCAATATGTGTGCATTTTGATGATGATTGCCTCAACGCAGGGTTTTTTACTGGGAGACAATCTCAAGCTTTCTCGTTTAGGTGATTAAAATTCTGTGAAATTTAACCGTCTGAAGTTACGTTCTCAAGGTGTGTTCTCAACTCGACCGGGACCGGCCTTTCAGTGTCTACTCTCTCGCCTCTCCACTTTCTCTGTCCTTCCCGTCTTCCAAGACAATTTTTCCCTCACGCAGCGTTCTTTCTCTCTTCTATTCATCCATCCATACCCTCCGGGTTTCTCATGAATGCACTCGAAAGCGCTTCGTAACGATTTATCCGGTGTCTGTTTTTCAACCTTCTTCCTTTTTTTGAGCCTCGTCCACGAGGGAGCTTCATTTTCAATCTTTGTGCCGGAAAATGGGCTCACTGCGTAGTGAAGTGGATGTTTTATAATTCAGAAAAAATATGTGCTCGACGAAATGTTGCCTGATAAAAAAAATGAGAGGTTTTAATTGGTCGTCATCGAGCGTGGTTTACGAGAGGCCGGTTTAGCTGTTAATACTGTCAACCCTCGAGGTGGCAGGGTGAAAGTCCTTGCCTGCTAACCTAGGGTCCCGGGTTCGACTCCCGCCTGGGGTGAATTTGAATCATCCGGGACATGGTTGTACATGTAACGTAAAATGAGTTATGTAAGAGAGGACTCGACAATCCTAATGTAACTCAATAAAGACGATATTATTATTATTATTATCACTTCGAATACTCGGTTATCGTGTCGCATAATTTAAGTCTGCGAATATTAAACCGAACGCCGAGTTTCACGTGCGCATTCCGAGAGCAGGATGCGGGAGGAACGTAAAAATTAAATTGAGCTTCCGGTTTAGGATGTCCACAGCATCAATCATGTAACGCCCTTCTCCTTTATTTTCAGCAGTCTTTATGCGGACGAGACTGTGTAACCCATTCTGCATGGTGACTCGGCGTGAACTAAAATCTCAGCATCCATTAATTTAAGCTACTTCTCACTTAGCGTGTATTAGTAGTGGTACTTAATTACTATTTCCTATTTTCTAGGAAATTTTTCTTATTGGAAATGGTTGTAATCAAAAGCTTGATGTGCTATCTGGTTCAAATTGATAATTTTCTGCTGTAATCTGAGTAATCTCCATAATAGCTCATGTTAAAGTTTCCATATGGGCCTATGTTAGGCTGGAATTGCAGTAAAATGCCTAGAAACCGTATTTCTTTTCTGCATCTTCTCAGTTTATGAAACGCATTTCAAAGATATTATATTCTAGTGTTCACAGATTCTGGAATAATTGACCCTGAGGTAAGAGCCAAATTAAACAAATCTCTTCGACTTTGCGTGTGATTCGCGCAATCCAAGGCGTTAAGGATCCAACCGGGTAACGAACTGTCTTTGAGCATAATTTCCAAGGTAACTACTCGCAAATCTCACGTACTCTAGCACAACAACGAACAGGTCTACCACTCAGTTGAAAAATTCCATTGCTTTCCCTCGCCGTTCGGTTGGCAGCGCCGTTCTCCCGTGTAAAGGAGTCTCGGGGAAAATGGGTGCCACAGCCTCTTTATTATTCGAGGGAATTCCAGACCCTTTACCTCTTTCTCTCTGTCTCTCCGCACCCCTCGCCTTCTTCATTTATCCTCCTTTCTCTCTCTCTCTCTCTTCCCTCCTCCTGCACTTCCATTACCACCGCCTCGTCATTTGTTTTCCTCGAGGAGATGATGATGATGACTGCGACGGGCGTGATGGGCCACCCTGAGAAGGTGAAGGTATAGGAGTCGTGGGGTTCAGAATCTTTCTCTTGCATTTCTTTCTTTCTGTCTCTCCTCCACCTCTAAGTCTCCAAAGCCTCTTTCTCCACCTTCTTCTCACCTCCCTCTCGTCGCGCAAATTTCCCTCACCCCTCATCCCCCCCTCCCCTCGTCTCAACTCCGCCCCCCCACACCTCTCGTGTCTCACGGGACGTAGCCTTTCGCCCGCCGTCCCTTCTCTTCCATACCCTTCGATGGCGACCTCAAGTCAGGGTTCTCGGATTTTTCAATCGGAGAATTCTTCTCTCGGATTTTTGCTGAGCGATGCGATGCTTTTATTTTTGCGATAAATTTTCACCCTGGCGAGTATTATTTTTCCTTCTCTCCTCGTGAGCTTATTTTTTTCATGCCTCTTCCCCCTTTTCTTCGCTGCTATTTTTCGCTTTTCCCATTATTTTGTCCTCTCCTGGCAGCAGGCTTCGTTGTGGATCTGATTGGCAAGATTGCTGTAGTGTTAGGTACCCATCGCGGGGACCCGAGTTTGAAATCGGACTTAAACGGATACTTTTAATCCTTTTCCGATTCCCACTTGTCTGATACGTGGAGGTGAATTAAACTCCACTTTCTCAGGCGAGATATCGTAGAACAGCGTAATGAGTAATGAAGCTCAAACGATTTCGTACTGTCTACAAAATTTTATTTCCACCTCTTGCTATACGTGTTTCGACTGACTAGCAGTCATCATCAGGCAAGACTAAAATTTTGTAGACAGTACGAAATCATTTGAGCTTCATCACTGGAGGTGAAATGGTGAAGTATTTTGTTAGTCGAATGGGAGGCTTAACTGTGGACCCCTCATCGTGTGTAGCAAAGGGTAGGCTAATGCCGACGCCGGACTTCCCCACTCTCATCTCTCATTTGCCTAATAACTCCTCCCATAGTAACGTAAACTACTGGCCCGATCGACGCAATGACCTCAGAAGGTCAGTTCCCCTTCTGGAATCCGGTTTTTCTGTCCCCCTACAGCCAATCAGGTTTTTTGTGACTTTGATATAATGCGGATGTCAATTCAAAAGATATTCACTCTGGGGTAACTTATTTTTCTTTGAACAGCTATCATGTTGTCCTAATTCCGTTGATAATTATGAATCTTTTTTTCCCCGTTTTCTTTTCTGCTCTCATCTTTTCCCGATGTCCCTCGTGGTTTGATTAATCTCTTTGGCATGAAACGTATAATCGTTTCATTCAATGACTTTAACGCCGATGTAGAAGATATTATTTTTATGAGGAAAAATGTCTACAATGACTCCAGCAAAATTCCCTGTTCGACTATATTTTTCTTGTTGTGGGTGTTCCCTTGCCCGATTCTTATCTGTTTTTGTCTGTTAGCATACATTGGGGGTTGCTGAAAGGAGTTTTACTGCCTCTAGGTGGAAGTTGTGCCAGGATTATATGCTGAAAAAGAAAACTGGTAGACTTTTCTGGTCATGTTGCGGTAAAAAGTAATAGCACTATCCAATAGACAAGTAGTTATGATGCTAATATGGAATGGTGTTGTCTATGGATTGGTTTGTGAATGAAAATCTAGGAAATAACTTTCAAACAAAAATACTAGGGCTTTATCTTTCATATAAATTCCCGGATGTCTGATTCCATCGGAGAAATAAATTCCGCTCCAAAATGCGCGCACTCGCCGACATGGTATTTTGAATATTACGGTGGAAATTTTGCGTCAGTGAGCTTAAATATTTTCTTTGAGCTCGTCGTCCTTTCGGCTCAGGGAATGATTTTCCACTTCGCTGACGAGACTCTGCTGAAGAGAGATGGAATACTCATTCATTAATCCCGGACAAAAGGGACGGAGATGAATTTGGATTTAGTCTAGACCAAGAAGATGCATTAGCTCTCTATTATTCTCATCATATTGCTATGCATATTGATAGAAATATGTTCTTAAATATTTGCCACGTATATGGTGGAGGGATATGGAAATGAGTTGCGATCATTGCTCATTTTCAAGTTATACCACTTTGTCACACGCTAATTAGGAGTGGTGATTATTGTTTCAATGTCGGTACACAACATGTACGAGGGTAAGTCAATAAATAAGTCGCAAATGTCAGCATTTCATCATCAAAATCAGTGTAAACATTTCATTGGGAACGCTTGGAACATCCACCGTACAGTCCCGACTTAGCCCCCCAGTGGTTTTCATCTGTTTGGGCCCTTAAAAAATCATTTGGGTGGCCGTCATTTTGATACAGATGATGCTGTAATCTATGAGGTTACACGTTGGCTGCGACAGCAACCAAGGGACTTCTTTGCTGCTGGCTTTCAAGGACTTGTAAAGAGATGGGATGAGTGCCTGAATGTACAGGGTGAATATGTGGAAAAGTGAAATAAATGTCAGAAAGTTACTTTAATTATTTTTGCCTCAATTCAGTTTTGCGACTTATTTATTGACTCACCCTCGTAGATTCAAAATTCGTATCGTATAACCAGGTTAATAATTGCAGTACTGTTTGCCCAATACAGCTATAGACGTTGTAATCACAGTGAGCTTGTCTGATTAGACATCTGCCTTGCTATTTTCTTAATTGGTAGTTACTTGAGTGTAATTTACCACCAGGTCATTGAAAAATTAAGAACAGGTGTGTTTCAGAGCGACTCGGAGAATATTATCATAACGCCTCACTACATCTCTAGGTCTGACAGAAGCGGTAAAATAAGTGAGATGCATTTTCGAACAGATAGATACAAAAACTCGTTCTTTCCGCGCATAATAAGTGACCACAGTAAAAACTGAGCTCCAAGAATACACTCCTACAGTGCATGTTATCTTTTCACCTCCCAAAACCTTATCCCGTACATATTTACACGGCTGGTGTCCTAACACCCCCTGCCACACGACCATGTGGCGGCTTCCAGGGTAGTAAGTAGATGTAGATACCTATGTTGTCTTGTTGATTTTATGATAGCTAGTTTACAGAATACTACGTGTTGATGCTTGGCTTTTCATCGTAATTTTTTTCTTCATGTGAAAATAGAGTCATTAAGGATCCAGCGAATGGCTTCGGTGCTGGCGCAAGAGTCGATTGATTGTTGACCATTTATAATAATTAGCTAGCTTTACTTTTTTCTTAATTGGTAGTTACTCGTGTTTAATTTATCACCGGGTCTTGCGAAACTTCCGTTCTGCCGACGCATCGTCATTTGGCCGTTAATTTTGCGCGATCCGTGACGGCGTGCCTCGCTCACGCAACTCTCTACCCTCCCCCCCACACCCGCCCTCACCCCCCCCTCTGCAAGTTTCATTCGCCGATTTGTGACTTTACAATTAAAAAGACGGGCAAGTGTTAAATGTTCTAGTGTTTGCTTCTCTCTTTTATTTCTCTATTTTTCTTTCGATTTTTCTTCCTCGCGAGTACCGAGGCTGTCCGGGTAATTCTCTCGCTTTCCGCTTTCGGTATGCGTCATCTAGCGAGTGGTACCTCGTCGCGAGCTTGGATGAAGGTGAAGAGGTTAAATAAAGGATGAAGCAGGGAACCCTTTTGGGGTTCGGTGTGACGGGAATGTTCAGTACTTAATGATGAACCTGAAAGCCGAAAAGAAAATTGTGGGCATCATAAGAAGTGGAGATTGCCATGTCTGAAACCTTTTGGTACGACATCTCGAAGGAATATATAAGTCGATGCAGCACGCAGTTGGCTATGTTTGAATTAATCAAGTAGGGGCCTAGCCGAAAGCGAGAATTATTCTCAGAAATGTCGCTTTGCCGCAATGACTTCTCCAAACATATACACCGCAAATGGATGTCGAACCGATAGATTTAAAAATACATTTTTTCCATGCACAATAAAGGACCTGACTAGGTAAAATAGGTTTTTCGCGTGTCCTAAATATCCTAACATCATTATTAACATTATTAACCTCACATGTAATTTCCGGCATGATAGACTATTAGGATAAGCAAGAAAGGCATCTACCATTTTGATGTTCTAATCACTGTCTGTCTCTACCTATTCCGTTTCGAAGAGGAAGGCTATGGATGCAGGAAATTGAGAGTTTCCCACCTTCAACAATGAAGCCAGTTTTGCATTTTTTATGACGTGTCATCGATCACCGGGTTCATTCGACTTCTTCTGGGCCGTGTCCCTGTTTATCCTTGGCGGATTATTTCTTCTCGAAAGTGATTCTGTAGAGGTTTAAAAATCCAGGAGTTTTTTCAGCCTGTTATATGGTGTTATATTCTGCAGAATTCCAAATATTCCATAATTAAGAGTTTTAACGGCTCGTGTCTCCGCATATATCAGAAGTAGTCTCATATTCGCTCGTTTCTCGACATTGTGATCAATTAGTTGAATGGAATCTTGTCCTGTGATGATAAAGGAATTAGACGATTTAATAGGGTAGCTTCATTTCGCGTAAATATGTTCGTGTCATCAGGCTAGGACCATCGTAATTTTAAAAACGCATCGGAACGCGTCGCGTATTACGATCCATTTATATTTTTCTTGTTGAACCACATTTTACTACGTAAAGCACGGAATTTCCTGACCCTAGCCGAACCTGACGTTATTCCAACGATGTTTCTTATACATTGGACCTCAAGTGTCAAATTTATTACCCGTTTTATGTTTTAATTCAAAACGTTTTAACTCAACAATGAAAAATATACGATCTTTGTTGTTTGCTACAGAAAGTCAAGAGGACGATATATTATATCTGCCACAGTATGTGTTGCGTGTACTGTAATTTCAAAAGGCTGTAATTCCTTTATATATTTGTGCATAACCCATTTTGTAAATGATGGTAGCCATAATTCAGCTTTACCTTCATGCTATCTAAAGTTACTACCCTATTTAATAAAATATATTATGTTGTACGCATTCTCTGTCGGAGTAATTATAAAAAATCATTATTATTAGATATGAGTGAATGATAATGATGACGAAAGCACGCTCCTCTTTCTTCTCCTCGTCGAAATGTACTCATATTTTGATAGCCTACGTTGTGGGACAGAGCTCTGCATTTTTTTCATTATCTCTTTTTTTAGCGCTGAAACATTGAAAGTTGATTACTTTATAGATAGTTCTTTTTGGAGCTGAAAACATCCCCCGGAAAGGTCTCGTTCACACTGGCCGCATAAAGCACAATCACCATCGACGGTGAGCGACATTTGACTCTCGCACGAAATCGTTGTGTCCACAAGAGTATTGTGCCCTTTTCCCCGTTGGGAAGGCCCTTGCCCTGATGTTCGTGGCGGTGATTCACGTTTTCACGAGTCTCGTTTGTATGTACAAATTTAATGCACGGCTCGTGTTCGCGTTCACTGCGTTCCTCGGTCGTTAACTCTCCTCATTTCGGGAGTGGATGACACAGAAAACGGAAAAGCCCCATGCCTTAGCGTTCCATTATCGTGCTCGCTTCGAGGGTTTGCACATCCTATTAGCTTCATTTTTTTCTTTTAAGCACCTGCTTGTACCGCTTTTTGTTTTCCTGACTTTACCGATTTCTGCCTACTCTCGTCCACAATGAGAAATATTTGCTGAAGGAGAGAGTATTGAATTTTGAAACTCATCCATCTCGTGAAAGTGGAAAAGTTGATGTAATATCTAGAAAGTATTTTTGTGCGAAAATGGATTTATTGGTAAGTGCGCAGTTAGGTATTTGGACAAGAAATCATTTTTTAAGAGGGCGAGATTGACAAAGGATCACTCGGTTCATAGACAAATAGAATAGTAAGGACACTAGGTCATTGCATGATGAGGCTATTTATAATTGGGTTTGTACAATATTTTCAGGGTCCAACTGGAGAGGGCTAAGAGACAAGCGTTAAATACGTCATTGGTGAAAGTCAGTGGATGGAAAAAAATCCTCATCTGCAATGTTGCACGCATTGATTGTTGAATGCCAAACCGAATAGATGTTGATTTGTGAGTAGGATACTAGGTGTAGTATGTTTGAGAAAATGATAGAATATAAAGAGATTATGAAGGATACTGTTGCAAAATTTGATAGCTTAAGGGACTAATCAAAGGTTAACATAGGTATATTGCTCGGAAATGAACTTTTCGTAGAAAGATCGCAGGCAGAGACATCCCACTGGCTTACCACTACTCAAGAAATGCGTAAGATGACGGTGAAACATAACGTTCAAGAGCGGAGGCTTGAATTGGATCGCCTCATTTAAAGTAAACTTCCTCGTTCAGCGTTGATTTTAAATTGCGTCAAATGTGGATCACAATCAGAAAGCGCCGATGCACTTCGAGAATTCCCAGGTCGTATGTAATGAGAGAGTGGAGTGGTTTTCATTAATCAACACCCGTTCAGCCGTGCATCGACCGGGCGGTTTAATGTTCCGACTCGACACTCCGTATCAGTGGTAAGAGAGACTCTTCTTTACATTATCGTCTTCATGTCAATTGCTGGAGTTTTCTATTGACATTGATTTTCAGTTTCCTTCTTCTTAGTACTCCAGTGTACTGATATGCTCAGTCTCTCCGAACGACTTCAGACTAGTGCCAACGACAGTAGTTTTGTTGCTTGTAAATTCCAAATAAAACTAGATTGATAAGTACAGAAACTATGAATGTAAACATAAGGGCAAAATAATGGTAAGCTTAAAAAGGTTGATTCCTTCTCACGATCTCTATTTATTAATATTATTTTTCTGGAGATACAGGTCCAGTCATTAATGAGCTACGGTATTCCACTGTTCAACACATGTCACGTATTCATTATGCTTCTTCAGATCCCTTTGAGGAGTTCTGACGGGTTTCTGAGCCCTAAAGAAGTGTAATAATAAATATATAAATGTCGACGACGGAAGAATCCCATAATTTATTAACATCCTATATCTTCAGAAAAATAATATAAACAAGCTTAAAGTAAGACAACTAGTAAGTAATTCAAAATTACGTAACTAGCCTTGGAGATCAAACACCAGATGTTCACAGATTCCAGGTAAAATTTACATTAGTTATTGATTCAACCGTAGAACAGTTTTCTTTAAGTTTTACTCGGTTTAGGTATTTGGAAGAATCAGGAAAATTCATAAAATATGGAGACGAGTTAAAACTAAGCCTACTGAAGTTGGATTTAAAAAAAAAGTTTAATTAAAGAGGAACCCCCGCAAGCCCTGTACGTTTGTGAAATAAGAGTTCCAACCAACTCTCGTGAGGAGGGTGATTGTCGATCTCTGGAAGATCGAGAGCGAGAGAAACTTAAGGTAGTTTGAGCGAAACATCATTTTACCTAGAAATCAATGATTTTGATCTCATTTAAAAGAGAAATATATCACCCTTCCATTAACATCAAAAATTCAACCCCTTATTTCATTACTTTCCGAGATATTTTCCCAAAAATACCAGCCCTTTTTCATGGGAAATACTACGCACTATAAGGTATCTCTGGAGTGTATGCACTCCAGAGATACCTTATATTGAAAATGAGGCATTTCCTACACGTAGATCTCGTCAAAAAATCAACTGTGTGTAGTTAGTATGTTTTCTCAAATATTTTTGTAAATTAATCATATTGTCACCACTGTAAATTTTTCGGGATCACAATAAACTTTTTGTTTTGATAGAGTTCGAAACGTACGGCGTGAGAAAAATGAGTCAAGTTGAAGGCTTATTTAGACATTTTCATTTGGTTACTGACAATTTCTGCCATGTAAAACTATATTATTGCATCATTTGTAATGCAATATTTAATTAGCGTGTCTCACAGCTGGTAAAATTAAAACGTATGTATCGAATATGGTCTCTTATATGATTAGGGAACTATCTCGCCCCCACTATCTTAAGGTTCTCTCGTCTTCGGAAGTCCCAGTTAGCCAGCCGGCTCGACGGCGCGCGGACAGCCTCGTCTAATTCCTCCGCGATTCAAAAACACATCCGGAGGAAAACACGTCCGGAGGAAAACGAATTCGCCATGATCGTTCGTTCGTCCGCCCCATGAGAAAAAAATACCTAAAGAGAGCAGCTCCCGAGACTTGCCTCCAGCTTCGAGACCGCGACGGTCAACCCACTCAACCCAACTCCGCCGGAACGTGTGGGCTTTTATTTCCTTCCGTCGGTGAGGGTTTAATGGAGATCTGTAGGATCGTTGAGTGATTTTTACCGGTGGAGCGGTTTGACAACATTCCAGTCGCACTCGATAAAAAGGAAGGCATTGACTGACTCCTGTTCTTCGCCTCTCTCTCTTTCCACTCCAACCTCTCGTCTTCGCCCTCTCCCTTTCTCTCCTCTCCTGTGTTTTCTGAGGAACGTCGGGTGCGAACATTGGGAGCTCAGCTGTGTATACCGCGAGAATTTTGAATCGGCGTCGTGTTCGACGCTTTAAGTCAAAAGTCTTCCTCATTGCCCCTTTTTACCCCTCTCTTCGAGTGCGTCATTAAGGCGGGAAAATACGGTTTTATTTATTTTACTAAGTATTTCGATATAAACTCCTTTATCGTATTCCTCTATGTAATGTATTATTTTTGTTTTTCAGGGCGACACAGAGAATATTCTAATGACTTCTCACTACATCTATAGGTCTGACAGATGCGATAAAATAAGAGAGATACACTGCCGAACAGATAGATACAATTACTCGTTCTTTCCGCGCTCAATAATCGATCATAACTGAAACTGAGCTCCACTAAATACACTCTTTAATACATGCCACCATTTCACCTCCCAAAAACTTACTTCTATACACGGCTGGTGACCTAACGCCCCCTGCCACACGCCCGTGCGGTGGCTCGTAGGGTATTATGTAGATGTAGATGTAATTAAATGTCAATATCAAAAGTTTCAATATTTTAGGTTGCTTATTGAAAAATTTGTAAAATTCTTACTCTCCGGTTCCTATTTTAAGGGCAATGGAATGAATTATACAAGTTACTTTGTGGTATTCCATATTTCGAATTATTTTATGATAACATTTACAATACCACAGGCCTGAAGATGACGCTTAAGCGATGAAACTCTGGTCGTGTGTTTTTTAAAATTTGTGGTGTTGTAAATGTTGTCATCAAATATTTTGAATGTAAAATGGCTGGTAGCTGGCAGCATCCAGTTCGGAAGCTACCTTGTATTCGTGAATATTTATTTAATTATGTAATGCAACCCTTGTGGTATTCGAAGGATGAAGTTTACTTACTCTGATTCAAGATGTTTACGGTCCTTCATCATTCTATGAATAGCATAATATTTTTCTTTTACTACTATCTTACGGAATATCTAATTTCATGAAGGTTCCAGTATGCATCCTCATCCATATAATACCCTGAGTGTGTGTTTGTGTAAGGGGGTCACCTGCAGTACGCACTATACTCTTTAAGTTAATGTATCTGCGACTACTGATGTATTAGCTGAAACTGGAGCATAATTAGCCAAGCAGATCAGGTTAAATGAATTCGGTCGCTGAGAAACGAGGTGTGCTAATGCGTAATATATTCATTGCTTATCTGTGTCGCTTTAGCCGACATCTGGACTGAAATTCCCAGGCGGGAAAGTGTATGCACCATTCCTTGGCAGGCGAAGTGGTTATACCACCCGAAGCGAAGTCCTGTTGAATCTGTGTAGTTGCTGCGGGTAGGAGAGGCCGTTTTTCCTCCCTGCCGTTCCTGGAAATTCGTCCCCTTGCCCTACCGCGAGAGAATAGAACGTGGGTGCAGAGGACTGTGGAGGCCTCGTGCAATGGAGAGGCGAACAAAGAGTTAAGGTGGTGGGGATTACAATGAGTCGCCGACCCGCTTTCCCGCTCCCCACCGTTACACCGTTCTACCGCGGTGCTGTGAATTCAGCTGGGCGGCGGCGGCGTCAGGGTGTCCGCCCAACCGGCCGTTGCCTCCTACTCCCTCCCACCCCTTTCATTATTTCCGGAAGGGCCCCGAGGAGGCCAAACGGCTGAGCGCGCGCGTTGATTCAATGTGCCGGGGTGGGAGACTTCATTTAACCTCCCTGCCCGGTCAGTCGTCCTACTGTAATGTCCACCTACTCCCTGCTTAATATGTTTCGGTGATGGGGGAATTTGGAAGTTTAGTTTTTAATGCCGGCCCCGGTGGCCACGGGGTAAGGTCCTCGCCAGCTAAACTGAGGATCGCGGATTCGAGTCCCGCCTGGGTGGTTTATTCTACGTACCCAGGGCAGGGATATATATCAAGTTCTGTTGGTCCGGTCCCTGAAAAAACTGATGACAGGCTTAGCAGCCTATCGGGATTCCATGGACATACGGACCAACAGAATCGTTCGGCAAACAAAAAGAACCCTCTATGGACGAGCATGTCATATTTGCTCCGTTTCAGCATCATTGCAAGATATGCTCCATCAGAAGCTTTTCCATTTAGTTTTCGCGCTAGTCAGAATTGTAAAGCTTCGGATTATGAGAGTGGAATTTGCGCAATTTTTGTTTATTTTATTGATCATTAAATAACCCCTTTAACAACTGTTATTCTCTATGAAAATATTTATTTTAAATCTATTGCTTAAAAGTCCATGCATAGAGGGTTAACTCGGCGAATGTCCGTCACCCTTGGAAATGGCCAAGAGCCTCCTATGGGCAGTGCTAATTTGAAGCTTTGGCCGGAAGAACGCAATAAATTCATTTGTTTACTATTTTTATTGCAGCCTCTTTAAATGATCATCCCGGCTGAAACAATTATATTTTTCCTCTGAATTTCTCACGTGAATGAAAAGTCCGATTTTCTACGAACTACTCGAATTATGACATAAATAAGGCATTATTGTTGAGAAATACAGGGAATATGAGCAGGCTCCATTTTCCCATCTGCCGTTTGTGCACTTGCGTATGCATTCTTGCTACTCGCCGCTTTACACGATGGAATGCTCATTTTACATTCGATCGGACATCAGATTTTTCAATAAAGTGCCTTCTGTAGATCTATATCTACATCTACGTTATACCCTGCAAGCCACCCAAAGGGTATGTGGCAGGGGGTGCTTTCACTCCAGGCATGCATGAATTATACGGCGGAACACCGAAATTACATTGAAACCAGAGTACCACACATGCAACGCGCCAATTAAAAATCTGCTAACCAAGAAACATTATATCGTCAATCGTTTCAACATCCAAGGATACAACTACCACTACAGGTTCAAAATATCATGCATAAATAAGAACGTTGAGAATATAAAGAGATCTAGTCTACCTAATGTCACTATTCGCACTATTCATGACGACGATCACAGCTGTTATGATCCCGAATGGTACTCGGAAAAATGACATTTTATACCTATCGGTTCTGCAACATATCTCTCTAATTTTATTGGAGCGATCTAATCTGCCGTAGTACGAGGGGGTTAATAGTATGTTTTTCACGTCGTCCGAAAAAGCTGTAAAGCAGATTTTAGAAATGAGGGTGGCATTTGCGTATGCATTCGTTCAATCGCCTCTTTACACGACGCAATGTTAAGTTCACATTCGATCGCACATCAGATTTTACATAACGGTGCCATCTGCAAGGCAACATTCAGTAATGTTGGTTTATTTCAGAACTTTTCGGTGGGACTATCGATTCATTGGTAGTTGATCTTCCAAATTGGCATTAATGGTAGCATCGGCAGTATGTTGTCAGCATTGGAATCTCATTTCCTCCGCGCCCGTCTCCACAGTTGTTTACACACCTCATCGCATCTTTTACGGTGGCCTAGAGGGAGCACGAACTTGTATTTCGGCGAAAAATCCGGGAGCAAGAACAATTGGAAACGCCGAATTCTATTCCTGGTGGCTGTAAATTGGCCGATACATTTTTTTTTAATCTTCCCCAATCCGTTGGGAATGGTATCCGCGCCCTTTGTGCGTACTCTGCAGAAAACGAAACGGAAAAAAAAAGTCAGGGCTACTAGGAGGAATGAGTTATTATCGTTCCACATTGTTTTTCGCATTCCTCGTATTTGTTTCGCAAGGAGCCGAGGGTTGGGGGAGGAGGGGAGGGGAGGATGTTAAGAAAAGAGATCGCTGAGCCCCGCTTGCTCGCTCGCTGCCGCCCCTCACTGTTGTATTGTTTTCCTCTCGGACCTTGGGGTGCGGGCGTGTTATTTCCCTGCATTTGTATTTGAATGTTGGTCAACTTGCGTGATTCTCCGTGCTCTTTTTCTCGCGCTTCGCAATACATCCATTCTTCGCGCCCGCTTCGTGCGTGTGAGAGTTCACATGATGGCGGAGGGAGAGGAAGGAGAATTTATTGTGTTTACGGCTCTGTATTTCAATTGCGGCAGTATTTATCCCGACAGTCCCTTCGAGAAATCGTGTGTACTTATACCTATGTGCTACATCGTGTCTCATTATACTCACTCGCTTTCGAGATAGAATTATTTTTTTGTTGACATTCTTGAAAGAAAACTATTCGGGGTCAGGCTGGTGTGGTGGCTGGTCCTCCTATCTCCTGTCTCCAATCCCATGGGTTCGGCTCTGAATTCTGGATGTGGAGGATTTTTTTTATAGCTTTAAATGCGATCCCTATGGAGGGGCCATCAGGGTTACACATATTATAAAACCCCCATATCCGGCTGGCGCATAAATCTGTAAACCTATGGGCGCTTATCTTTGTGTATTGTTTAGCACCTCCCTCCCCCTCCTCTAAATACTACCTACTAAAAAATCACTATTCTCGCTGTGATGCGCTTGGTTGTGAGGTGCTACACGGCAGTAGATATTTGCTGTCAAGTTCAGTTTACCGATCTAAGTTATTCTACTCTTAAGGGATGCAAACAGAGATCTCCAAATCATGGGAATCAATCAACAGCTAACTCCCTTGACTTGACTTAGGCAAAGAAATTATTTATATTCCCGCTTAAAATTTATTACCGAGCATGGTTTCTGAAAATTATGGATATTTTCAAACAGCTGCTTCACCCTTTCACCTTGAAAATGGCAACGAATTGCTAACACCACCGTCCGAATTAAATTTTATGCATTGTTTAGTACTAAGAACTGTTCTCGTTATCTTGAATTGCTTCTGCAAAGTTAGACCTTAATCTGTCTCATTCATTCTCAAGTCTGGTCGAGAGGTCACGCCCCCAAACCCGGGCAAGCCGGAAATTTTTTTTACGTTGAATGTCCACGATTCGATATCCATAACATTCCCATCACCTCCTCCTGGAGAAAACAACTGAAAAGAGCACCGGATGGTTTCACACTTGTAGGCAGGCAGGTAATGAGCGTTCGTAAAAGCACGCGCATAATATTCCAGTTCAGAAGCTTGTAGGTATGATCTGGATTCGCAGGAAGAGAATGCGTGTAATCTCGTCGGCTGCGGAGTACAAAATAAGAGTGAGAGCGGCTGTTAGGACTATTTATCCCTCTGCCCTGTATATTACGAGCGTTGACTTTAGGAGACGTATGAGGGATGGCGAGTAGGGGGTTGTGACAGAGGATGAGGAGGAGGAAGGGGCGAGGGAGGGTGTGAGGGGAACGAAAGGCTGAGGAAGAATTTGAAGGTTGCAGCCGTAACTACTGCCAACCGTCGGTCGGTCGCTAATATTCCGAGTCAACCGCCTCCTGCCTCCTCCACACGCCTCTCTGCCCCCGTCTCTTACTTCACTCTCTCTCATACACTCTTTCTTTTCGTTCCTCTTCATTCACATCTGCATTTACATCTATTTATTACCCTGCAAGTAACCTCAAGGGTGTTTGGCAGGAGGTGACTTCTCACCGTCATGAACTACAGTGAAAAAATGTGCTCTCACCAACAACCACCACACTATCAGTACACTACAACTTCTATGAAAACTACAAAAATAATCTGTGATGTAACTATGTAAACGTGACACTAGAGTCATGCACGGAACATGCCAAACATGGCGGTGGCACCACTCGGCAGATTTCAAAGCATTAACACTCTTCACCCCGTTCCAAAAGGTCACCGATGAAATATCATTGATACTGTATCGTGTAACTATTCCACGATTGGGGGCCTCTAATCCTACCTGTACAATTACGTGTACAAATTAGCTGTACAAATTTAGAAAATTGGTACAAATCACTTGGAGGTGTCTCAACAATTTTATTAAATTTGAGTGGTGTTGAACTGCTACGTCTCTAAGTGGCGTAACGTCTCTTCTGGGTGACTAATTCGGTCGAAGCACTTGGCGAGCATTAGGGGGACATGGGTTCGAATCTCAGTCCTGGTGAATGATTTTTTTCCCGCTGTGAACTCCTTTAACCCTCTCTCTTCTCAGCGAGAAATTCTGTTATGGTGACAACTGAGGTCATTCTCGCAGTACTCAGTAAGGGTCTGCAGTTGATGACACCGCATCAATAATAGACCATCTTATGCATCGTAAATTAGTCTTAGTTGTCCGCCGTACTCGACAAATTTCTCTACTGTTGCTCGCTGTGCCATGATTGGAGGAAGCGATAATATTTTGGCTCGTTAACTGGACGAAATAAATTTAGGTTGAAGAAGTAGTTTGATGGACAGCCATCTATTGGAGTAAAAATATGATGATGCCCGTGTATCGGGATGTGACGAGGATTAGGGCCGTCCAACAAACTACTCCTAAGCTGATAGATTACCTAAATGAATGGGTATTAAGATTTTACTTCTCGAAATTAGAAAGTCCACTTTGCTAGTTCTTTTATTTTATGAATGTTATTGATCATATATTTTTTTATTCTCTAAAATTTTGATACTTTCTTATTCAGCGTAAAGGCCAAAGTTACAGGTTAAAACACTTTGTAATTTCCACGTGAGAATTTTATTTTCACGACCCAGGTTTTGTAGCTTGCGATATCATCATGCGATCAGACCTGATGATGTCACACAGCGACGAAACCTAGGTTGTGAAAATAAAATTCTCATGTGGGAATTACAATGTGTTTAAATCTCTAATAATGAAGTTATTCCTCAAAGTTACGCCTGAAACCATCACTTTCGTATAGGCCAAAACTGGCTTTATTTTAATATCTATTAAATAAATCAAATCCTGAGCGTCGCGTCAAGCCCATGGCTTCTTAACTTCAATCTGTGCTCCCTTGGCCCGTCTCCACACACTCGAGCACGCTCGAGTTTTTTCTTTGCCTTTCTAACCCTTCCCTTCCCGACTCCACCTCACCTGATGACTATTCTCCATCACCGAGGAGGCTGAGAACAACTCCCCCACTCACCCCCCAACCCCCCCCGCCTTGTCTTGCTCCTCTTCCTACCCTCCCCCCTCCCTGATCCCCCCCCTCGCCCTCTCCACCTCTGCCCCTCCTTCCCCGCCCAACCCTGTGGCGCTGTGGTCACTGTGTGTTTCTTCCCAAGGCCTTCTCGCCTTCTCTCCTTCCCTCACCTCGCTCACCTTCTTCTTCCTCTTCTTCTTCACGCTATATAGCAATCTCCTCTTCCTTTTGTGTCCTCCCTCCACGGCTTAACACCTCAATCTCCTCCTCCTCCCGCGCAACAAAAGGCTCTTCTATTCCTCCCGCTCTCCTCTCATGACAACAACCACCGTCGTCGTTCTCTTGGTCAGTGTTTCTCAAGTTGTTCTTTTTATTTTTCATGCGTAGAGAACTGCGTGATATTTTTTATACGGAGAATCGGGACGAGTTAACTGACTGTTCTTTTCGTCTGTATCCTCCGTTTTTTTTAATTCTGCGCGCGAAGTTGCTCTGATCTAACGTGCGAATAGTTTGATTTGCATTCGGTTTTAGCAGATATTCCTTGCTGCAAAGGGAATAAGTGGACGATCCGTTGGTGTTCTAGAATTTTACGGAACATTCAATATCCTCGCAAGGACTATCCCGTGGAAAATCTGCTCTTAAAGGGAAGAAGTGGGACTTCATCCTGTCTCTGCTTTTTATCGTTTCTTGATCTCCCCAGCAAGCTCAGCTTATAGTGTCCATAGAGTCACCTTTTCTTATTTTGGATCCATCTTTCACGAGCTCCAGTGCTCCATCGACTAATCTTTAGTGGCAATAACTATGCTTAGGGTTGAGCGAAATTTAGGAAGTCCTACTTTGATTTGTAGGCTTGAGTTTTTGGGGGCTCTATGCGCTAAAGAAATAATCATCCCTTCTAATCTGAGACATTAATGCAGAGTTAAATCACCATCCATGTTTCAGATGTGATTCGCGACGGCAATCATAGGCCATCTGGTGAGTCATTTATACAAGGAAAACGCTGCGTTAATTTAGTTTTGAAAATATACCACAGTGTTAGATCATCTTTGTATGGTTTTCAGTCGCTGGGAATGGGATTCGAGCTCACGTTCGTCGTCGGAGCAATCGGGAATGTGTATCAATCTTAGCTGACACCGCTGAATTGGACCATCTTTTGGATTCTGGGAGAGATTAGGTCCCACCAATCGAGTAACCAGTGGTGAAGCGAGAAGTAGCGTGCGCGCACCGTAGGTGACCGTTTTCCGTGCTTTTATCTTCCACCGTCCCATGTTGGAAGCGTCGTGCGTGAATGCCTTGCAAAGATGTATGTGGAAGCCTCGTGCTAATGCTTGTGAATGTATACGGGGAGGGGACCCCAGGCGAGTAGGCGCGCAGGGGTTTTTACTCCATTCGGGTGAACATGGGAGATGGCGCCAAGATAGCACCACTGCCTCCTCCTATGACTCTTTTCATCGCTTGATCTCCTCTCCCCCTTTCATTGACGTTGTCCCTCCCAACCTCTGGAACCCGTTAAAACGCTCAGCGGACACGGTTTCCCCTCCTTACCACTTAGTCCATCCCTCCCCCTCACTCCACACAGCCCTCACCGTGACGATTATTCCAAAGCCGTCATCCTAATCGTTAATCTCTTTTCTATCCGAATCCCCTTCTTCATTCCACCGCCACCCACTACTCATCGCACTACTGATAAAAATTTCGCCCGCAACCGATGTGTATCTTTTCGCATCGCTTTTGTGACTTTTGTCTCGCCGTTCGCTCATCTCCCCTCAAATTGCCGAACCGTTCATTGTTTAGGGGACTTCATTCGTCGTTCGTTTGCCTTCACGAAAGCCCGAAAATCGTCATACACCACTACACCCTACTCAACCTTCATTCCCCCAAACATTAGGATTAGAATTCCTCTCTCTCTACGTTGATTGCATTGCAAAGTTTCAATTATCGTCGCCATTTCTCTATTTGTTGCTCCCCCGGAGGAATTCGTTGTCGTCACCCTTATCCAATTCGTCGGTTTCTTTCTGTGCAAGCTGTCCACCAACAGGGATCATTTGCGCCATTTTTAGAGAAATGGTTGGACAATGATCTTATGCATTCAAATCCACGCACCCATTCACGTACGACACTTACCAAATCAAATACCTCTATTAATCTGCACGAAAAATACTGCCTGTTATGCAGACTATTAACATTTGCCTCGTACTGTAATAGCCCGCATTAGTCCTGTCGCGGTCAGAGAGCAAGAACGATGGCTGAGATTGATGCGTTGTTTCCTAAATTTGTGGAAAAATCAGAACGGCTACAGTTTAGCTTGTCACATCACCATTGGTTGTTCAATCCCAAGATTATTTGACTGCAGCCGCCCACCCTTCCCAATCTTATGTTAGTTCCTTACCTCCTAGCATCTCTTCCCATGTACTTTCCTCTTTATTTGGTCCATGAACATAGGTCTAACCTAGGTCTACCTCTGGGGACTTTTCCCTCTATTTTGCCTTCATTTATATTCTTCACGAACCCATAGTGTCTCAAGGTGTCTCCAATCCATCTGGTTCTTCTTTTCCGTATGATTTTCCATGTGGTTTTCTCCTCTTCTGTATACTTCGTAGTTTCTTATTTTATCCGTCTATTTTATCTTTATCATCCTCCTCCAGTCCCAGATTTCGAAGGTTTCTAGTATTTTATGGTCATCTTTTCCAATGATCCACGATTCCGATCCATAGAGTGCTACGCTCCACACAAGTGTATTCTGGTTTGTATATCATCTCTGAGCACAGCAGTAGTCTTTTCCCCATCAACACCTTACCTTGGGTTATTCTCTACTTGATGTCCGTTGTATTTCTTCCGTCCCACGTGATGATACTTCCGAGGTAGGGGAAGAGATCTCCTTGCTCTAATTTCTCTCCTCTCAAGGTGACTTCTAGATCCAACTTCTCTCTACCACATACCAGGATTTTAGTCTTAGTTTAGCTTCTCACATTTTTAATAAATGTCTTGCATATTCCACACGTCTTTTTTTCGAAACTTTTTTTCCATATATAGTTGTCATTATCAAGGGAACCTTCGCTTTTGTAGCTAGTTTGCTTACCCGTGAATACCAATGATCTGAGGGCATCGGTCCGAACTTTATCGTCTGTGCCAAAGTACGACTCGTCTCTCGGCTCCTCTCCCGCATTTTTCTTTCTCCTCCATTCACTTGTTCTTCTCCCTCCTGTTTTTTCCTCTTGCTTTTTTTGCTCGCACCTTACAGCGTCATCCTCCTCGCTAACTTACCCCCAACTCATCTCTCTTAATTGAGTTCTCTTCGTCCGGTCCGTCTGGGATTGGGAATTCCGTGGAGTCAGCTCGTTCGCGGATACCCTTCCACTAGCTTTTTCTCTCCCCAACTTACATTTTTTTATTCTCCGCCAACCCCTTTGGCTCTATGATTCCGATAATTTAATTAAGTCCGGCAAAATTTTCCGACCGGGATCTCTCCATCTCCTGATAACCCCCCACTCCCGTTTCCTACCCATCTCACTCGTTTTGTCTCCCTCTCTTTCTCTTTCCTTAAAAAAACTTTAATTTTTCTGCTGCTAGTTAATTTACTCCAAAGTTTTTTTTTTCTCCGGTCGTTCGAAAATCAAGTCGGGAGGTTTCGTCTGATTCAAATGTGAAGTGATGTATTTTCTGTCCGCAGAGAGAGAGGGGGGAATGTACTTGGGGTTTTTCTCATCTATCATTCTTTTTATTCTCTCGATCGGCAGGGGAATGACTCTCGTCCGGAGTTAGTTAGTTGCTCGTTCGATGCGAGAAACTTTTCCTGCTGGTCGGATACTCTGAGATATATGTAATCAGACTCGCCATTGTTGCTTGAGGATACAACGGCCGAGGGAAACCATCCGTAATTCCCGCGTATTCGTATTCTATTTGTCTGTTTGTAAAAATGTTTCGAGTTTTTATTTCTCTCCCAGGAATTACAGCACTGGTAACTGGGACATTTCGGTTGCAAGTGAATCTAGAGTTGTATTTGGACTATAAGTTTTCATTTGAAATACTTCAGTTATTTCTACCATAAAAAATTTTCAGTTATTATTTCTACCATTCTGGATCACTCGGAGCTACCCAAAACACTCCTAATTAAGGGTGTTGAGCTTCATTTTATCAGGTTTTGTTTGCTGTGGGATTCACTAACAATCATCATAATTGGTCGTACAATCCTGTAATTGGTTGACTACAGCCCTCCACCCTTCCCTATTTAATGCTAGTTACCTTACCTCCTGGTATCTCTTCTTATGTATTTTCCTCTTTATTTTCTCCATGAACTTATTTCTTGGTCTTCCCCTGCGGTCTTTTCCCTCTATTTTACCTTCAATTATGATCTTCGCAAACCCATTGTGTCTCAGGGTGTGTCCAATCCATCCATTTCTTCTTTCCTCTATGGTTTTCCATGCGGTCCTTTCATTTTCTACTCTTCTGTACTCTTCATCATTCCATAATCACTTAAATCACTTTCCATATAAACGTGGACATAGTTTGCGTATGGTTAGTTGTATAGCTGTCGTAGTTTAAAAATAGTGTTTTTGTGCGCTTTGTTAAATACTCGTTTTGCAATTTTTAAGGGTCTGGATTATACTTTAAGTAATCTTGTTTTTCCCTACTTTCATTCCATACCACAGTCGGCCTAGCCCCAGTTCAAACTTTGCATAGTACTATTAAAGATGAGTTGATTTTTTTCCGTGTTATTTCTCGTCCCATCCCAACGCAATCAAAAATCATTCCTTACAGTTATAGAAGACATTGCTGCTTGTCCTTCCCCAGCCTAATGTAGAAGCTTGGCCAATCATTGATACGCCGTAAGGAAACGAAGTGAAGCGAAAGGATGCGAGTTAGCGGGTAGAAACATTCTACCTCAGACTGCAGAACCATCGTTGCCCTGACTATTTTGATTCAAGGAGAAGTTTTCCGTCGACATTTCGGTCATACAGTTTGGGTTCGTGTTCAGAAGATGTTGAATCTGTCTAGAGATGAATTCCGCAGAGCTATCCCTTCAGCTAATTCTGTCAACGGAGGATTTTGTGCCTAGCGAGCCACGCCCCCCCCCCCTCCCCTCACTCCGCCATTATCCCTCTCGTTCCCCGCTTTCATCCGGTTCCCAAGTCCCTTGAGGAAAAGTCCCTACCTGGTCCATCGATTTTCGATGTTGTCTTCTCATCCCTTCCTGTCCCGTTCTCCCTATCCCCCTGCCCCTAGACACCCTTCTGAGACGCGGAGACCGTGGCGTCTTGAGATGACGAAAAGGTCACGAAAATGTCGACGCAAAAGATGAAGACAGGAGACCCTTCCCCCTTCTCCTACCCTTTTCCTGCACTCCCCCCTCCTCCCCCCCCCGTCGCATTGTTCGCGGTGGCATCCTTTCGAGAAAGGGATGGGAGCGCATCTCGGTGTGGTATCCCGTGATCTTCTCGTGTATGTGACCAATTTTATTATTATTTTCTCCTCCCTCCCGGCCCTCTCCCCCCCCCCCCCATCTCATCGCCGTGGCAAGTTGGATGGCTAAAAGTTTTTGTGCGCGGTCCGCATTTCGGAGAGATGATACCCGGCCTCGATCCATCCGATCTCTCCTCCCCCTTCCCCCCACCCATCCCCTGAGGGACGCCCGGGGAGGAAGACGGCGTCGCCGCGGCCAGCGGCGTGTCGTCGAGGCGGCGGATGTGCGGAGCGGGTATCGCGACGGCGGGCAATGCCCCCATCTCTTCCCGCGACGGTGGATTTTTCGTGTCCCAGGGCGAGACTGTGAGGGTATGATGGGGGAAGAGATGGCGGTGCACCTGAAGTAATCGAGTCTCTGGATTCGTGATTTTATTTTCTTCTCTATTCTACTCCGATCCTTTTGCGGGACAATGGGAGTAAAAGCGAGTGAAAGAGAGTAAGGGAGCCCATCTTAGAAGTGCTGTCTAAGAATTCTCGGTCGATGGCTCTCCCGCTGGGAAGGTTGTTGGAATAAGCTCGGCGGGTGACTTAATAGTCTAGGATTAAATTGATGTGGTGTTCTCGAGCATTTTCATTCGCAAGTGTGTCTATAATGGTGTCATTCCTACGCTATCGGCTCCGTTGCTGCGGATTATTCCCTACATTTCTTCCTTCGACAAATATTCTCATTGGAACTCGTTTCATCCGTTGTGCATTTTAGCATCTTAATGGACAAAGGAAGGAGTATATGATTATCCACAATGGATAAAATTGATAGCATGCTAATTGTGAGTGACATGTCGTTTTAATTGTGAGAGTCTTATAAACAAATCAATCATTTTTACCTCTTGTCTAAAGATTAGTCCTTTACGAAAATACTGTGTATATCATTGGAGATTGAGCTGTCTTCTTATATCTATAGCTTATTGATTAATTTGTATTCCTCCGTTATTTGTACTGAAGAAAGAGTTGGTTTTTCCTCACCCCCACGTTGGTTGAGATTTCTATAGACAATTCTACTTTGTTCCGAATATCGTCAAAGAAGAGCCCCAATCTCGAAAAATCGTCATCTTATCTCGTCTTTCTGTGTAGTTCTCCGTATCGAGAGTGGAATCGTTGAATGGTAAACTAGATCATTTGGAGTTTATTTTGGGTACTAAATCCGGAGGTCTGCTCTCGGAAATGTATTCCGTCGTATTTCTCACAGAAATCACGTTTTCGACAGCGTTTCCCTATTTTATCCATCCCGGGCCTTTCGAGAAAAAAAAAGAAAACGGAGGAAAAGTTTCTACGCCTCCCGCCCGCGTGGTTTTGTGAGATGAGTGAGGTAGCGAGTCGCCTTTTGAGCACTCGCACACACACAATCATCCCATCTCCTTTTTCGTCCTCCTAACCTTTGAGGTGGAGAAAAAAAACTCCCGCTGAGTGAAGCGAGGGTGAAGATTTTTTTGGGGGGGGATAGAGAGAGAGAGAGAGGATGGGGTTATTTGGGGGGGTAGGGAGGGTCACGACGCTCCGAAATGTGCCCTCCGCCGGGGCACGTAAAACGAATCCTGAATCCTTGTTGCTGTTGCTCTCCGACTCCCTCCATCACAGGCTCCCCTGTTATTTCCTCCTTTCTTCTCCTACTTCCGAGAGGAGGAGCGCCAGGGAACTCCACCCGATTTGAGGGAAACAGTCGAGGATGAGTCGGGAAAAGGTGGAAGGAACAGTGGTGGAAGGGGATATACAGACTCCAGGGATAGGGATGCACTCTCGAACCCTTTTTTATGCACTACCATCATCCTTTCTCCTGTTCTTCGCGCTGTAATGATTTTTTTCCGGAGCCTTCTCGTCTCCAACTCGACCAACTTAATGAGGAATTACCTCTGAGGAGTCGAAAAAAATTAACCTTATGGCGACAACCTATAGAGTGGGGGAAAAAGTATACCTGCTCTCCTCGCCGTTCTGCCGGACCGATGTGGTGAGACTGTATTTCCAATCTTCTCAGTGGTTGATTCGTGGAGGCGACCCATTTACGACTGCATTTATGACTGCAGTAGGGGAGATAGATCGAAAGATCCATATTTAAAGAATACAATTTCGTGCTTCTCCACAGAATTATATTTTAGATGACATGGCGCGTTTCGCCGACTTTGTTTGGGAACAAATAAAAAAATAACGAGAATACCTGCAAAAAAACTAATCACATAATAATTTTTCTCATTGAGTTCTGCGTTACTTAATGGTTAACTAAAATTTTTAAAATTAATTTTAATCTTTTATACTTCGGGTGTGACGCAAAAAGTACCGGTTGTTTACGGTGTTGGGGCAAAGGTTCGACTTTGATTATTCGTAACTCAAACACAGGTATTTTTATGAGAACCATATTTTTTTAAATGGTGGATAAATATGGGAGTTAAATTTTCATTTGTTCCCAAACTCGAGTCCACATGATTTCTGCGCCGACAGTAAGAAATAAACATCCAACATTCGAAGCCAGGTCCTCTGGATGAGAGGCTCGGGTGCGGCCACCATTCCCTCCGCACATCTATAACCATCCCCGCCTCTCACCCTCCCTCGTACACCCTTGCTCAACTCCGTATCTGTATCACAGTCTCGCCGCCGTACTATTTTTTTGTTGCGTCCCTACTTTCTGCCTTCTCATTCTCTCTGGTAGCGTCTCATTTCGTCTAAGGCCTCCTTACCTCCCACGACCCCAATCTTCTAGTTCTTCCCCGTCTTCCTCCCACCCGACCCACCTCGCCCTTCCTTCCACCCATGGGAGCTATTCTCGCCCCCCCCTCCCCCCCGGGGGGCAAAAATCCCTCCATCTCTTTTATAGTAGTCCATGCACCTCAAGCCTCTCTCCCTCCCTCGGGAGTGAAGCTCTTTCCGTCCGCAGTGTTGCCACCTGAAACGAGTGCGTGTGGGACCTGAGGCGGTGGTCTCCTCCTGTGTGCCTTTGGAAAGAATTATCGTCCTCCAGCCGAAGGCTTCATCTAGCCATGGAAACTATCACGGTCATCATCATCGCAACCGACTCTTGTGGTTTAGCCCTCTCCTCCTCTTCCTCCTCCTCTTCCTTCTCCTCCCTTGCCCTCCCTCCGTGGATCGTTCCTCCGCAAGAGATCTCGAATCTTTGCCCCGTTCCTCCTCCTCGCCCTCATCCCTCTGCAAGCCAATTTTTTTCTTTCGTGTCTCATTGCAGTTGCAAGTCGTCTTTCTTTTCGTCCACCGCAACATCATCTACATTTTCCACATTACTACACAAACGCCTGAAATGGACTCTCATCCTATTTCTCAGCGATTAGCTTTCTGCACTATGCAAAGCTTCTTCACGAAATCGTAAGGTGGTAGGAGCGATTTTTGTTCCAACGTACACAGATTTGGGTAAAATTTCGCATTCACGTTCTCATAATTGATGTCTATAAAGAATAATGTAAAAATTGGATTGTTCCGTTTTTTATGGCAATTCAGTGCTATTTTAACACGTAGCCTAATGACACTGGATATATATTTAGTGGTATTTCGAATTGAAGTGTAGATGTTCTTCTAAACGAAATATTATCTAATTTTTGTTACTATTTTAATTGTTGCTGACGAATATTAAGATGTCTATACGTGTACAATGTTCTAGAAAAACATGTTTCAATATGATTTACGTACATTTCGAATTCCGCGCTCCGGTAAATTTCTGTCAAATCATGTTTAAAGAAAAAAATTAAGAAAGGTTAAAAAAAATGAAGATTGTTAAGATGCTGTTGATTGAAGAAAGAAAGGGGATTGTTGCGGGAGAGGCTGCAGAGAGATGTATTGTATGCATCTATTTCTGCAGGGAGATATATTGTGGGGTCGAATAATGAAGTGCCGGGAACTTAGGAATGCAAACACTGCATTGGAGGAAAATCATTACTCGGTGAATAACTTTTCGTTACCTGCTCCGTGCATGCCGTTCCCTGGCCTTAACTCAGTCGTTCTTCCTTCCTTCCATTCTCCGATCATCTTTCCCTTCGTCACATCCCTCCCTTCCCGCCCTCGACCGAACCTTTTGTGTATCTCCTTTGAGCGTGTCTAACGAGTTTGTGTCCTCAAGTCTTTTTAAGTGTTTTCCCTCTCCCGAGGTCTTTTCCTCCTCCCCCCCATCCTCCGACCCTCTGTGTCCCAACTCTTTGCCGAGGTTCATTGGCAATTTTCTCCGTTCCTTTGATCTTCTTCTGTACCGCTCCGAATTTCCGTTTCCCACCAGTCCGCTCTCGTCTCTAGTGTCTTGGAAAATACGAGTTCGGAGTCCTGCTTACTCTCATGTCGCAATGGAATCCTCTTCGGGGTGGCCCTGAAACAATGTCTGAGCTTCTCTCATTTAGCTTAGCTGAATTTATGTGAAATATCTCTCAGCTTGGAGATGTTTTATGCACCTATCCGCAATAATTTCTTAATGTATTTATTTCAATTCTCAGTTCGTTGAAGGTAACGTCATATTTATTGGAAGCGTACTTGAATTCAAGACATTGCGCGTAAGGAAGGGACTGTTTCCTCTCTTAATTCTCCGAAGGACGGGACCTTCTCTTAAGAAAGGGACTGCAATCAGGTTGCTGGGATATCTTGTACTTAAACTATCCGAGAGAGGTGCTCGTGTATTGCTTACTTACTCTTAATTACTCCTGGGACCATTGAAAACCAAGCAGGTCTTTGGTCTCGCCAATAAGCTGTCTCCGAGCATTTCTGTCTTCTGCCATCTCCAATTCTGCTCCCATTTTTCTTAATCACTCTTTACTTCGTCATTCCATCGCATTCTTGGTCTCCCTGGTGGTCTCCTTCCTTATGGTCTTCCTTCTTATGTTCTCTTCATCATAGAATTTTTATTTCTTCTTAAGACATGGCCCGGCCCTCTCCTCAATCTTTTGCCCTTGATCACTCCAACAATGTCCGGTCTGTTATATAGCTCTCTCAGCTCTCTTTTTCTTTTTATTCGTCATAGGTCTCCTTCTAGGGCAGGGCCAAATATTCTTCTTAAGACTGTACTTTCAAAGGCAATGAGTTTTTTTCATTACTCGTGTATAATTCATAAAAATAGCAGTGCAATCCTAGGCTCAATCTTGCTTCGAGGTTTCTACGCTTTTGTGTGGCCTTGGTCCGTTGCGACGGATTTGGCACCTCTTCCACTGTTTGACGTTTGTGGGGAACACATGCCCGCTCTCTGGGTTTTGTTTCCCGTGCTCTTTTTTCTGCCCCTCACTAATTACGCCCCTATCCTTGACTCTCAGCAAACGAACGACCTCCAATCTCGGCAACGCCTCCCGCAACAACTGTGCTACGGTCGGCGATGGACCGTTCCCGCGAGGTTTGTGTTCGCTCGAAACTGCCTGCATCTGTACACGAGTCCACCACATCATTCCCTTTCCTCTCCCGATCCCCCAAGCCGCCTCGGAATCTCTTGCCAGCATCCTTCCATCCTTGCCACACCCATCCACCCACATAATCATCCCCCTCGTCAATCCTGCCCCGTCATCCTTCACGGCATACTTACACAGACGCGCTCATCCAAGTTCTACGCCACCGACCAACTCAAATCCCTTCCTTCCTTGAGCGCGCGAGCAAGCGCGGGAGATGTGAAAGGTTTTGGAAACTCGGGATTGTCAGCTTTGAACGTAAACAGGGAGTGGGATAGAGGAGGGGTGTGATAATGACGGATCGTGAACGGCAGATGAGGTTCTGTCGGTCGCGAAGCCTATTGACCTTGTCGTGGCGTGCTGGAAATTGCCGCGGCTCGAAATCAACTCACTATCTCTCTCTCTCTTTATCTCCCGGGTGTCCATTTTCCTCGAATGGAGAATTTTTTCCCTTTCACCTGACCTCCACCCGCGGTCGTTTCCGCTCGTGTATTTTTTTATTGCGTGAAGCGTTTTCTGTGAAGGTTATTCTCGGTTGAGCTTCATTCTTCGTTCGGCTTTATGTTACCAGGTTAAAGTTGTACATGTGCCCGTATCTTTTGAAATACGGGGAGGATCAATTCATCCAACTATAGAGACCAAGAGAATAAACCAGTAAAATGATTTTCCTGCTGACAGCATCTCTCTGCGGCCGGAAAAACATTAATATAATCAATTGCTTCCATAATTTATGTCAATTTAATTTGCTTTTTGTCATTTAGTGATGGGAAATTGGTGAATATCACAGTGTTGTCAGAAATAGAAGGTAAAAAATTTGCGTTTGAACTGGAAATATGCTCGATTTTGTCACATGTCACCAGTAAATTGGACATAGGTCTTAAATCTCCACGTATACTAAAGAAATGGAGATACTTACCTTCGATTATAAGAAATAACGCAATGCCTCTAAAATGATGGCCTCCCTGTTTGATGAGTTGTGTTGTAAGGTTCGACTATGACGAGATAGGGAAACTCGTGGCGTGTGCATACAATGAAGCATAAGTAAATTAAGTTACGCGTTTTGTAAGTTTGGCGCAAAAAGTCCATGGTGAAGTTCTTATTTAATATTTGATGTCAGCCAGGAATTCATAAATAATTGCTACCATCGCATACGCTCGTTAAGGTGAGGAAAAAGTTCCAGTGCACATTCAGAGAAACTCAGCATTTTAGCTCATGCCTAGAAAAAATAATGGCAACGAAGGATTATCGAATGTCAGCAAGTATTTAATTTTTTGCTTTTCTCCGTTCAGGACCAGTTCAAAGAGTTTCACGCTTTCATGCGTTCGATATTAATTATTTGAACTCTTCCCCTATCCAGTTTTGTCGTGTCTGTTGTTACTGATTCACCCAAATTTACGCTCCAAGCTCGTTCCTAGCATCGATAAATTTCGTCTGATTGAATTAGACATGCTCAAAGGTGTGCGATGCCGTTTTCGAGATTTTGCAATCGATAAATCGATTCGTGAACCTAGAGTTTGTGTATGTGTCGACCATTCACCCTTCCCATCCACTTCCATTCCAAAAAAATAAATAATAAACTCCGCTCCCAGTCCCTCGTCCCAACTTTAAGCCGAGGATACTCGCGCAAAACGCGAACTTTCCTTTGGCATCGTCCTCCGTTCAGCGATGTATATTCATCATTCTTCCCTCTCTTTTCACTCTTCATTTTTTTTAGATGCCCATTTATATATATATGTGTGTGTGTACGTATGTATTTTTCCTCTGGATGTGTTTTCGCTGCGCTGAATGGACGCAGGGGGAAAGTGGGATGGGGTTTGGCTTCCATTTCGCGTTCGGACAAAGGCCTCTGTCCGAGAGAAGAGTCCATCCCGCTCTCGCTGAGATATTTCCCCCCTCACTCCCGATGTCCGCATTTCTTCCATCCTGACCCCATCACTCTTTCCATCCAATCCCTTCCTCTTTTTTTCCTTTCCCTCTCTACCTTCCTCTTCTCCTCGTGTGGCCTAAAGACTTTCTTCTTCTCTTCTCCCCGCTCTCCCTTCCTCTCCTTCCCCTTCAGCCTTCAGCTTTCTCTCTGCTTCGTGTCCCTTTTCACGGAGGAGTCTTCCGTCCTACTCTCGATTCCACTTCTCTCTTTCTCTCTCAGCGCTCGAAAGACACTCTGGGAGGGACTCCTCCTCCTCTCTTCCTCCTCCTCCTCCGGCTCAGCGTCTTTCTTCGTACCATCACCCTATGGGGGGGTCTCTATCCTCAACGAATTGGCCTCTTCTCCCCCCCCCCCGCCCCGCTCACTCCACGGGGCTTTTATCAACTTGCCCTCGAACCAACCTTCGCCATCCAGTATCAAAAAATCCTCTCCCTCTATTCCCCTCATCCTGTCATTCCCTATCTGCTCTCATGTGGATACCCTGCTCTCATGTAGATAGAGAATATTATCATGACGCCTCACTACATTTCTAGGTCTGACAGATGCAATTAAATAAGAGAGGTACTCTGCCTAAACAGATAGGTACAAAAACTCGCTTTTTCCGCGTACAATAAGCGATCACAATAGAAACTAATCTCCTCCAGACACACTCTCATAGAACATGTCACCATTTTACCTCCAAAACTTTTACATCTTTACACGGCTGGTGACCTACCACCACCTGCCATACGCCCAAGCGGCGGCTCACGGGGTGGAATGTAGATGTACCCTCCACAGTAGTTCGGGCTCCTTGCGAAAATCGATTCCTAGCTGTGCCGGGTTCATTTTTCTAGTATTTGGATCTCGGGATAGTACTCCAAATCTGGTTTGTATATTTGAGAAGACGACCAGCATCTGAGCTTCTTTGCGCAATGTTTGGCTGGATAGGTTTGGTAAAATGGTGATGGTGAGAGACCTATCTGGAATTAGCCCTGCCAATAACGGAAGGAGTCATTGAGACCACAATTTAACGTCTCCTGAGGAGGATGTATTTGTGAATTTTAATCGCTCTCCACTACCATTACCCCCAAAGCAGAGTTATGGTTTTCCTGAAAAATTTCCGCCGTCGCTGGGCCTCGAACCCGGAACCTTGGAATGGGTAGCGAGTACTCCCACCACCAGACCAACCCAATATTCGGACATCGAATCTTTGAAGTTTATCCACCGCCCATTTTGTGTTCTGTTCGCTATCCCCAATATAAGTGATAGCTGACGCATTATTCTTGATTAGAGATTGGTTAGTGACCGGTTTCAAATATATTTGTTGCCGATGAGCGACGGCGAGAAAGTGTGATTACGTATTTTCTGCCGAGTCGTTAATTTGAAACATTTTTAAGGATCTGCTTCTCGAGGTGGACGAGTCTTCGACTGTGCAATTTGGCACATGGCAGCTAAAATTATGGCAACCATGCGGTGCTTGAATAATGAACGTGTTCATTTTAGCACGCGAACACAGTAAAAAAGCCAACTGATTCGAGAGAAAATACCTGTAAGTTATACCATTTATTCTCTTGGTCTCGTTTTTTAATATGATGACGTGGTTATTACGGTAAAGGTTCTCTCCCTTCTTCAATACGTGAATTATATTTCACTTCCCCAGTAAATGCTTAAAGTAGACAGAGTTTGGTCCATTAGTGGTAATAAACCTCTCCCAATGGAAGTTGAAGTTGCCTTATGCCGGGTCGAATTCTTTGCGTTAATTACGCGATGGCGCGAACGTCGAACCGAGCGATACACTCCAGATCACCGGAGCACAACTGTATATGCCCAGTGTGCTGCAAGGTACATCAATGATGTGTGGCAGGAGGCGATATTTCAAAAACCTTAATTACTGTACAAGCTTTAGTTGCCGAGGATATTAATAGAATTAATTAATTATGCAAGTATGTAATCGGCAAATATGTACGAATTTTAGGAGAGCCATACAACGTGCTCTATGTGCTACGTAGCACATTGACTCATAAATATTAGATAACGAAATATCAAAATAGCTTCACCACCTTTCAGAAAACCTAATGATAAAAACTAATTGGCAGCTGGTAATTTTACCAGAGAAGTAATTTGTAAAAAGAAAACTTGAGCCCATGTACACATTGTATAAGCAATCACTGTCCCATTTCCTCTAATAGCTTCAACATGCCAAATTTATCATAAGATCTTTATAAACCCTAATGATCTTTGCCACCTGCGATCTGATTCCGTATGAAGTTTCCTTCATAAATTTCCCTAGAGCCGTTTATACGACGTGGGGCTTTAAGGTGAAAAACAATAGCGCTACTTAATTGTCTTGTTGCATTTCCCGAGTATTCTTTTAAAAAAATTCTACTTTCATTTTGTATTCTTTTAATATCTAAATCCTACTCCAGGACCGTAATTGGTCAATGTTCATCCCTACCAGCGTCTCCTCTGACCTCCAGCTTTCAGGCGTGTCATGAGATTCTTGACTATAGTATTCGAGGTGGGGCCTAGCCAGGGAAAACTAACAGCAATAAATTAACATTGCATTTCCAAAGTATTCTTGATAGTAATTCCTAGCTTTTGATGAATCTTGCTTTAGTACCGTAGCAGAAGACTTCTCCTGTGCACGAGATGCTTCTATAACCTCCTACCTTTAGATGCATCAAGAGATTTTAGCTTATGCAGTATATTTGTTAGGATCGACTTTCTCGAATCGATTTCTCGCTTCGAATAACTCTTATCTTTCTCACGTCTCTTTCGACATTCTCTTCTTCAGTACCTCTCCCATGACCATTTCCAAGCCTCTTAACTTTTTATTGCCATTGCATTTCCAAAGTATTCATTTTACTAATTTCTAAAGTTTTACAATCGTCTGTGAATAAAATCTAAGCTTTTGATGAATCCTGCTTTGGTACCGTAGCTGAAGACTTCTCTTATGCACGAGATGCCTCTATAACCTCCTACCTTATTCGACAAAAAGATCACGTACAGCATGAATCCATTTTATAGTGAACGTAAGACAAACAAAAAAAGGACACAAACGTACGAACAAGAGTAAGGTAACAAATCACAATCCAACATGGGGAGATCGTAAAAATTACTTTTTTTGGGTATGACGTATGGCTAGTTTAGCAAAGATGCCTTCCGATGCATCATGAGATCCTGGCTTATGCTGTATATATGTGAGGATCGACTTTCTCGAATCGATTTCTCGCTTCGAATAACTCTCTCTTTCCCTCCTGTCTCTTCCAATCTCCTCTTTTCCAGTGCCTCTCCCGCGACCATCCCTTGCCTCTCACTCTTTATCGCCATCATCATCCTCCGCCTCGTTTTTCTCAATTTCTTTTTCCCTCCCGAAGAACGTCCTTGGGACAGCTCCTTCCTCCGCCTCCCAAACTCTCCCTCCCTCCGTCCTTCCTTTAATCCCAGCCGTCTCTCCCTCCCCTCCCCTCCCGACAGCCTCCTCCCCAATGCCACACCACTGCCCCTGCCTCCTCCCTCCTCCACCCACCCACCCCCCGCACCACCTGCCTACTACACCCTTCATCCTTTCACCTCATCCTCTTCCTATTCAGCGGTTCTCTCTGCATCCCTCCTCCCCTCCCCCTTCCTATTCGTCTCATCTCTCCTCTAACTCTCTCTCTCTCTCCCCCCTTCTCTCCTCCTCCTCTTGTCACTCCCGCTTCCTCCGAATCCACCGGAATTGCCAACCGCCCGGCGTGAAATTTGCCGCCAGAGAGGGATTCGTTCCGTCCGACACCTGTGCCCCGTCCAGTGGTCCGCTCTCCCCGTCTTCTTCCACCCGTCCCTGGTCGGTTATGTGGACTGGACCCTTCCTCGGGACAGTTTTCGTATGCGCAAGGGTCATCATCATCCGTGGTTTGGCGCGGTGGTTTATTCGAGTCATTTTACTGACCCCTCATACTACGGCAGATTAGATCGCGCCAAAAAAATTAAAGAGATTGCAGAGCCGATAGGTATAAAATGTCATTTTTTCCGCGTACCGATTTTTAATTGTCGCGTTGCATGTGTGGTACGCTGATTTAAATGTAGTTTCGGTGTTCTGCCGTATAATTCATGCATGCCTGGTGTGGAAGCACCCCCTGCCTCACACCCTGTGGGTGGCTTGCAGGATATGACGTAGATGTAGATGTTCCTCTGTGTATCACTCTCCTGGTTTGTGGTCTGACTGCGTACCGTTGCTCTGACTGCTTTTGGCCTGCGCTTGGCATTCGGGGGAACGTGCACGGTTCTGATTTGAACTGGGATGAGTGCTGCATGCCTGGTGTGGACTCACCCCGTACCACACACCCTAGTGGTGGCTTGCACGGTATTTCGTAGGTGTAGATGTACTGGTAAACGTCGTGAAGAATGAACTTGGTGTGTTTTCATTTCCTCTGTGCTCCTGTGTTGCGATTCATAATGCTGCTGCATTGTTTATATTCTATCTTTATTTTCTCATCTCGATGGGTTCACCGTTTGGACCAAAAGTATAAGCATTTTTTTCTAGAAATATCTCATTTTGTTTTTTATTAGGTACTAAGCGTATAAATACGGAAGTAATTGCGGTTTTGTTCAGTTTCACAGAAAACAATTACAGGCCCGATTTTCTTAATTTTTTGATTGGAATGAAAAGATGTAATTCAGTTACACTAAAATACAGGTGAATAGAAAAACTTGTGATTCATTGTCATTTTAAGCACACCTCCTGTTCTGTTTTGTTACAATAACGGAAGCCGACTCCGTATCGCCCTTTTTTTTGGATAATCGTGTCCATCCTTGCTCTGTGTAACAACTTTAATCATAGCTTTTCAGAGCGTCAAATATGTATCGCATGTGGATTCGGCGCGAGAAACTTTGTGTTGAATAAATGTGGTCATTTTGCAATGCAAATTTTGGTAGAATTCCTTCCCTGGCTAGTCATCTTTCGTTTGGTTTAATTAAAATAAACATTATCTTGGTAACCTGGTCCCAACTGGCGCAGAGCACCCGATTCGTCAAAACTTTCGCCCGGAAGTGGTACTGCAGGATACCCACCGAAACTAGAAGTGATGGAGAATGTTTGTTCAAACAATCATGCGCACTCGAGTTTACGAACTGAGATGTATATTTGTCTACTGAAATTAATAATGATGGAAATTCTGTATAAAAAGTTATTTTTAATGGAGTCGAGATAATCAGTTTGATGACAGGGTTGTAAAAGTATTTTGAAAAAAGTTGAATAAACGCCATCTGTTATTTTAATGGTGAATATACGGATGGGTCATGCTGTGTTCTCTAACGGGTGAGTGAAAAACGGTAGCCACCTGCAGACTGTATCATGAGGTTTGTATATTCAGTGAAGACGATAACGTAACATTGATACAATCCTCATGCGTGTTATCTCTCGTCTGCCGTCTCTCTTATCCAGTCCCACACCCCCTGAAAACCTTTCTCGTTTCTTTCCTCGCCTTCCACTCCCTTCCGCTGCCCCCCCACTTCCCTTGCCGTCTCCTTCCTCCTCATCCTCTGTACTCCGTCATCGCCCCCCCCCCAAATCCCCCAACCCCTGGGTCCCCATCATCTTAAAACCCTCCCAACCCTCCACACCTCCCCAGTCCTCATCCAGGAGAGGACGCTGACCTTCCCCCCTCCCTCCGTCTTACCCGATCCCCATCCACACGTGTGACTTTTTCTCCCTCTGCGTCCCCCTTCCCGTGAGAGGTCCCTTCCAGTCTTTCCCTCTCTCTATCCTCCCTCCTCGCGGTCCAGCTGGGGCACTTTTCCCCGACCCACCCACCCACCCCCGACTCAACTACACCGCAGCTCCTGTCCATGAAAGGCTCACACTTTTATATAAGAGTCAGCCAATTTTCGAAAATTCCTCCTCTTCCACGGGAGAAGTTAGCTATAGCCATCATAAGAAAGCAAGAACAGGTTTAACTGAGTAGTTTACTCTCGTCTCAAATCCCTCCTGGTGCGCGCATACATTTTATAAATCAGTTCACCCTAGTATATATTCAGGCCTTGAAAAAAAACTTCGATTTATTTTGGAGAGTGATGGCGGTAAATTAAATGAGAAAGTCAAATAAAGATGCAATTTTTTTCACTCAGGGGCGACTCTTTGAGAGTATTTTAAGGTTCGGAACCCATTGAAGACAGTATTGATGTATTGAAGGGGAATATTGTTTAGAGAAAATTGTTGCTAGTTTCAGTTTAAAGAAAGCCGTTGTCTCATGCGCTACTTCGTGGAATTTTTCGTGTTTATTGAAATTAAAGCGACAATTTTTTCATGTCACATCACATGCAATGTGCACACAACCTAGTTAAGGCCTCAAAATGTCATCATCCACCTATTGGTTGAAGCATGGATTACTTGTGCTCCGGTGTTTATATTGTAGTCTGTGCTTTCATTGCAAAAACTAAAGCAGCATTAGTATATTCTCTGGACAAGTTGACGTAGTGATGTACCCAACCAGTTTTATGCATTATTACTGGGAAAATTGCGGGTGCAGTAATGATCTCCACCTCACACCCTTAATGACGGGGAGCAGCTTTTATGAGGATATTGATTTTTTCGCCTCTGTCGAAGTGGACGCGGACGAGAAGGCCGGACGGAGATTTTGGCGGGAGCGGTTCAAACGGTGAGGAAAGAGCCGTTGAGTGAGTGGGTTAGCCTTTGTAGAAAGAGTGGCGGGACAGGGACACCGCCCGTATTTGGTGAGTTGGGCGGGATACGGGGAGGACGAGCGGGAAGGATATGCCACCGCGCCCGGACTGTCCCCGGGGAACGTCAAGGCTTGTCCTTTTTTTTCGTACATACTCCTGGAGCCCTTTCCTCTCAATATCCACAGCCTCCTCGTCATATCGGGGAAAAAATATGTCGGGCATCAGGAGGTGGTGGTCTTCCATGTTTCTTTCACCTATCTCCGAGAAGATTTTAACTCGTATGCCAATCTGTGCCATCAGGTGCTACATTTTTTATCACTCTAGAAAATCTATCGTTAATGTTAGATTTTGATGGAGGTTAACTTATCTTTCAAAGCTGATGGTCCTTGTATCCATTATCTATTTCATTCTTCAGTTAGACTTCTCTCCACCGATAAAACCATAGATTCTATTGTCTTTCTACCTCTCCCCGTTTACCCAACGTCTTCGACCTTTATTCGGACTTCTTCATCCCATATATTTGATTACTAACTCCAACAATCTATTCTGTCTTTTCTACATTTCCTTACGAAATTTCCTCCCGTCAACTACCTTGCCAAACCAGGAAAAGACAGCTTATGAAGTGAAATTGTAGTATGTGTAGTAAAAAGTAGATGGCATTGTAAAAGCGGTCGTTAACTTCGGATTTCTTCTCGGGTCAATATCCTTATACTTGCCGACGTATCGATGCCATGCTCGTTCATTGTACCGCGGGTTCGTATAATGGACCTGACCCGAGAAGAATTCCTACGTCTAGTATGCAGACATTCCCCAAAATAAGAGATTATATCTGTTGGAGAGCTGGAAGAAAAGCTTATCGCTAATTCTGTGGCAATCCATCAGGGATAGGCCTTTAGCTTTCGTATTTGAGAGATGTGAATGAAAGTGGAGAAGGGAGGAGGGATGATGGCTTGTCATCTGGCGTCGCGCCATCTTTGTCTGTCGAGCGTTGACAAAGGTCCACTGGATTTGTTGATTCATGAGCGTGATGGTGAGGCTGCAACGTGACGACTATTCCCCACGACTCCATTCTGCGGCCTTTTAGCTCAAATAGTGACAGACAGTAATTCTTCCCCTGGCTCTGGATTTTACCGTTATGAAGGGATTTGGAATGGGAGAGAAAAGTAGATTGACGTTAACCGTTGAAATCTATCGATGATCGAGGGGGGGAAAAATGTGCTACGTTCTCGAAAGCGATAAGAGTTTTCTCATTCTTATGGATTGGCGTATATTGATAGGGGTGTGGTTTGCTAGAGTTTTGGTTGATTTGATAGGAATGTACTATTTCTTACCATAAAAATTAATCTTAAATCAATTTTATAATCGTGACGGCTACTGAAAACTTAAAACTGCATTTTTCTATCCATCTTTCGGCTATATCCACTGTTGTCAGTTAAATATCCCTAGATTTGTAACTCTGATATGCTCGAAGCATTTAGTTTAAACTCGTGATGTAGATGAAAGCCCACTTGAACCGGTAAATTACCTGGTGATAATAATAATAATGCTTGGGCCTTGTAACATTTTATTCCATTTCCACCTTCTTCAAGTATTCAAATCTACATGGAAATGATGGTGACTCGGATTATATCACAGAAGCTCCCATTTATGTGACGTATCCGCGCGTTGTAATAAATAAGTTAATATAAGATTCATTATTTTGATCAATGTATTAAATTTAGACAACTAAACTCATATTTTATTTTATCATTATTTTATTTTTATATTCGTGTTTTCTTTTCTTTGCAGGTGAGTTGACATGAACTACATTCCTGGTTTGGAGCAAAATCTCTGCTTATCTGTAAGTAGGTGAAGTGACTACTCTTTTCAGTTGACATATTGATTTTTCTTCACATTTCCCCAGTGAACTTTGGTAAATTTATGCTTTAAAGTGGGGATTTAATCTAACGCCTAATTTCTGTAAATAGTCATCCTGAGTCACTATCATTCTTTGTCGTCATCCCTCAAAGTTAGGTTTGCGGCGTTCGTTGCTTGAGTCGCACATTTCCTTAATCTCGTCTAGAGGCTTTACGAAGGCGCCATCTAGATAGATATTCATTCCGATGAAGTGAGTCTGCATTGCAGGATAAGGCCTTCACTCACACGGTCCTTTTTTGTCATGCGTTTGACGTTGAGAATATTAATAACGATAATGCTAATGGTACGAATTAGGAGTTATTTGTTACTCCTCCAACGCATCATTCCAATGGTGTTATCGGTCACATCCCATAATGATGATGACTATCCCATCGCAGGATGATAATATATCCAATTTGACGTCAATGAGGTGGTAAAAAAAAGTCCAGTCGCGGGTAAAAAAAGTGAGCAATCAATTACTTCCAGTCGAGTTGCTCGCTTCCAGTACAGCCGGGCCGGGCCCTTGCAAAAGGAGGCATGTGGTCGATTCCTTCCCTCGGGGCATTGTCAGATCCCATCATCGATTTTTGCCGGAAATTTCGGTAGATTGGAGAAAAAATTGAGGGGAGCTGGTCGTGTTCAAAGCAATGGCTCCAAGTCTTTTTGCGAGGAATGTAAATGACGGCGATTCTCACGCCCACCAACTTCATCGTCTTGTGTTTCACAGTGTACCGAACGCGTACCCATGATTCTAAGTCTACTCAGTACCCTGAAACCCGATGTAGAGTGGTGTGAGATGGAATAAATTGGTGAGTACAATATTTTATCAACTGCATACCCAAAAAAGTTGGTCATTTTCTCTATTTGGGTGAGGGGCTGGGGATTTGGACGACGCACTGAGATGCAGAGAGCTTGAGAAAATTAAGAGAGAGCTGAAGGCGATAAATTAGCGTTCAAGAAAGCGAAAAAATTGCCAAAAAATGGGAAAGCTAGGGAGAAACTTAGCTAAAAACCTACCTATCTAGAATAGCCAATTCATCTACATCTACGTGATACCCTGCGAGCCACCACGAGGGTGTGTGGCAGGGGGCGAAGATCACCAAACATGCACTATTGCCATGCAACTAGGATATTTAATGGAGACATGCTAGATAATAGGGTCACATGCAGCTAGAAGGTTAGTATCTACATAATAAGAAAGGGATTATTGGTTGTTATTACATGCATCATACACTACAGACTACTCTAACTATATTTCACCTACCTATCCCTTTGCTACGCTGCCTATTGTTCTCTCTTATAGTACGAGGGAAAAATGACATTTTAAATCTATCGGTACGACAATCTATCTCTCTAATCTTGTTAATATGATCAAACCTAGCATAATACGCAGGGTTTCTCAATATATATCTAACGTCATCTGTGAAAAAATCTGTTTCGAATTTATTTAAAAGGTTGAACCTAAATTTTCACCTGCGTTCTGATAGTAATTCCCATCCTAGTTCTTCTATTAAGCTCGTAACACTTATACAATTATCATAACGGCCTTTAACAAACCTAGCAGATCTCCTTTGCACGCGCTCTAATTTTTAATCATACCTTCCTCGTACTGATCGATTGTGATGGCAATTGTGATGATGCTTAGGAAAAACTAAGTTTGGCATGAGTGACGTATATACTATTTAGCTACTTTAGCATATAAGTAAAAAGAGTTTTAAATGGCTACTGGCTTAGAACCTCTTTGTTTGGTGTAAATGTTTCAGATGTTACATCCTTTCCACCATTTTGGTCCGTCTCTCTTCGTGTGGCGGGTAATATCACCCACGCCCTCATTTACCTTAAATACATTGTCGGAATACGAATTCACTCACCGCTAAATGATCGCCCTCCTCCTTCGGTAATGCAGCTTCATGTTTTACTGGCATCCCTGGTCGGGATCTCATGCAAACTCCAAGTCTACTGTGAGGTCTTATGATTTCGGAATCGCTCCATGAATACCACAGGAACACCAGGTGAATTGCGAGAGATAATTTTCTTTCAAGGATCTCATAGTATTCTCCCCCTTGCTATCTGGCTGAGCTGTACCATCCAGTTTTCGACGTAATGGATTGTGCGTGTAAAATGAACTCAATGATGAAGTGGAAGCGTTCTCTAGGAAGTAGGTGAGCCTTATTCGAGCCAAACACCCTTGAGGTGTCATGCTGGGTAATATGTAGATGCATATACGTTTTGAGATGCATTGCAGACCATATGCGACGACGCACATGAAAATTGCTACACGGGTCTGCTTGAAGTTCACAAGAAAGGAACGTCAGACTGAATTCCAAATGAATAACGCCCCCATATGCCTCATACGTCTCGATTTATCTCCCCTGTTGCAGTGTACGATCTCGCATGCTCATGGTCGTCGATCCAAGAAAGCTGGGACTCGGGTGAGTTTATTTTGAGACGAATCATGCTGTAACGTAACGTTAAATTAGTCTCTCCCTTTCTCCCATAGAGAGGAAAAGAATACCCTCTACATGCATGGAAAACATGGAGTATTTAGTCTGCTGATGAGTTCAGGCATCTATTTTTCGTAGCTTAAGCAGGCAATTTGCAGAAATATCTTAAAATTAGCCCGTTTGGTTGTTTCAGGTAGACTTCAGTATCGTTAGACGTTTGGAACAATTTTTTTCATTCTGGGTAGCTGGGACGCCACTTTTCCCATGCCCAAATACGGTTTCTTGCGAAGTTCTGCGATAACGAAAGTTGCCTAATAAATTATTAGTATCTACTTAGGCGCAATTGAATGCATTCATCGTCAAACAGAAAACTTACAAGAGGCGAGTCTTAACGGAATTATGACTTTAAAGCTTAAGGTAGTTAGAGCGAGATGGTTTCCTCGTCATAATAGAGAGCACATTCAAATTGTACATCTTAATTTCAGCAGCTTTAGGAAGTATGAATCAAATATTTCATTGTAAATGGTGCAGTAATACACTTTTATATGACTGAAATGCTTAGGACTCAAATAATAATATCAACATAAGTCCTTGTTTTGACTCATTTTTTTAGTATATAACTTCACAACAGAGAACTTGCGATTCTGACAAATATTAATGAGGTGAAAATATGACTTTTGTTTTCAAAAATAGTTGAGAAAGGATCATAATTACACACTGTTAATTTTTGACGAGATCTAGGTGTTAAATATTCCTCATTTTTTAAAATAAGGTCTCTCTGTATTGCATACACGAACCATTTTCCATTTGAAAGTTCTTTTATTTTTTGTCAAAAATCTCGGAAGATAGTTGGGGAGGGGCTGATATTTTTGCATCTTTAGAAGAGTAAGTTATTTTTATTTAAATGAGACCAAACCCATTGATATCTACGAGAAATGCTTATTCTCTCAAACTGCTAAAGGTCTCGTCACATTATTTTCTTTCCCTCCTCCCTCCCCACGCTTTATTGCTTTATTTAGTCATTAATCGTTACATCGTAATTATCTCCCGACCTGCGTTTGCTTTTCGTCTCATCTATCGTACTGTCGCGACGGCTTGAATCCTGCGGCTTCGGGATTCCGAGCACGAAAAAGGTATCACAGAGGAATCGGATGATGCGGGGAAGCGGAAAAGAAAACGCGATCGGGAGGTGGAGAAGGAGATAAGGGGTTCGATTTCCCGCGGTCCAGAGCCTCGTTGGTCATCCAGTTACTCTTAACACGGTAAAAATACTTGCACCGCTCCGGACGCGTCTCCTGGAGTCCATCAAACGGGAGATCCGGTTTCGACTCCCGTTTCCTGCCGTTTGGGGGGAGGGGAGGAGGACCGCGGTCGCAACTACCCCCCCCTCTCCCTCTGCATGACGGATTCCGTGCGGAGAGAGAGAGAGAGGTGAATCGGAGACGCGACCTCTCGCTTCCATTTCTTTCCATTCTCGTCGTCCTCTCCCGTCTCATCCCCCGCGTCGACCCCCTCCTTACGGCTCATGCCGGACTAATGGAAATCTCCGTTTTTCTCTCGAGGGGTCAAGTTATCCACAAGCGTTCGGATCGAATCCCTGGATCCTTGATAGTTCATATCCGATGTCGTCCCGGAGAATTTAGTCACGCTTGAACCAAGGTGAAATGTCGTCCTCGGTGGCGGCGGGGTAAAATTCTCGGGTTAACTCCTCGCCTGCCAAACCGAAGGTCGCGGGTTCGAGTCCCGCCTGGGTAGGATATTTACACCTCCCTGGGCATGGTTGTCTGTTCGTCCATGTACTAAATACCTAGTAAATGGCTTCGGCTGTTAGGTATAAAGAAATTATTATTATGATTATTACTATTAAATGTGAAAAAAAAAAACGTTTCTCCCGCCTTACATCTGGACATCTAGAATTTAGGAGTCATAGCCGAGGACCATTGAAGAGACATTTTAAGTGTTCAGCAAAATTAAAATGAGAACACTCTTATTAACACTTATTAACTGAGAACACTCAGTTATCAAATGGAGAGGAAGAAGTCAATTGTTTAGCTGTTGTTGATTGTTGTGATTTTTTTGCCATAGGAAAACGGTTAACGTCACATTTGCTTAGAGCAAGTTATGGAAGTAATTTTAATTTATTAGTTTTTTGTTTCATTCATTATTTAATAATTTATACACCCTCAGCTTTGCAGGTAGGATTGCAGAATGGATGAGCATTAATCATTGTTTTAGATTTCCACTCAGAGAATTTCACTGCCGAGCATTCCTAGGATTCTACCTCAACGTAAATAAAACCAATACCACAGAACAATCATGAACCCATTGTCGTTGCAAGAAAATGTATATTCCATGAAAATCATTTTTTAAACGAAGTTGCGGTAACATTGGAAATCTACGTGATCTACATCTACGTGATACCCTGCGAGCCACCACGAGGGTGTGTGGCAGGGGGTGAAGATTTGATCGGAATGAGAGCCATAAAGAGTTTGTTGACCTTCGTCGTAATTAATTACATTTATTCATTTTTCTTGATTAATTTGATGGAATTTTTCGAATATCGTGTTTACGCGGGACGTTTACATTTACATTTACGCGGTAGTATTAGTGGTTGAGATTTCTAGCACTTACTGAAGGATTAAAGGACCCATGTGTATCGCTGTACACAATTGCTCAATTATGAATTGAGATTCAACAAAGCCAGGAACGATATTGCATATTATGTTTTTTATCTAGAATTGGAATCGCGTTTCCAACTGTAGATGGCTGGCTATCTCTTCGATGGAAACGACGACATGACGACTGGGATATACCATTATCGACCCGAAAATCTCGCTTTAATCATCCAAAGAAGCGAACGCATTAGGTGAATTTTTTATAGGTTCCTCCTCACGTTCACTCTCGTGTCAAACTGCGCTTCCGCTTAAACCGCCCCTGAACTTCCAAAAACGGAATGTGGCCTCGTCTAATTGTAGTCCCCCTGAGGAACGCCTTATTTCCTCCAAAGGGGGCGCAAGGGAGGGATTTGGGGGGAGAAGAATTCCATTAGCCACCTCCACGAAGGTGAACGGAGATCGTGATTGCCATTTGCAACGCCTTTCATCCTGATTTTTGGGATCCTTTTTAGGACCTTCGTTGGAATGGAAAGCACGCTCCGACTTGTCCCCTGCCCTGCGAGAACGTGCCTGGACAACCTTTTCGTCGAGGGGCAGCGGGCTCGAGTTCTTCGTGGCTTTGGAATAGGATGAGCTTGTAGCAGCTCTTACACCTCCCTTTACTCTTTCCTCCAATTCATTCGACAGAGGTGGCGTTATAAATGATTATTGGTGACCTAACGAGAAGGAAATACTTTTCTATTAAATTCCCTAAGGAACCTGCTCGCGTTGCCGCTTCAAGTATCGCTCGAAGCCAGTTCAGTTACCTCTCTTTTCTGAACCGTCAGTCCTACCTGACTTTCTGCTCTTTGAGGATTTTAGTGAAGAAAATGCTGTCCTCGACGCATAAATTTTGGAAGCACTTAGCTGGTCAGATACCAAGTGAAACTTAAGTGTTGAGTAATGTAAGTTGAGGATTAAAACTTACGGGGGAGGCAAAGTTACCTAAACCTGGTGACGTACTTTCTAAGATAGCCTAGGAAAGTGGTGGGGGAACATAACGAGCTACTTCCGGATGCTGAAGCCTATTTATTTTTAGGAAAAATGATGAGTTAGCGGAAAAAGAGGTAGCGGTGCGTTTGGTTGAACATGTAAGTGCACTTGTCGGAACAATGCATTCTTTGGTATTGTATAGAGGTGTTTGGCAAGAATTTTTAAAAGTAACTGTCCTTCCTAAAACCTCTCCTAGTTCAAAGCCGTAATACTTTCGGGTGGAAATGTTTTTGAGCATTATATTAGTTGAAATCAATGTCAATGGAATAAAATTGCTTTCAAAACTACCCCATGTAGGTCCAAATAGTTATCTGATGAGAAATTACAACTTCCTCGTATGTAAGTATTTCATAATCGGTTTGAAATTGAAGGTAAAACTTTGACGACCTATCGCAATACTTTAATTGTTAAGTTTAGGTGTTGAATTTTTCAGTCCTGCCTTTCTTTTCTCTGTGTTATTTGCGGCAGCTCTCCGCGGTAGTCACGCTGGCAACATAATACGTGGGTTCAGGTTACCCTCGGTCTCAAGATCTTAAATTGAGAAAGTGCGGGATAATCATGGTAGTTGGTGAATGAATTTGCCTCCAGATAATTGTTAATCGAAATCATAATTCAGTAATGTTGAGTGTGATATTGTGGAACAGCAAGTCAGTGAGGTAATGAAATAGAACTCGCTTTTGTCCACATAAACGTTGTGATAGTCTCGCGCGTTTCAACCCTTTGGCTTCATCATCAGGTAACTGTTACCGTGATACGCTTTACACCATTAAAAGAGACTGGGCTAAGTATTATTTCGGTAACTTAGTTTTTACCTTTAGTTATCTCTCTATCACGCGGAGTGACCTGGGGGTAACATATATAAGAGTTTTTCATTTTGTCTCTGATTCGGTTTCTTTACGTCTATATACCTTTGTGAAATCAATTGTAGAGCTTGGTAAAATCTCTCTCAATCGTAACTTTTAGTTCCTGATTCTCCCACGAGTGGGGTAACATATTAAATGACTACACCTGATGGACGAAAAAATCGGTGTATAGAGGGTTAAGAAAAATTCCTCTTGCGCGCGAGTTAAAAAACGGAACGGAGCAAAAGCTTCATGTCTCCCCCAACGCCTCCCTCTTCTCATTCTGCTGCCGCCCCCACCCTCAAAGGCAGTTTAGTGCCGGCTTAATTGGGAGCAATTGGAACGTGGATTTTGATGGATTGACCCCATGTGGGGGGAGTAGGAAGGGAGAGGATTCTTTTCGCCACGTTAGTCGCTTACGCACGTGTATTACCCGGCGCTCGTTCTGGCGACGAGTGTCAAGGTACGGACTCTTCCGCTTCGTCCCAAAACCGGATCCGTCTTCCGCGATCCATCCATCTGCTCGTCGAACGGAAGTTTGAGTCGCGTCCTGAATCGGGAAACATCCCGTCCCGTTCGGACGTCACAGCACGTTTCCAACGTTTCCAATCCCTCCCTTCGCTAGATATAATTCACCGTACGAGTGCCCGGCCGTTCGGCGCGCGGCGAATGGCAATTGTTTTAGGCGTATGACACGATGCCGTCATTATTATGCCCTTAACCCCACCTTAACTAATTTCACCTCTTCCCTTCCTCCCGTCCATATGAAGGTTCAGTAAAGCCTAATATTTCTGAGTAATTCAATCTTCAGCCTCCGCGTCCGAACTGGGAAATCGGGGCCGTGTCTTTCTCCGTTGAGCGTTTATTCTGTGCAAGTCTGTGGTGCCATAATTGATAATCCCGTGCCTGGTTTGATTCGTTGTCTTTACTTATTCCCCTCCTCCCTATCCAAATAATCGTATTATCGTTACTTATTACTCGTGTTATCACCCATAGCGGTTTAGCCCTAATGCCCCGACCCAGCGATCAAATTTCGTGAACATCATAATTTAAATATGTTCTTGGGTTTCGAGTATTACTAGTGAGTCCCTGGTTAGATTTTCAGGCCCGCATCATTTATCTATTATTATTTAAAACCTGTTCTTCCTGAATTTTAGAATGACTTTTGGTGATTCTCTTGGCCCATTTTATCATTATTAATCTTTAGTAACACCGCATTCACTGCTTACTATCACTGCTGTCATTATAAGCAGTAATAATATTTATTCGATGTGAAACATCTCTCCTCCCTTTTTTCTTTCGTTAACTCCGTATGGTTAAGGGTCTTTAATGATGAATGTAATTTAATTTCATCGTTTTAAGTAACATGGTACTGGAATAGGCCGGTCGTTATACAGGTGCTCTTTCGTGTACCGTTTCAGTCGCTGCTTTTTTTTAATTGTCAACCTCGGCCGTTCGAACGGTGTTCCTGTTCGCTCTTACCCCTTATAGCGGACGTGACCGGGGTGATGTTGGAAGTCGAGGAAAGATGCGGGGGAGAGGAAAAAGGGAAGGGGTTGGAGGGATTGGAGGACTCGGTGCGAGTGCACTGAATACCTCTACTCGTGGATGCGAGAGCCACCTCCTCGATCGCTTCCCTCACTCTTTTCCCGAAAGAAAAAAATAAACACGGGCAGCAAACTAGTGGGTATCTCGCTGTGCGCCAAAGGGCCGGAGAGGACTCTCTTATAAAAGGGTGGCTTTTTCTGAGCTCGCGAAACTAGATGAGGCGATCTCTTTCGTGGCGAGATGGAAGCGCAGGTTGGGAGTTAACGGTCCCCGCCGCGTTTTTAACCTTACTTATCCCTTATCCGTTTGTCCTTTGCGTCCCTCCCGCGGCGTCGCGCACATGTCGTTCGCTTTTTCGAGTTCAACGCATCCTCAGGCCAACCAGGGAAAAGAGGGCAGAGCAGTGACGTGATCTGCCCGGGCGAGTTGCAGCGAGGAGCGAAACAGAGCGGGTGGCGCCACCGCCCGACAAAAATTTCTACTGAAATTTTGTTTTTCGGTGAATTTATGCTGATAATCATTTCTGTTTTAGGCTTCTTAGAGATATTTTTTCCTACTAAAACAATTATTATTATTAAAAACTCTCTTAGTGTTATACAATCTTGAGTGGTACTAGAGAGAAATGCCAAGGGTATTTTAAACAAGACGTTACACCATAGCAAAAATAAAATATTGCGAAGCCATTTCTGAAAATATCAGCAATTTTTTTTATTCATATTACCAAAATGCCAATACTTGTTTGTAAAATATCTCTTACTACTTAAACAGTTCACTTAATTACTGCGGTATTATGAGCATAAACAGTATGTAACCTCTAGAGCCGGTAAATTGGCCCGCGGTACTTCTCACCTGAAAATCGGAGGCCGACATATCGGCCCGTGGTACTGATTCATCTGCATCTACGTAATACCCTGCGAGCCACCACGAGGGTGCGTGGCAGGGGGTGAAGATCACCAAACATGCTTTATTGACATGCAACTAGGATATTTAATGGAGGCATGCTAGATAATAGGGTCACATGCAGCTAGATGGTTAGTATCTACATCATAAGAAAGGGATTATTGGTTGTTATAACATGCATCATGCACTACAGACTACTCTAACTATATTTCATCTCCCTTTCCCTTTGCTACGCTGCCTATTGTTCTCTCTTATGGTGCGCGGGCTAAATGACATTTTAAATCCATCGGTACGACAATCTATCTCTTTTATCTTGATTGAGTAAAAATGAGTCCATTGTAAAGTTGATATGCAATCAAGGTATCCTATCGATGAATGGGTAGGTTCACATACATTACCTACCCTCCTCCCAACATTGAGAATCTTCGGTCCTTTGTAGTTTATATCTTTCATTAACATATACCTATCCATGTTTTGCATAATCCCAATTCTAAACTCTTCATGCAGTGACAATTGTTAAGTTAGTCGCTATAAAAAGGACTGTATTGGGATTATCCACCGCGTAAGTGGATTAGTAAGTACGACTATTTTCTCCTGTACCGCAAAGAATACTTCAACACCCTTTTCTCGTAAACCCCCATTGAAATTCGCCTTGGAGGAAGACGGCTTCGTAGAGTGACTGGCTACTTCACCTGATCTCCATATCGTGTTGCCTGACGAAAAAAGTGCGCAATGTTTTTGCTACATAATCAGCCTAGTTAGTCTCGTGGAATGTGCCGAGTTTTTTCATTATTCGCCTCTTATTACTACATAGTTACTTCTTTTATTATATTTTGCTCATTGTCAACTCTGGTAAATCTTCCTATTTTGGGAGATAAATATTTTTAAAAATTTCTTGCTATTTGTCTTTAAGCAGCTCTCTGCTTTTTCTCAAGAGAAGCGCAAATCAAATCAATACGACCTTGTGTAGAGTACCTTTTATATTTTTTATTCAGTACATAGAATCACTTTGGTCAACTTAGTTCGTGCAAGGAAAGAAATCAGAGCGGATCAAGAGCGGTCGTTTCAGTTATCGTGTAGTTTTACTTTACAATGCGTTTCCTTGATACCAATGAAATTTACTCAAACCATTGGTGGGTGTCAACTTGTTCAAGAAAAATATTTACACTTGGAGAAAGTATCGGATTTACAATGCGGAGTATTTTGATCGAACGCTCAAGAGTTGCTCGCTAAGTTCTCGCTGACGAGAGCCCGGCCTGAGACGTGGATTGTTGCCAGCTAGGGGTAGAGCAGCGGCCCGATGCGTCGCGACGGGGCGGCTAATGTTCGCGAGGGTTTTTACAAAGTGCAAACTCTCGTGCTGGCTTCTTGAAATGCCTTCACCCGCGTTAATTACATCACGGGTGAATGCACTTAGGGAAGGTGGGCTAGTGCCTTCTCGTCTCCCCCTCGATTCGTGCACGCTTTTTTGAATATACGAAGATGCATCCGTGAATTTTCTTCGTTTATATATTTCCGAGATCTTCCAATGGACTTCATTCTTTGCATAGTGGTTGGGTTATACGTAATCTCCCCCTCGTCTCCCCCTCGATTCGTGCACGCTTTTTTGAATATACGAAGATGCATCCGTGAATTTTCTTCGTTAAATATTTCCGAGCTCTTCCAATGGACTTCATTCTTTGCGTAGTGGTTGGGTTATACGTAATGACCCTTGGTGCTAGACTGACGTGAGCGATGACAATCGCCCCTTTTGGGGTTGGTGAGGTTTTGCGAGGCTAGTGAGATGGCAGGTAAGGAATTATAGGGAAGGGAAATGAAGCAAATAGACCTGATGGGTGGAATGTAGATGTCATTTCCCTAGAGTGAATAAATTAACTTTCACCAAATTGCACCAGGACGCTTGGTCTCCGACCTTGGAGGGTTATAGTTTGCGAGGGCGCGAAAAATTTCGCGCTCCCCCTCCTTTGAATACCTACGGTTCTCCTCCTTCATTTATTATTTTAGTTGCTAACAACAAAATTTAATGATGTTAGTTGCTTATTTTGGATTTTCCGAATTGTATTTAAAAATGTGGTCGTGAAAATAAATCGAACGAAGTAGGCGTTACATTACTAGCAGTAACTATTCCTAATTTCAGCTGACCGCACTCTTCTCTGTCAGCTAATCAGTTTGACTTCGACTCGTATACCTTCATTTTCAAATCGGTTATCATTTTCCTGATTAAAATGTTCCCTAATTCTAGGGTCCTCTCCGCGTTGGTTGTTTTCAACTACAATTTCGCCCGTATTCCAGCGGGGGTTCTCAGGCTATTGCGTCAATCCGAGAATTGAGGAAAATTCGCTTCAACTCCGCGGAAACCTGCGGCAAAACCTCTTCTTGATTCATATTCAAGTCATAATCTGCCCCAATAATTCAATTGTGCTTACCATAATTATTTTTAGGCGCCTATTATGTCGCTGAATGAGTCCAATAAGCTTGCTTATTTTAGTTGTTAGATTTATTATCAAACATCTTTTCTCACGTAAATTCATAATGAGAAGACTTCATCGTTGATTCTCTCGATCCATTTGACCTCTGTAACCAGGTGTCCGCTGTTGTAAAATATTTTATGGATGTCTTTTAAATTGCATAGGATTTTGAAAGCCGGGTATAATCGCTCATTAAATCGTGTCTTAGTCACGGCCACTGACAGTTACGGGATACATTTGAGATCCAAAGTCCATGGGACTGGATAAATCTCGCCAATAAACGAGCCTTTCCGCCGGTAAACGACAATTTATCACAGAGTTACTACGAACAATCAGCTGGTTAAGGATATTCATTAAATTGCTTCAAGCTTTTTTTAGGTGGATAAACGAAGGTTCCGTGGTAATTACAGAGTGTAAAAACTCATTTCTTGATGCTATAATTATTGCTTAATCTCATCTCACAATTTTAAATAGATAATAACCTGTTTTCTGTTAAATCAAGTAAGTTTTACACTTGGTATTTTGTAAAGTGGTTGTCTCTTTATATGCGATTCCCGACGCGGGGGTTGTCACGCGTGGGGAATACCGAAGGCGTTTGACTCTGGGGGTGGATGCGGCGGTAGTATTAAGTGGGTGGATACAGGATGGTGGGTGGGTGGGTGTTGGAAGAAAGGGGGCGAGGCGATGTGGAGGTAAAGAGAGTGAGTGAGTGTGTGTGCGTGGAAGACGTTTGGCGAGAAGGGTGACGGAGAAGAAGGGAGTGGAAACGGTTGCTAGGTGCCGAGTTAAATGGACTCCCCGGCGCCTACACTCCTCTCCTGCCCCGTCTTCGCTTTTCCCTCGCTCACTTACTCTCTCTTCCTCCCTCCAACACCTCCCTTAATCTCTATTTCTGTCGCCAACCCCCAGGGCGAGTTGAAGAGAAGGCGGGGGGGGGGGGTGTGTAAGAGGGAGTTTGGGGAGGAAGGGAAAGAGAGGGAGGGAGGTAGGAGCAATTTTTAAGGGGACTCTGGGAGGGAAAGAGAGAGAGAGAGAATGAGGGTGTGTTACCACACACTCCTATCGCATCGTGAACGACGCTTGGTCCCCGTCCTTGGGGGGATTTTAGTTTGCGAGGGTGCGAAAACTTTCGCGCTCCCCGTCTCTCCTTCCTTGAATACCTAAGGTTCTCCTCCGTCCTCTCGTTATCCCTCCCAAATAACCCACCGCGAAAGTTTTCTTCTGCTGAGAGAGGAATTGCGTGGGGAGGGAGGGAAGGAGAGGATCCTCAGTAATGAGTTCCTCCCGCGCACTATTCTTGCCTCAACCTTCGGTGGGATTTATCGGTCGCCGGGGTCGAGCATGAGTGCGGGGGAGGAGAGTTCCTTGGTGGGCAGGTAGCGGGGAGAGTGGGGGGGGGGGGCGTGCCCGTGACTGACTGACTGGTTGCGCCTCCGGTCCCATCGCTCGCGCTATTATGCTGTGGCTGTGGTCGCTAATGATTTGCGTCGCTCATGTTCCCCGCAGGTGGGCTAAATAGGTTGCTTCCTAATGGCCTTCCGTTTTCGCAAGTTTTGTGGGTTCGTCCTCATCTGGCGTGGAATAACAAATATTTGGGTGCGCAATGCGTTGCGTGAATTGCGTTTCGAAGACTGGAGGGAAGGGAGAGGTACGAAGTCGTTCATCGTAACTATCAGTTAGGGTAATGACTAAATAATTATGTCCTACTGTCCACTTGATTAAAAATGAAGAAATAAAAGGTGCTGTTTTTTCACCAAAAATATAAAATGTATTTCCGATCCGGGTTCCAACCTTATTACATCATCATAGGTGATGCACGTATTCCCCTCGTTTTTACAAGAGTCTTCGTATCTTTTACCACTTTATTCACTTCGTATTCAACATTCAATGTACTTGATGATGGCTGCTCGACAGGTGAAATTTACGTATTATGTAGAGAATTAATTGGACCGTACACTATCGTTCTTTAGTCATCACAACTGTTACTTGCTTGTCTTGCTTGTCTTGCTTGATACTGTTGAATTAATCACTGAAGGACGAGAGTTGGGTACGCTCACATACGGATGCAAAATATTTTGCAAGGGAATACCTAATTTTCTTACGAGTGGAAGTGATCGAGGGTAAAATGTAAATGTTCTGGCATGTTTTGATGTTATTCAATAATGCTACTGGGACAAAGTAGGCACTCGTTTCATTCTATGGGGTGCAATTAATATTGTAACTTTTCGCCATTCTCCTCGAAGAGTATTTTGACAGTTGGTTGTCTTTGATGGCTCGACTCCACGATGACTGATGCCACAATAGTTATACAATAACGATATTATATAGTGATGCGATTTGAATTATTGAAGTTCATTATTAAGGAAAACCGCTCTTCGTGCTCGCAGTATTTTCCGGCAAACTCGGAAAATAAAACGGGTAAATTTGTAAATTTATTGATAAATTTACTTTCACTTCTTTTGTTTTTTGATGAGCACAGATTACTCAATGTATATGAAAACTTCCAATTTCCACTCCATTGCCAATTTAGTTTTCATTGCTAATAATTGCGCCAATTTAGTTTTTATGGACAGTATTCGAGACAATTTACTAGCAAATGATGTAGTATATCCATCCTTACGCGTTTGAAGTTCGTTCTTCTAAAAGAAGTCATTTTCAATCTCACCTACTCATGAAAGCCATCGAATACAGTTCCACATCTCCCGCATGCAGTGGGTTCAATTCACCTTAGTTATTCCACTATGCCAATCCTCGTTAGTTTTGAATTTTTGGCGGACGTGTTTGTGATGCGAGCGAAGGCATAACGCTTGGCGAGTGGGCGGAGTAGGGTTTGGACACTCACCCGGTGTTCTGGTGTATCTCTTTCACTCTTCGACGGCTAATAGCGGGAGGGAAGGAAGGGAACCTGCTGAGAGCGAGGCGCCAGAGGTAGAGCGGATGGAATGCGCCGGCCCAGGGCATGTCCGTGTGCGACGCCTGCGAGGGGGATGCCGAGGTATGATGAGGCAAGGGACTAGACTGCCTTGTTAAGCCAAAAGACAGTAACTGACAAAATTACATTTTGTGGTCAGAGTTCATTTTGTTATTTCCAAACTTGAAGATTTCAAAAAACTAAATAATAACCATACCTGTAGTGGTTTTCCAGATATCACGTTCTGCTTTCGCCGTATCTACATTACAAATGTCAGTTTTATAGGCTAGATTACAGTAACTACAAGTCTATCTCCCAAAGAATCTCATTACTTTTGTTACCTTATAGTTGTTCTTCCCGCACTGACAATCTTAGCACAACTAAATGTTGTAGTCTCTTCAAATATGAACTAGACGGAGAATGGAAGACTCGAAGATGAAAACTTTAACATGCAATCACTCAGAACAAGGATGATACAGTTTCTGTCTTTTAGCTTAGCAGGAAAGAATAGGCGCCGTATTATCCTTAGCGCAAGGGGAACTGCCATTTTTCTCCTGAATAACCATCAATCGTGCCCGAGTTTGTATGAATTTTGCATTTTTTGTGTTTGTACTTCATTCATGTTGCTATTTGTGTTCTATCAGCCATGACAGTGAGATTATGAGGTGAAAATTCGGTAATATTGTTTCCCTTGCTCCATACGCACATAAGCAAATATTTATTGAGAGTGCCCCGCCAGACTAATCATGGTGCCCGCCTTTCTCTTTAAAGTAAGTAGTAAATCTGCACTTATCTATATGTTCTACTTATCACTTAGCATTAGTTACTTAACATGTTAGCGTTAAGGTAATATCTAGATAAACGCTTAAATTTAAATGCAAAATGGCTTCGTTGGGACGAATATGCCCGTGTCGGATATTGTGAAATCGACATTCGTGACTTTCTTGTTGTGCCTGCTTTATTAAATTCGCTTGTAGTTCTGGTCAAAATCTGGTCATCATTGCGATATCAGTTTACTCTATTTCCCCTGTAAGAAGTTCAGTTTCAATGTACACAAAACTTTAATCATAGGAGTAACTTGGTAAAATTTATAGGTCCTTTTGATTAGTCAGTGTGATGGCTGATGATGAGCCAACTTTCCCAATTGTGCTCTATGAAAAAGAGACATTTAATAATTGAACATTACCCATTATTAGACAAATTTTTAGTTATTTGGGGGTGACGATTTGCTGAAAAAATTAACATGCCTTGGCATGATTCCATGAAAGGTTAATATAAAATACGTAGCGAATTTTACTATCCTATGATTTCCCATTTTATCCAAGCTGTAGCGAGAAATAAGTTCCAGTAATTGAAAATTTAGAATTTTTTTATTTTTTTATTTAGTTCACCGACATGAAGGTCACGGTTCATATGGATTTCCTTGTAGTCAATGAGAAAGATGATATTTAAATACACTTTTCACGAGATGAAATTGGTATTTATATTTGCTTTTCCAAGTATTTATCTTTTTTGACGTTATCGATAAAAATGCAACCTCTTTTTGAAATATTCAGTGTTAACGGTCTGCATTGTATCTGACGACCAGGAATTTTAGTGACTGTGCCATTATTTCCATTGCGGGAAAAGTTTGAACTATGAAAAATTTCAGTTGAGAACACAAAAGAGCCAGCCCAATAAAGTGTAAAGGCACTCCTGCTCCGTAAATGAGGGCCGTTGACTGGATATGGAGGGAATTGCTGATTTTATACGCCATACTCGCTCAAAGGATCTCTTTATTTGGTGTGCGATGGCTGAGAATAGAAATAAAAGGTTTTTTTATTTTTTTATCCTCGAGTGCAAAGCCATAAAAGTTCAAAGTCGCCCCGATAGATCGCTTTCATCTGTGATTCCATTCGTTGTTTGTTGATTCTGGGTCTTTTTCAACGTTAGAGAAATTGATATAGATTCCCACTGAAAGGAGTACGTTAATTTCTGAAGTGCTTCTGTCGATGTTCCCCTATTTTTGAGTGCGTGTATAGGGGCAGCTCGTTTTGCGTTAAAGGTTTTTCATCGCGCAAGAGACCACCCATGTATTTATTTACCAAAAAAGTGTTACCAGTGTCTTGGTAATGAAAAACTCTTCGTAGCCAAAATGATTTATCAAGGGTTCACCAAACTTCATTTCCGGTTGCCTTACTGATAGGAGACATTTCTTTGTCCAAGGAGAATTCATTAGGTTTTCTCTGGTAGGTTGGGTTATCTTGATTTAGATATTCAATTTTCCCATCAGACAATTTTGAGTGAATTTGGATAACCTTTGGAAATAAAAGTAAATCCGATCGTAATTGTTCCTATATTTCGGATTATGTTCAGATTTCGACTAAATAGCCCTCTTACAAATGCTTCAGATGTATTGAAAAAATGTTAGGCGTACCTTTTAAGTGTATCATAATTCACTCCTAGACGTATATGGTAAATGATAGCTTATCGAAATATTACCTAAAAAACCGCGTAGATATTTATTTTATTTTTATGCAAGGAAATGCTGATGATCGTCAGTGAAAATATTTTTTGTACCAGTCTTTGTCGGTGAACTTTCTCTAAAGTACTCTTTGAACACGAGACACTTGGTATTTGAACATAACTCATCATTTGATCAATTTTATGGTATTTGGAGGCGATAAATTACAGACAACCCTTGTAGATAAGTTTATTACGTAGTAAAATTTCCCACAGTATTAGTTGAGTAGAAAAGGAATATGCAACCGTTTATGAATGAAATTATTTGTTGAATACATGGTCTCAACTTCTTCATTTATTTCGAGATTAGCTACAACATTGGATTCATATATTGTGTATTTTCTTTCATTTTGATTTCTTTACGTGGCAAATGCACTTCTGTTTAGAACTGTGTTATTGTTGGAGAGCGCGCAGCAAACGAATACTAAATTATTTTAGGCTGGTTTCCAAAAGTCACCTCTTGTGACAGGTAGAGCTGTCATATCTTGGAAAAATTGTACAGGAAAAATAAACTATTTTATCTTACCGCCGTCTTCACAATTATACATGCAAGAGCTTCATTTCGAGGATGTGGTTTGGTGGAGCCCGTTCTTCTGCCATAACGACTTCGATCGTTTAGAATGTTGGCCAGTTAGGATATTACATTCATATAGCGTAGTCAGGGGTCAAGAAATTTTTGGGTTGCCTAGAATTCGATGGAAACTCGAGCCAAATTAAACTCGAGTAGCTGCGGGGTGCTGTTGCCCCAGTAAGGGCGGCAACCCAGATACCTTCTTGTGCCTTGGCACCGTCCATCTATTTACTCCCTCTCTCCCCGAATATTTTTGTCCAACTTTGGGGCACGTTTTATGACTCCCGCTTCCGCATTGACTGCAGCGCGAAGAAAATTGCCCTCTCCCCCTGCGTGGTAGTTATTCCTTCCCTCGTTCACTCTCGCTACTCTCCTCGTTCGACCTTGCTCAAAATTGAGCTGAAAGCGAGGGTTCCGTGAGGAGAAAAACGCGAAGAATGTCGGGCACAAACCCCTTACATATATAAACACACAAACAACCAACCTGCCCCAATTTCTGACGAAAAGGGTCCCTGCTCGCCGGCCGCTCTTAAGTTATGCGAGAGCACGCGACTGTAGCTGCCCCATATAGCGTCCGTCGAAGTTCTCAAACTCCTTCGAGGGAATCAGGGATACATTGATCTGGGGCGTGTGGGAAAGGGCGGGGCGGGGAGGGAGTCTTTGGGGAAAGGGGTTGCCCCGGAGTGTGGGGTGTATTGTTTTTTTGAGGTCGAATGCGGCCGGGAGAAGATTACGTGCGGCCGACACCTGTTCACCTGTTTTCAGCATGGGGCGGCCTCAATATTAATCTCCCCGCTGATTATTCGTACAGGTGCGATTGCTCTCTCGGGTTAGGTAATTGCCTTCAAGTGAAAGTGGTGTAAATGAATTAGGTCGCGAACGAAATAGCGCATTGTTCATCCTTCTTTCGGGGTCGTTCCAATGATTTGTTTTTTTTTTACTCAAGGCCAAAGAAATCAAATTATGAAAAATCAATTTGATCAGTGCCATATCTTTTGTCGTGTTCATTCTTCTTTTCTTCTCGTTTATTTGATTAAAATCGGGTGTTCTCGTTAGTTATGGCATGTAATTTGTTTGGAGACAAGGCTCTTGTTATCTGCATGGCTGAATATTCATTCAGTAAAATGTTGGTTGCAAGAAGAATTATATTAAAAATAACACGGGTCTCATAGGCATTGAACTGAATATTTTTAACAGCATACTTTTACTGAAATTTGCTGTTGCAAACCCAAAAGTTATGAGTGCAGCAGAATTTAAAATACACCCAACAACCTGGTATTAATGCCAATTGATAATATTCTGCTTTCATACTTGTTTATATTTACAATTGGTGCTAATTAAGTTGAAAGAAAGCTCATGCATACATGTTCACTATTTCCAAATAACAAGCGTTCAAAATGGTGCTGCTGTATTTTTAATCCGCAAAAAAATTTAGAATCAAATCCCCTTAAAATTTACCAATGAATGATTAAATAAATTTCCTTACCTTTTGCGGACGTAAAAGTGAATAATCTCTACGGAGTAGTTCTTTTGATTACAATGGGTTTATTATTTTCCGAGGCATGGCGTGTCAAACTCTGGTATCTATACTCATTTCGCGGGCAGTAGTTCTGTCGTAACCCGTGCGGTTTACGAAAAATAAATCAAGTGCTGTCTTTAAAGAGAGAATGCAGTCTCTTCTCTCGTGTCACCTCCTACCATCTTGTTCTCAGCCCTTCAACATTTCCCTCACACGGCTGTTGAGTAGGCGGCTTTGAGAGACAAGAGTTAGTCCCTAGCTCTCCCTCTAGATCAATTCAGGGCGGGCTGAAATGAGTGGGTTGTGAGGGAAGATTTAATATTTCCTTTGTGACGTGCCTTTGTTCGGACGCGAAGCAACAAGTGATGACGTGGGCCTTGGCTAATTAGCATTAGCCCTAAGATTACCCCACACCCCCTCCTTCGGAGTGTTAATGACCCAGAAAAATCAATCCCTTAAAGGAAAAGGCGCTGAGCTCTTACACCCCCACGGCACATCCCAAGAGCTCGGCAGTAGATGTGTTGCATGCGATTTTTTCGTCTTCCACCGATCCACTCAAAGTATTTTGTGAACTATTTCGGCCGATTATCTTTATCGCGGAATGATCTTCGAAGGTATATTTTACAACCTTTTGGAACAGGAAAATTTGCGCTCGTGGCGGCCCTGTTGTGATTTTCTGTAACTTATCTGGACGCGAGAGCGGCACGTCACTTTTTTGTATCCTTCGTAATGAATTGGTGTAAAAAATTGTCATTCTGTAAACTGTATGAAACAATTTTTATCGATACAGGTGTATTGAGGAAGAGACTACCTTCTTTAAGTATATCACTTCGAAGTGAGTATTCAAGGGGAATTTCGAGAAATTCTACGATCAATTGAATTTACCACAAAATTAATTGCTAGTCAATGTCTAACCGAAATACTTTTTCGTTTTCTTGTCACTTGCGATTATCCTTGATCGGTAAACATAAAGCAATTGGTGTAATCCGTAGGACCATTTGCGACCAAGCTGAATACTTTATAATGAATTATTCGTCACTCTTAAGTAAAGTTATTATTTCCACGACTGCCTATCGTTAAGGCCATATACGGAAAGGTTTTCGGTTCTGAGAGGTTTGTTCGTTATTTGTGACGATTTTCGATACCGATGGCCTGACGGCGAGTATTATGCCTCTGTTGTTCTCCAATTATAAACCCCTTATTCCACTGGTGTACCTTAAATATCTCACGTCCTGATCTTTACGATCCATTCCCGCGCAAGGGTTAATGCGAAATGGCATTGATAATATCCCGCCCCGCATCTTTTTGAAGGGAGTTTTGACCCACTTCAGGATTGAAATCAGCTCCTCGTTCGCCCCCGTGTCCTTGAGAGAGTGCCTCGCGTGGATGCCCCATTCGAAAGTGCTTTCCGACACTTTGCGCGAGCCTGGCTGTTTCTGGGGTGTAGCAGATGCCCATTTGGCTTATCGTGCTCCAGATCAGTTATCAGTGCTTCCCCTAAAGAGATCTCAATTAATTGGTGCGTGCCTACAGTGGCATCTATTCGTTTTTTTTTTCTTTTAGGTTTCTGATTTCCTCTCTGAGTAACGCAAAGGAACATTTTATCCTATCCGAAAAGGATGGTTTAACACAACCCAGTTTTAAAGGATACGACCCAAATTCTCGCCAGTTCCTAACTTTGATAATACTGTATTTCTATACAACGCACTGCTTTATACTCAATTATGAGACCCAGAATTTCTTTCTCGATTTCATATTTCATTCATTCCTTAGGGTTGCATCAATTAGTAGTCAGTAAAAATCATCTAGATTTTTAAAATATTGGCTGTGGCCTCTCTAGCTATTAAATTCATTTTTTTAATTTATCTCTTAATCTCAGAACATGCCCTATCCTTCGTCATCTCATCCATAAAACCTATTTTCTTTTTTCTCCTGCTCAATTTGCCTCGCATCCTTCCCTCTATCACGGCCTCAAGCAACCCTATACCCCTCAATAATTTTCCAATAATTTACCATGCCTCCTCCTCATCTCATGCAGAAGTATATTTCCTCCCCAGAATGCTGAACCACTAATAAAAGCCACTTTTTTCGTATTTTATATATCATCTCCTGTTGATGAATTAACATAGTAATTTTTAAATATTAATCCCTGAAAAACGGTTGTTTTTAGCCGTAACGACGTTGCATACCATTAGACGTGGGCCTGCCATTGTTTGAGGGAAACGCCGTACTTCGAATCCCTGTCAAGTACCAACTCTTCCGGACAGAGGCAAGGTCCCTAGACTCTCCCTTCCCCGAATAAATGGATAGGTTGTGTGCACCGGCGATGCTCTCGCCGAATTCGGGAGTACCAATCCCGTTCCATGCTAAGGCCACCAAGTTTAAAGTGTCATCCTCCCCTCCTGATTCGATGCGGTCGAGGTTTATGTATGTATGGATGGAGGGTGCGGTGCTTGATCCAGAAGGCATTTGATTGTGGTTTCCTACGATGCGGTAAGAGAGGGCGGGGCTCGCCTGGGCGGGAGCCGGCTTCCCTAACATGTTGTCAGGACGCTTCCTACAAAGTCTCATTCCGGTTTATGACGTGTATCCCATTCTTACTAGCTCCTCAAAAGTATGCTCTCTTATTATCATCTGCGTTGGTGATAGTAAGTCCTCATACCCAGCGCTGTTGTTCATTATGGGGTTCAGAAGGATTAATAGGAAAGATCAAGGCGGTTAGTAATAAACTTCTTGCAAGAATCGGGGTGAGGGATTCTATCAGTGGCGCCAATTGTTAGCACCGAGCAGCTAATACCTTGAGTAGACACTCTAGAGTTACGGGTTCGCTTTGTGGAAGTTTATAGTATCCATGCTTGAAGAATGCAATTTATACTTTACCACAGAATTTCCTTCTGTGGAAAAGTACAAATTGTATTACTTTAGTATGGATACTAAGGGTAGAATACCCTTTGAGTAAAATCTGTACTTCCCCAGTTTATGGTCTAAAGAGTAACTTCGACACAGCATTTTAATCAAACTGGTGGTTTTGTTAAAGGCAATCAGTTGCAACAAAATGGCCTGCGCCGTTTTTATAAAATCTAAACTCGGGAATTTTTGATAATCAAATTGTGGAGTAATTTATTTACTTTCCTATTTATCAAAACACACGTTATGATTTACCTAAACGAGTAAGCTTTAGGTGGTTGCCTGCTAAGAAAAGCCCCTGCTGTAGCAACCGTCATCAATATTATACACACCACTAAGTAAGTACTCTTCTGAAGGTAATACTAATTTGGTAATAGAGGGATGAAGCTAATGAAAATAAAGTGGGGAGACATAATATAAATAACGGGCGGCTCCGTATCCCGCGAATAGAGAAAGGTGGGCCAGATCTGGTGGACTCTAGTACGCTGGGCACGTCCCACCTCCACCCTCCACCCTTGTTCCTCCCCTTACTCCACTACACCTTCCCTCCCCTCCCACCCTCCCTCTTTCTCTGAAGGCGGGAAGGATGGGGGAAGGTGGGGTGGCGAAGCGTCGGGAGGCCTTTTCTTCCGCGATTCCCGCCAGATCCAGGGCGCACGGAAATAGCCGCCGCGCGATATATAAACAGCCGTAATTCCCCTCCACCCCCCCTCCTTAAGTCCACTCTTGTTTTCCCTTTCCATTGCGCGCCCCGAAACAGCTTTCCTTCCCACTTCCTCCCCCCGCCACCCTTACGCCACCCCAATCCCAAAACACACACGATCTCACGGCGCGCGCTCGTGGACTCAAAAATCACATCACCCACGTCTACATCTACCATCTACATAGTTTGTCATCTAGCTGTCAAAAGGGAGGGTGGCAAGGGGTGATTCTGCGCCAAAAACACTAATCACTACTAAATGTTTCGTTAGTGATTAACAGCCTTAATTGACGGTACTCAAACATACATCACAAACAAAATGAACGGTAACAGGCTTGACTATGTGGAAATTCTCCAATAGGGCTATGAACAAAAACTATTTAAAATTTCACTTCAAATACAGAGAATTTTTTGCATTTTTTATCGAAAGAGTTCACGCGATAGTCATATTTTGTTATACTTTGCTTAAGAACTTTATTCAATTTCATCCCCTAAGATTACATCTATTGTCTGCGATGGTTTTAGGGTTAAAACGTGTAGGCATGACGGTGTCTGAATTACCTAGATCAAAAATTTGTATAAATAATAGTTCTGATGTCTGTGGTGGCTGACATTATGAAGAAATTTTATATGCAAGAACTACAAACCGTGTAGATGATCCAATCTCATATGAAAATTATTATGTTATGAAAAAATCTTATGAAAAAAAATGTTATGAAAATATTTGGCTTCTTACCATGCGTAGGAGTCTGAGACTTAACGCCATTCTGTTAGAAGAATTTTTTTCTATATTTTTAAGTATATAATATAAGTAATTTTTCACTACATGGCACACAAATTGGAAATCGATCGATTAAGGGATAACTTAAAAGGTTTATCGCGTTTTTCATCTTGTGGTCTAATAATATGTCTAATTCAGAGTTACAGCATTGCTCCACTGATTAGATTATCGTTACGTTCTTTTAAAAAATACCGCCAAAATCGTCCTTATCCGGTAGAAAACACTCACCCAGACTGTGTTATCCTTTTCCCATTGACTTCCTTCCACTTTTCGTCACGAGAAAAATCTCTCCTTTCCCCCTCCCGCCCCCCCCCCCCCCCACCCATCTCCCGCCTCGATTGTTTTTGGAACGACGAGGTCGTTCTCGGGGGCCGTATTAATGGTTGTCCCCGATTGGGTTGGGCCGGAACACGCCCATTGTACTCAGTGGCTCGTGTCAGGGAGCGTTTTTCTTTCCCTCTCAACTGCGCGTCGGCGGACCGATACTATTTGGATAGCTTGGCGGGATCCTTTCGTGGTGTTGCGCTTCTGTTGTCGAATTACTCCGTCCATTACCGCTATATATATAAATATATATATAAATATATTTTATATATACCGCTATATATATATTCCGAAAGCTAGCAATGCAAGTGTGATCGTCTCTTTTTTGTGTATCTATCTCCTCCATCCTATCATCATCGTGTGTTCATCGCCGCATGGCTGACTCCAATCCTTCAACGTGAGAGAAAGAGAGCGAGAGAACGAGAATGAGAGAGAGCACTACTTTTTTGTAAAAAAAAGTAATATGATGCTATATGAAAAACAAACATAGTACCTATGTAAGTGGTATAAAAACATGAAAATCTTAGGTCTTGTTAAAATCTACCAAATGGTTCTTTTTTAATAGTATATTTATCAATCGCTAAAAATTTCGAAATTAGTACCTTGGGTAATAGAATGTTTCATGCATTATTCGGTCCTGCCAATCCTCATTAAGTTTGTCGGCAGGTTCCGTTGAGTCATCATTACTCATTAATTGACCGTACGTATTATATCTGCACAGCCAATATACAAATATTTACCGTCATATGGCGGAATTTCAAAATCAAATAGCATGTACACAAATGAATTTTTAATTAATATGTTCCATAACCACATGAAGATCCTATTACGGACAATGCCACAAGTTAGTATAATCTTATCAAATCAAATAAGAAACGCATCCATTTTCACTTTAACCTTCACCCTATCTCCATGCTTATGTATAACCCTATCGTTAAGTGCAGGCGTTTGATAATCCTAAATAAGCTGTCTATCTTCGGGCAAAAAAGCACCGATAGCTAAATTTTTCCCGTAATGCGCCAAATCTAATTTATGGTAACTGTACCATCAAGGGGAGAATTCTTCATCGAAATGATTGCGTTTTCCTAAGAGTTCGACGCGGCTGTACCTGATTTCGCGGTTAAGTGTGTCTGTCTCTCTCAACGCTGTACTCAGTACGCATTTCTCTCTGTAATTTCTTCCGCTGGCACAAAACGAAATAGTGTACGACGTTCAAATGTTATTTCTCAAGTCCTCTTCACTAGCAGTATGACTCATTCTCCCTATTGCTCCATTACATCTATCTTAAAACTTATCAGTCATCTGGTTCGGGAGATATATATGTGATTCTCCAAACGTTTGTGATTATATCACTTCCGTTTTCTCCCCAAATGCCCGGAGCATATGCATTACCGCTTTAAACCTTCATTGAAGTTTGGTCAACTTGACTTTAATCGTGAAAAATTTGTTTGGCATGTATTTATTTCCTTCATTTCAATCATAGAAGCTCGTAGAACGAATTGAATTTTTTTGTGTCTTTCTCTATGCTAATCATGGAAGCTAATCGAACGATATGCATTTTTTTATGAATACCCAAGCGACATTCTCCCAAGAATGAGATGATCACCTTCAAGAGTTCAAAAATGGTGTCACCAGATCTCACTAAATTTCTTGACTCGGTGCTTAATCAGCGCATAAACGTGGTTGACTCTATTAAGAAATGTCCTTGCAATTGTTACGTATTTATCCATCCTCAAGATCATTGTTTGACACCAGTTTGGGGAAAAGCAAAAGGTAGCCTTCAAAATGGCTAACGAAAAATGTTGACTATTTTATTTTGTAGGAGGTAATTGTCGCCATAAAACCACTCGGGCTTGAGCGAGGTGCCGTCAATATTTTCCCTTGCTCAGCTCAATTAAAACGCTCTCGCGGCAAGTTTTCCCCAGTTTACCCTACGACTTCTTGCGCGTCTCGCATCACTTCTTTTATCGTTAGAGGGTGGATCCTTCGAGCACTTCGTACTCGCCCTCTCTCGCCTCAGGAGAGGAAGGGAGAAAAGCGTAACGTGTTCCAAATTTCGCCACTCCCCTCCCCCCCAAAATCTACTTTCCCTAGGGAGTGGACCCTCGTGTTTCATAAATCGTTCCCCCCACGCCCCCCGTCCCGGGAACAACCCATGCCGCACCAAAGCCACATTCCCTCCAGAACTCTTCTTACTATGCCCTCCCGTCCTTCCTCTCTCTCCACCGCCGTCGATAAGTCGACCCCATCTCCCCAATCTGGCCGAAAGTGCGTTCTCTCGGCCGTAGAACGGCGTCGACCGTCTGGATCGGTCAGGACGTAAGAAGGGTCTTAATGAAGTCCAAAGTTCGACCCCATAAAGATAACTATCGGACCAACTTGGTCCCTTTTGGTGGTGTAGCCATATCGCTAGCCTTCTCCTACCCCCCTCTTTTTTTCTCTCACTCCCTTTCTCTCCTCTTCCTCCTCCTTTTCCTTAGCCTAAAGCCCTGAATTTCACTCCCAGAAATACTCTTCGCGTCATATCACCCTTCCTTTTCTTCTTTACCCATGTGTTCTCTTTCAGACTTCGTCTACTACTTAAACTCCACGTCGGTCTAACTTTCCCTCTCGCACCGTGCCGCTTTTTCTTGCGTTCGTCACTAAGCCTTCTTCTAAAGCTTTTCCTGACGTTCTTTCTCTCTACGACTTATTCTTTTCCTTTTCTCTCTACCCTCGTATATGATACTATCCTTATTCTGTTTCTATTTTTATTCTTATTCTATTTTTGACTCGATTGTGATTGATACTCTCTCCTTTCTCCTTTGGATCGAGAGGGATAATTTTCCTTGAAAAGATACATTATTAAGTCTTACGGGTTTTACATATCCACTATGGTTAGGCTTCACGCACGGGAACTAGCGCAGCAAGAGGCTATTTTTGGCAGAAATGTGAGGAGTGCATTTGTTTAGGGACTTTAAGGAGGGTGCTGTAAAAGATTGAATTTATGAAAATTTGTGATGCGTTTTCTAAGCAATGAGGTTTTCGTTCTTTTTGCGTTGGATGTTGGCCGACTGGAATGCAGAAGTTTTTAGGCCCAATATGGTTATGCGGAAGCGTAATCGTAATTGTGGTACGGTCGGTCGTAGAAATGCACCGGGCCACTCGAATGGAAGAATGGAATATAATTCTTACTCGAATAGGCTCAAAGGGAAAGATATGAAGGTGTTATACATAGGGCCGTCTGTAGGACAGAGGGCGTTGGTCAAATGTAAGCTTACGCCGCGTCCTGCTTTGCCCGGGACAGTCCCGATTTGAAGAGCTTTTCCCGGTGTCCCGCCCTGTGGGCAGGGCCAGGTTGTCCCTGAAATGCCACGAAATGTCTCCGTTTTGGCCTACTGTCTACTATAGGGAGAAATTAAACTCCCAGAGGAATTATTCGGTGGGAGCCAAGAAGGATTCAGCCACTTCACTTGTGACGAGATTCGAACTCGGAACTCCAGAGTCGGGAACTAAAAGAAGCCGCTGCGGCTGTAACTAATAATTTTATTTTATAATTAAAATCGTATAATAAAATAGTTCAGTTCCAGAAATTTAACTTTATTAAACAATGTCCCAACTTAATTCCGATTTTAGCATATCTGGGATCGGGTTGGTGAGGTGACTAGAGTATTGGCTCCCCATACGGGTCGCCTGGGTTTAAATCCAGCAGAGGAGGATAACTTTCAGAGGAAACCCGATCCCTACTTGAGAGTCTTGTGAAGGGCACTTCAAGTGCAGTATTCATTATGTTGGATGAGTCGTTAAACCGTGGTCTCCTTGGCGCCTTTCGTTAAGAGAAGGCTAATGCCGACGCCGGGTTTTTCTCCACCCTTCCTCTCTTACCTGCCCCCTTTGGCGGAAACGACCTTAGCTGTCTGTTGCCTCCCCAAAATCCAATCTAGTTTTAGCTTATCCGAAACTAAATGTCAAGGTTTCGGGACATCAGAACATGTAACTATGTTTTGGTAAATCTGATGGGCAAACATGAAAATAATAACAGTTTTCTGTTCATTGGCCTTCCAAAGTAAGCCTTCTCGTTCCTCTGAGGATTGATTGGTGCTTCTCTCAAGTGCAATGAGCGCAGTAATGGAACCACTTGCTCGCTACCAGTGTCTCAAACAAGTGTGAGGCAATTATCATCCCCCATTCTCGCCAACGCCTACCCTTTTATGGCTCCTTACCCCGTTTCCCCTACGGCTCAAAAAGTTATATTTTGCCCACTCCTGCTTCTTCGCCGTCTGCCCATTACGTCACTTAATGTGTGAACGATGCGGGCCTTATGGTCCTTCTTTCCCCCCCCCCACTCCCAAATCCCTTTCTCTCTGCTCCCTCCTTTCCCCACATCTCTCCTGGACTCCACCGCTCCTCTTCCTCTTCCTGATGCTTCCTCCTCCCCCCTCCCATCATGCGCTACAATCTCACACGACCAATGTGGATATAAGCGTCCTTTTCTCTTCAGCCCATGCCTTCCTGTATTCGTCTTTCCTCCTCTCGTTTTCCATGCTATTATTATCGCAGTTATTTTCTTTCTCCCAAAATTTTACCCACGCTACTTTTATTTTCGCCTCTGCCGTTGCATCTGCTTTTCGTCTTTCCTTCGCTTGTTTTTTCTTCCCTCATCCTCCTCCTCCTCGTTCTACTACCACTTCTTCCCATAACTCTCGGGCTATCTCCAAAACTCTTCCCCGTTTCCCTGCTACTTAAAAAAATATCCGGTTCGCATTTACTCTTTTTCTCGGTGGTTGGATGGATATTTGAGCGGTCGAGCGACGTCATCATTGCCGTAAGGATGAGTTGGGTGGGTTTGCAGGGGAAGCATCATGTAAGCGAGTGATGGTAAAGAAAAACCTAGGATCTAGATTGGCTTACTCGTATCAGCTGGCGCCGTGATGTCCACCCTTGAACGTTCCATCCAAGGGATAGAACACTTTTTATTTCTCTCCTAACATTTCCGGAGTTGGAATTCTCCGAAAACTTTTCCGCCAATTCCAAGATTTAAAATGATCATCTCGGGATAGAAAATGAACGTGCCCCTAAAAAGGTACAAAAGTTAGCGCTCATCGGAAAAAAATCAGCGTACTTCAGCGCACACAAACGATGATGAATGAACGATGAGGTCTGGTAACCTGACGTTGAGAAGCATTCTGTTGCTGCATAACCGTCATGGCCAAATTTTTTTGCGTATAGCTGTGAAATTTATTCAGAATAAGTATTTAAACCTGTAAGTTCTTGTTTAGAAAGAAATTAAAAACTTTACTATGCTGGTGAAGACCTTGATATGGAGCATAGTGTTGTATGGTTCCAAAACAAGAACGAAAACAGGCTGCAGGCATTTGAGATGTGGGTGTGGAGAAGAATGGATAAAGTGAGGTGGACGGAGAGGAAGACTAACGAGGAAGTGCTTGAGATCGTGTGCGAGGAAAGGAAACTTCTGAATGAAATCCTGGATAGGCAGGGTAGATAGATGAAGGATATAATAAGGGGCGACGAGTTGCTGAAGAGTGTGATACAGGGAAGAATTTTGGCCAAGCGGGGAAGGGAATGAAAAAGAAAAGGTTTAATGGACCGGATTATGAAGGGTAGATCGTATGCTGAGGCGAAAGAGGGTATACTGGAGGGGGATGGACCTCTGAATGGGTAGAAAACCGGGAGGAGATTCTCTGACATTCAACTAAACTTACCTTTACCGGTAGGGTACTTTAATAATAAATAAATAAATCAATTCTAAACACATGTCCTAAAAATAGGCATTAAAAAAAAACAATCGCGAGTGCAACTATCGAAGTCCATTTGTTGTCTATCGGAGGTTAGCTCTGCTTCAGAATTATTTTGAAGCGCGCCCCTTAGAGCGTGTGGTCTGAAACAAAACTTACGATGTCATGCTGTAGAGTGAGCGACGCATTAGAACGAAAGGGAAGCTCCCGTGGATATTAAACGTCTCCACCGAGTAAATTTGGGAAATATTTCCTACCTCTTCCTCCTCAAAATAAACCACCCTAAAACTTTCCTCGTTGCGCACGTGTTTTCCTCTGCGCTTACCCACGCCCCCATTGCCCTCAAATTTCAAGTAACGTTTTTATCTCGCGTCATCTGCTCAATTCATTCCATTTCGTGAAGTTGACAACGGCTTCCACCTTTTCTCGCCCGCTGACAACTGTGAGGGGTACCGTGTACCTGTGCCGAGCTGGATTTTCTTGTCTTTCCCCTCACCCACGACGTCTTTACTTATTCAAGACGACATTTTATGGTGCCTTCCCGATTCCAATTTCCTCCGCTAATTTCTTCCCCTTCCTTCCGCCTGCGAGACTCCAGTCTGCGTTCCTGTTCATCCCTCTCTCTCTCTCTCTCTCCACTTCACTTCGTTCCTCGGCATTCCCGTCCCCACCCTACTTTCTCTTCCCCCTTTTTCTCTCTCTCTCTCGCCACCCATGACCGCGTCTCCCCCTCGTCTCGATACTCTCCTCATTATTATTAATATACACAAAGTTCTTTTTTTATTTTCGCGAAGGCTGGACGATTTCTTTTGGCGCCCTTCGTAATCTTCCCGCCACCACCCGCCCGATTTTTCACCCCAGTCGCGACTCCCCTCGCAGTGGCTTTTCCACAAATAAAAACTTGACATATTTAGAGAGGGGTGTGGTGAGTGGCACGGGAAAGCACCGATCAGTTTTATTTTACTCCAGATATTCAAAATTACGAAGGTATATTTGGTACTCATGGGAGAATGTGCTAATGGAAACATTTAATAATTTTCTGAAGAAACTTTTCGTATAATTGTGGTAAAAACGTTACGATAATTTAATGGGTCATTGAAGTAACTTACTATTTAAATCGGAAGGTATGGAACTTTAAAGATCAGCGGAATGGAATTGCTTAAATCCTACCGCCGCAACTCAAGGATGCTGTATAGTCCATCCTTGTTGGTGAACTTATTTTCCCAAAAAAATAAAGGTAATTAGTCAATGTATATACCGATGAATGAATACTCTACCGTATTTTCTCGGATAAAATTCGGGCGAACCAAGTATAGTCTTGCTAACAAGTTAATTTTAGTATTTCTTATCCAGTGAGCACAGTATTATACTCGCAAATACACGACTTGAATCTCAATTTCTTTCTTCATCCTCCACTCGTTTTACTGTCGGTTTGCGCCAAATGAACTGCTTCTCCTCGGAATACTAAAGTGGTATTTTATCGTTACCTTCCACTTCGCAGAAATAATCCCTTTGCGTACAGCAGTATGCCATTTGAGCGTTGGGGTAGCAGTGTGTTCACTTAACCTCTCCCATATGTGTTCAGCAACGTTAATAGGAGTTTATTTTGGGAGAAGTGATAGGGATGCCATTTGGGAGGAAAATACGAGGAAACGGGCTCGCATGGTGAAATCACAGAGGAGACCATCGTGAAGACTTATGTCGGAATACGACATCATGGCCTCAAGCAGACAGAGCTTTCTTATATTTCCACGCAATTTTAATCAACGCACCTCGAACTAGGTTTCCATGATACTCTATTCATAGGCTTAAAAATAACAAGGTATTGTCAAGATGTAGGTTGGTATTGTTAATAAAAATAGTGGGGATATATAACAAAGTTCAATCTTTTTGAGATAGTGATATCTGTAACGGTTTTCCACTTAGTATCGCCTGATTTGCTAAGCTGTATGGGAATATTGGTCAGTTGCAGGAACGACACATATGTATTCTATAAACTTATGGGACCCATAAGCTGTGGCAACCATTCAAAAAGTGTTGCAGAAACATTCGATAAATTTATTAGTTTCATAACTTATGGCATGTTATTATGAGTTCCGAAATTAGTCAATGTTAGTTCCATAATAAAATGGGGAATGCGCAATGAGCCGCTTGGTGACTTAATTACTAGATAAATGAGTCGTTTTTAGACAAATGACCAGTAAATTTAATCTTACTATTTGTTTTGTGCTCTAGGAATTATTCATAGGATAAATTTTATCCGATGGTAGAAGATTAGATCGAATATTCGAAGATACTGACTATTGGTAAATAAATTATGTAACTAGTAGATGTGCTCCTTAAACCCGAATACTTTTATGAGTTCTATATGTTTATGGACCCCATAACCATTGATTCGTTATCTAAATGTTCGTGCAATCGGCCATTAGACGGTTAGGTGATGTGGGAGCGGAGTGAAAAGCTGCAAACCAACCTTTTACTGATTACCGCTGGTGATCGCGCAGAGGGGCATTTCGATGCAGCCTTAGAATTATATCCACACAGCCACCCCCAAATTAGTTCTGCAAAGCGGTTCTCGGCACATTTTCCCCTTTTTACTTCCATCCTGCAGCTCCCCTCTCTTCGCCTTCGCTGTGCGCCGCATAACCTTTTCTCCCCGATGCGCGGTTTGCCATCTTCCTCCTCCTTCCCCTCTTTCAGTTGTCCTTCTCATCCCACTAACCCGTCCTCCCTCCTCATTCCGTCACCGCTCTTCTCATTTGTCTCGTCCCGCAAAATCTCAAATTACGACGTTCCTACCTCTTGTATCCCCCCTGCGCCCCCTTCCCCTCTGAGGTTTTCACCCCTCTTCGGCCCCCCCCTCCTTGAAAGAGGGGGACGAGAGGAGTTTTAGGAGGAGAAGGCGTCACCGCCATTTCCCGAGAGCGGCCGAGAGAATGAGTCGTTTCTCGAGGACGTGCGGGGAGAATCCGTCCCGACTTGCTTGATGAACCTCCGGGGGCCGGAGGGGGGCGTGGAAATTGAGCCAAGCCGAGGTGGAGGGAGAATGACGCTAATTGTTTACCGTAATAATTGCGGGCGATGAGTTTTCGTCGATTTCCCTCCCGCGCCGATCCACCTCGTTGGGAGTCTGGTGTTCCACAGATATACTGTCTTCCCGTCCGGATGCCACTGCAACAAATGGCGTAACACGCCCCATTTTTGCAGAGTATATATTCCCAAGAATAACTTTGTGAATCCGCACTAGAATTTTTATATATGACGTAGGTTTAAAACCATTTCTAAACAGTTATGTAGATTCATTAAACTTGGAGCAGTTCCATCGGTTTACGCTATGTGCTATTTTTTTCTAAAAACGGAAAATCTTCACATTGAAGTTTCCAACAGATTGTAGCGATGTATTGCAGTGATGTTAGGTTTGAGAATAAACTTATTTTCTTTCTTAAATTTCTGCTTAAGCTGTATTGCGACGTCTTATCCAATCTTTCGTTCCTACCTGAAGCGGGAATCCATTCAACTACCTTTGGGTGGCTAGACTTGCATTATGCACTATTCTACCATGAATGGCGAAGTAAATAGCAGAGACGGTCACCGAGAGCCAACTGATGGCGAGGGGGGTCGGACAGATCGGTACGGGTGTAACTCTCCGAGAGGAGAGAGTGGGGCTAATTCTCCGCCGGCACCGCTGCACCTTTTTGTCGCTACTATTGCGTTACGTACACAAATCTGAATATCGTTAATAGTACATCACTGGTATAGCAGACGTTCCTTTATGAACCAAATTAATATTTTCTTTTTCTTACTCAAAACTTGCTTCTGAATTTAGTTAATCAATTAAAATGAATGCACTATTTTATCTAATTTCATGATAAGGTTGGATATTTGCGCTGAAATGAAGAACAACAATAATATTTAACTCGTTTATTTGAGGAAGTTTCTCATACAGATGTCGAAAACAAAATAAAAAAGATTAATTAATAATGAAAAAGTTTTAAACAAATAGTTATTTTAATAAATAATTATAATTTTCAGAGTGTAAGCACTCCAACATTTACATGAGCAGTGTGTCACAATGCGAAAGTTTCAATCTATGTCACTGCAATTAGGTACATAAAACAGTTCATGCAAAGCCCAGTCACAGTTAAAATTAATGTAAATCATGCTCAAAATTAAAGCACAGCAATTTGGTACTCAAGATGAAATGCACCCACAAAATGAAGAAAAATAATTGACAAGATACACTTCACCCAAGAAAAAATTGGAGACACCCAAGTTCCATTGTGAAAGAAAGTCATTGACAGAATACATAGACCATAAGCCATAATAAAGGTGAGCTTACCTATTCAAGAATTGTACATTTGCAGCGACTTTTCATTGCATTATTGCGATACCCACAAACTTATAGCAATGCCTACCAGAGATAATATGTTTCACTCAACCTGCATTTCAAAAAATGATCCTCACCATCACATGAAGGGGTAATACTGACAATGCTGATCATTTGTTGGAACCCGGGTGGTGAATACTATATGATCAGTGATATTACTGTAGAAGTTTATACCACTGTTGTGCAATAAGTATTGTTGGCTTTGGGGAACTATAAAAATGATCGAGAGAGAGAGAGAGTTTAAGGGGTTTAAAGAATTATTCAAAGTTGAAATCCAACAAATTGAGAAAAGGTATTGCACATGGGGGTAATTGCTTAAGAAGTAATCTCACACTAAGAAGCTCACACTAATAAAGTGAAGCAGTGGTACTTAAGTCATACAAGTAATACAATTACCTGACATAAGTAATACAATTGCCTGACAAGTAAGAATTCTTACTTGTCAGGCAATTGTATTACTTGTGAATGCAGGTAAAGCAATGAACATTTATTAATTCAATATTCTTATACTCCACCGCCATTGAGATTGCAAATACACTGAAATGCATAACTGACTTGTTAATTGAAACTGTTATGAATAATTAATTGATACATATTAGTAAATAATTCCACCACAAAACAATAAGGAAACTGGAATAAGCCCTTGGTAATGTATAGTGTCATTTTAGTGGTAATCTAATAATCCCATAACCATACAGATATCACTTATTCAAATTACACATTTTATCCACAAATTAACAACCGTTACTGCAATTTTAGTAGCACAACACTTTGCAAAAACTTTCTGCACATGAATGGAAGACACTGAAACACCTAAATGTAATAATGTTAATGGAATTAAATGGCACGATCGACAACGGCTTTCATCACAGATTATATTAATTACGAAGCTGGAGAGCGTGTGAACTGAAGGCGGTAGGAAAACTTAAAATACATTATGCAAGAGCAGTCAATCATTTCATATCACTCACAGGGATTCATTACGTGGGGATGAATGCAATTTCAACGGATCATCATCAGTACGCTTCCTTCCACAATTAAGGGCGAAACACTTTCTTATTTCCTTTCTTATAGCAGACATATTTTGAACGATATATTATGATTATTCACTGCCTTCAGCCAGTAAACATGCATGCTTTTTCCTTATTGGCTGGCTGTGATTACGTAGGACTACTGCAGCGACAAAAAGGTGCGGCGATGCCGGCGTAGAGTTAGCTTCCCTCTGTACCGATCTGTCCGACCCCCCTCGCCCTCAGTTGGCTCGCGGTGGTGACGGTGAAGTTGGTATGGGTAGTCTAAACGATGCTGAAGCTGAGAGTTGAATCATATCAATCTGTACAACGGTATCGCTTGTCGGTGACGAAAATTTTAGCAATTTTAACAAGTGGTCTAGTTGTGTTGTAGTGTTTCCTTAATAAATTTTAGCCTAACCTTTGGATATATCAAATGAGTGTTTTCAGTCGTGGTATTATCTTTCATTAGTCTACAGGGTTTTGAAGCTAAACACTGCCGGTGTTCAATGGAAAGCTTAGATATGCGAACAAAAAATTAATAAGAAAAATAGGGAATGAAGGATGAAACCTAATACATCGTCAAGTGCTGCACTGATGCTTGAACTGTGAGGGAAGAAGAATCATTTTTCTTTGCTTTTCGAGCGGCTTTATGTGCGGTGGAGCCATAAAATTTCACGTACTCTCTTGGGGAAGCCAATTTTCTGCACCAAATGCTCTCGTAAATCACCGCAGAATAACGGAATGAAAAGCCATTCCTCAACCACTCCTGAGTGGCTCATCCATCAGGTCAGAGTGCCGGGGAGTTGGTTGCGTCGTTGATGCTAAAGGGCGACACTGTCCTGGGCGTTTATCTGAGATGGACTCTGGGAAGAAACATTGGCTCCCAAGCTCTCGCATTGAAAATTGTATCAGAATAATCGATGTTGGCCTTGAAACTAGTTACGCAACATATATTCTTCACCATATAAGAAACCATAGCAGCCTTTTATATTTTTGTGAAGACTCATTAGTGGAATTGATCAAATATTTTAAAAAATTGCCTTTACTCATTAACCCAGAATTCCTCCTTTATAGGAATTATTTGGTGTTGGTTTATTTAATCTGATAACATCTTGGCAAAATTAGGGGCGGCAATCAGAATGAATTGGAGACTTAATTTTTTTCATCCTTCTTCGCATTATCCTCCACTTTCTCACCGTAGAGCAAAGATTGCTGGATGATTTTCAGTTTTGACAGTTGTCTTTAGTTGTCAGTTAGAGTCGAATATAATTTCATCATCGCAAGTAGTTCCTCTTCTGGTCCGTCACCTTTCTCGTATTTAATTACTTTGCCTTTTGGAAATAAATCCAATGGAATACATTTGCGTCGTCAGAATGTTTGTTCAAACTACGAGGACAAAGTCGATGGATTTTCCATTACTCTCTAGTATGCGGTGAAAGACGAGTGTTTTGGAAAGTGTAAGCAATAGATCATCAAGTTTTCCAATGTTCCGGAAAATCAGACATAAATTACATAATCAACAATAATACGCCGGTTTAGTTGAAACGATTTTTCCAAGATTTTTCGCATTGATATTTCACACATTTATCGGGGAGCGATATTGCAATAACGTGTAATCATACCATTGGTAACACTGCGCATTTTAGTGACACAATACTCGAGTTTAGCTTTCGCACTAACGCATTAGTTACAGTAATAGACTATTTCTCGAACATACTTTATTGATAAAATTCATATCAACAGAGACTGTACATCATTACCAGGTAATACTTTCAACTAAAATAACATGCGACGATAGAGTGAATTTGGTGGCCTTTGTTTTACAAGAACGTGCGTATTCTAGTCCGTCCATTATTCCTGCCTTTAAGGGGCAAACTATTTTTCCTCCGTTTGTGTGGTATTACTATAACGAGCATATATGCCTCCGTATTAAGAATTATTGAAATTACTCATCCACTTTTACGATATTTGAATGACATAACAAATGTAAAATTTTATCTTGGGATTTTAAAGTATCACATTTTATTATACCTTTGATGTACGGGGCAGTACGTGTCTGACTTTTACATTTGAGAATTAGGTTATTGGTTCAAGCGAGGACTTTGACGTCCATTGTGATTTACAGCTGCATCTGTTGCGTTAACGATTAGTATATTTTGAATCCTGCGCCTTTCGCAAGAAACTCGAGGACTATTCGTAGGAGAGCAAGAATACTTGTTGATGTGTTTTTTTATGCGCGGTATTTTTCGCGTCGTGTCGGAAGGCTCTGCATCAAAGGAAAATAGGGGAAGAAAGATATATTTTTCCGCGCGGGAGAAAATTTAGGGAAAATATCTCTAAAAATACATCTGCTCCAGTTTTCCCCGGTCGTTGTGGGTATTAAGTTGGTACTTATCCCCACAGGCCTAAAATAAAGGACGCGTAGTATTTTCCCGCGATTATGGATGGTCCAGTCTAATTTCATCATTTTCACCCCCATTCCTTGCCTCACATCCGATGTCTGTCACTAATGTGGCTTACAAGTTGGAACGTTGACTATTTCTGTCGTTTTCTCGGTTTTTCTATTCAGGGGATGGGTGTGACCCAAAAGATTGGGCTCCTGACGCGCTGTAATTTAGACATCTGTATACTTCTTGAATCGTTAAATTGTGTTCACTTAGTATTTTTTGGTGCTTCTTTAGTTGAAGTGCTGCATGTTTTGGAATGAGAACACTAATGAGTCGTGCGCAAATGGATTCGCATCAGAGACGGCCTGAAAATAATTCTACTCGACGGCTCTGACAGAAAAAGCCTCGTGAGAGGAATTTCCTCAAACTTAGGCCTTTTAGAGCATGATCATGGTTTTTAAATTTGGCTTCTTTCACTGACAGGATAATTTCGACGCTATCACAATAAATTGTATACACTCCAAAAACACATTTGCATCTACCTATTTTATTTAAAGCATTCTACCAGATAAGATAGGTTTAGTTGAATGTCAGAGAATCTTCTCCTATTTTCTACTTTTTCAGGGCCCTATTTCGCTCTAGTATATCCTTTTTCGCCTCAGAATACGATCTAACCTTCTTCATCTTGTCCATGAAACCTATTCTCTTCCTTCCTCTTCGCGCTTGCCCAATACCCTTCCCTCTGTCACATTCTTGAACAACCCCTCGCCCCTTATTACATCCTCCAGCCACCTACTCTGCCGATCTTGAATTTCATTCAGAAGTTTTCTTTCCTCGCTACCTATTTATGGTTCATGCAAAAAATATAGGAGTATAATCGGTTTAAAAATGCTCTGTTCGTATGTTCCTCAACTCTCAATGCTATAAGGGAATACTCTATCTTGAAAAAAAATGCTTCTTTAGTCTAATCTGTTGTCATATTCTCTTCCAACGAAACCAAAGTTCCTCTCAACATATTTAGTTCGTCACGCGTACACACTACACACCCAGTCTACTGCGTGACTTTCACCCTTGTCTCTCTCTCCCTCTCTCCGTCGCTATTTCTCTCTGTTTACGCTCTTCACGGTTTGGACGTGTTGCGGGCGTGTTTACTCCGCGCCTCCATCCTGTGCCGTTCAGGGGAGAGAGTGAGTGAGTTTGGCCGAGAGCGTGCGTCTTGCGTAAAGCGTCGGGGCGGAAGTATTCGGAAAAAGCTGTCAGGTGTTGTGAGGTGAGGAGGGGGGCGGGTCGGAAGGAGTGGTATTTACATCTACATCTACATAATACCCCGCGAGCCGCCTCTTGGGCGTGTGGTGGGGAGTGTTAGGTCACCAGCCGTGTAAAGGTGTAAGTTTATTGGAGATATAATGGTGACATGTATTATAGGAATGTATTTAGTGGAGCTCAATTTTTATTGTAGTCGCTAATTGTTCGTGGAAAGAACGAGTTTTTGTACCTTTCTGTTCGGCATTGTATCACTCTTATTTTATCGCATCTGTCAGACCTAGAGATGTTGTGAGGAGTCATGATAATATTCTCTGTTCCGCTCTGAAAAACATCAGTCCTGAATTTCTGTGCCCATTAAAATCTACTCACCAAGAAACATTTTATCTTCAATCGTTCCAACATGCAAGGGGTACATGGAGTACTACTACAGATTAAAAATATCTTGCATAAATGGGAACATCAATATTTACATCATGCATAAATAAGAACGTAGAAAATATAAAGAAAAAGATCTACAGTCTGGCTAATGTCACTGTTTGAACTATTCATGACGACGATTACAGCTGTTATGGTCCCGAATGGTACGAGGAAAAAATGACATTTTATACCTATCGGTTCTACAATCTATCTCTAATTTTATTGGTGCGACCATCCGAGGACCTTTATATTATACGTTTAACAATACCTAGTTTCTTTAATGCTGCGCCACATATGCTCTGTATGAGGAGGCGCGGGGGGCGTTAACGAGGTCTCCTCTCTCTCCGCGTCCATCCGACAGACCGACACCCTCATATCCCCCTCCTTCCGACCCTACCCTCCTCCCCCTACCCCCCTAGGGACCCCGTGTTCATCCACGCCATTTACTTCTTCTGCATGCGCCGAGAGCATTCGCATGTTTTCGGGACGAGCGGAGAGAAATGACGAGACTGATCCCGGGCACACTCATTCTCTTCAGAAAGGTTCAAGTGATGGAAGGAAAGTGGGAACGGTTCGAGCCTCCGTTCGCCACCTTTTGTGTTTACATTTTCCTTGCGGAGTAGCCCGGAGCCAGCTATGCACTTCTCGTCCGGATTCCGTCCGCGCCGGTTGGTGAATCATTGCAAAGCCAGTCGGGCTGAGTTAGGGGTTGACGTCTACAGTGGGGGACGATAGCGCGATAAGAAGGGTGGAATGCGTTGAGCTGGAGTTCTGTCCATGTTTTCATTCCTTCCTTTTAGCTCGCTTCAAATGTTTGGACTGTTGTGAGTTCAGTTCTTGTCCTTTGCTTACGGGGAAAAGCTGGATAGAATTTGATGATGTTCAAGTGATTTCAAGCAAACATGAATGCATCGGATCTCACATTCCAAGGTCAATGTAAGGAAAAGAATACGCAGCATTGTAAAACTTTTTCAATTTGCTTGCGAAACTAATAATGACTAAATGCAAAAAATTTGTATAATTATAATCAATCATTTGCAGAGGTCATTTGAAATAAATATTGTACTAATCTACCTATAACTTTTGAAAAGTAATAATTTGGTCTTTTATGCATGGATTATTGTTTTTTTATTTACTGAAGTAGTGTAAAGCAGTTTGAACCAAATTTTTTCCAACAAATGGTGGGCAGGTTAGAGAGATTTATGGTTCGTATTAATGGATACACTTTTAGTGTTTACCTGGGAAGTTGTTACTATCTTTATACAAATGATGGTTGTTTTGTCAAATTTGATAATGGCCCTGCTTGATATATGGATTCTTTGCAACAGTCCCCTCCTATAATACTTGGCAAACCCTGGTCCCTGGAAAACCTGATGACAGGCTCAGCAGCCTATTGGGATTCCGGGGACATACGGGCCAACAGAATCGTCCAGCAAGCAAAAAATATAAAATAAAACTTCTATGCCCCCTAGTGTATCAAGGAGGCGGCATTGTTTGTGATAATATCCGTGGTATTTTTTTCCTTCCATTTCTTTTCATGGTGATTCCTACTCGAATTATGGCCGTGGCATTATGATTATCTAATTTCGTTGAAAGTTCTCACATTTGAGTTATGAAGTAAGGATTTCGTTTAATCCATCATTTTGCTTGCTAATGAATGTATTTTTACCCTTACTTTACCTTTCCTTCCCAACCCCCTACCTCTCTCCCTCTCTCTCTCGATATATTTATGACCTCGCGCCCCTAGTATTAATTCCGAACTTCCGTCGAGTCTCAAGCACTCGGGAAACCTCAGCAGAAAATATTTTAGGCCGTACTGAAGAGGAGATTTGGGGTATTAAGGCTGTTTTCCGCGGAGGAGGCGTGTTATTGCTCGGGCAGTAGGGAGCCTCAGACGTCATCTCTAATTTAAGTTGTTTTTGCTGTGCTGGCCGCTTTATTTGCTTTGGTTTGAAAGCGACGTAAAACGAGCGAGCGTGGAGTCCTTTCCTACCAAGCGACCGATCGTGGGTTTTCGTTTTGAGGTCGACGCGAGTCTCTTAAAAGAGTAGAAAGTGCGGTTGTGGTTTGGTTTCGATTTTTAAGTATCGGTTTATTTTGCTGCATTGGTGGTGGTCCTCCTCACGTAAAACTGATGCCTTTTTGTCGTCGACATTGTGATTATTAATTACTCGAGATAGACTTTGCTCCAAGTTGCAGTCTTTTAGTACGATTGGAAGTGGTTAACGTAAAAGATGTTTTCTTTAAATGATTTAATTATTTAATATTATTCAAATATTTTATCAAAAGTTGTTATTTATAACTACGGGACGCGTGATTCACCGATTTTATTTCTATATCGATGAAAAATAATTTTCTGAGTGATATAAAATCGAATGCGGATCTTACAGTTGTAAGTTTTGCGTTTTAGCCAGTTACACTATATTGTGTTCAGGCGTATTTAGTTACTGGCGACCTCCTCTCCACGGAAATTGAGAGATCTTATCTCATATCCTGTTCCATTTCTGATGATTTTTCATGACGATGTTACAGTCAACGTTGGTTAATTATGAAAAGAGCTCTTGATAATGTTCCATAGGTTTATTTTAAAATGTTACGGCTAGTTTCCATGTATCAGGAAGCGAACGAAGACGCCCTACCGTTGTTACTTGTTTTACCATGTGAAATAAAACGTGTGGAAATTACTAAGTGTTCTTTTCATTATTAACCTTAGATTTTCATAAATGCACCAATGACCTCGCCTAGTTTATCATCTTGGATATATATTCTCTCATGTTATTAGCTAAGATAATTATATCCCGTAAATTCTTTCTAATTTTTGCTTGTTTTGATGAGTCATCGTTCGTTACAGCCGGCCTATTGCCAAAATCAATTTGCCAAGGCTAGCACAAGGTGATTCGAGGTAAACATAATGTATTTATTACATGGCCCTTTTTTAGCACTCCTTTATATATTTCGAACGTTTAAATGGCTCAGTGGGTTCGTCAATTCTCTAAGAAACATAAAATTCATTCATAAACGTCTTTGAAATGTTTTCGTTTCCCACAATGTTTTCATTTTTTTTTGTTTTTTTTTCTTTTATAGCATCCTACCCCCAACTTACCCATTTTCAACCCAACGAGTTCAACCTCATGCTACGCCGTATGAGAATAGTTTCACCAAATTTTGCGGTCGCATTAATCATTTTGGGTTCTGCAAATCATCCTAAGGCTATAATCCGTGTAATAAAACCAGCCAGCGCCTACTTTACCTTGAGTCATATTTCGCGGGAATACGGGTCATACAGCTGTTTACTGTATTATTACTGCGGCCTTCAACGACACTCAAGCTTTTCATATCGTGAGTCGAGTCGCATAGCCCCAGGTAATTCATGGAGAAAGTTTTCAACTATGCCTTCATATTATTTTCACCAGAGTGGTATGATAATTAGGTTTTTAAAGGTTTAATCAATTCTAATGTAGATAGTTCAGTTTTTTTATGAAAGGCTCTTAAATGCGTGTTTCTGTTCCAGTTGAACTGCATCATATCCTATCTCGTTTGCCTACTAGTCATAATTAACTGAACTCTTTTTCAAGTTTTTATGCTCACATACCATTATGATGCCTGCTTTTGATGTGGGCACCATCAATATAGTTCATTTATAGGCATTTGACCACTTAGACTGTCTGTTTTAACAATCTCCTCCATGTTGCCCTATCCTGGTCTAACTTTATATGTATCAGTTCCATCCATGTATAGCTTGGTATACGCCCTCCCGTTCTTATGGCTCCTGATATTACTTCTCGTCCGAGACTTCTCCAACGTATTTACCAATAACTGTTTCCGTCTACAAAATGATACTTAAATAGCCAGTTAGTTGATTACTAAGTAATTATTAAGTTAAGGGTAGGAGGTTGTAAATGAAGAAAACTGTAAAGAAAATGGAAACATTTCCTAGAGAATTGACGAACCTATTGAGCCATTGAAACGATCAAAAATTAGATACTGTTGCTAAAAGATAAAGTTGAGCTGTCTGATGACATAGGGTTCATGTAGTTTTGATTTCAGCGTGAGATTTAGCCTTGTATAATAAACCCATTGCCTGATTTAAATTCGGTTTTTTGACGAAAGTATTATCATCGTAGGAGAGCATGTCTTCATCAATTTATCAATTTGCATAACGAGAAAATGTCAAAACCCGCATTATGAAATCGAGACAATGTTTACGCCTTTAAGAGTAGTTGAAATTTACGCCTCTGGGTTCTATTTCCGAGTGGCTTTCCTCGAAACTGCGAGAAGCTGCGAAACAGTTTTCTCTCGGGTGCCCTGATTCGCTCCCTTCTCCCGCCGTCAGGGCTGCAGGTTGGGTTGCTGGCCCACCGGGGGCAGATCGCTGCCGGTCCATAGATATGATGTGGACGACGTGGGAGAAGAAATGAAGCGGATCACTTTAGGAGCTCAATTTCTTTTTTTATTTGCGTGTATCAGTCACAATTTCATTGGTTCCTTCCCTTTTGTTTCTCAGTGACAATGAGGTCTGCGAAGTGACAAAGAATATTTTTAAAATAGGAGAGCTGTCAGCATGCACGTGAACGATGTTGTGGGTGATATGACGTAAAAACACGGCCAAAGCTCTTTTGATCTTGCTCCGACGCAAAAAATCATTAATTTTACTTCAGAAAAGGTGGTTGTTTGATATGAGTACATTCTCTCCTAAATTTTTGATAATTATATTTATCGTAATCAAGAATTGAGCGTCGCTGGAAAGGTTACTTTTTGGTGCATTGCGTAAAATCGGTCTTCATAAGATCCACTACGAGCGAAATTTGTAAATTTTTTGTGGAAATTTATTCTGAAAACGAGTTCGTTTATACTGACAAACGCTGCTTGGGCTTATCTGGCGGTGCTGAGCATTGATACCCGGGTGCCGAATACGGGGTCTCCTTTCGTCGAATGCTTTGTCTCTCGTTAATGCTTATACATTCCTCTGTGAATTGCTGTAGTAAACGGATAGTTAAAGACATAATTCATGAAGTTAATAACGTTTATGTGCCAAACCCAAACTCTCTATTAACATGACTGAAACAGCACGTTTTCTTGCTGATGGTGTCTGTACCAGACATAGAATTGGATCGTTATGAGGTTTCTACTTCAAAACTTGTGGTACAACGACTCTCATTTGGGGTAAAGGATGCCTGCATGATTCCTTTTGATGTGATTTTCAGTTAGATTAGTCCACAGTGCAATTTGTAATACACTTGCCGACTTAGGTTTCGACATGTAAAGATATTTTTAAGGCAAAAAATTACACATAAATCAAAACTTTGGTCACTTAGTAAAATAAAACTTTTATTTTGGACCATGTAAAGTTTACCTCATTTGATATGAGGAGAACGACAAAGTAACCCTATAAGACATGAATCCCCATTTATGTGCTCACCGGATGCGCTAGTTTCTCTATCCCACCGTTCAAATTGGTGTGGACGCAGTGAGGGCGTCGTGGGATATGCGTGTCCGGTACGTGCGAGTCCCGTGGCGAGATGAATGGTGGGGAGGAGGGGGAGGAGGGGAGTGAGGAGGGAAAGAGAGGGGGAGGAATGGGGATTCGGGAGATGGGAGGGTGGGGGGGAGGAGAAACCGCGGCGAAGAATAGCCCGGCGGTTATTTTCGATGAATTCTTCCCGTTCTTCGCGTACAAGGAGAGGTTTTTTTTTCACCTTAACCCTGGCCCATGTTTCCCGGCGCGTTTTTTCGGGGCGGGCCAAGGGGGAGTGTGTGCGTGCTCGCGGGGAGAGAGGGAGAGAGAGGGTGATCACCGACGCGAGAGACGAGGGCAGGCGAGGGAGAGACTCTCGCTCTGCGGTCGGACGCTCACCTCCGACGTTGAGGGAGGGAGTCTTTTTGAGATTGTGAGGAGGAGAGGAGTGGCTGGGAATGTGGAGTGGAAAGTGTTGTCTGACCGAGTTTCCCCCCGCCTCTCCGTCCCCCCTCCCAACCACCTTCCCCTTAACACACTTGTCCTACCTTCGTCCTTCCATACCCTACTCTAATGGCACCACACTGTCGCCTCGTCTCCTTCCGCTTTCTGCCCCCTCCCCCCCTCCGGTCACATACTCTTAGGAAGGCTGGTAATCGTGGGCATTTGAACATTTTAATATTTTCTTGTCAAAAAAAAATACTGATACAGTACACCCCCGCTTTTCGATATTAATCCGTTCCACCGGAGCGTTCCTACAGTGAGTTCCGTCGTAAATTGAAACCAGCATTTTTACCTGCCTCGACATCCGTTGTAACGTAACAATAAATATCAATACGTTTAAATCATATATAATGCAGTACGTTTACCATTAAGGGTAAAATGTGCAATAAAGGTAATATAATGGGAGTAAATTTTCATCAAAATTTTAAATTCACGCGCAATAGCATTTAGATCGAAAATGAACCATTCGTAAAGTAGGGGTTTACTGTACTACATTTCATTCAATTTGATCTATTCGTGCATCGGAAGTCTTCGTACAGACAGTGATATAAATGATTCAAGAATTATGTTTAAAAGTTTTTATTGGATTTAATTGTTTATAGCTTGAATAAAATATGGTGTGAACCTACTAGATTTTGACTGTCGAAGATCCCTATCTGATTACACAATTTCTTTCTCTATATCAGCATACCTTCTACATGTCTTCATCCCGTGAACGTCAGATCTCAACCTTGAAAAGCGATTTTTTAATTTGATATTGAACTTGAAATACGAAAACTACGAAATGGGTTAAGTGGTGTTTTTTTATTTTATATTAATATCAATAAATTTATGGGGCCCCGCGAACACATAATAAAATAAATAATATAAATATATTCGCGAAAACCCAAAATTTGAAATTAGGTCAATTAAGTGGTGATAAATCTTGCGCACCGATTCTTCTTGGTTTTATATTATCAGCTTATTAACATTCATAGGCACATTCGCGGAAACCCAAATTTAGAAAATTAGGTCTCCCAGGTAATTAATTTAATGGTAATAGAAGTTACTCGCCGATCCTTCTTAGTTTTTGAGTTACTTGCAGTTAACTACTTAAACCGCGATGCACAGTTCCAAATGCTAAGAATGTGAGAAATTTTATTATTTTGGAAAATAGAAATTTTTCATCCAGGGTTATTTCACTGCTATCTCTAGGGAGTCATCGCAGTCGTACTGAATACCGGCCAAGATCTAGAGGAAAGCGTCGTAGCCCATGTCGCGTCTTGTGACCCTTCCATTAAATGATCCCTTAGAATAGGGGAATAACCCGATCCTCCTGAAATATTAAACGCGTATCTCGCGAGGAGGAGGAAGAAAGGTGTTATTACACTGCAGAGAGAACTTTGGATGGCGCCATGCACGGTTGGCCATAAGCCGCAAATGCTGGTTCAGCAGTGTGAGTTGGTCAATGTTTGTGTCATGATCAATTTTTGATGAACTTGGCATAAAATAATCGGAAACTCGGAGGGTTATGGGATATCACCCGGGACGTATAAATAAAAGGAAACTTTGAGGAATAGAAGGTAAAGGAGGTCACTATAAAGGCTTGGCTTAGCACCGTCGATGCCATTTCATCGCTTTGATTGACGGCTCTTCGGGCAGTTTGGGGATTGGGTCCCGACGGATCTGGTACCGACCGTGTTGCCGGTTGTAGGACGGGGGTACTTCACCCGCGATACTGACGCCGGTGCCCGGAGAACCGGGATGCGCGCCTTTGGCCCTCACCTCCCAACTTGCATCGACCCGCCGGAACCCCTAACCATCATCTTCCCCGACCTCTCAGCGAAGAAAAACTGGCGTTAGTGTACGCGAGCTTGAATCTCGCTCTTCCTCTCCTCATTTTCTGACTAACTGGAAGGAGGAATATGTAATCCATGGCAGTATTGCGAGAAAAAACCTTAGTGGGCCGAGGAGATTATTATTTAATTTTTCTTGGAGAATTAAACATTTCGAATGCTATAAAAGTTGAACGATAGTCAGCTCAACTAGGAATTTTATGTTGAATTGAGGATGATCACCATTAAATATATTGTAGCAATCTGAGAAGGTTTTGCATAACCACCAGCTTTTGTTCAATTGCCTTTTTATGTTGTCGACTACTCCACAGAACCTGGTCATCGTGAGATTTTTTTTATTACTAATTTCTTTCTTGGTTTATTGATTTCCATTCAACGGCCTCCTAATGTTATTTTATAATACATATAATCGTTACTCGATAACTTGGATAGTTACTCACAACTTGTGATATTTTTACCCTTTTGAAGTGCATTAGATGGGGATATTTTGAGTTAGTGAAGGATAGAGAAGGTGCTTTTGACGGAAAGGAGGGTGAATGAGGAAATTCTTGAGATAGTGGGCGAGGAAAGGAAACTTCGGAATGAAATCCGGGATAGACAGTGTAGGTGGCTGGAGAATGTAATAAGGGGCGACGGTTTACTCAAGAATGCGATAGAAGGAAAAATGTTAGGCGAGCAGAGAAGTGGAAGAAAAAGGATAGGTTTTATGGATGGGATGAAGAAGAGTAGATCGAATGCCGAGGTGAAAAAAGAAATACTAGAGATAGTATCTCGGAAGAATAGAAAACCGTGAGGATTTTATCTTACTTTCAACCGACCCTACCTTTTACCTGTAGAATATTTAGCTGTAATGGCAACTCATGAGGGAAAAATTGGGAAATATTTTCGAATGTAGTAATTTATTGATTCTTTAGGCACTCATAGTCAACGTGAAGTTTTTTATTTTTTCCCTAGATACAATCTGTTTTCATGAACGATGTGGAAGTAATGTAATGTTAGGAGTATATTTTCCAAGAATTTTATGAGCGAGAAAAATTACAGTGTGTAGAACTTTGCCTTGGAATACGATCACCAAAATTTGCCTAGTAACTGACAGGATGTCGGTGTTAGAGTGGCATGTTCCTGACAAATGGCATATCAGGACTCGACACCTTGTTATATCGGTCTGATTAATGCACTCTCTCCTTATTCCAAAGAGAAAAATGATGCGGCAAGGCGTCTGGCTTCTGATTCATCTTCCTGCCTGCCCCCCGCCATCCTCCCCCGACCCCTCTTCCTCCTCACTCGCTCTACATTTGTTCTTCCTCCTCCTCCTCCTCCGACTCCCTCCCTCCCTCACCCGATTTCGTTTCATGTCGCCTCTCTTTGGCTGGACGATCACCTGTCACGTGTGCGGAAAATATCGCAAGGGAGGCTGGGTCCTTGAGATTCTTTGAAAAATTCCGCCCTTTACGCCCCTTCGCGACAAAGGAAGCGAAAGTCACCCTTCTTGCATCGAAGATGAATGACACGCATGTGGCTCATGGGCGCATGGACATAGGCGCAGTGTGAAAGCTTTGAGTCCTCACCTCGAAAAATGATGGAACTTTTATATAACCATGCTGCGGGGTTTGGATGAAGGTTGATTATATCGTTTTCCGGGGTTTCCGCCACGTTGTTTCATCTTGAGGAAGATATTTTGCCAGCTATCCTGCAGGCTTCCTCAGGATACTTCTTTTTGATACTATTTCCTCACCTGGACCTGAGGAAGCCTTCAGGATAGCCGGCGAAATATCGTCCTCAAGATGAAACAACGCGGCGGAAACCTCGGAAAACGGAAGAATCAACCTTCACTAATTCGATGTGTCGGTAGGCACAGGAAAATAAGCATCGTTGTCACCAGTTAAAAATCTAGGGTACGCACTTTAAAGGGACTACATGGTTCGTGAAAGGGGTACTAAAAAAATTATAACAATGGCGCATAATGTTTAAAGTGATGGGGAAAATATAAATCAGTCGAAATTCTTCTTTCATTTGGGAAACGGGCTGCATTCAAGTCGGGAAACATTGGCGCTCAAGGAGGTCTAATTGTTGTGTATAAATCAATTGGTAATAGTAGGAAATCTCAGTTTCATTTATGGAGACTGATATAATGCACGATAAAGAACTACCATTACATGCACGTTGTTGTTTTCGGGGTGTGTTTTCTTCTCCCATGCATCTGTAACTCCCGTCCCATTGTGCTTTTATATACCACATTAATGGTACTTTCAGTTTTAGCTCTCTTAGCCCGTCTTTTTTCCTGCTACGAAAGTCAATTTATCTTATCTCGGATGATTTTCGTTTATGTTTTTATTATATTTTTCCTAATTTTCCCACAGTATCCCTTATCGCTTCCATTGGGGCGGAATTGTGAGGAGAAGCATCACAATGGTTTTACGCTCTCGGTCGCATATATGACTTTTGTTGGCGTTTTTTAATGCTATCTTGCGCCTTATCGTGATTTTAATATCAATCCTTGTTACTTCATACGATTTTTGGCATCTTAGTTTTTCCCCGCGTCCAACTGGTGCCTATTTTATCCGGACAAAAGATAAGTAGGTAGTGAGCTAAATGTACCTATGATAGACAAGTAATGCGGGCCAAACTGCCATTTTTCTGAGATGAGTGTGTTTCCGAGTGAGATAGTCCAACACTCGATACATTTATTGAAATGGAATCGTGCCTTTAGAGAAATATTCTTAGGTCCTGACCATTTTGGAGTGTGAGGCTCATGTCCTTTCAGATTGTTCATTCTGAAGGAATGGTTAAATTAAGTCGCTTCCTGAAATGTTTTCTGTCCAAACAGGTTTAGTTGCCGCGTGGCACTCAAACCAGGGGTTTACAGCACTTCCTCTTCTTTCAAAGGATCAATGACAGCGGCTAGATTTCCGAGGCGTAAAGATCCGAACGGCAGGCTGGTTTTCTCAGATGAGGAGGGGGCTAAATGGACCGAGTCTAGGCCGGCGAGCCAAGACGTTCACGTAATCGTCGCTCGGATCGTTTAATCGGATTAAGAGGGGGTGGATGGCGAGGAGGTGGTGGTGGGGGTGGGAAGAGAGAAGGAGTGAGGGATTAAGGAGAGATTAAATTTAACTGGCGGGTATTCCGGGAAGGTTGTCGGGAAATTGCCGCCCATAAAGCGAGGGGAATTTTCGGCTTCAATGCCCGACCGCCGCGTTTCTCTCTCTCTGTCCTTCCCACGGGGTTGTCTGCGGCTCAGCGTTAATCTCAACGGTCCCCGTGGACTACCTTCGGTCGAGGAAACGTGCTCGAATATTACAAAAGTGCTAATTTGAATAAGGTCGTTCGCGGACGGTTTTTGAACCTCCAGATTGATTATGGTGATTCGTCTCAGTGGATGCGAGATCGAGATTTGGTAAATATGACCAAAATTCTTCGTAAGTAGGTCAGATTTTTATGAAGTCTGATACGCTTGAGATTAATTTTTTAAAATAACCTTTATTGATTCGGTCTACTCCCGATTCTTTCAATATGAATCCAAGTTAAGTTCAGTCGTAACATGACTTTATTTTCCTTCTGTGACTAAGCCAACGGGTAAGGCATTACCTGAAATTATAGATATGAGTTTATAAATGCTGGAAAGAAAAATTATTATCTTATTAACGATCTTACTACTGACTTGCATTCACCATTGATGTCAATAACCTTTTAGTATGTTGCTCGATATGCTTCCGTCATAACCTCCGTCCTTGTCATTGTGTATGTTTCCTATCTCCCCTTTAGTTGTCCACCTTGTAATAACAACATCCAAAGCATAGAATGACCCCCCTCTATCTCCCTTAACGAACCTCCCCCTCTATCCCCACCCCTTTATTTCAATTCCCCCCACCGACCCCTGGTTTTAGTGTATATGGACTCTGATATAAGAGATATGTACCTTGTAAATGACTTTGTATGTCGGAACCATGGTCGGTAAAAGTTAAAAGTCTGGAATGTACAAAGCGAGAAATTATTTCATGTGTCGCGTTTCTAAAAATTTAAGCCTGAAACTATAACTTATATAAGGCTTTGCCATTTATTTATAACCTTATCCAAGGCCTTCCTTATCACCTCCTGTCTATTACTGAGTGCATTTTTCGCCACCATTGATTCCCTCTTGTCATGAAGCTCATTTTCAGTCAACGAACCATCTAAGTACTTAAATTGCTCAACTGACTCCATTTTGTGCCCTCCTGTTTTTATGAACTGCTTCGCTCTCCGGATCACAGAGAATATCATTAATTTTGTTTTATCGTGATTTTTCATCAATCCATATTTCACGCACTGAATTACTGATGCATTTACTAAATCTCATAATCAATGCAATGCAGAATCATTTAGGGGAGGGTCATTTACCAATGATGAATTTCAATAAGAGATAAAAATTTAACACCAATATTCATTAACATCGCACTCCTTCATAAAATTATTATGAATGAACTATTCTATATTCACTGCATACCATCACTCAGGAATTACTTGTTACACGACTCATCCGGGTACGGAATCGTCTTTAATTTCCTTTTGCCTCGGTGGTACGAGTAATGCAGCCCACTGCCTATCATAATGCTGTCAATCACAATTCATATTTTGGTGGATGATTTCAGACCCCGGTGAAATCAAATAAATGTAAAACGTATGGTATAAAACTTCCTCCGTCGTTCCCACTAACACTGCACTCCTACACCCTCCCGGAAAGTTTTCCAATATCATATCAGAAGTTGGACAAGCTCCACTTCGGCGGAATCGGAACGGAAGCATTTTGTTCGATCCGGCTTCCCTCCGGTGGAAAGTGCTATCACTCACGAATTGGAACGAAAATAGTAAAAAAACAAACTTTGACCCGTTTCCCGAATGGGACGGCCTCAACAACAACAACATTCGCTGCTCGTTCCGAGAGATGGAAAAATAGGGTCTCCGTTCCCTCTCCCTACGGATATGCTTTTGTATTTATGTAGCTGGATGGAAATATCTCTCCCCTTTACAAACTCCTTCCTAACACACAGACACACACGCACACATTTTCTTTCGTTATTTTTTTGTGTGTTTTGTTTCCATCCAAGAGGCGAGCTGCACGCGATTGTGAAGAGACTTAAGGGGAGAGAGGCGTCCCCCGCCCAAGTCCGCGTGTCTCGCCGTCATTTTCTTCCACATTTCCGATCTTCCGTGGCTTTCGACAGTTTTCCGCCGGGAGGGGCCCAAAAACATATCAACCGTTCTTCCACGTGGGGCCTCCCAATTTTCTTTCCCCGCCCCATCTCCTCTTGCCGCCTACCGACCCTCCGAAGAGTCCCAAGCAATCACCTCCATTTCTACGATCCACTCTCCACCAACGTAATGATAATCAAATTGCAGTTAACGTCTTCCTCCGTTAGCGGGTCGGGGGAGAAAAGGGTTTGGTCATTTTCGAGTCGCGGGCTTGTTTTTATGGCGGTGTTGCGGGTGAAGAGAGAGAGAGAAGGGAAAAGTAGGTCTCCACAGTCGACCTGCCCGCTCGCCCCCGCGTCTTGTAAAAATAAAAGCGAAAACAATGAAAGAATTCACTATCTCCATGGGAACGGGGGCAGGTGCGGTGGGTTCGACGGGGTCAAGGAGACGTCCCACTCACCCTCTACTTTTCGTTTCTATTTTTTTTTTCGCTTTCTTTCTTCTCGCTTCTCTGACCTCCTCATCCCTCCAATGCCCTCTCGCTCTATCGCAACCCCGCCCCCTTTCTTGTGACCTCTCTCCTTCCCTAACCTCTCCATCTTTTATCTCCCCATTCCACTCAAGGTCTCCTCACGGAACAGAGGTGATGGAATCATTATTATGGCTGTAATTTCTCTCTTAACGTGTGTCCGCCCGCCGTTCCTCCGCCTCTTGGCCCTCCGAGAAACGTGCAACTCCGCAGTGAAACAACTTATCCACTCTCGGCGCCCCGGGAATAAACGAATCATTTTTTCCCTTCTTCACAGTGGTAGCGGGAGCCGCCAATTTTTTTGTTACTGCTGGTTTGGTAGTGCGAAGTGATTGTTTCAGCATACTACTATCTCAATGTTTGGCTTGGATTTGGCCTTTTAGAGAGTACAATTCAGCAGCCATTTGGTAAATATTTTCAATTCTCAACGTGATCTAACTTCTCCTATTTTAATATCACTAACTTTCTCAAATTTTATTAGTAACTTCTTCATGTAAGTTTAAAAAATTCCTGAAGATGCCATTTAGATATGTAGTAAATGCTAATGATGAAAGAAGCCGTTTCTAATCGAATAGATCGTTTCATATCGTTCCATCAGAACTGAGCCGTCCACAGGGCTTGCAGGGCCCTGGGCCACGTCTTAGGGGACCGTGGGCAATTATGTCTCGTTGGGCCTCGAACAATAATCATTTGAGGCCCTGGCCAACTATGATTTACGGGCCCTAAAAATATTGCAATTCGAGTTTAAATTATGAAACCAATCCTTAAAAAGATTTGTAATTATTTTCAATTTATTTATTTATTTTATATATACCTTATTTTTTAATTAAATGTGAAAATTACAAATTCCAAAAATAGAGTTGGAGTCCTATAGAGCACACAAAGTTCCGTATCTAGAGACAAAGAGCGACGATTGTCGTACACAGTGATCAAAATTAGCTACAGTTATATGACGCGCGCTCTATACTCTTATGGTTAAAATTTTCCACCCTATGAATAACCAGTTCCTCCAATATGCGGGGCCCTCGAAGGTGCGGGGTCCAAGGTAGCTGCCCCGATTGTCCGGCTTAAAGGGTAGTAATGCATCTGTGTGATATTTTGGTTAGTACCGAGGTAATTTTTGCGACATCGGGCGTTGATGCATAGTAAAATATACCGAACACTGGAGTGCAAGGCGACCTACTGCCGCCAGTAGATGACAAAGACAGTAAGTGGGTTGCATCCCCTTATTTTTTTCTTCCTTACTTTTTCACCGGCTTTCTCTATTAATGCGACGGAGTCAGTTCATTCCGTCTTGCCCTTTTACGCGGTTCATCTGTCCGCATCCGTGTTTTGTTGCATCGAGGATCTGCGAAGAAAATGTCCAATTTTGGAATACCGCACGCAAGTCCCGCTGGGAACTACTCGTGGCAAAATCGTTCGCTTTTGAGAGCGGGTCACGAGCGGAGTTGCGATGCATTCGGATGCAACTCGGATATGTCGGATTGACCTCCCCCCCACCTGTCCCCATCCCCCCCCCCCCCACCGCTCCTCTACTTCCGCGAGCGTGCTTGCATTCCCACATCGCTCGGCTCGACGGGAAAGGCAAAAATGAATGTTCTTCGTCCTGAGACCGTTTGTTGATCGATTACCCCCTGACGTCAGTTAACAGCGGTGCTTCCCTCGGGGGTATAGGAGAGGGGGGGCTCTGGGAAAGAGAAAAAATCGGGCAATTAAAAAGTTTTCCGCGATTAAAAAAATCGCCGCCGGTGCAGAATACGTATACTTCCGCCGGCGTCGCCGTTATTTGCCTCCACCTCCCTCCCCCATCCCCCCTGGGGCACAACGGCGACTGTAACTCTTGGTATTTTTCTTTTTCAATCGCTCCACCACTCGGCCATAAATCTCATGCAGATGGCGCTCTGCTGAGGCTCAAGACTAGACTTGACGTGCGCGCTAGCCAGAGTTATTTTTTTTCGGGAAACGTGAAATTAATTGCGGAGATTATCGGGCACATATTAATTTACTCTTGGTGTTTTGAACTTGGTGAATTAATTTCCCCCGCATTTAATCTTGATTTCGCTGATGAAGTTTTAAAAATTTTCCTATGACGCTTCCGTTTCTTCGTAGCTTCATTGGTACTAATTTTTCATACGCGCGTGAGAGAGGCAAATGATATTTTTTTCCATCCAAAGATGGCTGGCAATTGGAAATTAGTATGTTAGTCCAGCTCTTACTTTAGTGTTGGCGTTATCAACCTTTTTCTTCCTTTATAAATAACCCGGATTAGCATATGAATCGAATTTAGTCCCTGACCCACTACTAGCCATGAGTGAAACACGTAAGAATATCCTTGGTGTGGTGTAAAATTTGAAGTGGTAATGCGAGTTAATTTGATTCACCTGTTATGAAAGCAATATGATATGCCATTCAAATCCATTCAAGAGAACGCTGAAAGCAAAGCTTACGGGCAAGAACTAAGACCATATAAGATGTGTCAGAATAAGAGAGGGCAAATTATTGAGGCCCAATGGAATTATTCCATGGATGGAGGACAGTCTACTCATCATCTGATTGACAATTGAACCTAGTATTAAGTGTATATTCTGGTGTTGGAAGCGTTACAAGCGCGTACTCACCTATTTAATCATCATATGATCATCAGCTGTCTTCAATATGAATATAAGTATAGTACTACATCTCTTTTAACTTGTTTGTGATCTCATAAAGCTCGACTCTAAAGATCTCTAGAATTGCTTATTTTGACAACCCACAGCATTGGCTGCATCCATTACAATGTTCATAAAATAAAACCGACCATTATTTGCATTCTTGTAATTTATCACATTATGTTCCATAAGTGCCACAATTTGATTCCATTAGGAGGCAGAAATAGTGCCATAGTTGGTCCAATCACGAAGGGTTAGAGACGTTAGTGAATTCAGAGCACTCGTGAAAATCTTGATCATACTTCCCGATCGAATTTTTCTCGCGGGATTATTTTTGACAAGGATGAATATTACGATTAGAGACACAATAAACAAAGTATTAGATACTTAAGATATCCATTCTAATGATTAAAACTCACCAGGATCTCGAACGGTTCGTTGCTGTACTACGTGTCTCCTTAGTTACACGATTTGGATCATCTCGAGATGTTCTAACACAATCTTAGGGGTTTCCCACCCCCTAAGTTACGGGTTTGAATTGTAACGGAGATGGAGATTTTTCTGCGAAACTTTGGTCTCTACTCGAGAACTGTGCGGACTGCGGTTTTCCACTAGCCTTTTGAGACGTGGTTTCCTCGGGACCTATCGGTAAATGGTGAGTAGGTTAACGCCTGGTTTATTTTGGCCCTTCATCATATCTAGTTACCTGTCCTTAATGGTGCAGACGATCTTAGCTGTCGTTTGCCACCCCAAAATGGCCAATCAAGTTATTTTCTTATATTTTTCGACAAGAGAGGTGCTTTATTTAGGGGAAAATACGACGGGGCATTTCCATTGAAGCGACCATCTCGCGGGAAGATGCATCGGTGGATCGGGGAGAGTGTGTTTTGGTAGCTTCATCGGAGAGCTTAGGGTGAGAAAGAGAGTGAGATGATTCAAAGGAGCCTTTGAAGAGGAAAATGGAGTCGTTTGGTGGAAGAAAACCCTTCCCCCACCAGCACTGATGTAGCGAGGAATTTTTGTCAGGGGGTTCTGGTTGGACTCTCGGGGGCACAAGTTCGATTTTGAGGGTGGCTGGTCGTGCTTTCACGTAGACCAGCCATCGTGCGTTGTTAATGCGTGTGTGTCTCAAGGGGTTGGACGTTAAGGCGGGTGGGAAATCGAAACGGAATTTGTCTCCATTGAGGAAGGAGGAGGAGGAGGAGAGGTCTTGTGATGGCCGATGGAGTGGAAACCAATCGACCCTGACGTCTAGTAAGGCGATCCCGCTCGCTGCGGTCGGGAGATAAAACGAGAGAATAAGGAGCGGGGCTTTGGGGGTGCGAGAGTTGGGCGTGGGAGACAATGTAGGGGGAGGGGAGTTTTGGTGGAGGGAAAGGGTCGCTTCCATTTACGACGAGTGTGGGGGGGGGGTTTAGAATGAAGGGTTGTCGAAATATAATAGTCCAACTAACGCGTTGGAAAAATCGTCTTCGGCCGCAATCTAGTTTTAAGCGGCAGAGATTAATAGGTCAAGCAAAATCAATGAAGGTGATGAATGGACGAAGTTCTAACTCGCTCTACAGCTTATTAAATTTTACATCTTGCATCTCCCAGCGGGGTTTTTGGCCGAGCGAGTATTTGCACCTGAGCAATTGCCGCTGGTCGCTTTTATTGAAGTTTATGTATTTAAATGTTTGACTGATAAAATTAAAGGTCTTTATAAAATAGTTCATGGGTGTATTTTATATCCCAAACTTGTGGAATTTGTTCCGTTCATGGTAGAATACCTCGATAATGATATAATGTGCGTCTCATCGTTTAAGCATCTTCATCAGAGAGACAGAGTTAATATTATCAATACGCCTCACTACATCTCTTGGTCTGACAGAAGCGATAAAAAAGATAGATACAATGCCGAACAGATGGGTACAAAAACTCGTTCTTTACGACCACAATAAGCGACCACAATATAAATTGAGCTCTACTAAATACACTTCCATTAATCACGTCACCACTTCACCTGCCAAAACCGTACATTGTTACACGGCTCGTGACTTAACATTCCCTTCCACATGTCCATGCGGAGGCTCGCAGGGTTGTTTGTAGATGTGGATCAGACAGAGTGGCGACGTACCCACACTTGTACCTGACGTTGGAACGTTAAAAAGTGTAACATTGAAAACAAATCTTTCGGTGGACGGCGTGTAATTTTTATTTAATTTATTCACTCCTTTGTGAGTCTGTGATTTAGGAAAGTGAAACATGCATTCACTCACACGGAGGAGACGATGCGAGTAATTGGCCAGCCGTATTGCCATCTTCGATTTGTGCAACGCGCTCAACCAATCGGTGGAAGACACGCGCAGTTGCATTCTTCACACACTCATTCCCGGCGCGAGAGCGTGGCAGGAAAGGGGTCGGATGATTGTCAACGCGTGGTGGTGGAGGTGCGTGGGTTTGAGGGCACTTGTACCGAGAGGAGGGACGACGGATGGTAAGGTCGGTGGTTTCCTCCAGGGCTTGCGGCCGGGCGATGAAGAAGAACCGTCGGATGCAATCGGATACGATTCTGCGCGACGTGGGTAACGGGAGATGGGGTCGGCGGGGGTGGGGTTGGGGCTTCATCACCAGTCCGGGCGTGCTGCGGCTAGCCCCCCTTAACACGCACGTATGTGATATTGACGTAGGAAACGAAATAATAAAACAAATTATGGCAGTCGAGGGACTGCCGACAGAAGTGAAAACTTAAATTGATGAAGTTGAGCCGTTGGTTTTTGTCGGTTAAACAAATTGACTGTTCTAAAAAAATTGATTCAATGAGCTAGAAAACGTTCTTGGTTGATATTTGTCTGATCTTATCACTCATCTAACAGCAAATATGGCGATGAACAAACTGATCTTAATTGGTCATTTAATCCTAAGATTGGTTGACTGCATCCCTCCACCCTTCCTCGTCTAATGTTAGTTCCCTTACCTCCTGGTATCTTTCGCTAAGTACTTTCCTCTTTATTTGGTCAATGAACTTATTACTGGGTCTTCCCCTGAGGACTTATCTACTCTATTTTGCCTTCAATTACGTTATTCACAAACTCATTGTATATCTGGGTGCGTCCAAGCCATCTTGTTCTCCTTTTCTGTATGGTGTTCGATATGGTCCTTTCTTTTTCTACTCTTCTGTACACTTCGTCATTTCTAATTTTTTCAGTAAGTTATTATTAAGTTATTACTTACTACCTGATTCTTTCCCGGCGTACGAGTGTCTCAAAATTTTCTCGGGCTTACGTCCGGGTGAGTGGGTCCATGTTGGCCAACCTTTCGATGTTCGACTCCAATATTATCGTCAGCCACTCACTCCACCGGACGGAAGGCCGAGAAAAATTTGAGAAATATCATTATTGCTTCAACTGGCTTCGTGACATCTTGAAATATTCAGTAAACTAGTATTTTTCTAAATTCAAAATGGAATACTCCTAAGATTCGCCCTCAACCATTGTTTATGTATTCCCGAGAGCCTGTGTTATTGTAAACTATTCATTCATAAAGGTCAGACACGGCTGTCGATGGCTATTGGCGAATAAAAATAAGGCAATTTTCCTGTGCGGTCTCCACGTGAGGACTTTTTCGGGAGTGTCGTGTCCAGCCCGCCCCAACCCTTCTCCATTTTGTGGTCTCCTCTCCCCTGGTCCACAACTCGATTGTGAGAGACGTTTTTCGGAGTCTTCCAAGTGGGGAATGGAATGCACCACTGCCCACTGGTTTTCGTGCCGAGTGTTAACGGGTGAAGGAGAAACGCCAGGCCCCAGTCACGCTATCCTTATGGAATCCTGCCCCTTGTCCTTTCTTCCTGTCGTGATGTGTCACATTTCTGTGGCCGCCCCCCGGGAAATCGCTTCCCTCTTGCGGGTACATGCGAACCTGCCCAATGATGAGCGTCGACGGATTTCGTCTTGTCAGGGCGTGGAAGGATCGTCGGGGGAGTTAACGTGAAACCGATTTCTCTCCGGGTTTATGTTTGGTGGTTGTTGGTCGCGCCTGTGAGTGGAAATAGTTCGAGAAAGGCAGGATCGGGTTACTTTATTTGGCTACAGCACTAACTTTCTATCTTGAGTGCCCGAGATCGAGTCCCAGAAAGTTGCAGTGAGTTTTCGGTGGAATTCCAATCCCTACTCGGGTGCTATTTTGAGAGCAAATAAAGTGTGGCACTCGGCCCTCATGGGGTCCAGGGTGAAATGTCCGTTGGGACGCTACACTCTGAACACCTTGGCACGTTTCGTCGACTGTATGCCAGACCGTCGCTGCGTTTCTTTCTACTCATCTTCTTTCTCCCAAGTCATCCTTCCCTTACCTTCCAATAGTGGCAGCGGAAACTGGTGTCAGTTGCCGACGCAACGCATGATTTTGAGAGAATGGTGAAGAGGATATAAGGTATTCCATGGCACGCTGCCGTGCAATAGCGTAATTGCATTTCCGTAGAGCAGGATATGCAGTATTTTCATGACTTGGCTCATGATCTAAATAAGACTGCATCTAAATACGAAACCAATCGGGGGAACTCACTTAAATAAATGTATTTAGATTCATTGAGAGCTAATATACCAATGTGAATCATACGTTTGCCATTTTTAAGTAGGTTACGAAAGCTTGCGACGTTCGAGCGGGTAGACTACCCTAATCCCCCTAGTGCGTAGCTAGTTTGTAGTTGTTATTCTTCCGCTGTAACAGGCCCTATTTGCAACTGCATTCATTTTTTGTGACCACTGTACATTCCTGTTTACGGTGGCGCAAATTACCTCTCCTATCGATCGCCTCCTCTAATAAGGAACTAGTAATTTGTGAAAGAATTTGCTTTCACTTGTTCCTAATCTGACAGACTAATCATCATAGTTCATGAATCATTGCCCGTCGAAGTGATAGAAATTTTAATGAAAAAGCTCATTTCTTGTTTACTGGCATCTTGGAATTTCAAACAAGCCTCTTATTTGATCTTGACGGCTGCCTTAAACGGTATTGAGTCACCCCCGTTGTGTAACACAGACCCTTCATGTACTCCGTTGAAATTTCCATGGCTCCTTGATTGCTATCACACTTTACATTTCCTTCCTTGGCGCTGCTTAAGAGAAGTCACAGAGGTGGGATTTCGAATCTGATGGCCTTGGGAACAAGCTCGCCCTTAATTTCCGCTCTTTATTTTGGGTAATTGCTTCTCTTGTATTCATCAGTACTGTATTCGTGGTGGGAAAGCATTTTCTCGGCGCGTTTAATTTCTTGTGATTCATGTATAAGACTGGGACTCTGCTCTCTCCTTCTTCAGCTTGTCTTGGCTGCAGTTAACAGTTTATACTCCTCTTTACGACTTTTTGCTGGAAAATAGATCGATGGTCCGAAGTAAAAGTTCATAGCATATTCACTGTACTACTGTACCAGTAATTGTAAGTGGGTTTGTCTTGCAGATGCATATCATGTAATATGTATTGTGATCAAAAATGCAATGCTGTATATGAGGAGAGGTGACTGAATTCTATTTTCCCATTTTTAATGTTATTTTGATGCGACCACCTTGGGCATATGAATTGTTTCCCGAGGCTAATGGAATGTATATTTTCATAGTATGCAATCTAAGAAAATTGCCGTTTTAATGTCCTGCTAGAGCGGTATTTTTACTACATTTATAAGGTTAATAATAAAGTGCTACACGTAAGTTTGTCGATAATAACTGTTCATTTTTTTCTCTATTTTTCAGGTAAGATCACAGTACTACTGATTCTGGTATTCCATCCCAAGCGGTTACAATTCTGTAAGTAGGGTGAATTTTTTACTGAAATTTTAGAGGACTAAGCTCGCGGTGAGAGCGCGGAAGAATTTCTGAAATATCCATAGGTTTCAGTTTCAGAATTTTTACCACTCTGTTTATCCTTTTCAGTGTAAAAAATGCATAAAGAGATAAAAACAAAGAAGGTCAGCGCACATGGACGTTATTAATTTTCCTCAGCATTAAATATTTGGCTACACACGACTCGACGCGTAATATTGTTTAACTTTCAATTTAAACTAAATATCTCCCCTTCGTTGAAGGATAAGAGAAATGCCTAGAGGGAAATATTTCCTTCAAAATGATTCCTCATTCTGAAAAGAATCCTAGAGGGACGGAAGTTAAAATTTTTGTTCTCTTTGATGAAGAAACTCAACTAAAGAGCTTCTCGACTTTTTTTTCCTCAGCTCCTCGCTTCAATAAAACTGGGTCAAAGGATGTTTACGCGCAGTTGTTTAATCGACGCCTTTTAGCGTATTAAGGAAAATTTTATTTTTTTCCCTTCCTCCTTAATAGCTTGAATCTTGCGTTCACGAGCATTCCTTTCGCCGCTTTCTTAATTCCACTAGTTCCTCGCCTTTGTTGGCTTTCAAGTTGTATACACGCATACAAACATATTTCTTCAGTCCATGCCCCCGAACCCATTCTTTCCGTCTCCCCATCCTCGCTTCCCATTCCTTCCTCCTCTGCTCTCATCGGCGCCCTACTCTTCTCAAATGGCTCTAGCTTTTTAGCGCCTCCTCAGGTTGTTAAGGGAGAGGGGGGAGCAGAGCAGAAGACTGGGCTGGTGTGTTTACTCAGACGTTTTCGTTTTTGGCTATTCCCAGTCTCCTGTTTTTTTTATCTTCCCCCCCCCCCCCCCCCCCGCCACTCCCCCCCGACGTAATCTCTTGAAATTTTTTCCCCTTCTCTCCCTCTCAATTCGCCGCGTGTGGAGATTCTGTTCACGGAGAGTGGATGTTCCCTTTTTTGTTCGATTTTTTTAACCTGGCCTCTCCCAAGTCCATCCGTCCCCGAAATTGAATCCGTTTCCGGAAGTTATGTCTTCGGAAGCGAGCGTCCTACGTCTCCCTCTGTGATACCTGCCTTTGGCGAAGACTAATCCGGGGTCGGGAAGGTAATCCTCTTGGCCACCACTGCCTTTTTTAATTCAGGGAAGTTGTTCTTTTTTACATGCTAGAGGCGAGTGGATGGATTTAATTATTAGTATACGTGGTAATTCGTCGGCATTGTTATATAAATACACTCTACGTGGAATTGTGGTCTTCATTTGATTACTGAGTGACTGAGATAATGTCTGTATATTCTGAACATGACTCCTTTTCGATCGCCAGTTCCTCGCCTAAAATTATCTTCCAAAGAAAAATAAATTCTAATGGTCGTTTTTGGTCAGCGACATAGGTAGGCTATATGTACTTGCTTGTCATCTTCTTTCCTTCTCATAATTCTTATACAAACTGAACTATGACAAAGCACCCACTAAATGTAGCATAAATGAATAAGTACAGCATAATAGTATGGATATCATGCGCTTTATAATAATGGCTATTGTCTAAACCTTCCATATCATTAGTCCTTGCTGTGCGTGTTTGGGTTCCTAATGTAGATGCGGATGTAGAATGCTCTTAATAGCGGTATTCGCGCCAGGAGCCGCGAAGTGCAATTGAGGAAGCGCGGTAGAGATGGGAACCTTAGCTTCGGAATATTGCGGCCGCAAGGAGGAAGGTGAGGATGTGAACGCCATGAGGTCGCATCTTTCGCAGGTGGAAAAGGAAGACGCCCGTTTCACGAATCGGTAATTTCAGCTGCTATCTCTCTCTCTCTCTTTCGCACTGAGTGTTTTTTTTTGCCCCGCTTTCATGCAGAGTACTCGAATTATGGTTCGCCATGACGATGATTAAATTCTCCTCGCTGATTCCCCGGTAATTTTACAATTCACTCGTCGAGAAACTGGGCCAATTGGTTCAGAATTCGCTGCGGAGCATTCTAGAATGCGCTCTGTAATTGGCGCGAGTGTAGCTATCCGGAAATGTAACGTGATATTGTTTTAAATTTCGCTGCAGCACCTGCGAAATAACCGCCTTATTCGTCCTTTTTTATACAAGTAATTTACTTTATTTTGAAGCGTGACAGTGCCCGTTGTGAGAATATGTTTTATATTTTTCTATCACATCATGCTCTTAAATTTAATTTCAATGAATCAAAACTAAGTCAAGTGTTGTTTTTCATCTTTAAGTGATCACATAGGAATATTGAATTTCAGTGGAGGAAGAAGAAATTGCATTTTTGTGCGATTTTAATTATGATCGACGAATAGATTCACGAAAATCGATTTCAGTGGATAGAAGTGAAGTGAAGAGGACATCGAAAGATGGTGGTAGATTATTAGGCATGTATTCACTTCCACTAGATTTCTCCTGTTGCTGTCTAGTTTATTATTGCTCTTTCAAATCCACTTGGGAGCCCCAGTAAATTTGGTGATTGGTTCATTGGGGCGAGAGAAACGCGGAAGTGGAGGAGGAAGGGTCAGACAGAAGTGTGGTTTTGGTAATGCAGGCCGCCATCCGATAGCGAAGTATTAGCGAGGAAGATTGGTGGAACTGGTGAGGGGGAGGCGAAGAAAGGGTGACAGGGTGGCAGTTTCCGTCGAAGAAGTTGAACCACGGCCCTCTCTCATGAGGATTCCAATCCAGCGGTTCCAGGTGGAGAACTTGTCCAAGCGTTGGCGACGGAAGCCAAAATCGTCGTCGGACGCTTCGCATTAGATTCACGTCCACCCACGAGCGGCGCTGTTACCCGGCTCGCGTCTTGGTCGCTCGCGACCAGATGTCCTCCGCGGGGCCTTCCGCTTCCGTTGTAGTTCCTTCCCCACCACCGCCTACCACGAGGGGCTTCGCGTTCTCCGTTCGCACAAAAGGTCTTCTTCCTTTCTACCGACTATATGGTTGGTGGAAGGGAAAAAGGAAATGTATTTTGAGCATTCATAATATGAAAGGGAAGGGCTTCGCGTCGCCCCATGTGTAGTTCTTCCTATCCTATCGCCCTAAACCTCTGTCGTGTAAGGCAGGATATCGCGATGGTTTGGTGACAGGAGTGTTAACCTCCATACATAAGATCCGGATTCGAATACCGGTGTTGACGGAGATTTTTCCTGCCGAAGCCCGATCTCAATTCGGGTGTCGAAGAGAGAGAACTTCGTTTGGTGTAAAGACTGTGGGTTTGTGGGCTTTTTTGTGAAGGTTACGCTAATAAAAATCTCCATTTTATACGGTTATCTTCTATTTCTTCTCCCCATCCTCAGTAACTAAAATGACCTTAGTTGAGTTAAATGACCCTCACAGTCTATAAACGTACAATAACCAACCCTACCAATTACCTCTTATTGGTCGCTTCATCGTCAATGAATATTTGCTTCCAATGTACGTCTGGTGATGATAAAAAGTCTCTATTTTCCTACAAATGCTCGATCAATATTTACGACAGCCAGTTATGCGAAAATTCAAGGAATTTGGCGAGTTGGGAGTCTGATATTTAGAGCACCAATCTGAGGCGTCGATGATTTAATTTCTTTTTTCCAATACAGTAGACTTTGATGTAGTCGGCAACAACTCAATCGACGTCTACATAAGGCCCCTATGGTACAACTTTTACCGACGAGTTGGTGCGGTGAGGCTCTTCCAACCGTATTTTTTTTCCTTCTCAAACATATTATCTTATTTTCGTTCTTGTTAATATTACTGGGGCAATCTGCCGGTGGAGATAGATTTCACTGGATGTGAATAAATCCGAGCAACTTGTGTTCCCTCCTCCTAGTCTCCCACAGTGAAGTCCCCTCCTCAACCTCCATATCAAGCACTTCATCGGTTGTTATCCTTAACGTCCACCGACATATGCATTATCTTTTTTTTTTGCTTGCACAATTACTCAGGCCGCTGCTGTAAATCCGTCACTGTTTCCTCAGACGTACCAGAAACATCAAGTTTCTGACACGACTATCAAAGTTAAGTGTACTTGTTTGTCAGATTATTGATCAATTATTCGCTTTTGAGTATGAAATATCGTCCTATTTCAGGTCTTATTACTAACAGGTTACATTTATTACTTTACAAATATTTTTACTTAGTTTTGGACCGAGATTAAGTTCCGTCCCGGCTGTTTAAACCCTTCAGTAGGCTCGTGGGCCACAGGGGTGGCATACAGTGTTTCATTTTTGTGCCGTTTCTCATGGGATGGCGTAATATAATTGTATGTTTCAGTAGCTGTACATTATTATGTCCTCAAAAGTCTCCCATGGTCGTTTGTAACAAATGGTTGCCGGGGTAGTAGTAACAAATTGTTGCAGGGATAGTACTCTATAGCGTGCGGAAGGAAGCCAGCGTGGAACTGGATCACGAATGTGGTCCACGTGATTAACTGTGTACCCTTCTTTTGTCGGCATTATTATAGTATATATTATTGATATAGTATTTATACATTATTATATTATAATCAGTTATATTAAAATTGTTGGATATTTCATATAAATTTTGTTATAGTGGATGTTCGATGCTCAAAATATTTCACGATTTTTCAATGACTTTTGGTTTTGTCCCACTGATAAGTATAAATATGTTCCATTGTGAAATAAACCTAAGTAGGCGTTAGATATTAATCTAAATTTATTGTTTGTAAAAATATTTTACAAAAAAATTGAAAATTTTAGGCAATGAAAAAAATTTAATTTGGGCCACGGGTGTGGCCCACGCGCCTAATCGTGTAACAAAATTTTACACGCCCAATGAAGGGCTAAAATTACCTCGTCCGGAAATATTTTGTAGCAGGTGTTACAAGAGAAGAGTAACTAGCATGATTCATTCTAAATCCTTAAATGTGGTTTTTTGTCAGTTTTTGTGGAAAGTTTGCGGGCGAAGCAAATTGAACCTCAATTGATGATCATCAAAGTTTTTTCTTCTCATTTGCAAAAGGAGACGACTCGCTTGGATATATATCCACGCTGTTTAATTCTCTTCAAAAGAATTTCTGTAAAACAATCAAGCCCGAGCTTCCTGCAAAAATTAACGTCTCCCATGTGAAGAGCGGTCTCAAAATATCAATTATAACATTTTTGCATTCTAAAACCTCTTACTAGTAACATATTTTTCCCTGAAACTTTGTCGGTAGGGCTTTCGAAATTTGCGTTTTTTGAAGAATATGGGTTTCAGTCGACACCTAAGCGTCGTCACCCTAAAGGCCCAAAAAAAGACGACTATCCTCGGATTCCTCCGAAAAGTTGGAGGGGTACTTTTATTTATTTTAACTCTCTCAAATATTAAATAATTTCCTTCTTCGCCTTGGGAAGACAGTGTGTTAAGTTCGAGGCGTGTGAGGGAACCTCTGAGCGGGCTCGGCGGAAAAAGGAGGAAGAGGAGGATGAGGAGGGAAGTCGTCCCCAGGGGATCTCTCGTTATCGCTCCTCACCCGTCTCTTCCCTCGACCGTGAAAGCCCCCAGATACAAGCTTCGTCGTCACAGTCGCCGAACAAAAACGAGCCTCTCATCTCTTTTGTCGTTATGAGCGCGGGGAGGAGGAGTTTGAGGTGAGCGCGGAATGAGCCATTCAGAGGAAGGCGCAGATTAAATATGCTTCCGGATGGAAAGAAGTAGGTGAATAGGAGGGAGTTCCTCTCTTCTATAGCCGGCGTATAGCTTAACGTTTTCATCGCTTTTCTCCCTAAGTTGTAAAACCTTTAAACGACGTGTGTGAACCTGTCATGTGCTTCTAGTTAATCCGGTGATATTTTTCACTGTCTCCCGAGGGGCGTGATCCTACCTATTAAGTACCAGTTTTCGTCACAATATCTAAGCATATGTATGAAAGCAAACTAGGGTGTTTTTTATATGTATGTTAGCAATAAAAACTTTTTAATTCATTTCAACTTGAACTTGAAGGGCTGCTGAGAGAAAATTTTTTGTTGTAATTTAGCAGTCTTCCAATAATAATTGCGTCTTTCTTCATCAGTACAATACATAGTATGAAGCTCTGTAAATTTTTTACTTATTTTAGGCATTATAATTAGTGGTCTATCGGTAAGATGGATTTAAATGGAGAACTACTAATTATAATTCTTTTACAGCTGAAGGTCTCCATACACTATTACATTCTTAATGACTTTTTTATGGAAAATATACATGACTGCTGTCATGTCAGCCAAGGGGTTAGTCTGTGATGAATACATCAGAGTTGAAGTGCGAGAGATATGGGATGAAGATAAGCCCTAAGAAAGAAGACGAAAGTGATGAGATTCTCTTGAAGAAAGAAGGTGGGCCTGAATATATTTGTAGTAGGACACAAAATAGAGCAAGTCGAGCAGTTAAATTACAACTGGGTCGATTGAGAGGGCTGATCAAAGCTATTCGTAAAGGAAATTTGACCAGTGTTCTGAGTTTAACAAGTGTTTATTTACACTTTCAAAACTAAATAAGGCAGGGACAAAAATTTATCGGGTCAAGCTCACTCATTAGCGTCGGCCCAAAGTTAAATCGCCGCTACTCTCCGTTTCGAAATGGCAAACACGTACAAAGAAGTACCAGAAATTAGAGCGTTAGTGTAATTAATGTAAACAAAACCTAGCTGGTTTAATACTCAAATGGATGAATTGTTAAGCATCTTAACTAGCGCATAGCCTCTGCATGGGTATCCTTTCTTCAGTCCACCCCACACTCCGAATGTGGAATTGGGTAAGTAAGGATAACAGTGGCCTGCATCTCTCGGGGAAATTAGTTTTCCATTCCCTCCTGTTCCTCTGATCAAATATGGCCACCCACTCATTCTGCTCCCCCGCCCCCGCCTCAGAGCGCCTACCGAAGCGCTCTTTGAAAAGGGACGCTGCACGCAATCCCGCCCACTCCTAAAACACCCACTACCCCCCACCCTCTCTCTCCTTTTTGCTGCGTAGTGAATTGACATTAGGTTGGTCATTCGTGATCCTCGATGACTTCACGTGAGACGGCCACTTCATCCTCCCACGTTGAGATTCTCACGGCATCCATAACTGACCTGAAGGCTATATTCCACGGCCATCGTTGTTTTCTTCGTTTTTGGCTTTGTTGTTGTTGTTTATGGGGTTTGAGACTTGTAGAGTCGGTAAAATTAAAAAAAAATGTAATATGAACCAGTATTTACCTGTCAAATATTCTTAAAACAGCATTAAGGGTCCATATAGATCCGGCATCTTAACGTACACAAACAGAAAAACGGATTCAACCATGCCCGGGGAGGTGAAAATTCCATCTAGTCAGGATTCGAACCCACGGACCTAATCTGACGGGCATGGACTATAAAATACCACATATTTAGGCCGAAATAATTTGGCTTATTTATTTGATTCATGGAATAAAATTATTTTTCCTCTAATCTGGACTGTCAAACAAAACTCGGAACTCTTGTTTTGTCATACTTGTGGAGAAAAATGTCGACCGTGGGTTGTACATTAGTCTCGCTCTTCGTTCCGATCTGTTCTTGACCCCCTCTTGTTTCTCTTGCACTCCTCCCCAATAGCTCGCCTCTCCGCCCCCGCAGACAATTTCCGAAAAGGCGGGGAAGTGCCAAACTCTCTCCCGGCTTCCTCCTCCTTGCACACAAAACCCCGTCATTATCGCACTCCCCCCCCCCGTCATTTCCTCCGCCCGTTCGATCGACCTGCACCCATTCTCGCCCCCCCCCTTTCCCCCAATTACCGCTCGATCACCCTGTCTCGTCGGACTGACTCTAATGTCTGACGTGTCCTTCTTTGCCCCAATTACATCTCTCCCCTTCGATAGTAGCCGACTCTCGCCATGACTCATGCTTTTCCTGACCATAGTATTTAACGATTTACCGACAACGCATATCTCGATTAGTTATTCATTTGTATTCTATTCAAAAATAGGGTCAAAATCACTTAAAATATGATTTAAACGCTTATTGTACCAGTAACAATTTTGGATCAAACTTACTTCAAGTGATTAATTTATTTTGCTAATTACAGATACATACATTTTGTCTTCCCTTTAAACCGGTCTTCTTTTCATATCATTGGTGGGTTACACAACTTTTTTATTACAAAAGTATTGGCTGTTTATTTTTCAAATGTCCTTCTCCCTGTCTTTTTTGAATTTATTCCGATAAGGTTTTCTCCGGAAGCTCAAAAGTCATCTTGTAATATCTATCAAGTGGGATGTCCCTTGAATCTAAGTTTCTGACCTACCTCATAAATTAAACGTTTACCAAGTCGTATCATGGAAACCGAAGAATGACCATTTGTATATAAACCCGATAATGCTGAGCTTAATACATTCACTGAGATAATGAGGATATCTTCAGAGCAGAAAGAATGGAGCACAGTTTTGGCAGTCGACTCTAGCCAGTGGACTGGCAAACAATTGTTTACGGCTTTTGGAGACTTTCTTTGTTTTATTTTAATTGTCTAGCCGTAAGAGCTCACTCGACCTTTGTGTTGGCTTTCTAAATCCTCTTTGGTTTAAAATTTTGTTGAATATACGAATTGCAGTCAGAAATTTCGCAATTCTGATGAAAGAGCCTGCAGTAATGCAATGGACAGCAAAGAAAAGAGATAGCCATTAAGTAAGCCTTGACTTGTGTGGTTTAACATCGATCAATTCAATTTTCTATTTCGCAAAAGGTTAAGAGAGCAGCCGCCAAGTCTTAAGACAAGAAGATCATCTTGGAGAAATAATGCCCCAATTTCGCTTGTCAAGCAATAAGAACTGACGCAAAACCCAACACCGGGTCCCCACGATTAAGGTCATTCTGCGGGTACGACTGTTCTCTTTTCTATTTGAGGCATTAAATTTTCACTGCACTCGAAGCCTGGGAGATTCGTCCGCGCTTCATTGAAATACGGTCAAGGAGGAGGGGGAGAGGGTGGGTGGGGGCGGAGGAGGAAGGAGAAGGGAAGAGATGCACGTGACGCGGAGTTCAAACGTCGAGGCATTCTCGAGTGAAAATTTCGGCCAGGACTCCCAGGAAACCAGCCCGAGTGGCTATTTTGCAACTCTTTTTTTAATTTATCCTTTTAATTATACCTCAGGGGGATTAAATGAATGTCTGGTGTGTTCCCCTTGCATCGATTTTCGTCTATCCCATAAAAACTCGAACTTTCTTCCATTCGTCTTATTTCCATCCCCCTCCCTCATCACACACAATTTCTTTTTCGGCCCTCTTTATATCCAAGGATAAAAGTAGGGAATCAGTAGAGTCACGACGCGCAAATGGGAGACCCATTTTTATATGCGAATAATATGATCCTCCTAAGATGGCTATCTTGCGCAATTTCTCCATAAGTTTTGTAAATGTTGCAGTACTTGTTAAAATATGTTTTACTGCACAGGGAATCAGTAGAGTCACGACGCGCAAATGGGAGACCCATTTTTATATGCGAATAATATGATCCTCCTAAGATGGCTATCTTGCGCAATTTCTCCATAAGTTTTGTAAATGTTGCAGTACTTGTTAAAATATGTTTTACTGCACAGGTAATGTTATTTTATTCTATACGTAAATAATGATTGCACTGTGCCGACGCTGGTATACTTATTCTGTTCTAGTCATATAAAATGCAATTGTGACCCATGAATTGCTGTTGAACGAGAATTATAATTGCTAAAAATACACTATATTATAGGTATTGCGCCTTTAATTCTATATTTTTCTCTCAATTGAACTACGGTTTTTACTTTTGTCACCGTCGTTATTTCGATAGTTTCCGTTGGGTAAGTTTGGCATCTTCAGCATCGTTACGGCCCCATACATATTATTTGTGCGATTCGTGCCTAATGGATTCGCCCCAATGATGTACGATGCGAAATTCAGTGGGAATATCCATTGCAGAAGTTGCGTGACAAGCTTCATACAATATTTCAGCTATATGGTGCTCGGCATATCGTATGTTACCCTTCATTATTTACTGGAAGAATTCAATGGGGGAAGTTGGCGATTCTTTAGTGAATTCCTTGAGCTGTCATGTATTGAAAATATCATTTTTATGAAACGCGCTTCATATCATCATCTGTCACATATTTTGGAAAAATTACATTATGAGGATTACTTTCATTGTAAATGATAAACTTTCTTAATTTAGAAAATTTTTATAGACGTGCTTTATATTTGATGCGAATAATGCCTTGAGGATATCGTAATTTTAATTTTTACTATTTTCCTCTTTGGAAAAATGAATACCTCCTCAGCCAATTGTTGCTCCAATAAATCGAAGTCGTGAATAAGGCTTAACAATTGAGACGTGATTAAATGCCATCGAATGATTCTGCTAAATTTTTACCGCCCAAAGCGGCAGTTGAATTATTTATTTTTTTGCCGTGATATTTAATATAAACTTTGTGTGCCCTTTACGGGCCTCAGGGGTTCGCCCCATTGATGTGTGGCGTGAAATTCTGGGGGAATATCGATTGTAGTCGTTGTTTTGACAAGTTTCATACCAAATTTCAGCTTCTTGCAGGTCTCCCATTCGTGACATGGGGCTGAGAACTTTCTCCGAAGAAGGCCTCCGAAGTCCGACTTCCTTTCCCCTCCCGACCTCCTCGTCCATGCGCTAGAGATTACGCAGGAGCGTTGCGTGCGCGTAATGTGCGCATCGGCCGTAGGCCCGGATAGAGAGAGAGAGAGAAGGGCCCACGCCAAGTTTGCCGAGGCGATTTCCACCCTTCTGCGCCCCCCATTTTCATTTCCATCTAATTCCCTCCCCTCGCCACCTTTCTCTCCAGGTGCTTTTCTCGTACTCTTATTCGAGGCTATGTTATTAGATATTGACACGTAATTCGTCTCTTGGTGTGTTGCGACGAGCTTTCGTTCACATTTCTTGTGCACATTTCTTGTACACAAAACGCGTAGTTTATATCTCGGATTTGATGATTCACACAATTGTTGCGTCAGATTGAATCAATTTATTTTTTTTTAATCTTTACTGGGTTTACTGACTCCCCAATTTTATGTCCTTTTAATACGGATCAGGTAAAAGAAAAGTTGTGGAATTAAGAATACGTTCCCACAAATAGTATCACTTTTTATGGCGTAAGCTCTTGTGGTGTGATAGCAAATTCTGTCTTCATCCTCTTGGGCGGGGACAGTGACGGTTATTTTAAGATTTTGCTCAAATTATTCATATGAATAATGCCGAAGACCGATAGATTCATGTGGGGTATGCAAAGTACCGTGCACAAATCAATCTTGTCATCCTGAAATCAAGTCATGACGACTGTCTCTTATGTTTAACAGTACTATGTCATAACTTTCCTTCCTCAATATTTTCTGGGCCAGTTTGAGGTTATCTACCCCTTAAGTGAGCTAGGATTGAGTTTCAAAGCCCGCCAGTATTAGAATAATCATCACTTTTTTAACCTTTTTGTTGTGAAATATAGAAGAATAATAACCACAAAGTGCTATTTTGAGTTAGAAAATAAGTAGAGCCTCTTATTCGAGGATTTACACCAAAAGTTTTGAAGTGAGCTCTGTTTAAATACGTTCAAAAAGACCAATCGCTTGGTAAAAAAGTAATATAATTCGATGTTTTACTCAACTTCATCTTGTGAGAGGAAAGTCTCTCCCCTCTAATCGTTTGAACTTGCCTTTTACGTAGTCTAGTGAAATCTATTATTGTTACTCGTCCCTTTCGATTTATTTTTATTCGAGTTATTTTCCTCGATCTTACGTGCTTGCGTGCGCCGATGTATGTTCTACGAATGTGTTTATGTGCTGCGCTGTGTTGGCACGCTCGTGGTCTTCTCTGTTTGATACTAAACAGGAGAGAGTGGGCAGATAGGAAAGTAAATAAAGCGTTTGAAAGGGACAATGGTCGAGACAATATTTTCTTTACCCGCCCCTTCGCGGTCGGCCCTTCCTGCCTCTTTCCGCGCTTCGATCCTCTACTCGTACTCAGGACACCTCATCGAATGGAGACGCCCTCTTATTTTGAAACGAGGGCCCCAAAATGCCGCGGGTCCTTTAGGGCCATAAAGCGTGTCCACAATCAATCAAGGTAGTTGGTGGAAAGGACGTGTGAAAAGCAACCGTGCGCAAACTATAATCGTAAATGTCGAGACGACGGCGGGACCTCATTTGCATACGACAATAATCAGGAATAATGCGCGATTCTCCTTGGAAAAAAACCTATTTGGTTCCACCTAAGAGGAATTTTCGGAGAGTTGACAATTTTTTTCAACGTTAGCCTTAACTGTGGTTCTCAACGTGAGTTAAGTTACTAGGCGGTATCTTTTCTTGTCGGGGAGGTCAAACTTTGAACAAACTTTGGCTCGAGGGTTACATGCGAACAGTAAACACGAGAAATTTTAGTCCTTTATGAATGATTCTTTCAAGTTTGCCGTTATTTTTTAGAAATTGAATCCAAGAATGATAATCCGTGCCGTATGCTTCTCTTTGCTCTTCTAATCCATTTTCCATTGCCCCGAAATATATTTTATGATTGAATGTGAGCAATCAATAAGGTATAATTATAATTATATTTGCAGGAAAATTTTTAATGCGCACGTTCACAAAATAGGACTTGCATCATTTAACTGTACTTATATAATTTGCAGAGTCAGCAAAGCCTGTCGAGTCTCTGATTCCTAGGTACTTTGGGAACATAAACAATGAACCTTGGGCCATCTGGTCCACACATCCTTTCCTTTTTCCCTACCCCCATTTGGTACTCTATGTTGCGCGCATGGCTACATAGCAATTTGCTTGTCAAATTCAAATGCATAATGCAGTAACGCGGTAGAGTACCTATACTTTAAAAGGAGGATTATTGAAATCGCGACGTACATTTATTGCTGTTTGCAATAGCTCATGATTTCCTGGGGTCCTGACATTGTAAATCTTAAATATTGATCATCGTATAAATTAGGTCATTATTTTTGGGGTTCGTTAAGTCTACAGACGTCAGTGGCGGTACTTTTCATAGCGGATAGTCTTCCGGCTTTTGAACTTGATTTAATCTTTTTACTCCTCCGCGCGTCTTCGAAAGAGAGCGAGGGAGCGAAATGGTTCCGAATTCATTCCTAATCGGTTAATTTAATGCCCAGGATTCATTCTCATTCTCGTTCAATAGGGCATAACAATTTCCGCCCATCCAGATGGTTCTCATCTGCCAGTGCTCCGCCTATCACTCGTCGCTTCAAGTCCCTTCCGCCCTCTTCCTAACTCAAACACTAATAATCACTGAATCACGAAAACGTGGTTTCCACACCAGCTCGTTCAACCACATGTAGCCGGTACGTATGATCACTGAGCGTCTTGAAATTTTGTGATACTTCACCAGTTAAATTACTCTGTCAATTGTCACTAGTTCCCTGATCTAAAAAGATATCATTTTTTTTAACAACAATCAACAACAGTAGCATATACTTGGGTGCAAGGAAGAGGCGTTTGTGATTTTCAACATATTTTGAACGTTACTAAAGTGAAGCAATGATCCGTTATAAACTTTTTTCTTGGTCTGTTTTTATTCCGTTTGTTATCGCATTTTTTTACTTGCTAGAAAGCTCTATGATCAGACGTATATGTCTACTGTAGTAAGTGTGTGATTTATGATATTTTTGAAGGGGTATTTAAAGATAATAATTCATGGTTACCGAAGATTTTTCTATGGAGAAACTTGTATGATTTTTTGATGATTAAAAAATTTTCGCAGCTTTTATAGTCCAGAGCATAATAGTCCAAGTTTATCCGTCTGGATTTCAGTGATACGCAAACATTTTAAAACGTTATCAGAGCCCTAGTGAAAAAAAGCGAAAGTTATAAGGTGCTTCACGGGTGGGGTTGATGAGACCTCGTAGAGGTTAATTCGATACATAAAAATTGCTAACGTAGGTTTTGAACCCCCTCATAAAAACTTGCGCCATGGCACCTGTAATATCTCACTGACAAACTTTTACAAGGGAAGCGGGCCCTGGAAATTTCACGAGTTCGCTAACCTAAGATTAGATCGAAGGCGGTTCCCCAATTTTCTCCGCATCGTTTGTCTTATGATGATAACTCGCTCGCTTCCGTTCTTAGGGCTTCGACCTGAAGATCCACCTCACTGGTGACGCTTCTTGGATATGGAGGACGTTATCCAGCTCTATGACCCATCGCTGTCTTCGTGCCTGGTCCTTACGAGCGCCGAGGCGCCTTGAGGTTAGAAACCTTGGCGAGATGAGGATAGGATGATAGGGTAAGACGGCGGTAAAAGGGCGGTATCTCCATGGCGGTGCACAGGTGGCTGCTTCGAGTTTCTACATGTATCGTAAGGAGTTTTATTTAAAATATGGTCAACCCATGTCAAGAAAACGTCCCTTCCATTCCACGAAGGGGCGTTGCCGTCTCGTTGAAAATACCACGACATTGAATAAAACAACGCTGTGGAACCAAAGTCATATTATGACTGCTGGTTGTTTGCTTAATATAGAAAAGGATGAATTTTGGGTAATATAACTCCATCTGGTTCTGGAATACCCAGCAAACACCCCTGATATAAAATGCTATCTTCACGTATAATCAACACCAGCTAGAAATTAAGTCAAAATCTTCTGCGCCAATGGTAAAAACGAAGTATATCAGTGAAATTTTAGGTTTCTTGAGATAAAAAGTAATTCCTAAACATTGTGAGCCTCTGGCGAGAGAGTTAACGCTGTGAATCCTCCATGATGAGATTAAGGTAAAAATTGCCATTAAATGAAAATATTTATTCAAGTACGGCATTGATTTCTACTCTACGCTTCGTTATCAGGTTACGATTAATAGGTGAGATGGAGGTCCTTATATGAATAGAATACCAAGTAGAGGAGATGAAACCACTTTTTCCGCAACCTTTTCCACTCCTCTCCTATTGACCGTCGTAAAGAAAGATCGCGCTATTATGTATTGTCACTCGATGATGGAAAAAATCGTGACAAAGGTCTTGAATGATTGAATATTATTTTGAATGGCAGTGTTTCCTTGGCTCTTATCGTTAAAATCTCTTAAGGAAACTGGAAATTGAGAACCCTCAGTCCAATATCTGAACCCAATTCTTAAGAGAAAAAGACGAATTAGCATTAGTCGGAAGGAGACACGTCGTGAACAAAGAAGGGATGGCGCGAATAGAGGCAGGTTGGCAGGTAAGGCGGGTTGGCGGGCGGTTAGTATACGGAGAGAGTGAGACGAGAGGGTGCGGGAGACGTAGAAAGCGGAGTTGTGGCCAGCCAAGCAAGCACGGGCGCGGCGCCGGCGATCCTCGGGTGGGGAAGGAATATAAAAAGATGATGGGCGCCTGCCGTCAAGCGTCCACGGGGGGCGGTCGGGCTCCAGGTTTTCGCACATAAAAAAAACAGGAGTGACGCCAGGAGAGGTCTTCGTCCGTGGGAAGGGAGTGAGGGTTGCCCGGGTGAAGGTGGAGGCTTGAGTACCCAATCCGACCGACGATAATGTTTGCCGAGGAGAAAACCATCAAAAACAGCGATATGAAGTTATTACCGTGGTATTACGCACCGGTTAAAAATGAGTGGACCCAACCGATGACAAGAGTGACTAAGATATTTTGAAATTATGTTTGAGCGAAGTGGGAAACCGATCGTAGGTTGTAGAAGATGAGATTATGGGTTACTGACATGTTGCGCCTGGATCTACAGAAATTTCACGATTAATTGTTGAGTCAAATGCTGGAGAAACGGGCTCTATCGATGTTTTCCTCTTTATATTGTTAGCCGAGAATGCGTCGAAGATATGAAGTAATATTTATGAGTGTTGTAAACTGTATGAACGTTTTTCTTCCCAGGTAGTTGTGTACACTGTTTTAGTAAGCTGCTTACAGCGCTTGTGCATTTCAAGTTTCCTTGAGCTAGTTAAGACTCCTTACAAAGTTAAATTCATATGGCCTCAGTTGAAGGAAAATCATCTTCCTCTTGAAGCATGAAAATCGGGCTCTTCTGGCTTTCTGTGAAATGCACCAAAAAATAGATGTTTTTTTCCAGAGAATATGGTTGGTCTATAAGCTCCAGAGGGACTTGATTATATTAAATTAGAAAGATCAGACGCACAGATCTCGTACATTATGATACCGAGTATGATTCTTATTTTCTGTAAGATATTTTAGAAATTAATTTTATACTGCAATACGTTTTTTAAAACCGCAAATAAAACTTTCGAGACTTAAAAAGTGACTTTAGCGTAGTTTATACCATAAATAAGTTAAGTGAAAGCCCTAGAATATAGATAATTAACTTTTTAGAAGTTAAATTCTAAAAACAAAGCATTTGCGTAATTAATGCTATCGTATTTACTTCATGCCTCTAACGACCGTATACAGAGTAAAATAAAATGCGGAGAGGGTCTCTAATTTGAATGAAGAAAAATCTTGGTAACATTACTTTAGGTAAAGATACCCGATGCCATATATCCCCCCTCCTCATTGGCCTGTCCATAAGGGTAATTTGTGCCATCGCCATAAATCACAATTCTCCTTACCTGGTATTCCTTTCTCTGTCTACCTCATGCGATGTTCCTACATCTTTTCCCGTTCGTTCCCCTCGGGGGATTTCGCAAATTCGAACGTGACCATTTGGTACCTCCTCGCCTGAGACGAGCATTACGGCAGTGCGCTCGCTCGCTGGCTTCGGCCGCCCACAATTGGAATTTTCCGCCGCTGGATACACATTTGCATTCGGGCGAAGACGACAACCCCGTGTGGACTCTCATCCAGTTGGGGCTGTTCTCGTGGGACGCGGCGAGTAATTGACGGAAATTCACAGCGGAGGGCGAAACCGCCCGCGTACATTTTGGCACCGAAGCATTCAAAACGCCTCTTTTTTTCCCTCGGGTCCTGTGCCGAAGACAACGTGGAATGATCCGGAAGGAAATTTATCTGCTTTGTTCCTTAGCAGTCGGCATTGAATCGGGTGGAAAGTGGGTCGAAAATCTACAATAAGCCAAAGCAAAACTACTTTCTCGCGAAAGTAAAACGCGTATTTCGACTGACGTGTTAGTTTCACGGCTATTCATTGTTAATCAGTAACTATAGAGAGTTCTGTGATTTGATGTAATGTCCTCCTCCTAAATTTAATTTTGTATTGAAAATAAAATACTAGTACCGCATCTCTATTTCTATTAGTACCCATTTCACTGTATTATACCGCGCAAAGTTTCTTAGCAATCGCTAGAAAAATCTTTGTCGCACAAACTATCCCCACTTATTGGGCTCGTCATACATTTTAAAGATATTTAAGTAGCCGATAATATTTTCCCTTACACGTGTATAAATTTTTATTCACCAAAATCAAGAGGGCTAACATAAGTGTGGGAATCCATTTCTCGTTTAATATGAAGGCGTGGAAAAGCACTCGTTTTAATCTGTTCAATTAATCGATTGGTGTCCCTTCATCATTCGGCGTTCAATCCTGAGATTGGTTGACTGCAGCTCTCCACCCTTCCCTATCTAATGCAAGTTTCCTTACCTCCTGGGATCTCTTCATATGTACTATCCTCTTTGTTTGGTCCATGAACTTATTCCTGGGTCCCCCTCTGAGGACTTTTCCCCCTTACCTACCTTTTCCCTTTAACCTACGGTTAAGTCCTTCACAAACCCGTTTTGTCTCAGTGTGTGTCCAGTCCATCTGGTTCTTCTTTTCTGTATGGTGTTCCGTATGGTCCTTTCCTCTTCTACTGTTCTGTAGACCTCATCATTTCTTATGGTATCCCTCAACAGCGACCAAATACTATAAAAAATGCAACATAATATATATGGAAGAATGGTACGAAAAAAAAAGTTTTGATGAATGAAAGACGAAGTGGAAACCTCGATAACAATTACGGGAAAATGCAAGTGCGTGTTGGCGATAAGTGGAAAAAGAAACGGGAAAATGTATGGATGGACGTGAGGTATTGATTGGCGGTGGTCAAGTGGGGAGATGAGGGAGTCAATGCAAGGGGTGGGACTGCTAGCTCAGGGAATGGGGTTAGCGGCACACGCAGTATTTTTGGTGCGTCTATCGAAGGAAGATGTGAGAGGGTGGATGGAGGAGGAGGGAGGATTCAGCGACACGTGAGCACTAACCGATCGATTGAATTGGCCGGGCAGAGAAGGCGAGCCTGCGCGGGGGACGAGAGGGAGGGAGCGTGATACGGCTGGGGCGGCGGGAAACCACACCTTCGCGCCCGCCATCTGTCTCGAGCACCCGAACCACTCGGAGATTAAGTCCATTTGCCGCCCCTGCTCTGGAAAACAAGAAAATTAAGCGTTTCCTTCCCGATTCCGACCGTCCCGTGTTTTTGGATCCATTTCCGATCTCATTTCTTTTCTCGCTCGGGCATCGAATCAGTCTGCTCATCTTGAGTGCTTCCTCTCGAGTGATAAAAAATGGATGACGGATGCGATCGCACATTCTGTTCTTCGTGATGGAAGACTCTTGGTTCCTCTCACAGTTCGTTGCAAATTCTCTTGCGAAGTCATTTTCCACCTCCAGCCTAGCGTTACGAAGCAATGGGAAAGAGGTAAGGCGGTGTTGAAGAGAAGATTAATTAAAATGTTTTACTCTCTTCATCTACATCTATATATTAGCCTACGAGCCGTGGAATGAGCGTGTGGAAGGGGGTATCAGGACATTTACATCTACATGCTACTCTGCGAGCCGCCGTATGGGCGTGTGGCAGGGAGTGTTAGGACACCAGCCGTGTAAAGATGTATGGGATAAAGTTTTGGGAGGTAAAATAGTAACTTGTATTATGGGAGTGTAATCAATGGAGCTCAGTTTTTATTGTGATCGCCTATTGTGCGCGGAAAAAAACGAGTTCTTGTACCTATCTGTTCGGGAATGTATCACTCTTATTATATCGCTTCTGTCAGACCTAAATATGTAATGAGGCGTCATGATAATATTCTTAGGGTTGCTCTGAAACACACCAGCTCTGAATTTCTGAAGCATGCTAAGCATGGCGTGTAGTCTCCGTGTCTCTAGGGACTCCCACCTTAATCCCCCTAAAGTTGTCATGTAAAGGTGTAAATATCAAGGTAATATGGAATTGAAATGGTGATGAGTATTTTGGGAATGTTGAGTTTTTGAAGAGGAGCTGTTTTTATAACAGCCACTTATTGAGCATGGAAGAGCGAATTTTCGCACCTGTATGTTCCTTTGGAGGTGTAAGAGAGGCCTGACTCACAGAGCTGTCAACTATTCGATTAAAGTGATTTTCTCTCATGACACTATTCCAGATGAGAATAGCTGCCATACTCTTAGGGTCAACAAGTGGATACGTCTTTCTCAGTGGAGTCCGGTGCGAGTGCTATCGTGCTAACGATCTTTATTGTACTTTTAACTAAATTCTGTGTTAATGCGTCCGATAACTAATTATACATCGAGGCAATTGCATTTTCTAATGATAGAGATTACACCCATCACTTTAAATGATGCTGAATGTGCGTGCCCTGTGATTTGTGTGTAATAGAAAATGATTTGACATTCCTCAAATGTGAAAGATGTACCTACTCCTGGATTCCCGGGCCAAAAAATACTTAAACAATACTAAGTATAATCTTGTTTTATTTCAGAATATGATGAGATTGCTACGATCTGAGTAGTTTATATGTGAGTAGGGGATAATTGGCGGTTAAATTTCCCGTGTACAGGTATTTCTCCTCGCTTTTACTGTTATAAATCCTGAAATAATATAAATGATGTAGGAGGTTTGAGATTTTCATTCAAATAAACAATTATCAGTTGAATATTAGGAACCGATTTTGGATATAAGGAGCTTTCATCCGTATTTGATGCGCTTCTTATGTAACTTACGTCCTACAGCGGTATTTCATTTATAACCGAATATAACCAATTTTTATAGTTCTGGATACTTGAAGTGTATTAATGAACGCCGGAGAATGCCATAAGTCGAATAGTAATGTGAACCTCATGTCATGCTCCCGTGGCAATCACATCCGAAGTAGTTGGCTTGTTGTCACGCCTCTTGCCGTAACAAATGAGGTATCGATTCTCGTTAAAGGGCCACTCAACACGTAGCCGACTAATGAAGTGTATTTTTTTCTCTTCGAAATATCCGGAAAGAAGAGGGGCGAGACTTAATATCGTTACATATTCTTTTCCCCCAATCCGGCGTATACAAGCACAGACAACCCATTTTGCTCTCTATTCTCCCTCGCCTGTGTTTGACACCCGTTTTGTTTTCCCACCACCCTCCTCAATGTTTTCTCTCGCACTGTCGCCCGTCCACTCTCGCTTTTATGGCAACCTCCCCCATCCCAAATTTATTATCTTTGACCTGGCCCTCCCACGATGGCCTACTTTGACTATACGCCGCCTCGAAGCACCCCTCCCTCACGGAGCCTCCTCACTGAAATGGATGTGGAAAAAAAAGACGGAAAAAGGAACAGTTTCCCTCTGAGACACCCCAACTCCCCCACGACTCGATCGGGGTGAACCTCCTCCCTTTCCCCGCGCGATGTGCCCTCCACACTCCCTGCCGTACACCTTACCCATCCTTTGCCTCCCTTTTCTTCCCTCTGAATGCATTTAACTCATTTCCTCCTGTTTGCTCAGGTTTTCCTCTCCTCGTGCCTCTCCCTCTCTCTCTTCCCACGCCCTCTTTTTTTTCCACGGGGGTGGAAAAAATTTTCGTGGGGGGCAGTGATGGGGGAGGAATCTCCTAACCCCGGCCTTTTTCTCCTTCCACCCCTCGTGGCGGGAAGTGCCCCGCCCACTCTTACATACAAGCCCAACCCCTTTCTCGCTTCTCCTTTTCATTTCTCCTCCCTCCTCCTCCCCCCTTAATTCACCGCCACCCCTAAAAAAATAAACCCTCGTAGTTCTCTCTCTCTCTCTCTCGGGTTCCTTTTCTCACTCTCCTCTTCTCTTTTAACCCACCCTCCCTCGTTCTCAATCTTCTTTCCTTTCTTCTCCCCCCTATTGCCTCTCTCTCCCTACCCGTTCATTTATCAAGCGCGCCTCTTTACCTGTTACTCTTAATCGCTTTGAAGGTGTGCCCACCTTGCCACTGCTTGCTACTCTCGCATTCTTCCGATGTGGAAAGGGATGGGCGGGTTTGGATTGTATATACTGGACACTGGTGCCGCCGTGGGCGCCAGCTTTCCCCGCATATGGGTGTCCTACTCTTTAGCAACGCTCATGGTGCACGTGAGAAGGCGAATTACCGCACTATTCCTAAGGTAGTCCTATGTTTTTTTCTTCTTGCATTACCGTGCTATAACTAATGTTCCTTTTTTCTCCAATTGAACCTCTTTCTCCTATACAGTCACATTTGCGCTGTATTCAAGGATAATAAAAAACAAAATGAGGCGTGGCGCTGTATGGTTTGGAAACGTAGTCACTACGGAGGGAGGATTCATGTTGACTGTGGGCATTTCAGATGTGGTTTTTGAGAGATCTGACGTGAATGGGCTGGTTGATAAGGATGATGAACAAGGAAGTTTTGTATATGTTTGGAGAGAATAGGAAGATAGTGACGGAGATTCGGAAAAGGTAGGAAAAAACCATCCTCCTCCAGCCTCCTACTCTGCCTATCCCGGATTTGATTCAGAAGTTTTCCTTCCTCGTCCACCATCTCAAGCACTTCCTCGTTAGTCTTCCTCTCCGTCCATCTCACCTTCTCCATCGTTTCCACACCCATATCCCAAATGCCTGCACCCTATTCTCTTTCTCCCTTCTAAGGACCCTTGTTTCTGCCCCATATAACGCTAAGCTCCATATCGGGCTCTTCACCAGTCTCTTCTTAACATCCTTACCCAATTTCCCCGTCATCAGCTCCCTTCTATTACTAAACGCTTCCTTAGCTAGCGCTATTTTCTTCCGTGTGTCTTTGCTACTATGTCCGTTTTCCTCTAAAGTACTACCTAAGTAATTAAAATGCTCTACATTTTCGTACCAAGAATTAAGATAGGTATTTCTTTTTCCATTTAAACCTACTTAATCTATAGATCCCCTATAATAAAACTGTAGCATGTTTGCGACAGGTCTGCCTGGCAGCATCTGATCCGCAAACTTCCGGCAGTAATTATAAGTCGTTGAAAACCCGACGTCGGTGGGTGGAAATGTATTACATTAGTCTCAACCACCGCACGGACGTTTAAATGTAATCGGATGGCTGCGGGGAGCCACATTAAGGGTGCCGAGACTTCATGGAATTTCATTAGAAGGGGTCGCGAAATGACGGATCCTCGATCCATCCTTGATTTTTTTCCATTCTTGCTCCCCCGCTAATGCGCGGTAATGAGCCGGAGCGATGCTCTCTTACCGGGGCAAATGGTTTCCATTTCCTCTCTCCCTGAACTTCCCCCCTGGCGCTCTCCTCCTCCGTCTTTGCCTCTTTAGTGGGAGAGAAGATTCCTATTCCCTTCCTTCATCTGCCACAATCTTGTGGGCCTTTGCGGATTTCCTCCCGTTTTCCCCCGTTTCGAGACTTCTCGATTATCATCTTGCTCACTTTATTTCCTTTCTACATCGGCTCTCCATTACCGACGTCTCTCTTGCTCTTCAACCTCGCCCCCAACTCAGAGGGGCGCATTTAAGTCTTACTCGATCACGGTCGACTCATAGGCCAAATCCCAGTGGTACATACTCTGAAACTATTGTTACGAATAGGACTTCGAGTGCACAGTGAAATTTTCACACGTACATCTTTTCTATCATGTCAGCTGTTTGGGCAGTATTTAGTGGTACACTTGGCCCCAATACTTCCATGTCGCACTGTTTGGCCTATGAGTTGAATTCTGTGCCAAGTATAAATTCATGCAAGAGTCAAGATTTAATCCCAATACCTAAAGTTTTACGGTTCAGGACGTCTCAACTTGGTCGTAGTGGCCCAGGCATTATCTACCCGTTAACCAACCCAAAAGATTGTGGTAGTGTATCAAATAAAGAAAAATGTGTGAAGATATGAGAAGTATAATCTACCATTCAGTATTTTCGTGGGTATTTTCCAAAATAACTTTGTAGAAAACATCTTTTAAGGCCGCTGTACTCGGTGCATCTGATTGCACAAACGAATGTATCATAGGTTGTACGAGAAAATGAATAGATTCAGAGCAGGTTCTATTTCCCATTCAGACAATCATAAAATTTGATGCTTTATTTGGTAAAATTTTTGTCGTGAAAGAATTTATACATTCGTTTGTACAATAAGATGCACCGTCTGATGTGGTATTTAAAGTAATGAAGTTCATAGTTGATATCCTTGTATCATTTGAAAGATGATATTTTTTTCTATATCTGTTTTATAGAGAAATTCGTTGATTTTGATGGGAAAAGATGTTTTGCCATATTTCCAAAATAACCATGATAATAATATTAGAGATAAACTCGAGTCCCCTATACCATCATGAGTAGTAATAACGCCGCCCTCTTTTGCCGTGTTTTGCGCGTCTACATCCCTCGTCTGTCCAATAACTCAGAAGGAATGGGAGGTTAGGAAAGAGTGGAGAGCAAAATGGGGCGGTGGGAGATGGTTCCGCCCTCCCAGCGGGACGTGAAACCCTTTCTATCAATCTCGCCCACGTCACTCCACTTCACACAAGATGCGCAAAATCCTCTCCCTCTCTTTTTGAAGACTCTCCCTCCGCGTCTAGACGGGAGGGAGAGAAATGGGACAAACGGCTAGAAGGGCGTCTTTTTCTGGAAAGAGATGGCGCGGAGAGCGTAATAGGAGGTGCACGGACGCTCACGAAACGGGAATTCGCATGTTTGTGTTCGGTGATAGAGAGAGAAGGGAAGGGCGTTGGCGCGCGGGTGGCGAATACAAAGGCCTGGTCGAAGGTGGTGGTGTGTTGAGGCGTGGGGGTATATGAGAGGGGTTTCGCAAAGGATTCTCTCGGAGGCATTCCCCTAATGGATCTGCGGGAGGATGGGAAAAAAATACACAACGCAGGCCTAACGAGAGTGAGAGGATTCGGGGGAGAGAGGAGGAGGATATGGCTTTGGTTGCTTCAATTTGGGCTGCGTCCGGCGTTTTCGCACATTTTTTGTTCTCTCTCTCTCTCGCCCTCCCCCTCCACTCCCCTTCTTTCTGTGCATCCTCCCCACCCCTCACCCTATATTCCGTTTGCCTTTCTCTTGCACTCTGGGGTCTATTCCGGCGATTACTCCATCTCTCTCTTCGATTCCCTTCCGCCGAGCGTGCCCAAGTGGTGTTGGCTCGGCGATTTAACTGTTTCTCTTCTTTGGTCTCCCGTGGCGGATGTTCTGCGTCATGTTCTGCGGGCGTAAAGTTGTTCATCCGTAGATGTATTGAAAAGAGTATTTATTGGTCTGGGACGTAAAAGTCCCTTGGAACATGAAGCATAACTACATGCCTCAACAAATGGGGTCAATGGCGGTAGCAATACATAATAATTTCATAAATTAACCATTGGTTGAGCGAATAAATCCAGTTAAGCCTGCCGGTATTATAGAACGTTATTACCTTATCTTCTCATTCCTCAATTATTATACCCTTGTCTAAAATCTCTTGTAAAATATTGATGCGTCTTAAATACACGTTTCTCATGGGTCATCATCCCCAATGAATGAAAGACGTAGACGTAGGCATTGTTTAGGTGAACATGTAGGCGTTGTTCAGTTATAGACTCTCCACTTTTGATTGGCTGTATTGCTAAGATTAATCGGACTCGGTCACTTTAATGGAAGATATATAAAAAACTTCTTTCATGCATAGATTCCCATCACGCTGTTCCTTTTCGAGGTAAACACAGTCGTGAAAGTTAAATTCTTGGTGGTACGGCTTGTAAAGCACGATCTTTGCATATTGCTATTGTTTCAGTTACACTTGTAAGTTATAGTTTCAGGTTTCACTTGGTGGAAAAGTGACACATTAAGGAGAACTTGCTCAGTACTCTCTACACTTTTATTCCCTCCGACTATGGTTTCGACAAAGTTATTTCATTTTCAAGGTCACCTTAATAATGAACTAACTTTGTCGAAACCATGGTCGGAGAGAATAAAACAGTGTAGAAAGTACAAAGCGTGTTCTCTTTTCACACTCTTGTAAATTGTTCTTAAGCTCTCTCCCTTGTTCCTAAGACTTTCAATGCTCTTTCTCTCAACTATACATCCCACCACATTCACCTATGACTTTGTCGGTCTACCTCTCTATTTCTCGTTACATTCACGCCTCAATCACTGCTCTAATTATTTTTTCAAATCCCTTAAAATCTTCCACGTATTTTTTCAGGGGAGCAAATGATGCACATTCTGCATTTTCTTTCGATGGTAAAAATAATAAATCTCTAAATACGACGGTGTGTTTGGTCATTCAGAGAATTGACTTGATTTACTTGCTTGACCAAGGTTACGACGGAGGGCGTGATTTCGTGAACAGAGCTTGCAAACTGCTTGATGTCTGCGTAGACGCCTAGATTTTTGAGGAAAAAGAAACTTATTTGAGATAGCAAATTCCAGCATGACCTTTTTCGTGGTGGACCGACTATGTGAAGTTCCACCGGAGATTGCTGGAATGTTTTCGTCGGGTTTGGTCTTATGTGGCCGTGGCTATCTTTCCGCGTAAGTTATTCAGAACACGATCTTATTTGCCGCGAATCGCATGCGATTAATTCGAATAATTTATGACCTAACAGTTTGATGCAGTGTTGTGTACTATATCAAGGAGCTTTCGGCAGCCTCAAAGGTTGCAGACCTGTGTGGAGACCGCCTTCCATAAATGAAACTCATTGCTTCCAGTGAAAAAATGCTTTCAAAATCGTATGTAATAATCAACAAGAGACGATTTTATTTTAATCTGATTGTGAACAAGAAAGTCAAAGATAAAAATAATAATTCATCTTGTTTACGTTAGTATAAAACAAATTATTACAAGCAATAACATAGGGCACATGTACAGTCACTTCATAAAGTATCGCGACACTCGACGCTAGCGGTTCGTATAGGTCGGATGTCGAAGCTCAAAATACGTTGGCTATCCTGATCTATCTCTGGTGGCTATGTCCCTCTTGACTTTCAATAAATTTGCTAGGTAGCATGCATTGATATTGCGACGCACCATGCACCGCTAGGTTGTGTCAGATACTTTATGAAGTGACTGTACATAAATTACAAGTCTAGTATAAATCATCAATTTGTTATGTGCCAATATCCATTCCTTTGAAAATTTTAAAAATTTCTTGTTTGTTAACCTTTTTTGGATTCAGGTAGGACGTTAAATACTTTAGGGTCGTTAGGGCGTTTTGAATCACTATTCTACTGAATCTTCCAAAATGACTTGCGTAATTTTGCGTGATGTCCCGATTCTTATGGAGCGGGAAGACCTCGGCCTAAAATTCCTGGAAAGTGCTACGCCGAAGGGATTTTACACGTCTCAATCTCACTCCTCCGGCGTAATAGCTTACCAATCAATCAGCCGCGCCACGATCCGCTTCCTCCGATAGAATGGATGGCCTCCTATGTCTCTTTCCCGCCCGCCCCTGATCAGTCAGCCTCCTCTTCCAACTTCCCCTCTTATCCACTCTCACTTTCTCAATTCCCTCCTTCCATTCCGCCCGTCCTCGTTTTCTTTCTTCACTGGCAGTCGTTGTGCTTTGTGTCGTCTCATTTTTTTAGATTCATCGTAACGTTTCTTCACGCTGCCCGACCCGACTAAATTGCAGCTTCGGTAATCGCGTAACCCAGCTGGTGATAGTTTTTACCTACGGAGTAAGAGACCATGCATCTTCGGAATTCATTTCCAGTGTTTTTTTTGGGTTTTTTTGTCGCATAATTCTTTTTTTAAGTATCCTGCGTGGTTATACAGAGGTTTCAGCCCATGTTTCCAATTTGAAGCTATTTAAAAGGTGACAAATTTGTTTTTGTGCAAGGCATCTTGGACTGAATATATTTACATTTCAGAGAAAAAGGAAGATCTGGTCTTGAAACAGCATTTTCAATAATACGACTTGTTGACCTGGATTCAGTTTATATTAATTGACTATTCATCTGTACCTTTCAGAATCATCGGCAGCCTTTTCTACGAACTTTTCTTTGTGTTGTCGATGGGAAAAAGTCTGAATGCTTTCGAACCGATAGCCGTAATATTTTTGAAGTAGCTGAAGGGTTGAGTGAGGTCTATCCTACCGGGTCAGGAGTACAGTTACCTACGTTTCAATGGAAAATTCGCATGACTTCTTGATGGCGATAGCGGAGATGAAGCGTTGATACCTGAACTCTAAACTTGATGTAAAAACCCGTGACAAATTAACTTATATAATTCGCCAGGACAGCACCTTATTTTTGAAGTTTTCTTTAATTAAATTGCTGGAGATACCCCATTCCGTTATCCTCACTTCCTTTAAATATTACATTCGCGAAATAATTATTTGGCAAAGCGTTATCGGTAACTCTTATTGAAGCCGAGCGAAATATGCTGCCGTCTCTTCATTTTTACCATTCTTTGTGTTTTCTCGTGACATACATGCATGATCGTAGGGTGTTACGTGACGAGAAAACTGACTGTTGATCTCTATTTATGGTAAATCATATCAACCTAGGGTTCCGTTGCGTTGATTTTAATAATCATGCCCTCCTTCCGTCGTATTTTTTTAACTTTTTAAGGGATTTTCAAAAATTTCAAAATGGAGGTTGGCGGAAACTTTGAAAGTCAAATTTGAGGACAAAATATTGGCCCCATTCCATGTGAAATTCAATGCATTTAAAAAAGTGTGTATACTTCTGCCCTCTCATTAATTCCAGACCAAACTTGATATCGTCACAATGCGACCAATATCCTCGCCACGGCTGCATAGGTTAGAAAATCATACGCTGAAGCACTTCATCCAATATTTGACCCTCACTTATTCTCTCGTGCAGCAACGTTCTTATAGGCTCAACATCTCCTTGAATCATAAAATACGGAATGCGACAGCAAAACTTTAGGGGCGCATTAATTCTCATTACGTTCGACCGCTTGACGTGCGGAATGTCGAACACCTGGTTTCCCCGTGATCATTTGGTGCTCACTCGGCTTTCACGTCCGGTCTTAAGTGGCGTGCTTAGAATTAAAAAGAACTCTCGACCAGGTTATAAGGAGCCCGTCACCGGCTTGCATGTGGGGTAATCGTTGAACTGAGACGTCTTGTTCAGGCTCGATCGAACAAGAAGTGCAATTATGCATAGGCAGCGTGGAGGAAGAAAATTTCCCTCTGCTCAGCACCTCGCGTTTGAAAGCTTTGTTCGGTAATCACGTCCTCAGTGGCTTTCATGGAGCTAATGTCTTGAAAGGCTATGTTTTCCGAAGCTTAGCTAACGGTAGATATCCTGGAGAGTTTAACTACACAACAGTCTACTGGTGGTCATGTTCGTCATTACAACTGATCAAGTCTCGACACATGATTAACACTAGAAGTACCAGATTTTGCGGGATATCTACCATAGTACCGACAGGTGTCAATTTGTTACCTTAGAAATATTTTTTTTTGGAAATTTGGCATTTTTAATTAATATAATATAATAATTCCTTCGAAAATATATTTTCACTTTTTTTTCTTTTTTTTCGAGAAATAAGGTTTATATTAACGTAGTCTACTTTGCTATTTCCAGATATAGGAAATGTTGCATGAGGACTTGGACCTAGGACATCTGCCCCTTGTCCAAGTCCTCATTTGAAGTCTGGATCTGTCGGCTCATTATGGGACGAATCGCCCTTGGGTATAACGTTCAGTTTTCAGCCTGTCCATAATATTTCAAAAAAACATACAGTAAAACTCCCTTCTATAATGACGAAACACGAGTAAAACAGGAGAGAGAGAGAGCCTGGGGTCAAAATGATCTCCATAGCACTAATAGGTAAAAAGTAATGTGCATCGATATCTATAGCTGCTATAAGGTTGTTATTTTCACATTATATTATCCAGCTAATAACTATAAAGGCCAAGAATTGTCCAAGAGCTGGGATGATTCAGTCAGAAGTATTAGATTGTCAAATAAAATGTGTCAAAATGACCGCACCGGTACTCCCTAGTGTTAAGTCTCGGCAAGTTATAGTGGAGCCGTCAGGGTGTGATGCATTAAAGAATTTGCATGAGAGCAGTTCTCTACTATATCATTGGGTATCCTAGCAGGTCGTTGGAATTTTTAGAGCCATAAAATAACTTGGGTCAAAGTCTTATTGGCTGCTATTATAGTCTCTTTGTCGTTCGCCGGAAAAAGACCTTAATAAACCTGTCCGTTCTACAGCCTTGTTTCCATAACTAAATTCTCATTAGATCATCTACCGTATAATGACGGGTTACATCAAATTTTACAGCGGTCCACAGCGACTAAATCGGTTTGGAACTTAACATAAAAGTCGTTGATATAAAAATAACGTATTAATCAACATTCTGATAGCGATTACCATTCCAGTCATGGCAGAAAGCTCAATGGAAGGGGTCAGGAAAAAGATTGCCCAGCAACATGTGCTGAATTCGAAGGGAGAACGGTACGTAAGTTAGTTCAAATCCTGAAATCGTTCCCGTAATGGGAATAATGTAAGAATTTCAAATGTAAGTATTTTGTAAGGAGTCCAAATATCCTTTCCTTGACTGCATACGGTGCTCTGGCGTGACTAAAATTGGGCACGATAGCAATTAGCTGATGGCACTGACAGCTCGGTGTCACCAACAGTGTTGCTTGACACTTTTTTCCCTCGATCCCTTCTATTATAGTGCGTGGAAAGAAATGATGCTAGCACATAACAGATAGTCAAATTTATGGAAGAACACAAATGATGAATGCGTTGGTTGATGTACTTCGACATGGGTTGTAGAGGTCTGAAGTTCCGTGCCCGGGATTTGGTTTATTTCTCTCTCCCTCTCGCGTGAACGATTCGAATGCCGGCCTTTACCGTTTATAACGGCAGCGGGAAACGTGTCGGCCTGGTTCGGCAATATTTCCGTCCGATCCGGAGTGATGGTGGGGGTTTGCGTTTCGGGAAGTTTTGGGCGTTAAAACACTTCACCCCTTTTCCCCTAGGGTACATCTACGTAACATCTACGTAATACCCTGCGAGCCACCACGAGGGTGTGTGGCAGGGGGTGAAGATGCTAGATAATAGGGGCAATGTGGCATGCTAGATAATAGGGTCACATGCAGCTAGATGGTTAGTATCTGCATAATAAGAAAGGGATTATTGGTTGTTATTACATGCATCATTCACTACAGACTACTCTAACTATATTTCACCTACCTATCCCTTTGCTACGCTGCCCATTGTTCTCTCTCATGATACACGGGAAAAATGACATTTTAAATCTATCGGTACGACAATCTCTCTCTCTAATCTTGTTAATCTGATCAAACTTAGCATAATACGCAGGGGTTCTTATTATACATCTGTGAACAAATCGGTTTCGAATTTACTTAAAAGGTTTAACCTAAATTTTAACCTGCATTCTGATAGTAATTCCCATCCTAGTTCTTCCATTAAACTCGTAACACTCACACAATTATCATAACGGCCTTTAACAAATCTAGTGGATCTCCTTTGCACACGCTCTAATTCTTTTATCATACCTTCCTCGTACGGATCCCATATACTAGTGGCATATTCTAAATGAGGCCTGACAAGTGTAAAATAGCTTCTTTCTCGTACTCTCTCATCGCATTTGCCTAGAACCCGTTTTAAGAATCCTAATCTACGATTTGCTGCACTAGTTATTTCCCTAATGTGTTTCCCCCATGACATGTCTTCAGTGATGGTGACGCCTAAGTCTTTAATAGATTCTACGTTAGATATTTTCTTTTCTTTGATGCTATAATTATTCCGGGGAAAGCCATTCTTTTTCCAAAAGTTCATTATCGCGCATTTCTTCATATTTAATTCTAGCTGCCAACTATCGCACCAATCATCAATTGCATCTAAATCCTTAGCTAAAGACTGACTGTCCTCTTCATTTCTAATTTCCTTATACTTTACTGCATCATCGGCAAAAAGACGGAGCTTGCTATTTTTTACCACTGTATTCAAGTCATTTACGTAGAGAAGAAATAAAATTGGGCCTATCACGCTTCCATAGGGAACACTCGATGTAACTTTTACTTAGGGTAGGCGGCCCCGGAAGTTGGGGTAGGGGGAAAGAGGTGTTAAATTCCCCGTGTACCGAATTTTCGATTGGCCCCCGGCGCCGAAATCCGACGTCCATGACCCTCCCCTCGCACCTTCCACATGTCTCTCTCCCGCTCTGTATAGGGGAAGGATGGGAGAATCAATTGGGGGGGCGCTGGCTCTGGTTGCAGTGAGCATGGCTGTGCAGAGGTTTGAGTGGACGAGTCGGGTGAGGTGGCGGAAAAAGAGGGGTTGTGGAGGAAGTATCAGAATTCCCCGTCGCGTTTTCAGTAGCTGCCCTCTCTGGCTCTACCCTGCACCCTTGTCTCCCTCAGCCCCAGCTCCACCCTGCGCCCTCTCTGAGCCCCTGGCTGGTATCCGAAAGGGTCGATGAGGTGGTTCGCTACCGTTGCGGTCAGAATCCTCCACTCTTCTTCTACCTCCGTCTCTCTGTTTCGCACCAGTTTTCCTCTTTCTCCATCTTCCTTTGCTCCTTTCAGTTGATTGCTCTGTCATCATACTCCTCGCTCATTACAATCCAAACTGCACCCATTTGCTACTCGAATTCATGCTGAATCTACGAGGAATTTCCCTTTTTTCATGCTGTGTAAAATCGTCGCTTTTGGGTATTAATTCAGCATTGTTGTTAAAGTGAAATGCGAGTATATGTCATTCTCTCCTCTAAGTGAATCTTTCTTGTTGCGGCTACGTGAATCATGTCTCCAATTTTGTAATTCTGAGAATGAAATTTTTTGTGTCCTTTAAGAGAAGGTGTACTAAAATACGGAAGGAGTGTTTGATTACGTCAAATTTTATTCCAGGGCATTTAGGTTCATTTATTGGTTGATCAATCCTAAGATTGATCGACTGCTGCCCTCCACCCTTCCCTATCCAATGCTAGTTCCCTTACCTCCCGGTATCTCTTCCTATTTACTTTCCTCTTTATTTGGTACTTGAACTTATTCCTGGGCCTTCCTCTGGGGACTTACCCTGTATTTTGCCTTCAATTATGTTCTTCATATCTATCCATCTGGTTCTTCTTACCTGTATGGTGTTCCATATGGTCTTTTCCTCTTCTACTCTTCTGTAAACTTCATCATTTCTCATTTCTTCCGTCCATTTCATCTCCAGCATCCTCCTCCAGCACCAGGTTTCGAAGGCATCTAGTCTTTTCTGGTCAGTTTTTCTAATGGTCCATGCATCCGATCCATAGATAGCTACTCTCCACACGAGTGTTTTCACATGCATGTTTTCACGAATGTATTAAAGTGTTCAGCTGGTTTTCTTACGGCTTAGTAGTTCAGCATTCAATCCATTGAGATTTGTGAAAATCCAAGCTCTCATTTGTTTGTGATCAGTAGGTTAATTGTGCCAACTTCGTTCATATCTCTGGTTCTATTTCGAGTGTGGTACTGGCTTCATTCGTGACTTTTACGTTCGAGGGGTCATATTCCGTGGTAATTTAAATGGATAAGAAGGTCGACGTATTCGTTATTGAAAAAAAGACTCCTCCCTCTGCTAATTCAGCAAATGAAGACCAAATAACTGGGCACTGCCTCATTTCGATTCGAAGAGGTCCAAACTTTTTTCTCCGAATGTCCCGAATCGCAATTTGCAAAGTTCTTTCATTTAATTAAGGAAATCCATTTCGCCGATTGTCAGACGAGGGTTTCGATTGGTTGGAAGCTTCATGGGTTCGAGACTTACCAGCGTCCTCCTTTCTCTTCTCGTCGATTGACACCCTCTCCCGATTTCACCCCTTCCTCTCCACAGTTCATCCTTTTTTCCCTTGTTCCTGATTTCAATACCTCTCTCTCAAACCCCTTTTTATCTCCCTGTCTTTCAACCTTTTTTGTGTATCTCAACTTTACTCTCTCCCTTTGCCTTCTCCACTTTTCTTCGAGCTCTTTTTTTCCAATTTCTGTACATTTTATTCTCTCACTCCTCCAGCCAATCTCACGCATTCTGTCATTCTCGCGTTCTCTCTCCTCTCTTATTCCCTACACTTTCTTATTTCTGCTTTGTCTTTCGATCTCTATTCCCTAGTCATGTTTTTCCTTTTCCGCACTTCCTTTTATTCTCTTGTCTGCATTCCTCTCTGGTGGCTTGCTCTGTCCTTTTCTTTCGTTTTTTCTGCTAATTCTTTCTCTCTCTTCAATTTCTCTATTATTATAGAGCCAGTTTTCGTTCTTCTACGTGCTCGCAATATCGTCCTCCTTCGTTTTCTATTTCTTTATCATTCTATCTTTATCCTCCCGTTTCTCTCATCGACTTTATAACTAGTACTAAGAGCTTTTCCATTCTTTCTTTTTATTCTCTCTTCTGCATTCCTCTCTTCTAGCTTTGTCCTTTTCTTTCGTTTTTTTTCTACTTATCCTTTCTCTCTCTTCAATTTATCAGTCATGATTTAGTCAGCTAATCTTCTTCTACGCGTTCGCTGTATCTTTCGCTTTCGTTCTCTCTTTCTTTTTCATCACATCTTTATCCTCCTTCCTCTCTCTCCGAATTTTCCCTCGCCTGTTCAACTCTCTCAAATAAATCTCCTATCTCCGTTCCCTCTCATTCTTTTTCTCTTCCAATTTTTCTTTCCCCATTTCTCTGGTATGGTTTGGACTCGGCCGGCTTCGGGAATCAAAGGGAGGCTCAGGAAAGGTTTTGAGGTGTTGCGAAGCGTTGTCTGACCATCTGATGGGTCGGGGGGGAGGGACAAGAACGAAGAAAGTGGCGTGGGGAGGAGAGTGGTAGTGCCTGTGTGGCCATGGGCATTACCCTCCCCCGGAGGAGTGAACTGTGCTACCGTGGCGTGTTGTAAGGGGTTTCGGTTTTGCAGTTACTCGGAGACTCGGGCGCCGTGGCCTTCCGCTCTTCACTAACGCTCCTCATCTCTTCCGCACTCCCCCATCCACTCCTGTTCAATCCCTCTCTCTCTCTTCACCTCCTCGCCAGCCAGCCCATCAATTTTCCCGTTCTGTCCCCATTTCAGCCCGTCAACGCCGCCCATACTCGCCGCTCGCATCTCTTTACCCTCCCATGTGTATCTCTCACCCTCACCGTCTAGCTTCCTGATTTTTTTTAGCTGTTAAACAAGTGAATTTTCCGTCGATTCCGGCGTAACTATAAATTATTTCCACGGAGCGCATGCAGAATGGAGGAGGGGATGGACCTTTTTGTCGTTCAGCCTTGCGTATTCAAATGATGTCCTTTTTTGATGCTTCTCGACGACCGTCTATATAACAACAGTGTCGGGGCATAAACTGAGTTTTTCACGCTGAATTCCAAATTAGTGAAATTACCTTTTCGTTCTAAAAAAATGGTTGCGTGTGTGAGCTTTTTTATGGGCGTCCTTGCTCGAAGCGTTTTTTAATATAAAACGGAAATGAAGTTGAGCCGTCGCTCGGACTATAATTAAATGGTGAATTAAAGGGAATTGTAAATTCTTTTATCTTAATAATTAGTGGATTAACCCTGTTATCGTTGTCATTTATCACTCATGATATTTTTATGAGGACACTCATTTTTTTATCGTATTCATCTTCCTTGTATTTCATTTCATTTTGTTGTGCCTTTAACGTTGGCAGAAAAAAATATTAATGCTTTTACAGTATATGCTGGACGAGTAAATTGAAATCTTCAAAGAAGTTTGATATTTCAATGCATTAAATGAACCTCCCTAATTTTCATTGCATGGATCCCTACTCCAGAGGGGGTATTCGCATCCATTTTATTGGTAACATAAGAATCATTTTCGAACGGAGGAAAACAAAAATCCTTGAAATATATTTGATATTTCCGTTTCTTTCTTAAACCTGGTTGAATGTAATGATCGGAAAATGGGTATACGACAAACCCATAGCCATGAGTTTTTACCGTGAATGATGCTTCAGTACTAAGTCGAAAAAAACTGTTTCTGGAACTGTCTGAAACGCATTATGCTAGTGAGAGCGTAATATTGTTTAGTCTAGAAATCAATGAATTTGGTTTCATAATAAAAAAAATATCTCAACCTTCCAAAAATACAAAAAACAGCCCGTTACCTAAATGCTTTCCGAGATATTTGACGAAAAATACCAGCCATTTCACGTGGGAAATGGTACGTGTTTGCACTCCAGAGAGACCTTTTTTAAGAAATGAGGAATTATACAAGATCGTAGGCTTTCCCGGCGAATACTATAGATAAATATTTCTCGGGTTTGGCACCGGGTACGGCTGTTTAAGGCCTTAAACAGCCTTACCCGGTGCCAAACCCGAGAAATATTTATCTAAATGAGGAATTCATAACACCAATATCTCGTCAAAATATTAACGTGTGGCGTGTACGTTTTCTCAACTATTTTTGAAAATTAATCATAAAGTTACCGCAGTAGTTTTTCCAGGATTGTAAAATAACCTTCCGTCATGAAGTTTTAAACGTACCACGTGGAGAAAATGAGTTAATTTATTTTCTATCACAGTTTTTTTTATTTTATAACTTGGAATATTAGTCAAGTAAAAGTAAAATATTGCACCATTAATTATGAAATATTTAATTCATGCCTTTTACTGCTGCTGAAAGTAATAAGTGTAAAGGAATGTGGTCTCCATTATGACTAGGGAAATATCTCCCTCAAACTGCCTTAAACTATTGACCTTGATGTATCACGCTCTCATACTGGGGTGAAATTCGTGAGCCTGATTGCAAAAGGTTGAGAAAGTGTGGTGCTTCTGGCAAGGGAAACCTTAGTCGGTTGGTACGACTGTTGGCGGTGTGGAAGCAATTTTCCTCGGAAACCCGTCTCGTTCCTTTCCGTCCTTAAACTTCCCCCTTCCCTTGCTCTCCACTCCTCATCGTCTCATTTAACTACATCCCCCGCCACTTTCCCCCATCGTCTCGCACGCTCCATCCTCACATAACTAATTCTCTTCTCCACTCGCCCTATGCGTGTATCTCTCTTCCGCCATTTTCTCATGTTTCTCCCTCCTCCTGCAATTTATATTTTTCTTTTCCTGTAGCTATTTATTGCAGGGTTTTCTTTTACCTGTAGCATTATTTTGTATCTATATTTGTGTTATTAATGAATTCCCAGTTATTTAGTTCAAAACATACACAAACTCATGCCCTTCTGCCGTATTAATGTCGTCAGCGTTAAAAATTTTTTACCATTGGTATGGTGGCAAAAAATTAAGAGGTTTTGCTATCGAAACCCAATAAAAAATCTTAAACTATGAATAATTAACTCCATTTATGGAACTTGAAATGGATAATCTTCTAAGTACAATCCATTTCCCTGTTGAGGCTTCATTTATTACCTATACATAACTTGATAAACTCTGATATCACGGATTTTCCCTTGAACTGTTACCACAGCGATGGTTCTCTCGCTCCGTGAGTTGGAAACCACGCTCTATTCAATCTTACTCGGTTTTAGTGGTTTAGTATAAGTTCTCAACGGACTTCTTTCACCGTGGAGACTGTACTCCTGTGTACATCCACTCCCTGAAACCGAATTTATACCCATCCGGCCGTTGCTACCACCGGAATCACCACAGGGTAATGGCTTGGACCCGCGGAAGTTATCGGTGATTTTCGCATGTGTTCTGTCCTCGTCGCTTTCATTTCCCATCGCTCACGCCTGACCAAACATGGCTTCTTTCGGATATGTCTCCTCCCCTCCATTACTGGAAAATGTTCGCCCTGCCCTCACCTCTGGCATTTACAAGTCCATTTTTAACACCAATTCCACGGAAGTGACCCCTACAACCAGGAACATACGTCCGCGGACCGTTCGCTTGGCGTTTTTATGGTTTTTTTCGGGGGTGGAGGACGAATTGTAAATCTCTGCCGTCTCCCCTTACACGTACGGTACGTACCTATCCGCTACCGGAAGTGAATCCGGATTTTTGTGGTCTGTTTTGGGTTTCGTTCGGGGTTCCTCTTGTATCCTTGTTTTTTTTCACCTTCACGCTTCTGTTACTTCACGAGAGCCCGTTTTAAGGGAGTCGAGATGTGGAGGCCCCCCCCGGCCCTGTTCGCACGCCAATTGAAACGGAAAATTCTCGGAAGCCCCGGTACCCTTCCCCCCGCTCCGGGTATGGGTTGGGTGTGGAGTGGGTGTAGGAGAAAAAAAACTGACGTTTCCTGGTGGAGGCCACTGCTCGGGTATTTCCTGTAAAATTATTAGCCGACCTATGAGAGGGCCTGTAGTCTTCGTGCGGAATATTACAGTTTGTGCCATCGCTCACCCCGGCCAGATGCTGAGCAGGAGCAGCATTACATTTTAACTGGACATCAGGAATAATTCGGTAAATTTTTTTTATGTTAAGTTTTTTCGATAAAAGAAAATATAATCTAGGTAAGGATCTTAGGACTTCTCGTGATCAGGGATTTAATCACGACTCTATGTTGCGTACCCTCTCGCGTTAATATTACTTAGAAGTAGCCTATAATAGTTTGGAAAGCCCTATCAAAAATCTCTTTATTACAATTATTATTAACAATCACTGTTCTATCATGGTAGAGCAAGTCTTATGATCGGTGTTTGCGGGCAGTGAGCAGTGAGTGAAGTTGGCGCTATGAATAACCAGAGAGACAACTCGCGGTAAAGATTGAACCACAAGTTTGCTCGGTGGCTGGACTTCTGGCTAGGCTTCCCATTCGTGACGGTCCGGGTTCGAATCTCGGTGTTTGGTGTGATTTATAAGTCGAACCTCGATTGCCAATGTTTTGCTACGCGAAGAGCTCTCGAATAATTCCTCAAGACCTACTGAGGTCCCCTTGGTGTCTGTCGTCAAAATAGGATGCCAATGCCGACGCCGGGTTTCTCTCCACCCTATCTCTATTCCCTTATGCAACCCACTAATACGAACCCACCCATTTATGCCTGATGACCTCACTTGCCGGTTGACTTTCCTTGGTGTTTATCGTTAAAATCGGAGGATAATGCTGACGCCGGGTTTCTTTCCACCCTATCTCTATTCCCGTATGTAACCCACTAATACAGATCCACCAGTTTTTGCCTAATAACCTCACTTGCCGGTTGATTTCCTTAATAGCAGACAACAATCCCCGTTTTCATTCATTGTTGTATTCCCTATCGTGCGCCCTTGTGCACCGCAGTTACATTTTTCAAATATTTTTATTGCATTCCCCGAGAGAGAGAGAGGCTACAAAGGCCCGGTCCCCATTTTATCCGTCAAATGGACGATTAAGCGAGAGCTTTGTTCTCATTACGGGTCAGATCGGGCGGATCATTACGATAATGTGTACGTGTTTGACGCCACTTCACAGCCCACGCGACTCCTCTCTCCCCTTCGCTCGCTTAATCTCCTCTCCCTCCCCTTCACTCCATCCCCTGTAACTCCCCGCCCTTTATCCCTCCCCGCTTAAAACCACCCCCTCCGTATCTCTATATCTCTCTCTCTCTTTTTCTCTCTCTACTCGGTGCCACATTATGCATCTGTAGCAGTTTCGCTTCCATCGCCGCCATTTTCCCTCGTAATTGGCACGTCTACCCCACTCCCTCCCGTCCCCGCCCCCGCATATCATCTCTCCCGACTTCCTCCCCCCCCCCCATTCACCCTCCTCTTCCCCACCCCTCAGCGGCCCTGCCCGTCTCGCGCTAAAGAGGAGAGTAAAGCGGATGAGGAGAGGAAGGCGGGACGGGGAATCATTTAATTAAAATTTAATGCTCATTAGGTTGCGTGACTCAACGCCCCGGCAACAGCTGTGTTGCTCTCTCTCTCTCTCTTCCCCTCGCTCACACTCTCCATTCCCGGGCGACACGACAGAGACAGAGGGCAAGACAAGGGGGGGATGGGTTGGGGGTGAGACGTGAGGTGGCTTGGAGGACAAGAGTGAAGGAGGGAAAAGAGAGGGAAGATCTCGCGCGACAAGATAGTTGAACTCGCCCACTATCGAGCGGCAGATATTTTCCTCCCCCCTAACATCCTCTCCTTCTCTCTCTCTCCCTCTTCCTCTCCATCTCTCTCTCTCATTCTTCCTCTCATTCCTCGTCCCCCGCATTCCGTTCCCCTCCTCTTCCCCCTCTCAATCCCATCCGTCCCCCTACCCTCTGCTCTTCCTCTTCTTCGTCGTCGACTGATATGGCGGTCATTGCCGAGGGAGAGAGAGAGAGCATCTGGCGTGATTCGCGCCTCCTCCTCTCCCGGGATCTTTTTTTTTCTCGTGTCCCCGGGGCGGCAACTGTTTGAGTCCCCGCGACGAAGGAGACGACGACGAGGCGACGGTCGAGTCTTGTGTCTGAACTCTCTGGGAGAGGCGTTCGTTCTCTCGTAGTACGTGTAGTGTAATATTTGATGCTTTGACGATATACTTTTGAACTTGCTCTTCTTATTTTTCGATGCTCCTATTACTTTATAGGAGTCGTTGTTTTGTAAGTTCTTGCAAAATATAGTCGAGCTGGTTGTTTTGTGAGTTGATTTATTTTGACGGCAAAGAAAATTGGGGTTGGTGGGAGTGCATGAACAGAGAGCACGTGAGCCTTGATCTCTTGTAAGAAGGTTGCTTCTGGCCACATAGAAAATGATAAATAACCTTCCAATGGATTCCAAAATTCATTAAATCGCCCGACGTTTCGATGGTATTTGGTTTTATGGTCTTCCAGTTGATGAGGATTTATATGACTGTGTAGCTAGGATATTTAATCTCAAGACGCTACATGTATTAGTACAATGCATTCTGGTTCTGACCAGCCAAATGCAAAATTTTAAGTTACCAGTGGCAATACTTCTATATATAATATTCATTCGGACTTGGAAATTACTACCCTTAATTTGGCTCATCATTTTATGACTTTAATTTTTCAGATATGGTTAGTAACTTAATACTAGTCCGCGAATATACTAGGATACTATTGGATGTCCCTTATAGCTTGATATTATGCCTGCAAAATACAAGAAAAGCATCTATCATTCATTTAGTAATTATACTTAATAAAATTCTTGTCCAAGAAAGTATTCGGACTCCTGGTTGTCCCAGAAGTATATAATTTGTATCTACCACCCCATTATTCCAACTCACGGGCACGCATCGCATCCCTAGACAAGCGAAAAAAGAAACAGTCGCGCTTGCTTTATTTTTTCACAAATTACAGCAGTTCCGGGAAATTTCCAGGGTATTATCTTTCAGGGATTCCTGGACATTAAAGTGTATGCGGTTATTTTTAAAGTAACTCTGTGCTATTTGTAACCAATGTTGAGGACTCACCTAGACATTTCATGAAATTTCAGGATTTTCCAGGTTGAGTTTACAACCTGGATTGAAACGGGTACTCTTGAGTCAACAATAGTATTCTACGCCCAATAAGGGTCTAAATGAAAAATATTCATTTATATATCTCTATTTATAAGGATTTTAAAGCCTTTCCAGTAGGATTCCCGTTTTCTACTGGTTGTTCAGGATATCTCAGCTATCCTACCAGGGAAGACGAGGGACATTGTTGAGTTATCTTCAAAGATGCCCGAAAATCCGATACCTGGAAATGATCTCACTCAGGGCGTATTAATGTTCGGTTTTTGGATTAGATTGAACGAAATACACTGGGTTATACGTTCGATTTGGGATTATAACGCGCCATTTTTGCGTTTTCTGAGTGACTACCTCACCCAGCGCCTCTATTGACTCCAGGTGTATTTAGTCAAACATTGTATTTACAGTTTTTAAATGATGAATTTACCAATTTCGGGGTGTTCTAAGGAGTAGTAGACTTGTTAAGATGATAGGGGCTTAGGATTATCTAGAGTAACATTGCATTCGCCTTTTTAGGTCCTCCATGTCCTAACGCTATATCGCACAGTGTGTAGCTTCAGAGTTCTAATCCTAAGACGAGCTCTACTTCCGAAGGGGTGACTCGGAGCTGATTTTGATCAGCCGTTTGCCTGGCCTTCGAACTTTTTGCTACTTTTTTAGTCGATTTCATTATTATTTTTTCATTCATCCGTTTGAGTGTATTTTTACCTTATTGCAGCGCTGCAGAAGGCATAAAATAAGCGGAGTGTGGACAATAGGAGAGGAGATGAACTTCCACTCCGTGTTATGAAGATTAATGGTTGTAAAAGTGAAATTACTGTTACCGAAAACTGTCATTTTTCCGGAAACCATCTGCTATTAGGTATACAGTTCAACCGGTCTGGTTCCTTCTCGGTGGTGCAGAAACCGTAATTTTCTCTGTATTTATGTTAAAATAAAACGACGGGTAACATACTGTCAACGACCCGTGGAAGAGCTTTAATGAAAACCTACTAGCTAGTGCTCTCAGTAAAGTTCTCTGATCTGTTTGTGACTCCAGTTTGACTGAGATTAGCATCAGTTGAACATCTGTGCGTAAATTTTTTTTTCGTTCTTCTACCGATCTCAAATTTTCCCTACTGATATAATTGAATCCATGTGTGTCAAATGATCGCGGGTAAATATCAGTGTTAAAATGGCACAATGAAGAAAAAATAACGGGATAAATTTAAGAGACCATTGGTTTCATTATATGTGAGATTTTATACGGATAATGCCATCGCTCGCAAGGCTTGTCTCTCTCTCGGCAGAGTATCCTATTCCTTCCTTTGTGTATGTGCTCCTATTGTCATCGTGTGCGGTAAATTATTGGAACTTTAAATGTATCATCAGACTTTTGACAAATTAAATTTCGCCATGGAAGAGGATAAGGAACTCGGATGGCGAAAGGAGAGAATCAGGTCATTTTTAGGAACTAGAAAGTTTTAATTTGGAGGAGAAAGTAGAATTTTGTACTAAAGGTGAAGAATGACACCTACCTTGGAAGTTTTGTTATGGACTGTCCAAAATCATACCAATCAATTGATGCATGTAATAGAAAGGGATGGGTATTTTTACGTTTCAAAGTTAGCCGACTCTCTTTGTCGTTTAAAATACATCGCCGCGTAGGAGGGATGCAGAGGTGTCCTTATACAGTGAGCAATGAATCCAAACCTTAGGGGCATTTGAGAGTCATGTCTTGTTGAGACTACTCTATCACGGACTAACGCACGCACGATTGTAGCCTGATTGGAGCACAGTATTGCCCTCACCCCTATCTGCAAGGCATCACAGCGAACAAGTGAAGAGCAAGAGAACGAAATGAGGGAGACCATATTCCTGTGGCGTTTGGGGGCTTTCGAAATGTTTTTCAAGCAAATGACACTGTGCAATACTTGCTCATTAAAATAACACCATCTGCTTTTATTTAACTATTGACTTTTTATTTTCGTTATTAATCATTTCCGGTTTTTACTCGCGTCGCCAGCGCAAGGTGTAGGGTGACTGCACTGGGAACTAAGGATTGCAATGTTACGAACGTGCAATCAGTCCACGAACTCTAGCTCCCGTCGTACGGACCATCGCACGTGTTGGCAGACAGGATAAATTCTCGAAGCGTCGAATATGATGAAGATAGAACAAAGGCATTTAAGGAAACTAGTATATTTAACAGAATGTAGCGATAGCGCCTGATCACACGGTCCCCGTGTCAATGCGGGCCAACGTCTGTTACGGCGATATCGCAAGTAGAGGTATATACACATGAACAGGCATCAAATAGTCCTTCAAAATTTGACGTTCAAGGTGGACGAACACATCAGTAAACGAACGGAAAGGTCTCCTTCCGCTCGTTATTACACATTGAACTCCATTTAACTTTAAGATCTCCTTCCAACATACGCACGATACTAGTCAGAAGGAGGCATCATCGTTTCACGTGGTCGAAACGAGATGGCGTAATCTTCACCTCATCATCCTATCGTCTCAGACGAATCAAATGTTCCGGGAACTGAAGAAAGTCTTCCCCAGAGAGGCGGGAAGCTTCCTCGGCCCCGATGCGAAGGCGGGTTTAAATTGTCGGGGAACGGGGGGGGGCGTCGAAAATTTGGCAACCCGCACCACGTTTCCTTCTCATCGAGCCGGGTGCCGTCGAGGGCCCATTCCACACGCACTCCTAACCTCTCTCCCCACTCGAACTAACTCTCTCACTCCCACTGTCCGCCCTCCACCCCTCTTCTTACCCCACCCTCCCACTCCAATTTATCGCACCCTCTTAACTTCCCTTCTCCCTTCCCCCTCCGCTCCACACCCAACAGGCTCGAGTGAGCAAGCGTCCACCAATTAATTCCGTAGCCATTGCCTCGTTAGATATAAAAAAAACTTTTTTTACGGCCCCTTCTATTCCATGTCCACCGCCTCCATACGGGTCGGAATATTTCACGTAGTAGTAGCGTATTCGCGCGTGTTTACAACTCGTCCACTTGTGAGACGTACGGCGTAATTTTTACCGAGAGAACAACGCGTAAAAGAATATCCGGAGCATCGTGAGTCTTTAGGAAGTGGGAGACGTAGGAATAGGCCCTCTATGTGAAAAACCATGGTTCAGGATCTATGCGTCCATGCAGCATATAAGGCAGTAAGTGTTCTTTAAAAAGTCTTTGGATAAATAACTATAATAGTGTGGAGAGGAGCCGGATTCAGGATAGATGGGCATGGTCTTTCCGAAATAACTAAATGATTGATAGAGTGTAAAGCTCTCGGGTTTCCAATTGGGTGATGGGATATGACAAAGAGGCAAATCGTTCTTACGTTGTAAATGACCATGAAGTGATGTTTTGCAAAAGGAAGAAAGTGAAGAAAAGGGAATTGAGAGACAATTTTTGTGATTTATTAGGGAAAAGCTCATGTTGATGGCTATGAAAATGAGTTACCTCACAGTATTCGTACTTCTTTTGATGAAGATCCAGATATTAAAGCAGTTGAATCACAACCACAAAATTTTCAGCCAAATAGCCCAAGAGTAATGGAACTGAAATTAAATGATTTTCCAATCAGTGAAATCAAGAAAGTAGATATAACTGTTCAAAAAACCATCACTGTTACTCATGGTTCATATTTTGAAGCTATTGATCCAATACTAACTCTGCAGTACTTGAGATAATTCAAATATAACAAGGCAGTTTTATTATTGAAAACAGTACAGATTATAAGTGAAATTCAGGAAATTTTTATTGGTCGTTACCAGGATGAGAACCAGCTAGTAGGAAGTAGCTGGAAGTAGTTATAGTAGTTTGAAATACCGACATATCGAAGGCGTAGTCTGCCATCGTCCTCAGGGCGAATGCTTGCGTTCTTTTACTTCCGTGGAATGGGCCCTGGGAGCTTCACAGTTCACCCTGAGGACGATAGTAGAGTATGCCTTCGAAACGTCGGTATCACACACTTCCATCACCCCGTTGGAAACCCGAGAGCTTTACATTCTAAGAATTCACCGGGAAAGCCTGAAACCTTACAATGCTTGATGCGCAAGTTTTTTTCGCGTAAAAAAATGTGAATTTGTTAAGCGTGTGATTAAGCGCGTTAAGCGTGAATGTGTAAACCAAATTTATATGCATGAAATTTAACCGTGTCTGTGATCTTGTCAAGTATAGGTCAATTCACGACGAAAATTACGCATTCACTGTCGTTTGTCATTGTTGCCATGTGTCTGGTGTTTAAGTGAAAAAAAAACTTAGCAACTAGTGGCACCATTAGTTTGAGGTGGGGGGTTAAAAAATAAATTTCACCGAACAAGAACTCACCACGAGTAAAAATGAGGAAATAAAGCGAGAGGCTAAAATTCACTCTTCGTGGGCCAAATTGTGATTCTTTCTAAGTTTTTGCCCAGCTTAAAACAGCGTATTTTGTGAGTTTTTTCTTTAATTATCTCACTTTTTGGTCTTTTCCTCCTATTTTATCCTCCGCTTTCATGCGGGTGGGTGATGTTACGTGGAGTGCTTCCTTTGGTCCGCCTGTTCTCTCCCTTTACCCTTCCCACGCGTTCCCCAACCAACCTCCCATCATCCGAAGTGATTCACGGCCGTCACGCCCCCAGGGTCGGCGGCGCGGTAGGGGAGGGTTTTTCGCGAAATCGGACCATCTTCCCCCCCCCCCCATCTGCTCGCCCCCTCCCCCCCCCCCGACCCCGCCCTCATCCCAGAGGGCGTTGTCCCAATTTCATGCGAGCCGTCTGAGCAGCAAAAAAATTATATCGCTCGCGAAAAACCGCAGGTCGCAAGTATGAAGAGTTGTGGTATCATTGCGTGGCATTAAGTTTTTTGGTTCTCGAGCTTGTATATACCCCAAGACCCTAAATCGTAATGAAAAAAACGGTAGTGTTCACTCTCGTGGCAGGATTCGTGTATTTGGATTGCCAGGCTAGCGGGTTACCAACCCTGTTCCTAGTTCCTTGTTTCTCTTGGTGAGTCGAGAACCCCAGGCTTGAAATATCCATTGGTTTAATTTTTATGTGTTTCATCTAGATTTACATGTTTGGTAGTGTATTTCTCTTATTTTGTCGTTTCTCTCAGTGTTGGAGACATTTCAATGGTCGTTCAGTTCAATCATTAGATTGGTTAACTGCAGCCCTCCACCCTTCCCTTGTTTTTTTCGTTTTTCTATCTCTATCTAATGTTTGTTCCATTACCTCCTGGTATCTCTTTCTATGCCCTTTCCTCTTTATCTGGTCCATAAAATTTTTCCTGGGTCTTCCTCCGGGGACTTTTTCTTCTAGTTTACCTTACAAGAACTGTGTTCTTCACTTCAATTGTGTTCTTCACAAACCTATTGTCTCTCAGGGTGTCTCCAATCCATCTGGTTCTTCTTACCTGTGTGGTGTTTCATATGGTCCTTTCCTCTTCTACTCTTCTGTATACTTCATCATTTATTATTTTCTCCGTCTATTTTAACTTCAGCTCCTCCTCCAGCATCTGGTTTCAAAGGCTTTTAGTCTTTTCTGGTCAGCTGTTCCAATGGTCCATGCTTCCGATTCATAGAGTGCCACGCTCCACACGAATGTTCTCACATACTGTTTCCTGGTCTGTAGTCCTATCGTCTTTGAGCTCAGCAGTCGTCTTTTTCCCATTAACATCTTCTTACCTACTTACATGAACGCATTCTCTTTCTCATGAACGATGGAGACATGCTTATGCTCTAATATATGCACGGGTCCACTGAAATACCCACCGAGTGGTACTCAAGACTCCCCTTATCTGTATCGTCCAATGATATTAATCTAGACCAAATCCAGCCTGTCGACTCTTGAGCGGCTCCCAACCTACTCCTCACGTCATGGGACTCGGTGATATGATAAAATAGTATAATAATGAGGGATTTTATATTCGCGTTTCTGGACGTATGTCTGAGCGTCTGTAAGTTAGTTTTGTGTGCGTTTTTCTGGTGGCGGGGAGAGGGGGGGTGAGGTGGCAAGGGTGTCGCGTCACAGGCCGACACGGAGAGGCGCACAAGTGGACCGAATGGTTGGGCGCGCGCGTGGCGTTCTTCTGCTTTTCTCCCTTCTCGGGGAGCGGCGGTTCGCCCGGTGGGTCTCGAGGGGGTGGGAGATGAGGCGAAGGAATGTGGCGGAGATGAATAAGGGTAGAGGAGAGACACCCTTTCTCTTCCTCTTTTGTCGCGAATCTTTTGTTTTTAACTGTATTTAACCCTTAGATAAAGTGTAGAACAAATGGACATTTACGATAGAATAGCTCAAGGGAACACCGGGGCGCCATAACGGTTCTCATTATCGTCTGCTCTTGCGTTATCGTCATCTTTCAATTATGCTTATGAGAAAGACAACGTGATCGTCAGTCTTTAAATTATAGGTAGGTGCATTTAATCGTTAATTGAATTGGACGGAAAGAGTTCTTATGACAGGCCTCATTGCCCTACTAGAGTGATTCGCGCTTTGGTAAACGAGGACGTCAACGCGGATCTACGTCTACATCTACGTAATACCCTGCGAGCCACCACGAGGGTGTGTGGCAGGGGGTTAAGATCACCAAACATGCACTATTGCCATGTAAGTAGGATATATAATGTAGACATGCTAGAAAATAGGGTGGGTGAACCGTGAAAATAGGGATGGGTGAACCGTGATCTCATTTCCAAACCCATTTAAATGACTTAGTCGTATTGGCTAGTTGTTAAATTAATACGCTTATAGCATCGGTATTAATGATGTAAATGTCGCTGTCCCTTATTTTTTCATCTATAAAATACGACATGAATGTAATTTTCAAGGAAGCTCTGCATCAGTTCTTAAAATTATGAAAAAATCGCACGTAGTTGCCATGTAAGGACGATCCCCAGATAAGGGCTTAACTTAAGACGTCAAATGGATCTCTTTTTTTTTCTTTAATCTGTGACTACGCTCATTATGATATCCCATCATATTTTACCAACTATCATCGTTGCACGAAAAGTCATGCTGTAAAAAAGCTCTGATTTCTTCATTATAATTTTGTCTGAAATTTAAATTATCAAAAACATTAAGCATTTCCAATATCCTTTTTAATATTTTCTGTCTATTCCGTTAATGGTTTCAAACATGTGAGAGTCCTTTTTCTTCTTAGGAGTCGCAGCATGCCTTACACTTATTTCCTCGGAGGTTCAACTCCCGCAGATAAATTGCGGGAATGTGTCTCTTCTTCGGAACGTTTCTGAACTACTAGGCCGCCACTCTCGTACGTGCATTCTATGCGGAATCTTTTGAGACGTTATCAAACGATGAACAGTGAGTAAAACTCGGGGAATGATGCGTAATCCGACCTCCGTTACGTTCGGTCGAAATTCTCCGCTGAAAACTTGAGATCGCGGGTTTGAACTCTGCATTAGTGGTGTTTTCTCCATCCTGGACATGGATGTATACGCGTTTGTCTGTGTGATAAGACGAGCGCAATGGGTGAAGTTGGTTTTTCCTATAAAATTTTAGTTTAGTGTACTTAAGTCCTAAAACGATTGTGAACAGCGTCGCTCACGCCGAGGGTATAATTATTCCTCTCTCTCCGTTGTTATTTGAGGCCGCTCGACCCGAAATAACGAAACCCGAAATGTTAAAGCAACAAGTAAAATATACAAAAAGAAATGTTCTGAGGAGTGGATGTCCTACATTTCTAACAAACTAAGGAGAAAAATATTCTTAAAATTGAATAAATCTCACTCGAATGCACTTGCAGTTATTTGTGTCAAGGCAAAGAATTCAAACTTGGGATCTATTTCCACTGCTGCAAATTATAACATTTTAAATCTTTCTCATTATATCTAATTGTGTTCTTTCTTTCATTTCAGGTGAGTTTACGGTGGTACATGCAACAGAAAGTTTTGAAAGACACTTAACGTGAGTAAATAAATCCACATAATTCCTATGAGATGGCCATCATTCATCTCTTGTAAGATTTCAGACTTTCCCGGCGAATGCTAAGGATGTAAAGCTCTCGGTTTTTCAACCGGGTGATGGTAGTTTGTGGTACAGACGTTTCCATGGCGTAGTCTTCAATTGTTCTCAGAGTGATTGATCACAATTTTGTTTTCGTTATTATCATTGGTCTCAATTTTTAAAATTTTCGAACCTAAAAGTTTTCTAAACTCAAGAATTGTGTCAAAATAGTTGAGTAAATTATTCCTCACTGCGAATGTACGCCATTTAATTTTGATGTGGAAATTTTCATGTTTCAATAATCTCGTCCGTTGAAAATGAACTCGAAGGACTACATCAATATGCTGAGTCTTGATTAGAACATTAATTATCCTGACACCAGTTTTCAAGTTTTTCTCTTTGTTCATTCTGCCGGATGTGATCTTCCCATGCCGACTTTGGCTGAATGTTGGTAGTATTTGACATTATGTGAAGTTGCAAAAAAGTTGTAACCAGTTCTCTTAAATTTTGTCATACTTACGTATCCGGGAATGAGAGCCTTGAATAGAGTTTTACTGTAGGTATGACGGTGAATGTAGCTGTCTCTCTCATCGTTCCACTCTGTCATTTGTGAGTCATGTCCATTTCAGCTTCTGTGAGTACGTTCATGTGAGAGGGGAAAAGAAATGTTTGTCGACCTGTTGAGGGCGGCCATTCCCGGCTGAAATGTTAAAATAGAATAAAAGGAGCACCAGGGAATGTATGGATAGAGAGGAGGAAAGAAAAAGGAACGATTCGGTCCTCTCGTTTCACTCTCTCTTTCTCCCTCCCGCCCCCCCACGCGCAAACATCTCTCTCTCTCTCTCTCTCCTCATTTTCTGCCTCTCTTCCGTTTGTCTGCGCGCGCGGTCGGTTGGTTGACCGTGCCCTAGAGTCATTTCACCCCTTTTCATGATCGCTGAGTCGGGACTCCTCGGCACAATCGGCGGTCACCGAGCTCGAACGAGCGGTCTGTGGATGACACAGCGGCACGGGAAGTGGACCCAATTCTTCCAAACCAGACTTCGTCTCCCCCTACCCTCGTTGGCAGCCCTTTTATATCGTGCGCCCACTGTACGTACCAAACCAATTCGTGGTAAATGACGTCGTCCGCTTTGTCTCGCCAATTCGTCGTCGAATGAAGGGATTGTAATGAATGGCCGCTGTGAGGTTAGTAAAATTTTTGACAGTTGTCCTCAAAAGTGCTTCTTAATCAATAAAAAATTGTAATTAGTTTTATTATATGACAAAGGTCACGTCAAAATAATAGTAATTTATTACGTACACCATATTTTAATTCGAAGTAGCCACGATGTTCCTCAAATGACCCTACTTAATTGACCTCATCATGTGAAATATCTGACTGTATATCATATTTTATCTTACGTGTCAAGCACCAAAAATATGTCTTGTAGAAGCTTATGTAGCAGCAAAAGACTAGCTAGGTAGTTTTCACAATCGACAAAAGATTTGTTAGAATCAGAAATTAGGTCCAAAATGCAACGAATTGGACACTGATATTCAAGAAAACGCTTCTATCAACAGCGATGGCCAACACCTACGATGTTGACGAATTTTTTCCCGTGATTCTATTTATCTCGTAGACAGGTATCCTGTAATGAGATTGCTCAAAATGCGATTGCATTATTATCAGCTCGCAGATTTTGGAACTACCTACTGATGACGTGTTGGATCCTAGTTCATAATTAAGCCACGGATCAGATGGCGGTCACATTAGAAGAAAAGTTCTCTTGCGTTTCGTTCTGTATTTTTTTATTTCTATTACGCCCCCCTGATTTATCACTGTGTGTACAATGACTGATTCCAAAAATTCTTGCCCTTTCCCAAAAGACCAATGGTAAATCGTGTGTTTGATCAGAGAGATTTTACCATAACTTTGGTGGTGACCTCGTCGAAATTTTCCGCTCCTAATTCGTCCTCTTTTGCATCCCTTAATTCATTCCACTGACAAAGTCTGGCCTCGCCGTTTGCGGAGGCGGCAGCTCCATCCATCCCGGTGGTCGGCGAGGGCCGACGCGGAGGTGGAGGACCCGGGATCCCCAATGAGCGAATGGGTGGCTGCCGCGTGATGTGGGGAGGCATTTCGGCGGCGTGGGGGCGACGTGCAGAGGATGTTGGTTTTTTTCGGAGGGCACGAAAGTGGAGCGGGAAAGAGGACGTGGAGAGAGGAAGTGAGGGGCGGAGGATGCGATGGGAGCATGTATTTATGCACGCTGTGGCGGTCGGTCGCATGGGCGGCGGCCGTGGGTATTCCTCTGTAGTTACGCCGTGCGAATGGGGTGGAGGTAATAAAATAATCTTTCAGTGTCAGCGCCAAAAGGCAACGTCCATCCCACGAGGTATACATAATAGCGTTAGTCGTTCGGTTATACATGAGTATGGATGAAAAATGGGTTTTACGTGCACCATTAAAATAGTGGACTAGGATGGAAAATAACGGATTGGGTATAAAATAAGGATGGGGAGAGGAAGGAAACCCGGCGTCTAGATCGGTCCGTACTTAACGAAAAATCAACAGTTAAACGCTTTCCCCCAATTGGACCGAGTCTCTCTCAAAATGGAACTGGTTAATCACAAAATAGGGACAATTTCACAAGTACCGTATTAATAATGACCTTAGTTTCGCTTGTTACAGTATCATTAGATGGATCTTAATCTGTTGATATTGTAAAAAACAAAGCCTAGGTTGTAATAAATAGTACTCGTGTAATTTTCTCTGTTGTTTTATTTATCAGTGAGGTTTCCGTTTAAATAGAAATGGCCCGAGTTCTCAGAATTGGTCGAAAACAGAACTCCAATAGGGAGTTTGGTTCTCTGAAAAGTCTCAAACCACTTCTGAAATTGGAACCCTGGGTCCTTTGAATGGAAAGCCAGTACTCCATGCCACCACCGCACCAACTAGACTCCTTGGAAAAAGGTAATTAAACGTGTCCTACTCGTGGAAATGATGTAATGCCTCTCCCTTTACGGTGTAGATCCTTTTCACATCTCCTCCCAATGACTCGTCCATCGATTAATTAACTAATTAACCCCCTGGCTGCCGACACCTCATGCACTCCCCGCCCTCTTCGACCTGACTATAACCCTCTTCAGCCCCTCACATCTCCCCTCACACGTCTGCAGTGCCATATTTTGATGTCTCCACCCAATTTTCCTCTCCTCCTGCCCACCCTCCCTCCCTGGTCCACGCATTCTCTCCTGCCCTTCCTCCCCGCCCGGCCCCATGAATCCAATTTGGAGAAGTGGCCCCGACTTCAGCGTCGGGGGCTGCGCCGTCCGACACCCCTCCCCCCCGCCCGCCACTCGTCCGGCCCTTCCCTACTCAGGATGTTATTCCACCCATCTTCCCTCCCCCAAATGCGTTCCCTCCTCTTTCCCGCCCCCTCGAATCCCTATGGCTTTCTGTCACGTCTCCTCTTTTCCATCGCATTCCCCCCCCACTCTTTTGGTCTCCGCACTAATCTTCTTTCCTACCGAGAGAGGGGGGAGGGAGGGGTTCGCATCAACCGATCAAATCCCTGGCTCCTCTCCTCCTCCTCCTCTTAATCTCCCTCTCTTTTTTTTAATTCTCTTCCCCACTCTTCGATCTCGGGACAGTCAATGCGGTTCGAGTCCCTCCTCTTGTATTTACGGGTTTTCATCTTCATATTTTTCCCTCCCCGACTTTCACCCTCGGTTACAAAGTTTGTTTAAGTCGAATGCTATTCTTTTCTTTCGCGTCGGCGATGTTGCGTGTGCCTCGTTTCGTGATTGTGGATTGGTTGCATCTGCTTGGGTGTTTTCTTTTCTACTCCACCGTTGAGATCTCTTCCCCCCCTTTATAAAATGTGGAGGAAAGTCAAGGGTTAACTCCATAATTTCATCAGGAAAAAAGGAGATTCGTACGGTTTCAAACTGTAAAAGTTGGAATTGTAAGATAATTTGCGTGATTATCGGTATTTTTCGAGTTCTTCCCGCGATGAACCATTTTTATGTGCGACCGTTTCGCCGGCATTCCAGTCGGCTTCATCAGGTCCGGCGGATGCCTGCGAAACAGTCGTCCGTAAATCGGCTCGAGGCGGGGACAACCCAAAAAATACCGATAAACAAGAAAACCGCGGAAGCCTTCGTAGCAGAATTTGCATGAGTTTACCTGCACCCCATTTTCTCGGTTAACGGATTTTATATCGTTCACCATACATTCAGGGAGGAGTTTTTACCAGGTTTGACGAAAGACGAAAGTTTCAACCTGAGGACGAGATGGAAATACTCTGATGTCTCATATCTTGTTGAAATCTTTTACTGTTAATCGTTTTAGTGCTGTTTTCCTTTTCTTACTAATTTTATAAATACTATCAATTTTAATTATGAGGCGCATACATCAAAATAAGAGATAATTGTTTTTTAAAGACTTCAATCCAATGCTTAAACCCCCGTTATCTTTTCATGAGGGCAACTTCATCTGTAAGCGTATATACGTACTTTCTGTTATCTATTCTAACACATTTTGCATACCTTTCGAGGGTTAAAAAATCACAGAGCCAGAAGTAAATTATTTATCCTCACTCGCAGTATGCAACAATTTCCCTATCTCATTAACCCTTGTGTGCAAATATTCACACTGTTCTCAATAGAGCACGGACGGCTCTTTGGGATGCCGTCCCAGTTTCCAACCCTTTTTCGTCCTTTTTAATGTCGTCCCCAACCCTTCGGCTCTTTTGATTTAGTCGTCAATTTATTCGGACCCCTTTCTCTCTTTCCCTATCGTGGTCGGGGCTTTTGGATTGGACGAGTCGCCGCGCCGCACCGCACCGCACCTCCTTCCCTCCGCCGCCGCCGCCGCTCGTCGAATCCCTGCGACGAGCGGACGACAGTTTGGCGTCCATGCGGATCCCTCTTCATATATCGAGTGAAAAAAAATCTAATATAGAGCACCCATCTCTTTTTCTTTTATTCTCTTTCAATATTATTTTCAACCCGTCCCCCTACTAAGAGGCCTTCACCGCCTATTGTGCCCGGACCGTGCTTTTGTGCCGCTGGCAGCGGTCCGACCCGAGTTAAGAAAGCCCTCCTCTTCCCTCTCCCCCCTCCCTGTCCCCCCGATCGGGCCCCCTCGATGCCTCCTCATATTCAAAAGAGAGAGAGAGAAGGGATTGTGGTGAAGGGTTGGGGCGAGGGAAGATTTTTTTCATCTGTCTCAAGTGCGCGGCGGCCCAATTTGGTTCCTTAAAGGAAACCCTTGTAGCCAGACGCAAGTCTCTCTCCCGTCTTCTCCGCATCCTCTCCAGCCGTCGTCCTCGCATTCGGAGCATTCATCCTCTGCTCTCCTTCCTCCTCCTCAGGTACTTGAGCCACACATCACGTGACCCCCATTCCGCGCTCCCTTACACGGGTCATTGTGACGGTCTCTGTGCCCCTGCTAACCACATGCATACCGTTTTAGAATCCATGTTAAGACAAGTGGCCTTTAAGTACAAATTCTAAGCGTATTTTTAATCTTCATGAATGCAGGATTTGACGTCAAGAGCAGAGACTGGCCTACTCTCAAGCTCTTGAAAGACCCGGCATTGGCTTACAGAAGTCAGTCACCTCGGTTCATATTGGCACCTGAGTAAGCTAAGGTCTTGCAATATCGTTTGAGTAAATTTGATCTATCACTAATTTTCTTACATTCGTATCAACCGTATAGTATTCTTCAGCTTCCAAGATGTAACCTCTTTGATGGAATAACTAGTTGCGCTTATTACTTTCGTCAGAACACCTCAATGGATTACTTCTTTCGCACGTTTTTGTGAGTTATTTTATGGCCACGTCTTCTTAATAGCGCAGGTTGTCCTTCAGACTTCGCGAACATGGTTTAGACTCCTCCACTTTGCAGTTTTTGGTATATACTTGGCTTGTTTGCCTCAGTTAAGAAGCAAAATCCGTCATGCTTATAATTTCGGAGTATGAGAGCGTTGCCGGGTGAACTTACGCAGAAGTTGCATTTCAAAGCCGAAATTTGATGTTCAATTAAAGATAGATCGAGTAGTGGACCTAGAAACCTGGATGTATGCGCGGCAAGTGATGTCATATAGTCATGGTTATCGAATTCCGGCAGGTGCAATAGGTAGCTATCGTAAAAATTCAGTCAACTCTAGGTGGCGTTTATCGGGGTTTCGGTGAATGTGTGCCTGATATCCGTTCGCATATTGTCTCCAAAAGTTGTTACCCAAGCAAACAAAATCTCTCAAACACTACTGGGGGCCTCTTCCAACGGCATATGTGCCAGCAACGAGCGCATATGTAAGTATTTGTTATATTGTCATATTCTGAAAGAAATCCATTAAACTGGCCCTATAAACAAGATGATTTTCTTGCTGAAGGTACCCGTAATAAAACTAATGATAACGCGGGTTGTCTACATTCAATTCTTTAGCTATAAGTGTATCCAATTTCAGAACAGTTCGTTTTCCGTGGTTACTTCTTTTCCTACATGTTCACATCGTTGAGTGAGGGAGATTATCTCTGTGTCAGTCTAATAATTACAGTGCTAATGTTCAACTGCTGCAGTGATGACTGTTCACGTCCTACAAGCATATATTGTTCATTTATTGTTCATGCCAGTCACAGGCATATTTTTACCTGTATGAGGACATCAGTATTTGTATGTTAACAGTTGAGATAACAGAATCAGTGGTCAATTATACGAAAAGGTCATATTAATCACCTGAAAGCTTTTAACGCACCAACAGGCAGTAGTGTTTTACCATATTGGAGTGACGGCGGGACAGAAATATAAGGTCGAAACCGTCCATTTTTTTGCTTTGACGACCGGTCAAAGGTGGCGGGGATGCAGAGAGGGACGTCAGATATGCGACCCCTTCTCAAAAACCCCAATTTTGACGAGGGTGCGTGGGAAAAAAATTTTTTCGTGCCATCCCACTTCGTCGTCGTCTTCCTATGGGAGGGAAATGAGGAGGATGGAGAGGAAAACGTTTGTCCTGCCCGGTGAAGGAAAAAAAACACGCGTGTGAGAGAGAAGGTGGGCCGTGCATTCTGTACGCACGCAGAGTGAGTGCACGAACTTGATTAGGAATGTAAGGGTGGATGGGGTTAAGAGGGGAGGCGATGCGCGGAGTCCTCTCTCATGGACCACCCACTTGGAGAGCACCTCAGCACTTCAATCAAGATAATGCGAGGTGAGGCAAATGGACGTGATAGCAGTCCTCTGGCCGCCCTTTCTTCCCCTTCGTATGTGTGCGCGTGTGTGTCCCTTGCGCTCGGGGAAGCCTTGGCGCACCCTCCTCTACTGTTGGTGATAATTCGATAGGGAATGTGGGGGGAGAGGGCACTCTGCGGGGATGTGTTTGTTCAGCCGGTACTCTAAGGTGCTTGCGAATCTCACTCCTCGTCCAAATCATTCGATCTTATCGCGAGGTTGCTGAATCGGCTGGCTGGAACTTGGCCCCTTGCCGTGGATGCATAACCAGGGAGCTGCGAACTCCTGAATTTCAACTCGAATAGAGTGGATAGCTCCGGTACAATCTCAGTCCTTTCTGGACGAACAACTCCTCGAATATCCTGGTGCCTTAGATGGTGACGCCTCTCGATGGGTACATTTTTTGCCTGCTTGGGACCGAATCCCGCCTGGGTGGGTTTTTTTCGCATATATGGGCATAGTTGTTATGCTTTCATAAGTGATTGCTAGTTATATGTCTCCGTTGTGAAAAGATTAAAGGCTTTTTTCCAGGTTGACGAAAAAAACTGTTCATGGGATTGAAATATGTACTTTTTTATAATGTTTCTCTTCCTACTGCTGAATCCGCGAATAGTTCAGGAGAACTTAAGGAATAAATCATGACATGGTAATAATTTTCAGTCCATTGATCAATTATTGATCCCCTCCATTAAGTTACGTTTCGTATATTATGATATTATGGGTACCGTGTAAAAATTTTGCAATCGGTAATTCGGTTATCAGCATATTACGTACTTTTACCTTGGTTTTTTAGCTCTTAAGATTATTTCTTTTTGTTCTGCATCCACCATATAGTTAGTGAGAAAGTCTCGGGGACTATCAACGTAAGGATTTTCTTAGTAACTCTCATTCAGACAGTCTTGGCGACGAGAATGGCCCCACTCTCCCTCCCTGCATCCCACTGTCGTCTCTCGAGCGTCCCGTAATTATTTTTAATGGCACCTTCTGCCTCCCAATCCTCCGCGCCGACAGCAGCGCAAGCGGCGTTAATTCTCTCTGGCCCGGAAACCCACGAAACAGGACCCAATGCCGCGTCTTCCCTTATCCTCAGCCGTGGAAGGCAGAGAGCGGTCCCTTCTCAAAAATTTCCCCGGCCACGCCATGCTTCAATTCCGCCGAGGATATCTCTCGTCCTTCCCCCGTTCCCCTTTCCTCCTGACCCCCCCCCCCCCCTCTCTCACCCTCCACCACTCCCCTACTACTCCTTTCATTAACGCTTCCGCTCCATTTATTTAAACTCATTCCAAAAAATTCCCGCCTCATTGTCTCTTAACGTCTGTCTCCCCTTTTCTTTTTTTTCTTTCTCTTCCCTTCCTTCTCGCCCGTCTTCCTTCCCGGAGTCCACGACGCTCTCTTTCCCCTCTCCGCGCCTTAATTCTACACCCTTAGTGCTCTTTGGGTCTCCGGAAGAGGGGATGCAGCTGCGGCTCATCTTCTTCCCTCTCGTAAAATTGAGCAATGAGGAGGACTCTTTGGGGTAGGGTAGGGAAGTCCCGCACGACCCTCGTACGTACGTGTATGCATACCATCGTCGGGTCGTGCCGATGCCTTTGGAATGAGGGGTGGTGGAAGTTTCGGAGAGAAGACGAGGGTTTTGGATGCTGTGTGGGAATTTTGAAAGGCTTCGCCCTCCGATGGGACCTCCCGAAATATCCCATTGTGTCTCAGTGTGTGTCCAATCCATCTGATTATTCTATTCTGTATAGTTTTCCATAAAGTCCTTTATTTTTCTACTCTTCTGCAAACATCATCATTTCTCATTTTTACCGTCAATTTTATTCTTAGCACCATCCTCCAGCACCAAGTTTTTAAGGCTTCTAGTCTGTTTTGGTCAGCTTTTCTAATGGTCCATGTTTCCGATCCTTAAGAGTGCCACGTTCCCCACGTATGCTTTGTCATGCTGTTTCCTGGTTTGTAGTCCTATATTATTTGAGCACAGCACACCAATCAGCATATATAAAATTATATAACACCCATCATCAATGACCGCTGTACGATCTGATAGTCAGGTTTTTCGGCATTTCTGCCCTTCATTTTTCCCGATTTTGGGTCATCCTTCCCCTTACCTCCCCTACTTGTTCGTCAAGTCTCGTCTAAATTCCTATAACTTCAACCTCTCCTAAGTCTTGCAAAGCTCCCATCCATATCGTTCCTCTCGCACGCTATCCAAATACTTTCCCCTCTATCAACGTTTTCAAAATGCCTTTACTTGATTAAATGTCTTTATTGCGTGCTATTTAGTACGCAAATCACTCCTCGTAGTCGACCAATTGCCTGCAACACATAATATTCATAACTTTATATGCGCTGCTCGATGTCTTGCCGGTAGCTGACTGAGAATTACTTCACACCGAAATGTTCAAAATTTGCATATTTAAACGTGACGTTGAATTTAGAGATTAGTATCTCCACAAATTTTTGATGCAAAGCATCAGGATTTAGTTATAATTTCGGTATCGAAAGTGACCCCTGAAAACTTACCAATCAGCTTATATAATATCCAAATGAATGATACGCTGGGACTGTCTCGCAGATCACGACGACGCGCTCTTCGTGACTTGAACTAGGTGTATGTGATGACGTAAAGTGGCCCATGAGACTGAGGATCTGGATGGGCTCATAGGAGGAGAACTGGGAATTACCACAGGCCTGGAATTCTGGGTATGGATTGAAAAAACCCCGCCAAACTCTGGTATTCTCTTCCGAATCCCACCCACGTTCCTGCCAACGAGCATTTATTTGTGCCTTTGATTTCCCATCGTTCGATAACAGGGTTTTTTTTCCCTTTTCAATTCAATATTTGCGTCCAAAATTACAGGAAACGGCGCTCCGAGAGATGTGGTCAAATACTTTTCGGCCCCTTTGAAAGAGTACCTCTGGCATTACGTGCCTCCTTCAGTTTCTTTTTGCTTTAAATAAAACTGGTCAAACGCGAATATGCTAATTCCCATCAAACAGTGAAAACGAAACGAAAGGGAGCTCCTTATTGGCAAGGAAACTGCAATTTGAGACTGTAATTTCTGCGTAAAACTTCTGTGCCGGTGAGATTTTTCTCCCTATAAGCCTTTGAATATTTTTGTCGTCATTTTGTACCTATTTCATTATTGGGAATTATATTTTGCTTACTCTCCTCAGTATTGGTTTTTTGTATTACTACCCTTTCGTCAGGCATATGTATTTTGTAAAGACTGATTTTAATTACACCTTAGTGAGACAAATTACAATCCTTTTTTAGAAACAAATATATTTTTGGTGAGGTTAACAGTGAAATACTTTTACGTTTCAGTTACCAGAAGGCCGGTGGCTTACTAGGGCGCAAAAACGGAGTTCCATTTAATGTTCACTAATTTAGGTGCCCGAAGCTGTAAAAAAATCATGTAAACCTGTTGTCACGTCACGTTGGTCTGTATTAAAAATGCGACAAATATCAATAACTTTATGAGAGAGATGATGAACTGAATAGAATGGAAAATGCTTTAGAGTGTTCGAGGTTGACATCTCTTTAAATAACACGCCGACGAAAAAAACAAATAGTTTTTGTATTACGCCCTTTATTCCGCGATAGCTACTTGAAGTTATACATACGTGTACGAAATTCATAATTGTGCTATAAAATCGTTGAGCTAGAATGGAACGTAAGCTATCATATTGAACTTGCTAATTGTTGTAAACAAAAGCTTTTAATTCGATATCTATGTGATAATCATTTGATTCCACCACTTGTATGAGAAACTAAGTGAGTTTTCATATCCGTTAATGACTTGGACGTGCTCTATAAGAATTATCTCTATTTAAAAATACTCTGGAAATTATTTTCCTTTGTTTTTTAACCTGGATCTCCCTCCCAAGTTTTGGTTTTTCTTTGCCAGGACACTGAATACCCGTACGGAATCACAATCGTATCATTGTCATTCATGAATTTCTCCCTAGAGGGTGTAGTTGCATCCCATCCTGCCCCACGGAGGTACCCGCTTTTGCGCGTATCATTCGTTTCTTTCCCTTTGATTCTCAATCCTCTTATCCTTTCATTCACCCTTGGTATAGCCCGTAAACCCATCCCTCTCCACCCTACCCTATCGATACCGTTCCAATAGCTAGCTCGCTTCCTCCTTTATCTCTTTCGCTCTATGCCCTTCAGCGAACCGCCCGGCTCCCCCGTTAACTATTCTTTTATTTCCATTCTTTTTTAATTCCTCCCTTGATCTTTTCTGTTTGTCATGCATAGCTAGTTAGGAGAAGCATCCTATCCGCCTAGCTACCAGTGGTACAGTTAGAGAGGGGAATACATTTCTGAGGGGTTGGAAAACTTATTACTAGGAAAGAAAAATACATTTTTACCTTATTCCAGGAAAGATTGTCGTCGCCAATTTGAGTTAGACTTCGTAGCAATCAACCGCATATCTCTTACAATGGAAGCCCGGGATAAAAATGCCTACTGATTGACGGCTCTCACCGTTGATTGGGATTATGAGATACGTTCAGTCGTGATAACTATGTTATTTATGAAAGATATTAAGATATTTTTTGTATCTAAAAGTGTTATATCATTGGGGCTAAGGTTGGTCTCGTACCACTGAGGTGAGTCAATTTTCTTTTTTTTTCAAAATTTCTGTTGATAAAATAAATTATCTTGAAGAAATGATTCTGCCTTGGGCTCTCCTTCTGGTGGTTTGAGCGAGGGATCATTTTATCTAGAAATCAATGAATTTGGCCTCATTTTAACGAAAAATGTATCACCCTTCCAAAGTTATCTGAATATTAGCCCCTTACCGCACTACTAGCAAAGATATACGGGTGAGAATAGCGCTAGCTAAGGAAGCGTTTGGTAATAGAAGAGAGCTGATGACAGGGTCATTGGGTAAGGATGTGAAGAAGCGGCTGGTGAAGACCTTGATATGGAGCGTAGCATTGTATGGGGCAGTAACGTGGACCCTTTGGAAAGGAGGACGGGAATAGGCTGCAGGCTTTTGAGATATGGGTGTGGAGACGGATGAAGAATGTGAGTTGGAAGGGGAGGAAGGCTAACGAGGAAGTGCTTGAGGTGGTGGACGAGGAAGGAAACTTCTAAATGAAATTCGAGATCGGCAGAGTAGGTGGCTGGAGGAAATGATAGGGCGATGGGTTGCTCAAGAGTGTGATAGAGGGAAGGATTTCGAGCAATTGGGGATAGGGAAGAAAGAGAATAGACTTCATGGGCGGGATGAAGAAGGGTAGATCGTATTCTGAGGCGACGATACACTAGAGGGGGATAGGCCCCTGAAATGAAAGAAAACCGGGAGTAGGTTCTCTGATATTCATAAAAATCTACCTTCACCGGTAGAACACTTAAATCATAATAATTACCGCACTACTCGACATATTTTCTAAAAAAAAGGTACCTCCTCTCTCTCTTCTTGTCTCTTCAACAATTTCTTTTCTCCAGTCACGCTGTCTTCTACCTCATTCTGCCCCCCAACTTAGCGCTCTCGTTCGTTTCTCTCAACTTAAAATTCCTCTCCAATCTCTCTCTCTCTCTCTGCCTCTTCAATCACAGTACTTCACAGTTTTGTGTTCGATCGTTTACTCTCCACCTACCATTCCCAAAGACCCCTCGGCTATCTTGCCACACTTTTTTGTTCCCACGCGCTGACGCTCATTCACTCTTTTTTCCTCCCCTTCCTGCATCTATCTTCGTCATCGGTCCCCTTTCTCTTCGTCCTGTCGCATTTCGATGGCCTGGTGGGCGGGGTGTGGAGGAGGATTTTGGAATGGGCGTTGAATCGTAACTCCTCATCGCCTTGGAAAAGTTGTGGAGGAGCGAGATACAGAGATTCGTTTTTTCCTCTGTCTCCCTGCTCTCTTGATAGTTCTCCCGTGTGTATCCCTTTTTCTGCTTTCATCGAATATGTGTTTCGCCTTCAGGGCACCTCCAAATACTATTTTCGTCCATTCATATTTTTTTTGTTTGTTCAGATGTCCACTGTGTGTGTGTTCGAGGCGGTGGGCGTTTGCGTCGCCTTTTGAAGGGCCCCGTGCAGTTGTAGGAATCCCGGAAGGATGGGCGCTTCTCGGGAATGTCGCCTGTCTAGATTGGCCCAGTTTCGTTTTTGGGGATCGTCACTTCAAAATTTGACGAACCACTCCGGGAGGGGAGGGGACAAAAAATGAATCTCATTGTGTCTGATTCTCTCTTTACGACTGGGTTGATCTTTTTTTGTGTGTGTGGTGAATGATGTAAGAGTCCGCGCGCTCAATTCGCGCTCGACGGGATGATGTCAGGAGTAGAATGCACTAAAGTTTTCTACTGATTCCTGTTTCCTGGTCTCTCTCTTGTGTTTGAGCTTTCCTAAATGCGCGCGATATCCTCCAGTTCGGTGCGGGTTTTTGTAGTCTATGGCTAATTTTTTTACGAAAAATCCTCGTGGGTTAATCAAAGAAAAATTATTTATAACTACTAAAATGGAAGATGGGGAAATCGTGCTATCTTTTCCAATGGCGCCGCGGTTTTGAAATCGTGCTGTCCATTTGTGGCCCTTGATATATGAATTAATGTTACATAATCTATATTATTGTTGTACGATGTTCACAGGTTTTCTTATAAGCTTGTATCATAAGTGTCTACTGAAGTGTACAAAGTGTCATCAGTTGTGGGCGGATGAGAAAGTATATTAAATCATGCCATCCGGTTTGGTGATTGGTAATTGAGTTGTCTGACTAATGCGTGCCGTTTAGGCTAAAATACTTAGTTTGGAGCATGGAAAATCCATTTTCCAATGCAATTTGTTATTTTTATCGGAAAACTTAGCAAAGGATAATTTGATTCCATTGCATTGCACCGGCGTAATCACGCGCCAATGATTCTCTCATCTTGGCCCTTCTTTGGATCGCAGGAAAGGTCTTCTATTGTCCGTTTTCCGAGTGTCTGTTTGCCACGAGTTCGTGGTTGACTGAGGTTTTGAACGTGCATCCGCGATGGTGTGCCGGGACATGATCGGGAGGTCTTGTTTCGGAATCCATTTGAGCGACCCCTCACTCCACACCATCTCACCCTCCTCCACGTCACGCTCGGCTCGGATATGCGCAGTAAATCTTACGGCGAGAAGTGGCTCGCCGTGTTCAATTACAGAGGTCTCCTGCTTTGTTTCGTTCGAGTGCCTTTAAGACCGCTTAGATGCACGTGGACGCTATTTGTATGGAGCGAAAGGGGATCCGAGTGCTTCCAACGGTTGAGCGTTATAAAAAATGAAACGAGTCACCATCGATGGTGTATTTTCCAGCTCTGTTTTTGCGTACATTTTCGGAGGGCTTCTCATAATTTATTGTGGTTGCGATTTTTTTCCTAGGCCTATGCGCATGGATGGATATCTCACATTTCATATTGGCTAAGGGACGTTTTCAAGTGTTTCCCACCCCCGTCTACTGGGATTGGAAACGGGATGATTGTTGGAGCGGGGTCTTCAAGGTTTGCTTCGTAAGCGTTTGTCGTACAGCAGCGGTTGAATTAATTTTCAGACCACTAACAATTTTTTTAGTCTTTCTTTATTTCCTTCGGAAGATTTAAAAATATATTTGCCAACTTCTTTTATATTTCTTCCTCAACAGTCCAAGTAAACAACAACAGCTTTTCTCTTCTTTCCCATGGTAACTTGTATTGAGGGTTTTCTTTTTCATTACCACATAGACCATATTACTATATGTCACCAAGGCGCATGCACATACTGGACACTCTTGTACATACCTTTTGATGTCTTGGCGCATATGCACCCAAGTTATTCTAGTAAGTAGACCAGTTCAAGTTTTAAATGAAAAAGACATGTACATGCCAACTGTAGTATTTTAATCGATAAATTGACATCATTATCCATTTTTTTGTCATCAAAGTTTAATTCTTTGCCCCCTATTTGGGTTCCATTCCGAAGTTAGGCAGGCTGCTTGGCTTGCTTTGACTGTAGCTCGCCACTGACTGTTGTTGGTCCCTTATGTTTCGCCGATTTTCGAACGTTCTTTTCATTCCTGGACATCAAGAACGTTTCTCGAGCTGACTCTCCCAGCTGGATGGAGAAACTGGGAAATCCGGCAGGGTGGTTGTGCTCCTCTTCCCCGCAGAAAATGTCCGCAGAATTAAAATACCCTCCCTCTCACACCACGCCCCCTATTCGCCGCATCCACTCACCGGATGGATGGAGTGCTCGGCGCCGACGAAATGATAAAGCCAACTCGGGTATAGGATTTTTTTTCACACTCTGTTTACTCAGACTCACTCCATATTCTTATATTGCACTTGAAATATCAATAAATGTAAACCCTGATGAGTGATGATGGTGATTGGGTGATTGATTGGAAACAAAATAAACCTTAAAGGGCGTGAATGGGGGACTCAAATTGGATGAGCATACAAAAATAATCCCACCTAATGTACCATCATGTAACAGTATTCGTGATTGGAATTCGGTAATAAGTTAATAGGCCCTCCTGGGGTCTCCACACATACGGCATCTCTCACTGCTAAAGTTCTCCTTGGATCAATGGTGACTTAACAAAGGAATTAGTGCACTAGATGATAAAATCAACCACGATGGAGGAACTGGGAGAGTCGGCAGGGTGGTTGTGTTCTTCTGCCCCGCAGAAAATGTCCGCAGAATTAAAATATCCTCCCTTCCCCACCCTCCTATTCGCCGCATCCACTCACCGGATGGATGAAGTGCGCGGCGCCGACGACGCCGGCCTACGGGGGGGGGGGGGGATCTTCGAGGATAAAGGGATGGGAAAAAAATTGTCGAGGAGCCTTGCAGTCAATTACCGCAAGATCCTCAAGTCGGACCGGTTTGATAGCGCATGAGTGTAGTGGTGAGGGGAAAAAAGAGAGAGGCCAGTGGAGGAAAAAAAATAGAAAATGAAAGCATCGGCGGATGTGAGGAGGGAGGAGAAGAGGGTTTCGAGAGGAAGTTGGGCTCCTCTTCTATCTCTACCATCAATTCCTCTTTCCCATCGATATATCGGGTCGTCCCCCCTCGACAGCGGATGGAGTCGGAACGGTCCGTGGAGACGCAGTCGGTGGCTTCCCCTGTGCATCTCCCTCCCCCTCCCGATTCCTCCGTTTCCGCAGTCCTTTTCAGATAAATTATTTTTTGCCCCCTGCCCTAGTCGTGTGTGTGTGTGTGTGTGTGTGCAAGGGGGAAAATTTGCTGTTTACGGTCTTCAAGAGGAGGAGGGGTGTAGTCGAATTAAAAGGAGTATGCTATTAAGGTGAGAGAGAGAGAGAGAGATGAAGTGGAGCGGCTATGTGCACATTTCTCTGTCGTGATGTATTTAATTATAGGGTGATAGGAGCGATATTTGTTTACGCACAGGTTGTCGTGAACTTTAACTACGTGTACTTGATAATAATTTCTAAAGATAAAAGGGAACAAAATACATGTTTCCCGCTTGGAATCCCTGAGATAGTTGCTTTTGATTTTCGGGAAAATTTCTACTTCGGGCAAAAAATAATATTTTGAGCTTGTTAATTTGAACCGAACTTTGTAAAATTATAGATATGTATTAAATAATGTGAAAGGTCTTCGTAAAATATTGAGCTATGCCATTTTAGGCAATAAATTAGAAAAGCGATAAATTAATGCGAAGGCCGTAAGTTATTATAGCAATAAAAAATCGATGTTTTCAAAATTATGAATGTTATCAAGTGAAAATATAGATTTGTGTGAAGAAAAAGAGTGGCGGTTTGTATAAAAAACTGTAAAAATGTAAACTTAATAGTGCAAAGTGAGAAATTATTTCATTTATTACTGTGGTTCGAAACGACCCGCTTTGGACGTTGAATGATGTTGAAAAGTTCGGGCGTCCTAGTGTTAAGTCGGCCATCTTCTGTAAGTTGTGATCTAACACAATCGTATTCGTAATTATTGACGAAGGCTTGCATTCATCTAGTTGCCATCGTTATTTTTCTCCGTTCCACGGGATATGTTCATCTGTTTTCGAGGCTGTCAGCGTGATAACCGATCAAAACTCAATGAGTCATTGTGTGTTTTCTATGGACTTATTCTGCGTCCGTGCATTCGTTTCTGGATCAATTCAATCTACACCCTTTATCATTCAATCTGTGGTTGGAGACCGCCGGTACGGGATGTCGAAAAGTTCGCGAAGTAAAATAAAAACATGCGAATGGCTCGCTTTGCCTCTTCAAATCTCTCTCCACGGTCTAGTCACTGCGGCCATTGAATTAGGCTCGTCGTTTTTTTTTCGTTTTGTTTATCCGTTTTTTGTTCTCGTGATCACGTTTTTCGCCCCGGGGTGGTCGCGGGTGACTCACCGCGCGTGGAGAAATGGTTTCGTCCCATGATGTCTGGGAGATTTACCACATTGCTCGCGGCCTCTTCTCCAGGCTTCCTTAAATGCTTTTTTTTCTTTCTTCCTTCCGTGTTATTTTTTTTCGAATTCTTCCATCAGAGGTGACAAAAACACTCATGTCAATGGTGACTTTATTTTAACTTTTCAAGGAAGTGCATATTGTGTTCCTAAAGCTTGCGTTCGAATTTCTTTAGTTATCAAGTATTAAATATGTTCCTTCGCCCATCAGTAGTGCATGTAAATATTTCAATTGTGACTAAGAGTTACATCGTGTCGACAACTATTGCAGTGTACGTATGTAAAGCATATAAAAAAAGGCGGAATCCACCGATGGCAGTTGGCTTTGCCATCCGAGTCAGGCCTCCTATTTCCATCGTTTTATAGTATCTACTTTTTTAGAATTTGATCAATATTTGCTGTTACTTTTGCGTCATTTAATGGAAAAAATACTGAAATTTCTAAATACTAAATTCGAGAAAGTATAGAAAAATACTAAATTCAGTTATTAGTTCATTAGCGAGTTCTAATACGGAATCTCAAAGAATAGCGCCCATAGTTGGCGGCAAATAAAATAAATTACGAAAATCTGTGAAATTTTTAAAATTTACTCAATTGATGAGTTACTCACACGGACTGTTCAGATAAATTCCTCATCGAGTGGAAAGGAACATTTAGTCTCTCAATTAGAGATGTCGGACACGCACCATATCTTTCCCAAGGGACATAACGTGGAATTTACTGGGCGTCTGCAATTCCCTGGTGCGGACGACGACATTCCTTCGTTTTATTTCCACGTCTCCCTTTAGCCCTCGTAGTCGTCGAGATGGAACAACCCACATTTTCCGCCCCCTCCTTAACGCTCCGAGGTGAACCCTTTCGGCCCCGTTCGTGGCCAAGTGACGCCGGACGAGCCCGGAGAGAGAAGATGGTCCCAAGGAGAAGACTTCGAAGACGGGAGATGGCGATTTTTGCAATGTCTTCCGTTCCATTTTGTACGTTGTGCCTTTTTACTTCTCGCATTACGTGCAATGTTTCACTGGAATTTTTACTGATTCAAAACAAACATTGGAATACCAAATGTTCGTTTGAATTGTTTGAAAAAAAATACTGATTTCACTGACGACATACATTAGCTATATATAAGGTTAAAAATTGAGGTACCCAATTAGCTCATTATTCGACGAAGGAATTGCTGAATAGACTTTTATTCAAGCTATAGTAAGGCCTTCCTTATGAATGGAGAAAAATACCTCTCAGACTACCTTGTGAAAAAGTTGCATAAATTTTCATGCTTTTATAAGTTTGATCATATCTATACTTTTAAGCAAACCATATTATTATATAGTTGAACTACATTGCTCATTAATATATTTCAGTAGGTGATATACTCTTTTATAAATAGTGGTACGAAGACTGTAGATGAATGTAAGAAATTCATTGTATCCGCGTATATTGTATTTGAATTCTTATACCCTGACGAGACACCTCCTGGCTTTAGCTGATACGTAAACTTCATGAGACTTGTTTTTTCGTGATTTTTTGAGGCTCTTCCCGCGTTACAGCACATTGCTGGACGAACGTTTCGCCGGCATTCCTGTCAGTATCATCAGGTCCAAAATTCCAAATTACAAGAAAACCACAGAAATCTTCGTAACAATTCATGAGAGTGTTATTTGACGGTAAATGTTAAAGTAATTGTAAAATATCCATTCGCGGACCATCCCTTTCAGCCATTGGACGGCTGTGTTTGTGGTTCTCCTTTGAGGCCGCGCTCTATTTTATCTTTATCGTTGTATTTTATTTTCATCGGCCGATGTGGTTTGTCCATCGCCGTGAAATAGGCACTGAGGTGGCTGATCCCTTAGGCGACTTCCCCGCTTCCCTTCCCATCGCCCTTTGCGCGCCCTCCTCTATCATGCCCTTGCTCCGATTGCCCGGACGCCGTGAAACGTGTAAATAACTTTGGGTCGCCCCGGCTCTTGTGACTGTAAATAATTCACCAACCGTCGACCGCCCTGTTCAACCTCTCTCTCACCCGATCGCCTCGCGTCCTCGCCTCTTGCGTCTCATCAAAGGGTCTCCAGCATTTTAACCCTCATTAATCTTCTTTCGGGATTCATTTATGCCCCACACCCTGGCCTTTGCAAACGACCTGCTTCGCCTGACTTTTTTCTCTGTGGTTATATCAGCTGCCGCAAATATTATATCTGTTGAGTGGATTTTATCCGGTTTACTGTCCCTCGCTGGGAAAATTACTCATAGTGATTTATAATGAAAGAGCGCGGGGTTTAATTCTACCGTTTTTGTTACGTTCATTCATGAGTAGAACGTCTCAGTGGTCAACAAAAGTGTTGAGTAATGTCGTGATAAGAGACTAGTTTGAACACAATCATGATCTCATTTGCATCTTCACATATTTTGAGTTCGGCATTTGTATTTATAGAGTAAATTTTGGCGTTCAATAATTTTATTATATAACGTAAAGATTAACATGCTCTCTTCACTTTAGAGCGTCCCCCATCTTTTTACACAGTGATAGACAGCAGTTTTCACTCAATTCCTTAAGTAATGGTTTGTTTAAGGACTATATCTTGCTAACCACCAATTTTGTACGTATTCTCGTTCTGGTAACTATTATCTTAAGCCACTATTTTTTCATATTTTATCGTGATTTCATCTGATTCGTCTACTTATTTAATCCCTCATTTTGCTCCTTATCTGGAGCTTGAATTTTAAAAATACATCATTATTGTGTTGAGAGGTTTTGGTTGGTCTCTGCTATGGAATTCCCATTCCCACAAACCAACACAGCAATTGTTGTGTTTATTTGATAAGTGGTGCCAATATTTACGGCCATTGGAGAGACTTTATTTTGTTATAATTTTTTGCATTTATCATTAAAAATTTTATAGTACGATGATATATTTCTCCGTGATTAACATTGCTCGTTAACTTGTTCAATAAAGAAATAGTAGTTTTGTGATAACTTTATAGGAGTGGTTGATATTTGAATGAATAAAGGTAATTCTGTTTTTGTCTATAAATTAATGAAAGTACGACCCACTTTTTTCTACAACGTCGTCTCAAAATTCAAGTGTGTATCTTGCAGGAAAACGTTCATCTTAGTAAAGGCATATTATGTACCAGGTTGCAGTGTTTATAAACTTCTAGAGCAATGCACAAGTTTCCATTTTTCATTATAGTTTTCATCTAATGATCCCTTGCTTGAGCTCCCCTCTTCTATCCTATTCACTGCCTCGCGTCGTGCAAGGTTTCTCGACATCACCACGCGCGAAATGGTTTCCGTTTTCGTGAACTCGCAGTCGGAACTTTGAAAGAAAATCCGTGCCTCGTCTCTCCCTCGAGTCTTTTTTTCCTCTTGATTTCCTGGAGCCCCCGTCCGCCCGGCCTGCCTTCCTACCGTCACGGGTCGCGGAAGTGGGCCCGCGCGCTCCAATCGAGCGCACAATCTTTTCGGAGCACCAATCCTCATCCTGTTCCGCTTCGCGTGGAAACCAACCCCCTCATGCAACCGACCCACTCACCAACTTTCCGTTGGGGAAACGAGGGATTCGCCTGATCTCTGGGGAGAAAACTTTGAAAGTCGATTCTGGCGCTATCAGATGGCGCTACACGAGTTCGAATCGACGATGCAGCCTTATCGCAGTGGGTAATGTCTAGAAGTGGTCATAATAACCATGATAACACTGCTTAGATGAAATGAGCTCTCAGGAAAGACTTTGGAGTTTGTATTACTGGCATAAAACGTTTAGTTTCCGGTATCATTTGGTAACAATGATAACTTCTCTTGGTAGAATAACGTTTCTTATTGCATGCCTGGTCCAGCAAAAACTATTCTTGAGAGCAGATGTCCGATATGTATGATTTTTCGTCTTTTCATTCACCCGGTCTTCCAATTTCTATTGTTTTATTGAGAAAGCACTATGTCAACTCTGTATTTCATGAGTCAGGATTTCGAGGCGGAGTGTGAAATCTGTATCGATAATCAGAGTTAGTGAGACGAACATTTGTTTTATATTCTGCTGGATATGGGATGCAGCGAGATTTGGAAAAATGTTGAAACTACTGAAACAGGCTGAGGGGAAAGAAATGATAAATAATTAAACTATTGGATTCTATCAAAACTCAGATATTGAGACAGCTGAGGGAACATTGATAGCTTTAATTGGTTGAAAAATTATGCCAGAATCATAATTTCTAAAATTACCAAATAATAAGTACAGGGAACACGAAGGTTGCTCTGTAAAAAGATACTCAATCTCCAGAGAAGAAAAAATATTCGGAAGAACTCTGCTGTTTTTCGCACGACCTTATAATTCTTCATTTGTATATCCATCCAGCTTTTATTCCGTCCATGTATTATTCCCCTGTCTTTCTCTTGGGACCCTCATTTCTATCCCTCCAGCCCCTTTTGTGTTCAAAACAAATGAATCCAATAACAGGGTGCAGTCCACTACATCAATCTGTGTCGACTTATTACCCTCTTCACCGGAGTGTGAGCTGGGGGATGTTTGACCGCTGACTGTGAGAAAGACCTTAAGAAAAGACATGTTTTGTTACGTATGTATTTCCAGCTATCTGTAGGAGCCCATTTGGTAAAGAGCCAGCCCAGCAACCCATGGATCGCGGGTTAAAATGTCTAACTTGTCACAGAATTAAAATCTTATATTGGAAGGTGCAAGTTAATCATATCAGCTGAGAATTTATCTTCTGATATCTAGCTGTTTTCTCGAGTTATCGTCTATAACAGTTCGAATCCTCCCTAGTGAGGTTTCACGATGTTAAAACCGAACTTGGGACCCTCCTTGAGAAAGCCTTGACGATGCGATAAGCTGAAATAACTTCCATTCACTCTCTCCATAGCGGACTGTAAATGACGCTACTTGGTATCAAATTAATGTTTCCCCTCCATCTCTAGGAAAGTGCATGCACAATAATGTACCGCGTCAAAAGATTCGGATCAGCGTATTTTACGACAATCGCAACTCTTGTCTGGGTGATTCCCTCGAGTACACGCAATAAAATCAATCGAGCGTCATATTTTATTTCATCTTCACCTAATCTTCTCCATAAAATATCTTAAGGCCGCTTTACACGGTATGCATTTTATTGCACAAACGAATGTATCACAGATTGTACAAGAAAATGAATGTAATTAGAGCGGGTTCTATTTCCTGCTCAGTCATTCAGACAATCAATTTGCCACTTTACACGGTACAATTTTTCTCATGAAGAAATTCATACATTCGTTTGTACAATAAAATGATCTGTTTAAAGCGGCCTTTGAGAAAAAGAATGTAATGCAAAGCTATCAGCTACTTGGTGTGCATAGCGTCGCTATATAATGAAGCATAAAAAATGATTTGGACACATTTTGGCCAAAATTAATTATCTTTAGTAGTATTAAGCATTTATATTACTATTTTTTCTTGATAAATCACGGTCAGATCATTTGTTACGCCCCCTTCTTTCTGAAGAGAAGTAAAAAAACTTGAGGAAAGTGATGCTAAGTATTCCCATTCTATGGTTCGTATATTTAAAATAAAAAATCGACCTTACCCTCTTTCGAGCGGCGAGAGAAGACAGTGCGCGGCTGGATGGCGTCCGGGGAGAACATGTCGTCCAGGCGGCACGGAGGCGTCGCCCGGCGTCGGCGTGCCTCTCTACACCCCCCTCCACCCTCTCAAACCATCCCTTTTCCGTCCCCTGTGTGAGAGGAAGGGGCGGGGGGAGGGGCGGGCGCCGCGGCGCCGCCTCTGTGAGCCAGCACGCGTCCCTCCCCTCACCCGACGCCCTCCCACTACTCCCCCCCTCCTCCCGCCCGTCCTTGCATCCCCCTCTTTACTCCCCCCCTCTCCTCCGTCCCGATCTCCACCGCTCGCCCTCTTGTCTCTCGCACAGTACAGACTCCGCCTCCATATTCCGCGGGTGATCGATAAAGTGCTTGCTCCGCTAGACTCCTCGGCGACCGGAGAGGGAGAAAGAGAGGGTTTGCGTGGCGTGCTAAATCTTTTCCCTCCCTCTCTCCTTCGGTCCCATCTCCTTTTCTCATTCCCATATGGCGAGCTGTTCCCTTTCTCCTCTTTCATCATTGCCGCTTTCTTTCTGCGTTATAACTTCGCGTCTTTTTCTACTCCCCGCTTACTTTTTTGGCCATTTTTAGATGTCCTACCAACTGATTGATAGGTTTTTATATGGATACCCCATAAGGACCTACTTCTGTGATGTCGTTTCACATTCCTGCACGTTATTGCAAATTATATGGGAGATAGTGAGAAAGGAAAGTTAAGTGTCCTCAACATTTCATTCATAAAATTATGTATTTTTAGCGAGACCACTAAGTGAGGAATGTCACGTTTAAAACCTACTCCCATTATAATGAATGAGAGTAAAGGAGATTTTCCACTTTGTATAAAGTGGAAATAGGATAAATTTTTGTTCTATCTAGGTTTCGATGCACTACATCATCATCAGGTCTTCTCGTTTTGTACCAACTCCTACATTTTGTACCTGATTATCCTTTGAAAATTCATTTATATTTTCACTTATTTAATTTAAAATCACATCCCTCATTTCGTCATTTGAATCGGTATCCGTAAGTGCGTCCATCATCCGAGACTCCAAAACTGAAATGACAACTTGCATATCAGTGTTTCGCTAATTTTCGTGATTTAAAATTTTTAATGGCACACATTTCTCTTCCCATACTGCTGGTATATCTCCGAGTCGTCATTTAGCATTGCGAATCTTGTTTTTGGCATTCAAGCAAGGGGTTCTGTCACCGAAAACCTATCGAGGGGATGATGTTAACTATTGGAGCGGCAAACTAAATGACACGCTTCACTGACTGTATTAGGTTCCGCTGCCTGAGATCGAAAGGAGAG